>JAQQAC010002172.1:50540023-50624980 GCA_029783875.1 Phataginus tricuspis
TAGAAGTAGCCAGTGCAGGATTATCCAGTTATGGGAATCAGGGGACATCATGCAGTGAAATGCACATAAAATCTCAAGCCCTTATTCTGGCCTTCGGTGTACCTGGCTGTCACTTTCTCCTACATCAGGCCTGGACTAAATGTTTGCACGTTTTTATTGGACAAAGATGCTAAAGAACAAGTATTTCTTCTTCACCTATATATAAGGTCCTGCCATTCAGTGATATCTTATCAGCACTAACATTTCATTTTAAAATTTGTCCCTGGTACCTTGGCGATAACGCCTCAGGAGACAGAGGAAGGACGAGGGCATCGCCGTGGCCATGCCTCCCCACACAGCCCAAATCTGCCCCTCGCTACCCTTCAAAGCTGCCCTGGACATTATAACAAATATGCCATAGACTGCACAGCTTATAAACAACAGAAATTTATTTGTCACTGTTTTGGAGACTAGAAGTCCAAGACCAAGTGGTGATGACCCGCTTCATAGACGGCCATTTTTTTCACTGCGTCCTCACAGGATGGGAGGGGCAAGCTAGCTCTTTGGCGTCTCTTTTATAAGGACACTCATCCCAGTCACGAGGGCTCTGTTGCCACGACTGCATCACCTCCCAAAGGCACATTTCCGGCTACCACCACCTTGGGGGTTAAGGGCTTCAGCATATGGATTTTGGAGGGACACAAACATTCAGTCCACAGCAGACAGAAAAAGAATGCAAATAAGAATCAGATGTTTCTGATCAGCTTTTTCAAGAAGTGTGGGCCATCCAAACCACCAGATATTAGTTCTAGGCCCAAGAAAATCAGCAAAAATTATGTCAGTTAAATGCTTAGTGTTTGCTACAGCTAAGCATCTTTGGTTTATTAGGTCAAATGTCTTATAAGATAAAGCTGGGAAGCCTGGCGTAATTGGGCATACAGCACATTCCTATCTATTCCTAGTTTTTATGAGTGAGGAAGGGAGGCAGTGTGCAACAGGAGAAAAGCCTTGAGCTGGGAGTAAGTGAGGGGTCCCTGGGGCCCAGCCTCACCCGGTGACCTTCCTTCATCATACCATTTCAGCTCAGACCCTCCTGAAGGGA
The DNA here is from genome assembly GCA_029783875.1 of Phataginus tricuspis. Taxonomy (NCBI): domain Eukaryota; kingdom Metazoa; phylum Chordata; class Mammalia; order Pholidota; family Manidae; genus Phataginus; species Phataginus tricuspis. Next base: position 50,541,105 of record JAQQAC010002172.1, read on the forward strand.
ATGGTCTCAATGAGCCAGGGCCTTTCGGTCTGAAATTCTGAGGCTCCTTTTTGGAGCGTAAAGCTCCTGATTGCAGAGGTCTATGATTGCAGCTTGGCCTTCATGATCAGTATATATGTGTGTGTGTGTGTATATATATATATATGTACAATGAATATAAAGACAAGTTTTTGGACAGGACGGTGGTTCCATACTGAAGCATTCCAGGAGGCAAAGAAGTTCTTCCTCACAATGACCTGGTTTTTAAGGACTGCTGGACCCTAAAAGGCAGAGACCTAGGGGCATTGGCATTAAAGTGGGCTTGCTTTCACACTGAAAACCTGCGTAGAACCCTTGTGGCATAGGACCAGATGCCACACAGATTGCATGTAGTATAAGTTCTTAGGCTGTTCCGGCATTTTCATTGATTCCTAAGGTCACACAACTAGTCACCAAGATGAGATTACTGGCAGAAGGGAAGATTTAAGGTTTACTGAGCCGCTGGTCTCTACCAGGCACTGTGCCTCCTACAGTTGCCTGAGCATTACATCCCCAGTCTGTAGATGAATGCCTCCCAGAGAATCTAGACATTTCCTATGTTTTAGCAGTGCTTTTTAAAAACTTTGTTGAATGTGACATTTTAATATTCTGGATGCACCCACCCACCCTTACGTCTTAGCCTCACCGATGTTCTTATGGACCCCTCTTTCCACTCCGAGCCCCTGTGGGCCCCTCTGGCATTGCTCACATGCACAACTCCACGATTCTGTCTCTCTCGGTCCGTCGTGTGGCATCTATGCAGCTGAACAGTGTGGCGATACAAACTGATTTTTTTTCTACAGATAGGAATTATGGAATAACAACAACAATAAATATGTTAAGGACCTTTGATATCACTTAAAATCTTCACTTTCACCCAACTTGACCATGTTCCAGTGTTTCAGAGTAAATGATACATTTTTTCATGGATGTCTAAGTGCTGGCATTTCACTTCATGGAGCCTCACGCCACCCTGAAGGAGGTCCCTAGAGACGCGCAGCACTCCTGAGCGCTGACATCCACGGTCCCTTTGTTGGGAGCAGAGGAGTAAGAAATTCACTGCTGGCCTGATTCAAACCCCAAAAGAGCTGAAATCAAGGCAAGCACAGGAGATATGCTGAGATTGTTCTTTGTGAACTGGAGATGAGATGTTATTACCCATCAATAAAACTGAACTTGAAGATGGCCTACTTTCAGATGCCTCCCAGGTTTTCCCTTTAATGCTCTAATAGACGAGATTGCATTAAAGTGGGCTGACTTTCACACTGAAGTCTTGCACGGTGCCCTTCACAGACAAAAACAAGAAATTGGGTTGCTTCTGAGAAATATTTTTCTGGCTCTAGGGGCAACCTCTGGGCTGGGGAATACAGCTCAGACCCCTCCACTGGATGCTTATCTCAGCATCCATACAGGCCCACGTGGTGACAGTATAAGATGCATAAGCAAAGAAGCTGAACAGGCTCTCCTGATCCTGGGCCTCCAACAGACAGGCTGCCGCTGCTCTTCCTTTCACTAGGTAAATAAACACACAAGAAGGTGATTGCTCCGGAGACCTCCCAGGAGATGCTAACTGACCTCCAGAACTGTTCTTTTACCTATAGGTGTTCTGATGGCCAGACCTCCAGATTCCAACCTTCAGACTTGATAAATGAATCCTAGAAGTTGGTTGTCCCTTTGTCATTTAGAATAACATCTCTTCCCTCCCCACCCCTGTCTCTCCTCCTCACTCCCTCTCTTTCTTTCTCTTTGATAAAGTTATCCCAAAAACTCCATTAGACCTCGGAGGCATTTTAGTTTAAGTTTGCCTCACATTGCTTACAGAAATTCGAGGCTACTTGCAAAAATACATCGGAAGGAAAAGGATGAGATGAATAGGTTTGAGAAAATCCAGCAGAGGATGTGAAGGAAAAGACAAAAGTCAGGTTGAGCACAGTGAAAACAGATCCCAGCGCTGTGACTGCTGCAAAGGGGTTACAGATTTGGCTTTGAACTCCCCAGTGCAAAGCAAAGAAAAAAAGAGTATCATTTGCTGATTCACAGTATTTCTAAGATTTTTCAAAGTTGCTCCAAAGAGGCATGACTTTTCCTAGTGCCAAGATGTGAAAAATATTTCTCCCTTGACTCTTCATAAACAGGACACTGGATCAGTCACTAGACAAGGTTCCACTGTGAGCACCTGAAGCCCAAAATAACAGGGACTTGAGGAAGGCAGAATGTTGTGTCTCAGCGGGTCAGTGTAGACCGCTCAGGGCTAGAACGACTCTTCACGGGTGTCAGAAACTCAGATCCTTTTATACTGATTCTCTACCTCATAGTCCCCAACGGCTGTCCAAGCTCTGGCCAAAATGTTCCCATTCCAGCCAGCAGGAAGGACGGCTGCAGGACACACCTCCACCCTTTAAAGATACATCCTGGAAGTTGCAGAGGATACTTCTAATCACACCTCATTGTCCAGGACCTCAATGCATAGCCCCGCCTCACTGTACGTGAGGCTGACAATGGAGTCCCTATTCCAGGCCTCGGTAAAACAGGGCCATTTATAGCAGCAGACTCACAGAACCCAAGAACGGACTAATAGTTACCAAAGGGAAAGGGACTGGGGAAGAAGGGTGAGAAGGGAGGGATAAGAGGGTAAAAGGGGCATTACGATTAGCAGACGTAAGGTAGGGGGGGGCATGGGGAGGGCTGCACAACTCAGAGAAGACAAGTAGTGATTCTCATCTCACTACGCTGATGGACAGTGACTGTAATAGGGTTGGTGGGGGGGACCTGATGAAGGGGGTAGTTTAATCACCACAATATTGCTCATGTAATTGTAGGTTGATGATACCAAAATAAATTGTAAAAAAAAAAAAAGTTAAAAAAAAAACAGGGCCATTTATTACTAAAGCAGACAGACAATAGATTCGTTTGCTAGAGCTGCTATAGCAAAATACCACAGACTGGGGGGCTTAAACAGTGAAATTTATTTCCTCACAGTTCTGGAGGCTGGGAGTCCAAGATCAAGGTGCTGGCAGGTTGTGAGCAATCAATCAGACCGACTGGAGCTGTTTTCCTCCGACCCCTCTCCTTGACTGGAGAGGCGGCTGCCGTCTTGCTGTGTCCTCACACGGCCTTTCCTCTGTGCATGCAAGCCCCTGAGGTTTATCTACACATCCTAATCTCCTCTGCTCATAAGGACACCAGTCCTATTCATGTTAGGACCCTCCCTCATGGCCTCACTTTAACTTAATCACCTCTTTCAGGGCCCTGTCTTCAAATACAGCCACACTCTAAGATACTGGGGGCTAGAGCTTCCACATACTAATTTGGGGCGGCCACCATTCAGTCCATGGCCGGCAGAATAGATAATGGAGAACGATCAAAAGCTCTTGCTACGTACTTTGCCAGCATCCCTGTAACTGGATAAAGAATAAGTTCTTTGGAGCCATTTATTCTGTCTCCCCTTTTAAATCCAAATCTCCCTGAAACAGTGTCTGAGAACCTAGTGTACTGCATTGCACCTAAAGGCACGTGGCCAATGCCTGCAATGATGGTGGCCGCTGCCCAAGGAAGCACAGCTGGGGCAGATAGTGGAAGACAGGATTCCTGATTCTCTACCACCTACCTTTCCCACCATGCCACACTGATTCCTTCAAGGTCTAAGAACCAGCCTTCCACTGTGTGAGGACTTAGTCACGTGTTTTAGTCTCAGATTTTCATATTGGAGATTACAAAGCCCTCAAGCAGTAATTGCTGGTCCTTGTGTATACTTCTAGGGCTTTCACAGAGACCCCAGCATGTCTCAAGCTATTTTAAACCCTTATATCAAAAGTCATTTGAATGTTTTCTGGATCATTTTTCATTGCTTTGTTTTCTCTGCACACTCCATAGATGTTTTAGGAGGTAAAGATGGGTTGTTCTAAGGTCAAAAGCAGGATGCCACGACTCCTGGACAATCAGTGGCCTCTCCCAGGGCTGGGTCTGATGACCATGCCAGCAGCCCCAGCTTGAGCAAAGGCACAGTGGGCCCCAGACTCGGCACAGTATTGTTTTTCCACTTTGCTAACCAGCTTGCAAGCTGTTGCCCATTGAACCAGAGTGAGATTGCACTTGGCAAGAAGACAAAGATAATTTCCCCCTAAAATATGCTGACAGCCTTGCTGCCAGGACACCTCCCGAATCCACCCAAGGGTTCTGGGCTCAATACTTCTTTATAGCAGGACTTGGCCCCATGAAGATGTGACGTCCCCAGAGCGAGCTCTGTTTTTACCGCCTGAGACGTAGTCTCTCCTCGTCCATTTCTTCCCTATCAACAGCCACCCCACATGCAGTTTTTGGAAGCTGTACAACACAGCCAATTGTTTGCACTGGACAGTAGTGTGTTTAGAGCTTATGCATCTAAACAGACAATTATTTTCTGCTATTTGCTAGTGGCACTGCCTGCCTGGTGACTTTGGCAGATGGAGAAAGGAACTAATCCGTAGGTTATAAGCAGAAGGGTTATTGATGAAATGTCACCATCTGTTGGTGTCATTAAAATGATATGAGTCCTAAAGAGTTGCTTTTGTTTTTTCTCAGAAAAAGGTTAGCTTACAATTTAGAGAAAAGTTGCTAGATTGCAGATGGCAGTGGGAAACCAGACTGGGGGAGTGTCAACCCTGGGAGGGGGAGGAGCCTGGATGGGCCCTTCAGATCAGCTTGATGGGTCTTCTGGGAAATGCTGAGATCTTTTGCCTGGATGGGGCCACCTATCTTGTATGAGGCAAGGTACTTATTAGGAATGATGTAGTGGCTCTACTCTCCCATGGTCCTCCCCACTTCTGAGGCAGCTACTGAGTGGGGAGCGGAAAGTTGTTCATTTGGGTGGGTTGAACAAGAAAGATCAACAGTTAAAATGCACCTGTCTCCTGAATCCTCACTGGCCTCGTTACACAGAGAATATTCATGTAACCAGCTGACACCTTGGGAGGCTAGCCATCCCAACAGGGAATGATATTCTCTACCTCTGCTGTGTCTCCTGGGAGGACGTAGAAGTAGCTCAGAAGAGGAGCCGGTGACAGCACACCCAAGCTTCCATCAGGGCTGGGGGCCCCGGCACGGAGCAGGGAAAGCAGTGGGCGACCCCCAGGAATCACAGAGCAAAGTGACCAGCGTTTGGTTTTGTTGACTTTTTTGATTTCCTGTTTTCAATTTCATTGACTTCTGCTCTCAATTTTTATTATTTCTTTTCTTCTGCTTACTCTGGATTTCATTTGCTCTCCAAAAACGTAGATTATTGATTTTAGATCTTTCCCAACATATTGCACAGCAAAGGGATGAAGAACGTGAGGGGTGTATTTAATGAGGAACCCGACAACCGAAAAACACTGTGCCAACCTCCTAATCCTCCCTTATCACCTAATCCTCTTAAGTCCCTCATATTTGCTGATTGTAAACTCTTTTACCCACTGCCAAGGACATACGCCCAAAGAGAAAGAACTTGTTATTACCAACCTTTCTCAGTATGACTTAAAAGAAGAAGAAATAAAAATTAAAGAATCTTAACTCCTGAATAGAGTGGGTGTGACTGTGTAAACCACTGCAAATCCTTTTGGCAGCACTAGGGTCTGAATCATAAATACAGAAACATGACACTGCAAGGAGCTGACCTCACAGCCAGCCCTGCCTCTAGCTGAGTCTCTTGTCCTACCCGACCTGTCGCCTCCTTCGGGAGAGGGGTGCCAGTGGGAGGCAGTGTTGCTGCTTGAAATGGTGCACGACCCTGGAAGCAAGAGCCACAGGGGGGCAGGAGCTCCATGCAGCCTATGCAGGTTATTTATACGATGTCAAAAGGAAGCAGCCGGGGAAATGTTCCTGTTGGTATTTTTAGATACGATGCCTGGTCCCACGGCTGCACTTTCATTTTTAAACAGGCAGGGAAGGGAGTGACTTATGCTGTCTGCAGGGCTGTTTTCCAGGCTTCGATGGCCCATCCGACAGGCTGATGGTCCTCCTGCTGGGCCCAGATCCACCTTCTGTCTCTTCCACCTTTGGGACTTCAGGCAGCTGCTGGCGTCAGCAGGGGAGCAAATAAAACCCTGGCTGCTGGCTGCCCAGTCAGGAACTCTGAAGTTACCCCCTGGCTCTGAGGCCCTGGGCAGTTTTTACCCACAAGTTTAGTGTCCTGGTCTACTTCTGTACTCTGTTTCTCTGAGAATGGGACATGTGTTTGCATAATAAACGTTTGGCTGGAAGCAAAATGGTTTAGAATTTAGAAGGTGATTAAACAGGTTTAAAAACTCACAACCACCCAATAATTCATGAGCTTAACTATTCCAGGGTCAGTGAAGGGAGCTGAGTATTGTCACTCGATTGTTCCTGTGGTCATTTTCATCTGCCCACTCAAACTCCGTGCTCTAAGAAAAAAAAAATTATAAAAAAAAAATCCTTCCCGAGAATTCCTGTACTAAATCCTGTGGCTTGTCCTCGAGAAGAAGGTAGGCATCAGGGTCTTTTGCTCTGCAGATAATGGTTTCTCATAAAAAGTTAATGGATCATAGCTGCAGCGCAGTCCAGCTGAATGATCAGTTCATTTACATGAGAAGCTGAAGAGTGTTCGTGGAGAGAAAAGAAAGTTCTTACGTTCTCATGGCTGGGCAATGTATGTTCGTCCCGGGGATTCAGACTGTGACAAATGGGGTTCTCTTACAAGCCTACAAAATTGCCTGGAACAAGCTACGGGGCTGACCCGCCTGATGAGACCCAGGGCTTCCCCCTCTGTTCGCGGCTCTTTCCCTTGGGGCCTGCGGCCATTGTCGTCTTTCTGTTTGTTTATTCTTTCCCCTCTCTCTCTTTTTACAACAGACCACAGAGACGGGTGACGATGAGGAGGACCAGCCTCTCAGCCTGGCCTGGCCTTCCAATGCCCGCAAGCAAGTCACGTTCCTAATCGTTTTCCCCATAGTGTTTCCTCTCTGGATGACCTTACCGGATGTTCGTAAGCCTGTGAGTAAAGCATTTTTGAATTGATTCCTGGTCAAAAGCCCAATATATAACAGTATTCATAGTCCACTTCTATTTGTCTTAAAAGGAAAAGGGGAGGTGACAAACATACTTTTGTAGGCTTACATATGCCTGAAATATCTCTGGATTCAGGATAATAGTGATGTTCAGGTTATCAAATCTACATGGCAAATCATACCAAAACTTGGTGATCCTGAAATGATCATTTTATTCTGCTCGTGGATCCTGCGGATGAGGAATTCGCATAAGGCACATCAGAATGGCTTGTCTCTGATCCTTAGCGTGTGGGGCCTCGATGCGGGGAAGACTCGAGTGGCTGGGGCTGGACATGTGGGGGCGTCTTCACCGACGCTTCGGGCACCGGGCAGAGAGGATTCAAAACCCAAACGTGGCCTCTCCCTGTAACCTGGGCATCCTCCCAGCATGGTGGCCTCGGAATAGTCAGATGCCACACACCAGAGATCAGGGATCCAAGAGCGGGTGTCCCAGTGGCCCACAGCAGAAGCTGCAGGCCTTCTGATGACCTCGTCCGAGTTCACCCGGAGCCACCTCCACTGCACCCTGCTAGACCAAGCAGTTGTAAGTTTGTCCCGATTAAAGGGGAAGAGACAAAAAGTTTACCGAGAATATATCGGTGTCATAGAGCACATGATTTTCTTGATGGGAGGAGGGTCAAAGAATTTGCACAGTGTTTGAAAACTGTGACAGAGACTGTCTCTGAGACAGAGAACTGAAAATCTGACACTGGAGGTCAACTCACATTTTGTTGAATATTTGTGTACATGGATTATTCATTTAATTCAAAAAATGATTTAGAGAAATGCATTCATGTAGTGTAAATACCTACATATCTGACCTTCTCCCTCCTGTATCATTATTATTATTATTATTATTATCAGTATTAGATTCTCCCATTGCTATTTCCTGGGTACCATGAACACCACACCATCTTGTGATCAGCAAAGGACAATCTGAATAGAGACCAAGTCAAAAGAACATCCCCTCCCGGTGTTGTTAAACTGGGTTCTTGGGCCATTGCCCCAAAGGGTGGAGAAACAAATGAGACAGAAAGAGAAAGAGCTGTGCCTTTGATTATTATGATGCACACACACTCTTCCAACAAAAGTGTGTACCTTCTATGTACCAGACTCTGCCCTAGTTATTATCAATCAACTATATTGTGGTATCTCAGGAAACAGCTAGTGTACAAATATATATACTTTACATAATACATATATAATAAGGTATAAAATATTACATATATTATTATATTATATATCTATTATTTGCATAGGTGGAAAGAAACATAAGCACAAAGAAATTAACTAACTGACATCTGGTCACTTCCTAAGAGATGGAGTTGAGATTCAGACCCAGGCCTGTGTGACCACATAGCTTAGGCGCCTTCTCGTATTTCATGATGGAAATACGAAAACATTATTTCCAACAGCATTTGGAATAGAATGCTGTAGTAACATCCAGTATAATTTAGCATAAATCTTAAGAGCCCTGTAATAATTCACTTCCCTCAATTGAAAAAGAAGAAAAATCCTGCCCCATTAGCCTTCCCTATAAATAATCCAGCCTGGTGGAGAGCCATGTCTTGTCACATACAGGCCAGGAAAGGACCCCCTTGTGTAAGCACTCCCAACATCAGAGATTTCCTAGTAAAGATTGCGTGTAACAGGTATAGCTCACTTAAAGCAATATTTAGGCTTCTTTTTTCAGGACACAATGCAGAGCATCTGCTTTATGCAGAGGCCTCACTTCCTGGAAGCCCACAGCCAAAGAGCTGTAGTGTGTTTGGTTTTTCTTGGCTCATATCGCGCTGACACTTCTGAGATGTGCCTGCCCACATGTACTCACTCATTTGCTCACTCGCTCTCTTCCTATTCCATTACTCTGCTGTTTGACCCAATGCTTTCGTGCAGCCTCAGGGAGGAAAATGAGGGAGACAGACATGGTTTTCTAAATCCCCACAGTGGACCTAGAGTGGTATGGCCCAGAGTAGAGGGCCTGATTGGTAACAGTATGATAATTGGCTGATAACAGTAATGTCCACATACAACCCCTGAAGCAATAAGGAATAGGAAGAAGATGCCAGTACCTCAGGGCCCTGGGATCGCAGAGCTGGGTGGGACTCTAGGAGCAAAGGCTGGCAAAGTGACTGTCCTCTCTGTAATCTGAGCTGAACGGACAAGAAAGCTGCTTGAGAATATCACAACTCTCAACCAGCAACTCCCGGATAACAAACAGGACATCACCACTGGCTGAGCTGGTTGATGCTACAATCCCAAGGGGTGCAAAGCAAAAACATGCAGCTAGCGGTATGTGATGCTCTCCCCTGCAGTACCACTGCCTGGTCATTCACGGTGCCACGTGAGAGCCAACCTTTGCAGCCTGGGCCAGGGCAGCCAATGGGGCTCTCATTCATTGCACCCCTAAAAGCCATCTCTGAGATGGACTGCATTTTTTTCTTTTCTTGTTTTTTGAATACATTGTGTGCTGTCCCAAGCAAAAATGAGACTCTCGGGTGGAACATTTGTTTGTCTTTAAATTTCTTCAGCAAATATTTATTGAGCACCTATTATATGCCAAGCTTCAGGTTTCTGCCCTAAAAAGATATAAAGACACAGAATTCACAATCCATGCCTTTAAGGAGCTCTAAACTTAACAGAAGAAACAAGGCTTGCCCATACCTAACTACAGCACAAGACCGCACAGCTGTGCCAGTGAGAAGAGCAAGACCCAAACCCGAGTCTTCTGACTCCAGAGCATTCTCATTTTGCCACGTTGACTACAGTGGTGCTTCCCACACCCACACAACTCATGAGCTGTGCAGCCCTGGAAAGGTCTGGATCTTATTTTTTCCTCCTCTGTGAAATACAGGGGTAGACAATCTGTAGTTTCTAGCCATGACAGTCTGTGATTAAGAAACTCAGAGAGGTAACCAGCAATATACTACAAATTTAAGGTGACCACACATCCTAGTTTGCCCAGAATAATCCCACTTCATTCTCAAAGCATACTGGTTTGGAAGATGAATTATATGGTCATCCTTTGCATATAAGAAATGCAAAATTAAAGAAACCATGCCAGTTGACACGAAAACCAGTAAGTGGCTTCTTGATCATGCTTAGCAGAGAAGAATTTCATTAGGTTTGATTTTTTTTTTAGCCCATAATTCTGTGAATTGGCCACTTGGTATCTGGGCTCAGCTGGACAGCTCTGCAGCTCACTTATATGGCTGAGGGCTCATTGGCATAGGGGTTTCTCTGCCACAATTCTCCCCCGCCCCAGGATCTCTTAGCCTTAAGCAGGATATTCACAGGAGCTTATTCATATGATGGCCACATTCCAAGAGCAGCAAGAATGAAAGCCACAGAGCCCTCCTGAGGTCTTGGAATCTACATGCCATCACTTTCATCACATCCTATCAGTGAAAGCAAGTGGTAGACAGTCCAAATTCAAAGGGAAATAGATGTCACCTCTTCGTGGGAGGAATTACAAAATGTTACGGCCATTTTTGCATCTACCACAGTCCTCATGTATTGAGGGGCTCTTGAAAAAATATATGGGGAGAGGAGAGAGAGAAAATTATTAATTAACAGATAGTTGCTACTCCTCAAGGCCTGGTAACTCTGCCTCCTCGGTAGTTTTTTAATTACCCATGGAGATGAACATTCTAAACCTTGACAGTAATTACTAGGAAAACATGATTTTTTTTAATGTATACATCTAGTTTCAGAGTAAATAGTACTCCCACTTGTTTTTATTTCCACTACATTCATATGCAAATTATACGACAACTGTTTGTTGGATTATACACACTTCAGCTCAGATAATTAACGTGGGCTTCACTTTCATAGTTTTCTTAAATTAATGGTTTTATTTAAAAGTAAAGGAACTAAAGTTAAACCTTAATGAGGAACATGTCTTTGTCGAAAATTGAAAATAATAAAGGAAATAAAGATGCAAAAAGTTATATTCTCTCATAGCCTAGGATGGGCGTCCTGTAAAACAGGAAGGTGTTTAATGAGATATCAAAACATGACCCATTAGAGCTAGGAAGGTATCTAGGTTTTTGAGTTTTGTGTTGTGCATTTGATTCCTTCACCAAGTATTTAATTGTCTTCTAGTACCAAGGACAGTTCTAGCAAGGGTGAAGTGATTGAGGCCCAGAGAGGGTGAGTGACCTGTCCAACCACACCCAGGAAGTAAAAGGCAAAACGAAGACTCTAGGCCAAGTCCCTGCGGTCACTTTCACCTCCCTGAGTTTCAGTTTCCTCATCCCTTAAAAACCAAAATGAGAATAATATTATCTAATAACAACTGTCATTATTATCTGAGCACTTACTATGTGCACACTTCAGTAGATACTTTACGGCCATGATATCCTCAGAACAACTAGATATTGTTCTTGCCCCATTTTACAGATGAAAAAACTGAGTCTTGGAGAGATTAAATAATTTGTCTTAGGGCACATCACAGGTAACTGGCAAGTAGGGACTTTAATACCGGTCATATTAATCCAGAGACCACACTTTTAATCTTTAATAGAATTGTTTGGGGGACCTTTGTTAAATACGCATGCCCCAAAACCTTGCACAGAATCGATGCTCAGTGAATATTTGTTGAATTTAAATCAGTAATAATATGGCCAATTTGTGCATCCAGCGAATGTCCGGAAACATTTCCAAGCCAAGAAAGTATCACACTGATGTACTAAAAGCTTCTAATGAGAACATTGGCTGTCAATTATACAAGTAAACCATTACACTGGGAACAAAATGGCCGGCACATGGATACAATTTGCTTTTTGCTAATTAATATGAGACCCATCCCAGCAGATGTCAGGATGAGCCACTATTACTAACCATAAATTGACATGTCAGGCCTTGGCTTCAAAGGCTATTTTCTTCCTTCCAGTGGGACTGGGAACCAAATAACTGCACAGGTGCTACTGGGCAGCGATGTCTGAAATGAGACCATAGAGTCCAGGTGAGGGGAATAGTCCAGAAAAAAAGGAAAGGAGGAGGAATTACCTGGGCTGTGAGATTGGAAATGGTAAAGTAGCTTGAAAGTTGGGAAACACTTAGCCAAACTGCTCATGCACGAAGGGCTGATGCTTCCAACACGGAAACAATGTGGGCACTGGGTGAGGCAGACGGCCACACAGCTGGAATGCTAGTCTATGTGCCTGGTGCTCTTTATATTTTCTAATATTCAGAGCACAGGCTAGTATGTTGATGATGGTCATCACTGTGTCTGTAGCCAGGTATGTTTGGAGCATTATTGGCCCTGTTTTTCCTTAAGAGCAAATTGGTATGACCTAGATGCTAGGAATACATGCTTTATAGTCAGACCTAGGTTGGAATCTCATGTCTAGTTCAAAATCTGGTACAGAGTAGGTGCCCAGCCATTACCTACCCTCGCTTATGATTAAGACCTGAAAATTTACCAAAAATATCATTTCTAACCTCTTTTTTCAATGGGCCCCTCATACAATACTAGGTACATTTAAATGTCCACTAATGACTACTTGGCTTCTTGGTTAAGAATCATAAGAGTCAAATTTCAAATTGGAAAGGTTTTCATAAATATATTGATTTGAATTTAATTCCTTTAAATCCTTATTCTGATTCCTTACTTTCTACCTTTTGATTGGGAATGTTCTGCGGTTCAGGGATGGTCTTTTTCACATGAAAAGTATGTTCAAATGACTTGATTCAGACTCGTGATGTTATATTTCAAAAGCCACAGAAAAAAAGTGTTCTGTGTGACTGCCAAAGGTCAGCCCTTCAGACAATCAGACAACTGAGAGAGTTTTCACCCAAGTTAACTCCAGGATGTATTTCTCTGGACAAAGTTGTATGGTATCATCAAAGCAAAACAGGAGATTGTTTCTCAAGTGGAAAGGTTTGAAATAAGAAGTGTTTGGCAGTAATAGATGAGAGGCTCTCTGAGGGCATTGGGCTATCAGAGCATGTTTTAAAGGACCCCAATTTTGCAAAAAGGGCATCAACAGAACACCACTACAGTGCAGTGCGGTCCTGGCTTTCCCTGTAGTGGGGTTGATAAGAAACACTGTATTTTAAGTGTCTGATTTGGGCTGATGTTCCAAAGAACCTTTAAAAGAGTTCACATTGTAAGGCTGAGATTGCACAAGGTGCAGTGCTGGAAGCAGAATTGGGCATAAGATAGTTAGTGGCTAGTGGGGAGAACAGGAGAGAAAACATTCCCAAGAATGTCTACTGTGCCACCCCAGTGGAGAGGAGCATGGTCAGGCTTGTCTGCCCGTCTACTCCAATCTACAAACGTCCTGGAGACCGGCCATCATCAGGAATCCATGGCAACTGTAGTGATGGCTTCTTCTCTGTAACTTTTCCTAATAATTCATAGGACTAGAAAATGAGTTCATCTGCTTTTGAACCTATTGATACTTCTTAATAATTAATCTAGTCAATGTAATTAATCCCAGAGGCTTTCTGGCAAACAGATTACTAGGATATGTGGGCTGAAGCAGAAGAAACTGACTCTGATGAGCTTGAGCAGAAGAAAGAAAGAGGAGCAGAAGAGGGAGGGAGGATACGGGGCAGCTAAGAGGTTGAGAGCAAGGCAGAGAGGAACCCGGCCTTGGAAAGGGCAGGACCAGGGGCCCCAAGCACCCAGCGGCAGGAATGCTCTTCAAGGGACTTCCACCTCTGGAACTGGCTTTGGGATAATTAGGCTCCAACCAATTTCAGATCCCCAGGAGAGAATCGGACTGTCCCGGCTTGGCCCAGCCAGGCCGTTGGGTTGCTAATCCTAGGAAGACTCACGGCAGGGGGAGGAGGGTGGCAGGGGCAGCCACAGGGGTGGGTTTGGCTTTGGGCCATCACATCCAGCTCAGCAGGCATCACGGATGCTCTCTCTCACCTCGTCCTGGTTCTCTTTCAGACATCGAGAAAGTTCTTCCCCATCACATTCTTCGGCTCCATCACCTGGATTGCAATATTCTCTTACTTGATGGTGTGGTGGGCACATCAGGTAAGACCTTGAGAGTAAAACCCATAGGCCTGGTTTCTCTCATGGCTGCCAAGCAGTCCATGAGTGTGGTTGCTTCTGGAACTGTCACAGCAGTATTTTGTCTGACAAGGCAAGTTACACATTCCAGGACCAAAGGCTTTACTCCACTTACCCTTGCCTTGTGTCGTGGCCTTTCCTGTAGAGAGGAGCCAGCCAACATAACCCTGGACAGCTGTGTGGAGGAAGTAAAGGCTAACTCCTCATGACCTCTGCAGCCTGAAATCAGGCCCACCGAGGCTTGGAAGGAATGTCAAGGTTTTGCCCAGTTCGGTGGCACACACTTCGTCTGGGTAGCCACTCGCCTCATGTTCTCACCAGCTTTCAAACTGACTCTTAGGAAAGGACCTGGAGACAAAAGGGTCTCTTCCTTGGGCCTCAGTTCGCAAAAACGATGATATATGTCACTTTCCACTTTGAATTCAATATCAGTCATAAAGCCCATCACAAGAATATACTCAGGAACTGTTTGTTATAACACACGAATGAATGAATAAGAAGCAGATATTTTACATCCTCAAAGATAATAATGGTACCTACTACTGATCGAACAGGTACTACACGCCAGGCAGTTCACATCCCTTTGTCCTTATAACCGTGACAATAACCCTCCCTGTACACAGGTACCCATGAGGGAGGCACTATTATTATCTGATACAGTCCACAGATGAAGGAGTTAATCTTAGAGGTAATAAGAAAATTGCCCAGGATCATATAGGCAGTAAATAGCAGAACTGAGATTCTAACCCAGGACTCAAAACTCCAAAACTCATGTTTCTAATCTCTACCACAAACTACATAAATTTCAAACTTCTCACTGTATCCTTTGTTTAATATAGTATTAAAATTATTATACTTAACATAAATAAAATATAGCAATTTGCAATAAAGAAATATACACCAAGAAGATATGTGGATGCACAGCTCAACAGATGGTGCTGGAATAGTTGAATTTCTATATGCCAGAATAAATGAATTTACACCTTTACCTCATACTGTACTCAAAAGTAACTCAAAGTGGATCATAGTTCTAAATGCAAGAGATAAATCTATCAAACATCTATAAAAATGTAAGAGCTAAAACTATCAAATGTCTATAAAAATATAAGAGCTGAAACTATCAAACATGGGTTAGGTGATTATGATAGAACACCAAAACATGACACCTAAGAGAAAAAATTGATTAATTAGACCTCATCAAAATTAAAACTTATGCTCTTCAAAAAATACCATTTAAAAAATTAAAAGGAAGAACCACAGAGAAAATACTTGCAACTCATCTATATCTGATAAAGCACTTGTACCCACGATATATAAAAAGCTCTTAAAACTCAATAATAGAAAGGCAAGTACCTACAAGCATCTTAATGTTTAAGACTGACAAAAGATTTTAATAGATATTTGACCAAGGAAGATAATGCAAGTGGCTAATAAGCACAAGAAAAGATGCTCAACATCATTATTCATAAGAGAGGTGCAAATCAAAACCACAATGAGATACCTCTTCACTGGAATGAATGAATATAATCAAAAAGACAGACAATAACACGTTAGGATGTGTAGAAAATGGAACGCTTATATATTTTGATGATAAGAGTGTAAAACAGTCCAGCCACTTTGGAAAATAGTTTGGCATTTCCACAAATTGTTAGTCATAGAGTTATGACATGGTCCAGTGATTCCACTACCTATATACCCAAGAGAAATGAAAACATCTACAAAAAGTGTATACACAAACATTCACAGTAATATTGTCTCTAACTGCCAAAAAGTAGAAACAACCCAAACGTCTATCATCTGTTGAATAAGTCAACGAAATGTGGTGTATCCACACAAAGGAATATTATTCCACAATGGAAAGGAATGAAGTATTGATATGTGTTCATGCATGAACCTCTGAAATATTATGCTAGTGAAAAAAGTCACAGAATGATCACATGCATGATTCCATTTATATGAAATGTGACAAATAGGTAACGCTTGTCAGACTGCTAATGGGTACAGAATCTCTTCTTGGGATGATGAAAAAGTTCTGAATTTAAGTTATGATGATTGTTACACAACTCTATAAATATACTAAAAACTAATGATTATACCCTTTAAAGATGTGAAATTTGTAGTATGTGAACTGTATCACAATAAAGCAGTTAAAAAATAAACATGAGATACCAATTCAAACCATTAAGGCAGCTATAATCAAAAACACAGACATGTCTTGATGTATGTGGAGGAACAGGACTGCACACATTTATCAAAACTTGCAGAACTATACACTTTTTTTAAGGTATCATTTATACACAATCTTATGAAGATTTCACATGAGCAACATTGTGGTTACAACATTCACCCATATTTTCAAGTCCCCCACACACAGCCTATTGCGGTCACTGTCCATCCGCATAGTAGACGGTATAGAGTCACTGCTTGTCTTCTCTGTGCTATACTGCCTTCCCTGTGGCCCCCCTATATTATGTGTGTACACTTTTTTTAAAGAGTGAATTTTACTGAATGTAAAATTTCACTTTACTGTATGTAAATTACACCTTAATTTAAAAAAAAATAAAGGACAAACATATGGCATCACTAAAATAATCCACTGGAAATGTCGACTCATATACCCACTATTATTCCTACAAGATACTTTATATTATTCCTAATATAGTTATTTTATTGACATACAACTTCAGGGGACTTCCTGGCTATTTCCAAAAATTGTCGGCTCTTTGCCCCGGAGTCATAATTTTCCACATTCGTCAACAGACATTTGTCCCCAACACCTAGCAGGCATTGTTGTAGAGGATGAGCTGCTTCTCAGCCTCCAAATTTCCAGACCAACAGGACTGTGCACCATTTATAACATAAACATATAATGGATTTTCCTGATAATTTTTTATTCTTTCATGTACTGATTTTTTAAAAAGTGGTGGGTTGTTTATTTTCTCTCACTGAGGTATGTTGCTTCCTATTTCTCTTTGGCTGTCCAAGAAAACATCATCCTCTACTACAGACTCACATCTTTTTCTTTCCCTTGTAACAATCATCTTATTTCTGCAATCTTGTTCCCTTTTCATTCTCTTATAGAAAAGTACAAACAATGCCTAGAAGAAGAAGAATCGCAAAAGGCCCAGAAATATAAAATGCATAAAGAGAAGCCTTTCTTTCTAATAACAGATGAGAGTCTCTCTTTTCTCCTAGAGAAACGTTTTTCTCTTTCAAGATATCCGGACAGCTGACCAACATAGATTCTGTTCTAAGAAGTCTCACTCTGATTCTATTTGTATTTTCAAACTATAAAAGCTATAAAGATAACACGTACGCCATTTAATACTCAACTATTTTGTTATCCACAATTATACCAATAGTAGCTATTTGATACAATGATTTGGCTGCTGTTTGGGCAGAAATAAATGCCTTTTTATATCAAATACTTTATGCATATTTTCCCTTTGTTTTGGGGTGTTTTATTGTTTTTGCATTATGAATTTTTATCTTAGTAAATTTCTTAAATGATGAAAACCTATGGTTAAAGTCTATCCCACATCTAATACGAGAAGTTAATTCTGAGAGTCACATACAACCTTATGCCTCTTCTTGCCAATATGCCGCTTTTGAAGTCCTGCTTAAACCAAGGAACTGCATTATGGAATATTAGGGGCAGCTCTGGATTTGGATTCTGAGGATCCCCGTCATTTAATTCCATTAGGAAATCAAGGGGTTCCCCAGGAAACTGATGTCCTTTCCAGCTCTGAGCTTCTCTGATGCTCTGCAGTTTGATCGGAGTGCTGTTCCACCCATGCACCCCCTCATCTTGCCTCTGACTCACCAAACATCAACTTTGGCGAAATGTACTCAAAATGAGTTTATGAAGACTAGTTCTCATGCAGTGAGAGTGTCTCTAGAAACCATGCAGATTCACCAGGGTTTGATGCGCAGCGAAAATCCTGCATTGTTCAGGTGATTTCCCGCATTCTGGACTGACAGCACTAAAGGAGCCTCTGCACCCTGGTAAGTCGGAGGCGGAAGGAAGTAGCATCTGAGTTCTCGTGGCTAATATTTATTGAGCATTTACTTTATGCCTGACACTGTGCTATTTGCTTGATATGCACCGTCACATATAATCATCATAACAGCTCTGAGGGTAGATATTATTATCCCCGTTTTGCAGATAAGAAAAACCAAGACTCAGGGACATTGGCTACCAGGCACCAGGAAGAGTCAGGCTAGGAGTTGCACCGAGGGCTCTCTGTGTCACTAGCCAGAACCCTTAACCACCAGACCACCCCTCTTCAATTTCTGCATTTTTTGTTCTATAGTGGCATTCAAATACCAAATATAAATGGCTTTTTAAATCACCACTGCTTTAGAACTCCAAGAATTTAAATTCTTAAGAACACTAAAGAGCTTGGAACTTTTTGAGGGTGATAACCATTTAGTCAGCATCTTCAGTTTTGAAAATGTTTCACTCCAAGTCTAACCAAAAATAAACGAATAAATTATCAAGGAGAGTTTTGTTCAAATAGGGCACTCCTGTGAAAACTCGTATTTAACTTTTTCTAGGAGAATTAGCAAAAAACATGCTAGTAAAATCACCTACGTGCACAGATCTATTTATTTATTCAACAAATAGGTATTGAGAGCCTGCTGGATGCCAGGCTATGTTCTGCATATTAGGGAGACCACGGTGATGAGGGCAGTGGTCCTCAGGTGGAGTAATCAATCTGTGCTCCACAAGGAGAGGATGAATTATCCAGCCTCTAGAGCAGGCATGAGGACCATCTAAATAAAAATAGAGAGTAAAAAAACTAAAATAAAATTAAGCAGGTGAGAACCATGCTATTAACAGTAAGTCAAAAAAAAGACATATATAAGTTAGAAACGAGTTTATTCTAGTCCCTAAAAATCTTTATTTTTACCTGCTACTTTAAACGCCCTTTAAATTTTTCAAAAACTGATAGATGTCATCAGGTGGGGTCTTGGAAACCAAATTGGAAGCATTTTCTTAAAGGTTTTCAGAATTGCAGTTCACCAATTTTAGGAAAAAAAAAAACTTAAAAAAAGGCTCCATAAAGCTTTTAAAAGTCCCAAGAAGACAAAAAAAGTTGCTCAGGAGAATGGAGGAGCTTCATCTAAGGCTAGACCAACTGTCCAACACAATTCAGCAGTCTTAAAACCAAAAGACCGAGAGAAAATAGACTAACAGCTCCCCATTGCTTTTCAGTAATGATGTACTGTTTACAAAAGGCTTTTCCACAGATTATCATTCAGTCTTCCCTGCTCCTTATAAGATGGGTATTATCATCCCCACTTTAAGAATAAGAAAGCAAGGATCAAAGATGTACAACTGGTTCAGTTAGCTCTAGGACAAGACTTAATTAATGCCAGAGCCAGACCTTGGACCTCTGACTTTCACTGATTATTTCTCCGTGGCTGCCTGGCTGATTTACCTCCCTGTATTACCAAACCCCAAAATCATTTTCCTATGGAAATGGTAGAGTCTGAAAGCATCTACGAGTGGATTACAGACATTAGCAGATGCCCATCTAACCTTCATTGTTAATCCAAGGGGCAAATCAGCTTCAGAGTTTGCAGCCACTGGCAGACACTGCCCACTGGGGCCAGTGACCAACCAGCTTTTATAACTGATCTACTTCCCCTGCCCAGTCCTAGCAAACACCATATGAAGACTGCACTCAAGCCCTCTATAGCTCTTTTTTTAAGATTATCTGTTTATCCTCATGTGAACATTTCTGACCACTTGAGTCTGAATATCCTGAACATATAAACCCCTCTATGGCAACAGTGGTGGTTTATTCTTCTTTAACTTCCCAGCACAGCACGGGTAGGAACTCATTAAAAGGCAGCTGTATTGATCCTAGCCACAGCAATCAGACAACACAAAGAAATAAAAGGCATCCAGATTGGTAAGGAAGAAGTCAAACTGTCTCTGTTTGCAGATGACATGATATTGTATATTTAAAAACCCTAAAGAATCCACTCCAAAACTACTAGATCTAATATCTGAATTCAGCAAAGTTGCAGGATACAAAATTAATACACAGAAATCTGTTGCATTCCTATACACTAACGATGAACTAGCAGAAAGAGAAATCAGGAAAACAATTCCATTCACAACTGCATTAAAAATAATAAAATACCTAGGAATAAACCTAACCAAGGAAGTGAAAAACCTATACTCTGAAAACTACAAGACACTCATGAGAGAAATTAAAGAAGATACCAATAAATGGAAAAACATCCCGTGCTCATGGATAGGAAGAATTAATATTGTCAAAATGACCATCCTGCCTAAAGCAATCTACAGATTCAATGCAATCCCTATCAAAATACCAACAGCATTCTTCAATGAACTAGAGCAAATAGTTCTAAAATTCATATGGAACCACAAAAGACCCCCAAAAGCCAAAGCAATCCTGAAAAGGAAGAATAAAGCAGGGGGAATTATGCTCCCCGACTTCAAGCTCTACTACAAAACCACAGTAATCAAGACAATTTGGTACTGGCACAAGAACAGACCCAAAGACCAATGGAACAGAGACTAGAGAGCCCAGATATAAACCCAAGCATATATGGTCAATTAATATTTGATAAAGGAGCCTTGGATATACAATGGGGAAATGACAGCCTCTTCAGCAGCTGGTGTTGGAAAAACTGCACAGCTACATGTAAGAGAATGAAACTGGATTATTGTTTAACCCCATACACAAAAGTAAACTCAAAATGGATCAAAGACCTGAATGTAAGTCATGAAACCATAAAACTCTTAGAAAAAAACATAGGCAAAAATCTCTTGGACATAAATATGAGCAACTTCTTCATGAACCTATCTCCCTGGGCAAGGGAAACAAAAGCAAAAATGAGCAAGTGGGACTATATCAAACTTAAAAGCTTCTGTACAGCCAAGGACACCATCAGTAGAACAAAAAGACATCCTACAGTAGGGAGAATATGTTCATAAATGACCTATCCAATAAGGGGTTGACATCCAAATTATATAACGAGCTCATGCACCTCAACAAACAAAAAGCAAATAAGCCAATTAAAAAATGGGCAGAGGAGCTAAACAGACACTTCTCCAAAGAAAAAATCCAGATGGCCAACAGGCACATGAAAAGATGCTCCACATCACTAATCATCAGAGAAATGCAAATTAAAACCACAATGAGATATTACCTCACACCAGTTAGGGTGGCCACCATCCAAAACACAAACAACAACTAATGTTGGCAAGGATGTGGAGAAAGGGGACCCTCCTACACTGCTGGTGGGAATGTAAATTAGTTCAACCATTGTGGAAAGCAGTATGGAGGTTCCTCAAAAAACTCAAAATAGAAATACCATTTGACCCAGGAATTCCACTCCTAGGAATTTACCCTAAGAATGCAGCAGCCCAGTTTGAAGAAGATATATGCACCACTATGTTTATCACAGCACTATTTACAATAGCCAAGAAATGGAAGCAACCTAAGTGCCCATCAGTAGATGAATGGATAAAGAAGAGATGATACATATACACAATGGAATATTATTCAGTCATTAAGAAGGAAACAAATCCTACCATTTGCAACAACACGGATGGAGCTAGAGGGTATTATGCTCAGTGAAATAAGCCAGGTGGAGAAAGACAAGTATCAAATGATTTCACTCATCTGTAGAGTATAGAACAAAGAAAAAACTGAAGGAACAAAACAGCAGCAGATTCACAGAACCCAAGAATGGACTAACAGTTACCAAAGGGAAAAGGATTGGGGAGGATGGGTGGGAAGGCAGGGATGGAGGGAAAAGGGGGCATTACAATTAGCACACATAATGTAGCAGGGGGGATATGGAGAAGGCAGTATAACACAGAGAAGACAAGTAGTGATTCTATAGCATCTTACTACACTGATGGACACTAACTGTAATGGGGTATGTGGTGGGGACTTGATAATAGGGGGAGTCTAGTAACCATAATGTTGTTTGTGTAATTGTACATTAATGATAGCAAAATAAAAAATATATAGTAAAAAAAAAGGCAGCTGTATTGAAAGGTTTGTGGTTTTGACAACTTGGTGACTTGAAACATTTGTCCCTGTCATCACTTTTAGGTTGGAGAGACAATTGGCATCAGTGAAGAGATTATGGGTCTGACCATGTTGGCTGCTGGGACTTCCATCCCTGATCTTATAACCAGTGTCATTGTGGCCAGGAAGGGACTCGGGGACATGGCTGTGTCCAGCTCTGTTGGAAGCAACATTTTTGACATCACTGTAGGGTGAGTAGACATAGCTCTGCACAGATGCACCCCAGCTCCCTCTCTGTCTTGGTCTTCCTAGAAGCTATGAAGGTGTGATCAGGCTCTCTGAGCCTAAAACTAACCACTACCAACAGAAGGTAAAGATGAGCGTACCATTCCGTTTCACCAACTCCATTTTTCATTTTCAGTGAACTTAATGAAGAGTGAGTTATCCCTAGACAGGCAGAAACACATTATCTACATACAAAGTGGATGTTGTAGGAAATACTCTAAGAGAATTTCACTTACGTAATGGCATTGGCTACAAATTATGAGTATTTAATATTCAGGTATGACTGAGATGCTCTGGTTGTTTCACTATTTTTTTTAACTGAACTAGATTTTTTTCCATGGTCTAATTAAAGTCCCCACCAGCCTCAGGTGAGATTTAGATTGTAAAACAGATTGGAACAAATATAGGTTAAGCAAAAATATTCCATCTCCTTCATCGGAAAATGCTGCAGGTTTGGTTTTATCATTCATTTATCTGTGCTGGTAAGAGATTCTAGTTTTTGAAAGTGAGAAGATGAGATCTGTTCTTACAGTTAAGCAAACTGGAACTCTCAATATGAATATTTCTAAAGTGGATCAGATTGGCTGGGAATACTATTATCTCTATCATTTCATTTAACTTGTTAAAAGTAAAAGTAGTCTGATAAACAACCCTGAAGGGCAGCCCACTGACAAATTAAGACATGGGATGTTATCCTTATGTTCTCAGAAGAACTGAGCTCTTGACACTTGAATTCTGGAACTCACTAAAATGGATCAACTTTCTCACTAAATATCATGAATATTGTTGTTTCTTATACCTTTTCATACTTATAATATCATTTTCATTCAGTTGCCTACCGCGTGCTCTGTACACACGTTTATCCATTGAAGCCACCCAGCAATCCTAGGAGATATGTATTATATCATCCCCATTTTTACGGTAAGGAAGCTGAAGGGCACGGAGCTCACAAAACTAGTAAATGAGATACCTGGGATTTGAACAGTCTGCGCTGTCAACCACAGCACCATCTCTGCATAAAAGCTGCTCTGTTCTTCCACTGTCTGAACCACTTCTGCATTCCAAAGGTGCCCTCTCCTACAGTATTTCCTTCCTTTGCAAACTGGTCTCACTCAAGAGCCCTCCGTTTGTCTGCTTGGAAAACTCAAACTTATCCAATCAACTCAAACCCTGGTTTCTCTGATTCCCTTGGGTCTGACCTGGGGGCTCTTGCTCCTATATACTCTCTGCACATTATTCTCTTGTCACAGTCATGATTATCATTCTTCCCACTGGACTGTAAGTCCCCAAGAGCAAGAACTCCCCAAAGCCTAATGCATGCTTGTGGCTTGACAAATGTTTGTAGAATGAATGAATGAATGAATGAATGCCTTAAAGGTGTATATTTTAAAGGAAGGTTGTCCCTAGTATAAAACAATGTTTCTCAGTTCTGATGCTGAACATTTAGAGTAGTTTTCTTGGCCAATCTCATAAGAAGGAAAAGAAAATGTTATGTAGTATAAAAAGAGAAAATCCTACCAACTGGGAAAAATTACAAGTATTCTATGATACATATTTGTCATGTTTTTGAAAAATAAATATTCTAGGGAAATGCAAGATGCTTTTTGCTCATTGTTCTTAAATTGGACATACAGTGACAACTTAAATGAAAGTTTAAAGAAAAACCACCCCTAATCCTCCTACCCCAAAATAATATTTAACTTTTCTATGTTCTCTTCCAAATATTTCAGTTTCCTTAATGAACATTTAGTTTTGTCCTCTTGGAGGGCTTTTATTTTTCCATTTTAAAGCTATTTATGCCTGGCACAGAGCAAGCCTCTAGTAGTCAATTAGTAAATCAAGCATTTTTCTAAGTTTGTTGATAGCTCTCATAATTAACATTTTATGGCTTCAGAATTTTCCAACCTGTTGCTTTTCGGTTTAGCCATTTTCCTGTGTAAGACCTATTTTTCCAATTTTCTGCTATTATGTTTTGATGAACACATTTATGAAACAAAACTACTCTTTTAATTATTTTTATTAGGATAAATTCCCTCAAGAAATATTAATGAATGAAGGATTATGAGCAATTTTTGGCTACTAACGTATATTTCTCCATCCGGTCTTTCCCAAGGGTTTATACTAATTTACAAAGTCATTGGCAAATATTGAGTATAAAACACTCTTCATAGTGTTGCCAGCATTTTCTTTTTGCTAATAAGATTAACACATACGACTTCCGGGAAGATGGCGGCATGAGCAGAGCAGCAGAAATCTCCTCCCAACACTATATTTATCTATGAAAATACAGCAAATACAACTATTCCTAAAAGAGAGACCATAATACACAGGAAAGTGCACAGCATGCAGCTACACCTGAGAGGACTCGGCACCCCAGAAGACGGGTAAGATACGGAGCCGTGACCCGGCGGGACCGAGCACTCGCCCACCCCAGCGCACCGGCGGGAGGAGAGGATTCAGAGCCAGGAGGGAGTGGAAGTACAGGCCCGTGAAATAACCAGCCCTGGTGATCTGTGCAGGGAGCACTGACACACTGCGTGGTGTAGCAGAGATTGGAGAGACAGAAGTTGCAGGATCTGAGCGGGGAACATGCTAGGTTGCTTGCAGCGAGCTCCCGGGAAGGAAAAAAAAAAGAAGAAGAAAAGCGCGCAATTTTTTCAGCGGTCTTAAAGAGACAGGAGCCCAGTGGACGACCGGATCGCCCCGGCACACTCAGCCCAGCAGGCTGGGAGTCCTGGGGAGTTTCCCTTACCTGGCGACTGGGAAAGGATGGCCGCACTTAGACCTCCCACAGAGCTCAACATCCTCCCATTCGTTCCCACCCCAGCCAGAGCTATAAAGGGCCCTGCGGAGCAGCGCAGCCATGGCTCTGCAATAGTGGAGCAACAGCGCTACCTACAGCATCCCCACAGAATCCACTCCCGGTGGGCGGTTTTTTATTTTTTGTTTTCTCTTCTCTTTCTTTTTTCTTTTCTTTTTTTCATTTTTTCTCTTTTTTTCTCTTTCTTTCTTTTTTCCTTTTTAAAGTCATAAAGAGCCCAGCTGACATACGTGTCAACTACCAGCGACCACTTCTATAGCCATGAAAAGACAGAGGAATATGGTCCACACTAAAATCAACTAGACAACCCAAGAGAGGGAGCCTGAAACGATGGACATGCACAGTCTTCCTGAAAAAGAATTCAGAATAAAAGTTATAACCATGCTGACGGATCTACAGAGAAATGTGCAAGAGCTGAGGGAGGAAGTGAGGGAAGTGAGGAAAGACAATGCAGAAATCAGACAAGCCATCAATGGGCTTAACAGCAGACTGCATGAGATGCAAGAGATTGCTAATGGAATAGAAATCAGAGAACAGGAATACAGAGAAGCTGAGGCAGAGAGAGATAAAAGGATCTCTAGGAATGAAAGAATATTAAGAGAACTGTGTGACCAATCCAAACGGAACAATATTTGCATAATAGGAGTACCAGAGGAAGAAGAGAGAGAAAAAGGGATAGAAAGTCTCTTTGAAGAAATAATTGCTGAAAACTTTCCCAGACTGGGGAAGGAAATAGTCTCACAGTCCACGGAAGCCCACAGATCTCCCAACACAAGGGACCCAAGGAAGACAACACCAAGACACATAATAATTAAGATGGCAAAGATCAAAGATACAGACAGAGTATTAAAGGCAGCTAGAGAGAGAAAAAAGATTACCTACAAAGAAAAACCCATCAGACTATCATCAGACTTCTCAACAGAAACCTTACAGGCCAGAAGAGAATGGAATGATATATTAAATGTAAGGAAACAGAAGGGCCTTGAACCAAGAATACTGTATCCAGCACGATTATCATTTAAATATGACAGAGGGATTAAACAATTTCCAGACAAAGGAAAGTGGAGAGAGTTTGCCTCTCATAAACCACTACTACAGGATATCTTAAACGGACTGCTCTAGAGGGAAACACCCCTAAGGCTAAAAAGATGTCACCAGAGAAAATAAAATCATAGCAAAGAAAGCAGACCATCCAAATACTAACTAAAGGCAAAGAATGAAATACCTAATATATAAAAAATGGAGGAGGAAGAATATGAAGGGACAGATAAAGAAACATCAAATGATGTTCACAATAACTTAACAAGAAAGTTAAGTTAGATTGTTAGATAGCAAAGAAGCAACCCTTGAACCTTTGGTAACCACGAATCTAATGCCAGCAATGGCAATAAGTACATATCTATCGATAATCACCCTAAATGTAAATGGACTGAATGCACCAATCAAAAGACACAGAGTAACAGAATGGATAAAAAAGCAAGACCCATCTATATGCTGCTTACAAGAGACTCACCTCAAACCCAAAATATACACAAACTAAAAGTGAAGGGATGGAAAAAGATATTTCAAGCAAACAACAAAGAGAAAAAAGCAGGTGTTGCAGTACTTGTATCAGACAAAATAGACTTCAAAACGAAGAAAGTAGCAAGAGATAAAGAGGGACATTACATAATGATAAAGGGGTCAGTCCAACAAGAAGATATAACCATTATAAATATATATGCACCCAACGCAGGAGTGCCAGCATATGTGAAACAAATACTAACAGAATTGAAGGAGGAAATAGACAGCAATGCATTCATTTTAGGAGACTTCAACACACCACTCACTCCAGAGGACAGATCAACCAGACAGAGAATAAGACACAGAGGCACTGAACAACACACTAGAATAGATGGACCTAACAGACATCTACAGAACTCTGCACCCAAAAGCAGCAGGATACACATTCTTCTCAAGTCCACATGGAACATTTTCCAGAATAGACCACATACTAGGCCACAAAAAGAACCTCAGTAAATTCAAAAATATTAAAATCCTGCCAACCAACTTCTCAGATCACAAAGGTATAAAACTAGAAATAAATTTTAGAAAGAAATCAAAAAGGCTCACAAATACATGGAGACTTAACAACATTCTCCTAATGAATCAATGGGTTAACGACCAAATCAAAACAGAAATCAAAGAATATATGGAGACTAATGACAACAACACAAAGCCACAACTTCTGTGGGACACAGCAAAGGCAGTTCTAAGAGGAAAGTATATTGCAATCCAGGCCTATTTAAAGAAGGAAGAACATTCCCAAATAAACAGTCTAAAGACACAATTACTGAAATTGGAAAAAGAATAACAAATGAGGCCCAAAGTCACCAGAAGGAGGGACATAATAAAGATCAGAGAAAAAATAAATAAAATTGAGAATAATAAAACAATAGAAAAAATCAATGAAACCAAGAGCTGGTTCTTTGAAAAAATAAACAAAATAGATAAACTCCTAGCCAGACTCAATAAGAGAAAAAGAGAACCTATACACATAAACAGAATCAGAAATGAGAAAGGAAAAACAACGACAGACCCCACAGAAATACCAAGAATTATAAGAGAATATTATGAGAAGCCATATGCTAACAAGCTGCAAAACATAGAAGAAATGGACAACTTCTTAGAAAAATACAACCTTCCAAGACTGACCAAGCAAGAAACAGAGAAACTAAACAGACCAAACACCAGCAACGAAATTGAAGTGGTAATCAAAAAACTACCCAAGAACAAAACCCCCGGACCAGACGGATTCACCTCTAAATTCTACCAGACATATAAAGAAGAAATAACACCCATTCTCCTTAAAGTTTTCAAAAAAATAGAAGAGGAGGGAATACTTCCAAACTGATTCTATGAAGCCAGCATCACTCTTATACCAAAACCGGGCAAAGACCTCACCAAAAAAGAAAATTACAGACCAATATCCCTGATGAACGTAGATGCAAAAATACTCAACAAAATATTAGCAAACCAAATTCAAAAATACATCAAGAGGATCATACACCATGATCAAGTGGGATTCATCCCAAGGATGAAAGGATGGTACATTCGAAAATCCATCAACATCATCCACCACATCAACAAAAAGAAGAACAAAAACCACATGATCATCTCCATAGATGCTGAAAAAGCATTTGACAAAATTCAGCATCCATTCATGATTAAAACTCTCAACAAAATAGGTATAGACAACAAGTACCTCAACATCATAAAGGCTATATATGACAAACCCACAGCTAACATCCTACTTAACAGCGAGAAGCTGAAAGCTTTTCATCTAAGATCGGGAACAAGACAGGGATGCCCACTCTCTCCACTGTTATTCAACACAGTACTGGAGGTCCTAGCCACGGCAATCAAACAAAACAAAGAAATACAAGGCATCCAGATTGGTAAAGAAGAAGTCAAATTGTCACTATTTGCAGATGCCATGATAGTGTATATAAAAAACCCTAAGGACTCCACTCCAAAACTACTAGAACTAATATCTGAATTCAGCAAAGTGGCAGGATATAAAATTAACACACAGAAATCTGTTGCTTTCCTATACACTAATGATGAGCTAACAGAAAGAGAAATCAGAAAAACAATTCCATTCACAACTGCATCTAAAAGAATAAAATACCTAGGAATAAACCTAACGAAGGAAGTGAAAGACCTGTACTCTGAAAACTACAAGACACTCCTAGGAGAAATTAAGCAAGACACTAACAAATGGAAATGCATCCCATGCTCTTGGCTAGGAAGAATAAATATTGTCAAAATGGCTATACTACCTAAAGCAATCTACAGATTCAATGCAATCCCTATCAAACTACCAACAGCTTTCTTCAATGAACTGCAACAAATAATTCTAAAATTCATATAGAACCACAAAAGACCCCGAATAGCCAAAGCAATTCTGAGAAGGAGGAATCAAACAGGGGGAATTATGCTCCCTGACTTCAAGCTCTACTACAAAGCCACAGTAATCAAGACAATTTGGTATTGGCACAAAAACAGACCCACAGACCAGTGGAACAGAATAGAAAATCCAAACGTTAACCCAAACATATACAGTCAAGTAATATTTGATAAAGGAGCCTTGGATATACAATGGGGAGATGACAGCCTCTTCAGCAGCTGGTGTTGGAAAAACTGGACAGCTACATGTAAGAGAATGAAACTGGATTACTGTCTAGCCCCATACACAAAGGTAAACTCAAGGTGGATCAAAGACCTGAATGTAAGTCATGAAACCATAAAACTCTTAGAAAAAAACATAGGCAAAAATCTCTTGGACATAAACATGAGCGACTTCTTCATGAACATATCTCCCTGGGGAAAACACAAGCAAAAATGAACAATTGGAACTATATCAAGGTTAAAAGCTTCTGTACAGCAAAGGACACCATCAGTAGAACAAAAAGACATCCTACAGTATGGGAGAATATATTCATTAATGACGTATCTGATAAGGGGTTGACATCCAAAATATATAAAGAACTCATGCACCTTAACAAACAAAAAGCAAATAATCCAATTAAGAAATGGGCAGAGGACATGAATAGACACTTCTCTAAAAAGAAATTCAGATGGCCAACAGGCACATGAAAAGATGCTCCACATCTCTAATCATCAGAGAAATGCAGATTAAAACCCCAATGAGATATCACCTCACACCAGTGAGGATGGCCAACATCCAAAACACAAACAACAACAAGTGTTGGTGAGGATGTGGAGAAAAGGGAACCCTCCTACACTGCTGGTGGGAATGCAAATTAGTTCAACCATTGTGGAAAGCAGTATGGAGGTTCCTCAAAAAACTCAAAATAGAAATACCATTTGACCCAGGAATTCCACCCCAAGGAATTTACCCTAAGACTGCAGCAGCCCAGTTTGAAAAAGACATATGCACCCCTATGTTTATCGCAGCACTATTTACAGTAGCCAAGAAATGGAAGCAACCTAAGTGTCCACCAGTAGATGAATGGATAAAGAAGAAGTGGTACATATACACAATGGAATATTATTCAGCCATAAGAAGAAAACAAATCCTATCATTTGCAACAACATGGATGGAGCTAGAGGGTATTATGCTCAGTGAAATAAGCCAAGCCGAAAAAGACAAGTATCAAATGATTTCACTCATATGTGGAGTATAAGAACCAAGAAAAAAAAATTGAGGGAACAAAACAGCAGCAGACTCACAGAACCCAAGAACAGACTAATAGTTACCAAAGGGAAAGGGACTGGGGAAGATGGGTGGGAAGGGAGGGATAAGGGGGAAAAAGGGGCACTACGATTAGCAGGCGTAATGTTGGGGGGGCATGGGGAGGGCTATGCAACTCAGAGAAGACAAGTAGTGATTCTATAGCATCTCACTACGCTGATGGACAGTGACTGTAATGGGGTTGGTGGGGGGACCTGATGAAGGGGGTAGTTTAATCACCTTAATATTGCACATGTAATTGTAGATTAATGATACCAAAATAAATTATAAAAAAAAAGTCAATGGACAGGCTTAACATCATATTAGATACAGGTGAGGACACATGGAGAATAGCATATCTGGAAAATTTTCAGCCATTATCACTTGAAATATTTACTGTGCTCCATTCTCTTTTCTCCCCTGGATGTCTAAGTGTTTGATTTTTATAACTAACAAATATTCGTTGACATCCCAGGAGGACAGAGGATGAAATACAGGCAATATTTGAAGTTTTTCCAGATACAATGAAAGATCAAAGTATAGTTTCAAGAAACCTAACAAATCCGAAGAAAGATTAAAAAAACAAATTGATACCTAGATACAACAGAATGCAATTAGAAAACACAAAGACCAAGTATACTTTTAGTAAAAGCACAAAGTGCAAGAACATCGCCATTTAAACTAACAGATGATTACTGAACAGCAAATTAGAAGTTAGAATAGAGAGGTATAGTATATTCACATACTCAAGTGTCAATTATTTGTTGCTGAGAAAAAACCTCAAAACCTACTGGCTTGAAACAACGATGATCATTCACTATACTATAGAATATGTGATTTGGAAAGAATGTGGCAGGAATGTCTCATCACCATCCCATGAAGTATCACACAGAGTCTCAACTTGGGGCTGAAAGATCCACCTCCTACAGTGTAGCTCACTCACATGGCAGGCAAGTACTTCTCATAAGGACATTCCACAAGCTTACTATTGCCAAATATATTTCTAGGGCTTCCCCTTCCCTTCCTTTAGATTTTACTTAGTTATTATTTTCTTAGTGACGACTCACCTTAAACTTAGTCAAGGCATTATCTAGATACCATATCTAAAATAGGATAAAACCAACCCATAAAAAAAAAAGATTAATACATACACATGGTAAAGGTTAGAAAATACATATAAAGCCTAAATAGAAATCAGTGATGACCCACCACCTTTTTTAATTCATATATATACATTTTGGACTACTCCTTACACTTGATCTTTGACTGTAGAATTGATAGGTCCAAAGGTATGAAAAATATTGTTCTTCCCTCAAAGGATTTTTACCTATTTGTAGTTGCATCAACTGCACCTTCACCAGACCTGTTTGTGTGTGTGTGTTCTTCCTTAATAAGAGTACAAGTTTTTTGGTCTTTTTCTTCATAAGATGGGAAGTGTGGAAGAATAGTTCCCTAGGACAAGTGCCTAACGGGAGGTTGTCATTTTCATTTGCTCACCCCTCTCTGGCAGCTCTCTTCCCCTACTCTGACTCCCCAGTGCTTACGGTGGGCTGGCAGGGCCGCCCCCTACTGCCGAGAGCTGGGATTGCACCTCGTTTCCTGAGCCAGCCCTGCAGAGCCCTTCCTCCGGACATCCTCCACTGAAGGCAGTGCCTCGCAGTGCCTAGCCGGCAAAGCGCCCGTACTGCTCGCTATGATTTCAGATTGGCCCAGGTTAACACATGCAGCCAAATTGGAGCCTGCGTAAAGCCCAGGGAATTCAAAGATGCATACCAGGCATGGCCCTGCCTTCACAAGCACTCTCTCCAGCAGAGGAAACCAGTGTGTAAGCTCACTGCCCCTTTCACCTCATTACTTCTCTCAAGTGATTTGCTTTTCCTCTGGAGAATTTTGAGTTTCAGAAAGGCACCTCTTCTTCCATATCCCTGAGGCTAGGCCAAAACTAAATCTCCCTTTGTCATTTGCTGTGCAGATGGGTGGCTGGGGCCGTGGTTCCCCAGCCAACATTCCAGCCTTGGGCCCCATGGCTGCATCTCACCCAGCCCTTGGAGGTGCACCGCTGCGGAGTTGTGCATTTTCAGCCATGTTCCTTTCCCACAGGGTTTTTAACCCTCTTCATGGTGCACCTGGCAGTTAGATTTTTCTGATGTCTTTCAGAGTCATGAACAGGAAACAAAAGATGTTATAAGATTTTTATCAAAAGGCAAATGCAAAGGGAGAGAATGGGTATAAAAATACATAATAAATTTTTTCAAAATCACATCACAAATGTAAGATACTGTCTTCCCCAAATTGTTCAAAAAGACCATTCTCTAGTCAAAAGGTTTGTCCCATCTTTTCCAAAATAAGATTCAGACAGCTATATTGCAAACCAGCCTCCACCATAAGCATATATTTTCACTTACTCTTAGATTGTTAATTAAGTCATTGCTATTCTGTCTCCATTTTCAAAACTAATTTTCCATTTTCACCCAGTTTTTTTTTTCTTTTTTCCTTTTGTTTTCCACTCCTCTCACCCCATACAGAGTCTCCAGGTCACCTGTTCAGGGGTGAGAGCAACATTTTAATCTCAAAAAGAAAAAAAGAAAAAAATTATTTTGACTCAAATTCAGAAATCATCTGCAGCAGACATGTCTTTGATCTTATTCAACAGTAGAACAAGTTCTCTCTGTTCTCCCTCATTTGATCAGAAAATAGATAAAAGATTTTAAAGTTCACTTGGCTTCCTTAGGTGATTCTCTGGGCCCTGCCCGAGTCACAGTGGGTCTAACAAGACGCCCTTTGCAGATTGCATTCCAATAAGCTCGTGTCCCCGCGCAGGCCTCGCACACGCCTGACCGCCCCTCTCCCTCACAGGCTCCCGCTGCCCTGGCTCCTGTACGCCGTCATCCACAGACTCCAGCCGGTGGCCGTCAGCAGCAACGGGCTCTTCTGCGCCATCGTCCTCCTCTTCATCATGCTGCTCTTCGCCGTCCTCTCCATGGCCCTCTGCAAGTGGCGGATGAACAAAGCGCTGGGCTTCCTCATGTTCGGCCTTTACTTTGTGTTCCTGGTGGTCAGCGTCCTTCTAGAAGACAGAATTCTCGTGTGTCCTGTGTCTGTCTAGCAGGAGAAGCCATATCTTGAACCAACAGCATGGATGGTCCCTCTCGGCTCTGGGTTCTAGGTGCCTTGACCTGTCGAGAAGAGGCAGCTGGCACCCAGCCCTGGGCCTTTCCCGTGTCCCTCTCCGGGAGACGCGCGGACGGACGGATCCACCCCGGGCCCCCTCATTTCGCAGGCTGCTTCCACCCTGGCCTGTGAAACAGCTTCATGCAAGAGACAAAGGACCGTCCATTCGGGGCTTCTCTCCACTCACCACTGACAGGTGCTCCTCCCTGGTCAGAGGTACATTAATTGGAATGATGCAAACAATGACGGAGGCTGTACATACATATAAAATATACACATTATAAATAGATGGGCGCATTCCCGCCCATTCCTGTATTATACCTCTCCTCCCATACTTAGAGAGTCATACATACCTGTGTGTAAACACAAAAAAAGAAAAATTTTATATATATATAAAATCATATCTATATCTATATCTATATATATATAAATACAAATGCATCTTTTCAGGGATAGACCTAGTATATTTACAGTATCTATTTGGAGAGGCGCACCAACCTTCAGCCTGAGCTTTACCTCTTAAGTGCAAGAGGTGAACTGATAGAATCACTGCTGTGACCTTTAACCTACCTTGGACTTCTTGGGATCCCCCCAGTAAGGTGGATGTTTTAGGGAACTGGGTTGTAAGAGGGAAGGTTTGGTGGGGAGTGTGTGTGGGCCCTGAGTGGAGCCCTCCAAAACATTCCCACAGGCCAAGCAGGGAAGGCTATCTGCCCACACCCGCGGGGGTGCACTGACAGGGACCCACGGGGTCACGGGACAGACAGAGGTAAAACCCTGACTGGGTGGATGCTGGGTTGCGGGCAGCGGGGAGGTGACCAGGATTGGTTTGGGGATTTTATTTTTATTGCCCCAGCATGCAAGTAGACAATATAACTGCAAACCAAACTAGCACTCTTCTAGGACAGCAAGACTATATAAGTAGAACCTATATTGTTCCAATGCATGTCCCATTATCATCAAAAGGAGGGAGGCAAGTTAGCTGTGATTGTCACTTAGACATATGTTGATGCTAAGGGCTCCCATATAATCAAAATGCCTTCCAAGAGAGCCTGGATATGTAATTAGACGTACTATCCAGTGGAGTTGCTCAGTAGGACTTGCCACCTAATGGGAATATAAAGGCATACCTCTTGAAAGCATCTTCCAGTGTGATCATAAATGGCTTCTGTGACTAAAGAAGTTATTCCTCCAGTAGAACTGACCTGATTCTGATTAATACTACTTTAGTTGAGGCAGCTTAGAGCTGTTTGGAAAGGCATTTGCACACTTAGTGCATTCCAGAAGGTTGCTGAGTCCTATGGCGAGTCGTGCCAGGGTCAGGATTTATTTAAAGCCTGTGCAACATCTGTGTCTCTCTCGCCATCAGAACCCCAGCTGGGACGCGTTCTAGCCCGCAGAGTATACTGAAGACTATACTCAGCAGTTTCCTTACACTGGCTCCAAGCCACTCATACCAAGGTTAGGATTTCTGGATTTTGCTCGGCATTCATGGAATATTTTCATTTCATTCATTCGATGCCCCCAAGTTCTGTTTGACACCTTGTATGATTTCCCAGTTTTATGTCAACAGAAAACAAAACCAGCAGGGAAAGAAAACCAGGCAAACTCAATTGGTGAAAAAATATAGAGAGCTTTTTTCATTTCCCCAAATCATTCTTTCCTTAAAATCAGGGGAAAAGGTAAATAGAGGATGGCCCATTATCCTGTGCCCGATATCTAAGTTGGCACATACCATGTTTGGGACACAGAACCACATGTGTTCTTGTACCCAGTTTATTGTGTCACTGATGGCTTGCTGTGATTTTGTTGTGAGCACATACCTCCTAACACAGGGAAACAGGATGCAGAACTCACAACTGAATAAAGAGGAAGGGAGACCTTAAAGGCCCAGCTCAATCTCAGTATCCCCCCGCAAAGCCTCTGCTCACCCCACAGAGCATGGCGCCTACAGGCAGTGCCCATCGCTGCTTTTCACCTCCGAGCGAGGAGCACTCCTCTGCGGAGGTCCACTGGGAAACCAAGAAATCAGAATGCTTGCCGCCCAGGAGGACTTGGTGTTGAGTCTCTCCAGCCTTGCAAATTCGGGCTTTCAGTTGTGTGAGAGAAACCTGTGTCTTTTCATCAGGGGCAGGGTTTTGTGCCGTGGCAAGAATTTGTGATACTTCCTTAGAGTGAAAGAGAATGAGTACGTGAACTTTTTGTTAAAAACTCTGCTTGTTTTCCCTGTGCATTGTTCGAAGCACAGTGAAGTCAGTTATTGCGTGAATGTGTATCATGGACTGGTTTATTATTTGAAGGAAGGTTTGAATAGGCGATCTTCCCTCAACTGCAGATAGACTGTGTGAAACTGGAGGGAGGAGGGTGGGCTGGGCATAGTGTTGTTCTCGGTCCAGCACTTCCCGGTGCCCCCACCCTCAGCCCCCTCACGCCTTCCCACTCACTCCCAGCTCTCGGTGGGGACTCATCCAGGCAGCCACAGAGCATTTTACCCGCCTGGGAGCTCCACCTCCTGGGAAGTCATTGGTGTGCTCATCAGGGACAGCTGCATTTGAGCGGACAGCACTTCCGAGCGCAGCTCCCACTTCCGTGATGTGCATGGAGCACAACAACAGCGCACCCGGCTGATGGGGACACAGCCACCTTCTGCCCCACCCTGCCTCTGCTTGCCATGCTTTCCTCTCTTTCTGTATCCGTGAGGGTCTGTGTTGGGCTGGGATGAATCCGGAGAGGAGTGTATAGAATGCAACAGTGGATATTTAAAAGCATTCAAATCATTAACATAAGAAAGAAGTTGTCACATCATGGCGTCCTGAGTAGGTCACCTCTCATGCCATATAATTACACATATAATTACACATCTCTACACATGATCCCTACGTACACACTCCGTATCAGTCACATCATCTCCCTCCGATGCAGTCACATTCAGGAGTCAAACACAGAGGGCATCAGGTCTGCGGTAGTGAAGGGAAAGGAAAGCCGTGCACACCAACAACCAAAAGGGCCGCTTCTTCCTGGCCTCATGAGGTTTGTTCGGTGCACATCAACACACAACATACACATATGCACCTCCCCGTCTGTTTTCCTGCCCCAGTAACACAGGTTTACAGCCTTAAGGAAACGGCCAGTCATATCCCTCATGCTGATGTAGAGGCAAGGAATACACAACAGAAGAGTGCAGGGAAAAGGGCAGACCACAAATACTCTCACTTTCCTCGATTAGGATGTAAAATGATACCAAAAAATTCAAGAGCCAACTTCTTACTGCTCAATCTGAAACAAACGAGCTGCACCCAAATGGTTCCATTTACCCACCACGAACCAAGTAGGTCTTGCTTGCTGTCACCTCCCGTCACCCTCGGCAGCCTCAGGACAGGAGAGCAACTTGGCTCAAGCCGAGAATGCCCAGCTAGAACCTTCCTGACTGCATCTGGGAATGCCCATGCTGAGTGCAGCTACCCTCTGCACCCGACTAGTTCCTGAAGGACGGAAGCTGGAGATTAGATTGTGTTTATTTAAGCTTCCCAGGACCTAAGTGAGCCAGGCAGTGACAGATCAGGAAAACACAAATATGTGCAGAGCCTAAGGGCTGTTCATCAGTTTGGCAGATACAGCAGAATATCTGAAAGCCTTCTGCCCAGAAGATTATTAAAAAAAGAGTCAAGGACTGTTTCGTGGTTGGGGAAAATGCTTTGTAAGGCTTCTAGCAGGTGTCACCTGACAGAGGCTATTATGATTTATTTTCTAGGGAAGACATGAATCAGGTGGTTTGGAGCCCTTGCAGCAAAACACAGCTGCCTCACTGATGAGACATTTGATGGTATCAATGCACATCCATTCCTGAGCCGGGGAAGAGCTGGCAAGCTCCCCACCATTGCTCACAGCTCTTAAACGCCTCTTAACAGGGAGAGAGGAGATGAGCTATAAAGGGAAGCCCCCCTCCCAGACCACCTTAACAGAAAGCTGACCAAGGAAATGATAGCAGATAGGGCCTCTGGCCAGACAGACAGTCGGAGACAGTGGTTAAATGCTCTGCCGAAATTACTGGGTTGGAACACGGGCTTGATAACCTGAGTGCAAGCACTTCAGAAAACTTCAGTATGCTTCCCTCCCTACGACTAACCACACACACACAATTATGAGCCATGTTCCCTTGCACGTGGACAGATCGTTACCCAATAATTTGCCATATTGTAAGTCGCAGCTATTTTCCAGAAAAAAACAAAGGGAAACTGTTCTCAGGGCAATTTCTGGAGGAACCGACTATCCCCTGAAAGCTTGGTATGGGAGCCAATTCTCATTCTTGCTAAGCCAGATCTCACATAACCACCTGGCATAATATTTTTAAAAGGTGTGTCCTTGACTCCTATACCTCCCTCAGCAAAAGTGTCTTCAATTGACAAGTAGGGGCTTGTCATTAAGAAAGAATTGGTGAAAAAATAAATAGGGAAAGGGAAGAAAGGAGAAATTAAATACTTTTAGTAAGATTCCTAAGAAAGTGTCACATTGATATATGTCCCTATAAAGTTTAAAATAATTACAAACTTCAGGCTTTTTCTTAACCCATTATAAAAGCCTATTAGAGGCCCAGATAAAAATATTTTCCCTTCTCAAAAAGGCCTCGGGAGAGAAAGATAACTTGCCCCTGCTCCATATCTATTTAAGTTCAGCTCCTAGCTGCTGTATCTTTGCATTTCTTTTTTAATCTCACAGCTTCATTTTCTTTGAAATATGTAGCAAACAAGAAGAGCAATAAAACAGCTAAACTCCTTTACTCATCATCACATCATCACAATATTTTCTTCACTTCACTGGGAGCTTTGAAACTGCACGTGTTGTGGCATGTAATCAGGAAAATGTAGATGTCTGTAGATGTCTGTAGGTGCTTCGTTTGCCATGGAAAAAACATGTGCTTCCCCCTTGACCCGCCCCCCCGAAACAATGTGTGCACCGCCGTCTTACACGCCTTCCTCATGCACAGAGGATCGGCCTTGCTCAGAACCACCTGCATTCCACAGTGGTCTTTGATCTGACTAGTGGGACATTTCTTTAGAAAAGCAGAAGAGAGTTACAAAGGACCAGTGAATCTATCAGTCAGTCAGTTTAGTAGAGACAAAAATGACCTGTGATTAGGCCTAGATAGACCACTATCTTCAAATTAGTGTGTAAATAAGCAGGAGACTGTCTATATGGACCACCAGATAATCTAAGCCACAGCTCTCCCACTAAATGACTGATTGACAGCCTGGAAAACCTTAAAGACCTCTTAAAAAAACAGATAAATACCTAAGTCTTAAAGAGTGCCATGGAATTTGCATTCAGTTTGCCAAAGGTTTAATTCTGTTAAGGGAGTTTGTTCAGCCTATCACCCTAACCTAAAGGACAAACCTTCTCTAAGAGAGGGGTCCTAGCATAGATGTTTCCTGGCGCCCATTTCCACCAGTGATTAATATTAGCAACCATCAGGATCAAAAAAGTCTCCCTCCAGGTTAACCCAAGCCCCTCAAGTTGATGACTTATCTTTTTTTCTTTTTGGCAACGAAAAACTAGGCACTCTTCCCTATTTACTCCTGACATAGCTGAAAGTCACCACTGTGTGACCCTTCCTCAGCTTATCAATTTTCATCAAAAATATCTTTAGATTTTTATTTCTGGGTCTTTTTTCCTAACCCTCTAATTAATTTTTACAGTTCTTCTCTACCAAGCTCTACGTTGCTCTTAAATTATGGAACCTGATGACTAATGATGAGGCAAGTATAAAGTCTGAACAGGGCTGAATTACAGCCTCAAACCTAATGCTTTGCTCCCTTTTAATGCACCCTCTGCTGCCCTTACCTTTTAGAAAGTCACTTCATTGCTAATTCACATTAATCTTGTGCTCTCTATGACTTCTGTATCTTTCTTCCAAGGCCTTTATGAAGCCAGTGCATCCTCACCTGGCCCCAGTGTATTTGAATAAGTGTCTGACCTACTACGAGCCACTCTTTGCTTGATCTTGTTGAGTTGCAGTCTGTTTACTTCTAGCCCCATTTCCAGTTTTCAAGTCCAGGTTGGACCCAGTGCTTACTCGGCTGCAAGGTTCTCACCATCAACCTCCCCAGTTTACTTGCATTTGTCAAGTCTAATGAGCATTTTCTCCATCTCCTCATTAAAGTGACTATTCAAAAATGCTAGACCCCTGCCCCCAACAGTGTATAATTTGTGCAATTGATTAGTTCTTGGAGGGAAATCCCTCCTAATTGCTACTAAAATGTGAACAGAATTCAGAAGCACAAGAGAAGAGAGTCACAGAAAGACCCTGAGAGTGCCAGTAGGCCTTGACGCAGCCGGCTCACAGGTGTTTATCCCCTGGTGAAAAGGAGGAATACGGGTGGGACATCATCCTGAGGCCCTGCTGTGGCCAAGTTCATGAGCTTTGTGTTTAAGGTCATAATCCCACCGTCACAAAGAGCTCAGAAAGGGAGAGACACCTCTGGAGATCATTCAGAAACACACTTACCTGTACTGATTTACCAGAAGGAATTTATATTTTTACTTTAAGTAGGAAATCAAGGAAACGGTTGGATCTCCCCTCCCATCTCTCAGTATTGTGGTGCATTTTGCTTGTGTGGTAGGTTGGATAGGAATTGTAAGGCTGTTGACTGGTGTCCTGGCCCTGGAAAGTGGGCTGCAGTTCACCAAGAGGAGGGGAAATGCTCCTGCGTTTTCACATCCTGGGTGGCATTTTCCTGTGTAATGGGTCCGTAACTAAGATCTTGAGACTGACAGTTCTCTAAAGCACTCAACTAACCAAAACAGAGTACTAATTTTTAAAATCATGTCACCAAAAAAGGAATAAGTGAATGAAGCCTGAATCCCTGAATAAAGTAATTTTAAGGATGAAATTACATGTATTCATTAAGGGTAGATAATTCCTTGCCATTTAATTAAATGAATCTCCAATTCTCTCATCAGGATAAAACTGAAGGACAATGGATGCCTTTTGGGTTTTTAAATTTTTTAATATTGCACTTTATAGTACTTCATAAGAGACAATTGTCTTAATTAAAGCCATAAAATACCAATAATGCATATATTCAGGGCTTCTGGATATAGTCAGTCAATAAGCAGTCCATGAGTCATTCCTGTTCCATAGTTTGTTGTAAATTGGAGTTTATCTGTTCAGTTTTTTATTTCATACAATTATTGTTCTGACAATCCTAATCTACTGATAAATTAGATGTGTACTTTAATAAAACTCTGAAAACTCCAAGAAATTACTCATTTCACAAAACCATCCTTCATTTTCAAAATAGCTTGTTATACAGTTCCTTTAAATAGCAAGTGCTGATAATATATTGAAAGTATTTCTTTTTAAATTATAGATTTGCTATTTTTCAGGAATACACTTGTTATATAAAACAAGGCTCACCCATAAGGAGACTGAAGTAATTAACAAATAAATATCTGGGAAACGTAAGGTTTATTTGAATGTTTATATAAATATAGGATGGGTCTAAGAAGTTCCCTTATAAAAATGGCAAATAAAAATATACAATTTATCAATTTCTTATGCCTAAATTATAAACCTTCCTTGGGAGGACATATAAAATAAAAAACTTCATAATTCATTTTTTTCCCTTTCTGCTAAAATACACAATTTCTGACCTAGTATGATTAGACTGCTTACACACACATACACACAGATGTCCCCACAACTAAAAACTTTAATGTTTCACTCCTTCATAACTCTTAATGTAATCTGAGTGAAAGCTAAGAGAATGACGTACAGGCACCTAATAGCTTATAAATACTCACCACAACTGGATACCTAAATTATCAATATAGAGTAAACATGTGTATTAAATTGAAGAACCCCATCAATTTCATGCTTAACCACCCATTTGCCCTCATTAGTGTGAACATTCAAAAATGCCAGACCCCTGCTCCCAACAATGTATAATTTGTATAACTGATTAGTTCTTGGGTGGGGGGGGAGAAAGAGTGTCTGGATGTTAGTGATGTTCCTGATGGGGACTGTTTGTGGTCTGAAGAGTTTCTCAAAAGGGCAAAGACTCTCCACCAGGAAGAGGGAGCCTATATAAGGCCTGTTCAACCCTTCACACAAAGTCCATGTGTGTGCCCTGCATCTAGCCTGGATATTTCTTCTGCTCCAGTTTTGAAAAAACTCCAGAAGCAACATTTCCATCTCCAACCTGCCATCTCAAAGAAGTAACAAAAATAAGAGTAGCAAAGCTACTTTCCTAGTTTACTGAGATTGCTGCTAGCATTAAAAGAAAGATAAATTATGCTTTTGTTCTTTGCATATTGTTGAAACGGAAAAAATATTGTCAACACTGACCCCAACACAGACTTTGCCCTAGAACACATGAACTTTTTTTTTGGACAGGTTACATTAAAAAAAGCAGAATGCCATTTTTGTAAAGGATCTTTTTAGGGATAGATGTCTTCTCATGCTTCCTTTGTTTGCTTCCATTTTATAGAAGCATTTTAACCTGTATCTTTACCCTGACAAGAATCTAGTTCATGCACTTTCAAATTATTTTGTGTCATTTGTATGTGTTCTGTTTATTATGAACAACTTTCACTGAATGATGAGCTGTATGGGGATTTTGCATCAGTTTATTCTCTGTGAATATGTCTGTACATAGACTGAAAGCTATACTTATTTGTACATAGGCTGTTTGGAATAATGTATTTCTGTCACATGGACTTCACTCTGATAGAGGGCGTTTCTTCACTGTGTTAATCTTACACTTTCCATACCTTTGTGCTTCTACTACTGGTAATCAACTCATAGAATATCACTTTATGTAACTAAGTCTCCTTGGTGTGA
Organism: Phataginus tricuspis; assembly: GCA_029783875.1. Taxonomy (NCBI): domain Eukaryota; kingdom Metazoa; phylum Chordata; class Mammalia; order Pholidota; family Manidae; genus Phataginus; species Phataginus tricuspis. The sequence goes on from JAQQAC010002172.1 coordinate 50,583,545, forward strand.
AAAATAGTAATAAAAAGCATTGACTCAAATATCAGTGTTGTTTTGCTTTTGGAATAATTCTTACCTTCAGCTAATCAGGACTCTCAGGATATCAAGAAGTAGACACATAGTCATGGAAGTTTTGCTGTAATGATTCAAAAGAACAAAAAAGTAGTCAGGAGTTACTGTTCATTATAACTACCACTTAGTGAGCACTTCCTAATGTCATTTCAGCTTTTTAAATGTCATTTAAACTATGGGCCTCCTCCTTCAACCCATTCCACACAGATGGGCAGTTTACCAAATACAGTCTGCATTTAAGAGGTCTTCCTCTTTTTTTGGGTCTCTCCCTGGGCAAAGCTTCTTCATTCTCTGGAGGAATTTTTGCAAGCCACAACTGTGGAAATAGCACATCCCAAAAGTCATGCATTAAATAAAAAATGTTAATGAATGGTTATTGGCATTGACCTGATAACTGGGTTTCTCTCCAGAGGAAGATTTAAGGTCCTTCCTCTGTCAACACAGTGGATGGGCTGAGGGCACATAGCCAAGTTTAAGGAAAACTTGAAATCCAGACTCCTCTCATCTCTCCTTCCAAATGAATCCCACTTCTCAGAGACAAGGATTTATGAACTGCTTTATATTTAGGAAAAAGGTACAAGACATTTTGCCACTGAGTTCAACCCAATGATGTTTTAAAACTCGGAAGTTTGCCCTGATGGTATTTTGTAAATATTTGCATCAGAATATTAATGCAATTTCATCAATGCTATTTTTCATCAATGCATCAGGCAATATTCATTAGATTGACTAAATCCTTGATCAATTATCTATAGAGAAAAAATTTCTGATTGTTTTCCTTTTTAGTTCTCTGACATTTTTATGGAGATACTGCTTTTTATATAAATTTTAAAACAGACATTCTATTCATAAGCTAAGCTTCATTTTTGTATCCATATCAAAATTTTTACCAACCATAGTTGCTATTGGGAATATCAGGAATCATCTCCATTATTTCTACTGAGCCAGTTTTTACAGATATGATCTTACAGATCTAAATTTCATTAATAAAATTTAATGTTTTCATCAATATTTCACCCACAACTCAAACTGCACTCTTTGGAGGTCATGTTACAAAGAAAAAGACATCAAATACCCTGGGATTGTTATACTTTCTCAGGATGCTTTCATCTTTTTTGAAGGACTAGGCTTTAAGTTTGGCTCAGCAAAGATTTTTGGCAACAAAAACGCCCAATTTCCTACAGCACAGCAGCCCTGCACGAGTTGTTGGGTTTTTGTTTTTTTTTTACTACTCACTCCAATCTTTGTAATACCATTTTCCAAACTTATTTCTGAGTGTAGTCTCAGCTTAAAGTTCTGTAGTACTAAAATCATGAGAACTATTTAAATAACCAAAAATATATATATATATTATGGCAGGCATTTGATTAGCTTATAAAATGTTCAAGGAAACTGTTTCACATGAGTAACATCTATTAAGTTTTATCATGATGTAGTTTGTAAAAAATAAAAATAAATCACAAAAGAAATTCCCCTCACAACTATTTGTGTAAGTAACTGGCCTACAAACATTGCATAATTAGTGGTTTTAGAAAAAACACTCATTAGTTGTCAAAAATACAAAGATTCTGGGGTCCAAATGCACTGACAGTCACCAAACATACAGAAGTCTTGATATAAAGTGTGCAATGATCAGAGTCCAGAACTGTTGGAAAGAGTAACTGTGCTCTCTCTTCCTATGAAGCTGCATGCAAGTTACCCTGCATCACCCTTTCTCGTCTATGAAATCCTACGACTGCATTCCTACCTCCCTGTGGGTTGTCAGAAATAAGTGAACTATTACTCCATAAAGTGCCTGGCTCGTAGTAGGCTCTTAGGACGTTAGCTCCCTCCTCCCCACCTCACATGACCTTGAACAAATTATATAACCTCTCCACAACTGAGAAAAATCTCTTAAATAGGTCCTTTTTGAGATTTTTGAACAATTTCTTAAGCTTAAAGCTTGCAGGAATCCTGTTTGTCTCGGTACTTTTACTACACACACCAGAAAACCCATCTCCCCCTGCAGTGCCACTGACCTCAGTCCCTCACCTGCCTTCATCCAGCAATGGGCCAGGTGACCTGGAGATCTAAAAGCCTAGTCTGGTTGGTAACAACATACTACATTCCATTTCAGTCTACATGTCAGGCTCATTCAGGACATAAAAATTCTTGTGTGTACCACAGCCCCCAGGATTCCCACATCTTTTGGAGGCTTTGATGATCTATACTTATGTATAGCACACTGAAATACTGAACTTCCACTTGGTCAATTGTCTCGAGGGTCAGCTCACACATTAAACACATTCTGTCTATTTCTACAGGTACAGAGCCAAGACATCACAAACCCAGAGCTGACAAACACTTGGCAAATTATGCCGTTCATGCTCCCTCACCCATGGCAGACATCAACAATCAATCACAGCACCATTTCCCACTATACTTTCTCATCTGAGCTTTCCAGGCAGCCACTCTTGGATCAGTCCCATCGGCATGCAAGAGCAAACCTAATTGCCTCACTGGAACCATAAATGAGGAAAATGAGGACTAAAGAGGCAGGGTTACTTTCCTGAGGTCACACCACTAAGCAGTATAGCTGGGTATCAGGGTCTGGTTTTGCTGCAATGGCAAAAATGCATTTGAGGTGTCTCACATGTTCACATGGGTTTTGCAAACCCAGGCACAATGCACAAGGGTCACAGGGCAGAGGTTTACTGCTAAGAAGCCAGAGTAACTAGAGAACTATGATAAAAAAAACCTTCTCATTTAAAAGGCGTAAGTCAGGTCATTAGTTAGGGTATAGCCAGACAGTGAATAACAGCAGCTTCTAATCAGTGAGAATTGTGTAGAGAGGAAGGAAACATTTTTGCTGCTGGGATTTGATAATGGAATTTTCAGTAAATAATAACTATCACCTCAGGGACTGAAAAAAATAGAGTTATGCCCAAATTTGGTCACAGAACTGTTGGAAGGGTATGCACGCAGCTCTGTCTGCTGCCAGCAGCAAATGACCCGTGTCCTTGAAATAGAATCAGGTCAGGGAAGGTTGTAAACATTCTTGCTTTCCTGTCTCCTCTCGGGAGTTTGCTCAAATGTGCAATCAATCCCAGTAACAGTTCCACCGGACTTCAGGCAAAAAGGAAAAGAAGTGTTATCCACAAGGAAAATGATGCAGTTCATTCCCACTGGCTGATTCAGGGGTGGCCTTTAGAAGAGCATGGGAGGTGAGGGAAAGATCCTCCAATTCCCCCTCCATCCCGGACTGTTGCCTAGGGTTCCGTGACAGTGCCTTTTCTCTCCTGCTCAGATATTCTCAACCAAGAGACAGCACCTAGAGGGCACAGCAGAAACACCCGGGGGGCTTTTCAAATTCCAAGTGTAAAGGCAGCCCCACCTCCAGGTGCCACCCCAACCTCTCCAAAGTGTGCTCCCAGGTGGAGGCCATAGACAGCCCCGACTGGGGAGGGATAACCCCACATAACTATAAGCCAGCAGTGGATGGGGAAAGATTGAGAATCCTCTTCAGTCTAAGGCCCTGATCCCTATGAAAATTATAAGGCTCTAGGAGGACCCATGCTTTGAAGTCTCTCCAAATGACGTGGAAGAGTGCCTTGTATTTATTCATGCGTTTAACAACAGGTCTTGAGACCTACAACGTGCCAGATACTGGCATTAGCACTGGAGACCAGAAGAGAGTAAGTTCCAGACCCTGTTCTCAGAGACTTCAGGGCAGAGAAAGACAACTCCGTGAAAATGCAGGACTCTTACCGGAATAAGCAGCCCAGAGGGTGGTTAAGAAGCCAGACCGCCTGGGTTTGAATCCCAGCTCTGCCACTTGCTAGCTGTGTGACCTCAGCCTCTTTGTGCCTCACGTTCCCCACCTATAACCTCCTGAGAGTTGTTTCACCTGGGTTAAATTGGTTAGTTTTTATTTGGAAATGCCGCTAGAACAGTGCCTATCTTATAGTAAGCAATATACCCCGTTTGATAAGTGCCGTAAACAGGTGTGTCTATGCCATGGAAGTGCAGAGGAGAGCCTGATTAACATCATCTGGAGGTTCAGGGGAAGCCACAGTGAAAAGATGGCCCCTGAGCTGGGGTTGAAGGATAAGATTAACGAGGGGAAACACTTGTGCCAAGTAACAGATGGGAAAAACTGGCAGTTGAGGAAACAGCGTACAGTGTGACTGGAAGGGTGGGATCTACTGGGGAGGGGAGGGATGGAGCCGCAAAGGCGGGCAGCACCGGATCTCAGAGGGCCTTGCCAGCCCCCCGAACAGCCCGGACTCTCTCTTGCCTCTGCAGGCTCTTCACCAGCATGTGACATGGTCGGATTGGGGCTTACAGAAGCCTCTGCACCTACTGAAAAGTGCCTCAGATTGGCCTCAAAATATCCTGCGAGGCAGAGGGCATGGGGGTGCTTAGAAGAACTCAATTGCCTATGAGTTTGATCATCACTGAGGCTGGGTGGTGGATATATGGGGGTTCGTTATACAATTGTTTTTTTGACTGAAATGTTCCATTATAAACAATCATCTTGAAAAGTCGGCTAGTAGAAAGCTCTTAGGCTCTGTCACTCCCTGCTATCAGTTCTTTGCACCTCAGCGTGAAGGGAGGAAAGTTTTGATGGAATGAAGAGGAAGCCGGGGTCGCCTGAGGTGGGGGGCGGGGAGCAACTAAAGCAAAGCCAAGGAGGAAAAGGCGGTCGGCGGGGAGGCTGGGGCTGACCGTGCCCTGCGGGCCTCCCGCGCGCCCCCCAGGCCCGGGTGGGTACTTACTCTTGCCACAGGCTGTGGCCATCAGCCGCCTGCCTCTCGGGGAGGCCACTGCTGCCCTGGTCCCACGGTTTGATGCTGTTTTCCCTGGGGCCAGGCTAGTGGACTTCTCCCCAACAAAGGAGGTCCAGGCGCCCCCAGGACCGCCCTGTTTCAGCATCGGAGGAGCTTTTTCTGGAGTGAGCTGTTCTGCCTGAGGTCTCATCTCTAAGATGTGTCCCACCATCTTGACTGAAGATTTCAGCCCTGAGCAAGCTCACTATGGATCAGTGAGACGGTGCAACGACAACAGAATGTTCTTGGGGTAAAAGGGTTTACACCTGGCTTTATTCTCATGGCAGTAGGTCAAGCCCCAGAATCACATCTGCGCCCAGCAGTCTGCAGGCCCACAACCCACCTCCATCTCTGCCTCCGCCCAGAGCACTGGGTGGGGCTCTTTATAGACTGAAGTCAGTAACAGCTCCTTGCTCACCAGTGTGGGGGCATTCGCCTAGCGGTAGGCCGATTACATCATCAAGTAGTTTAGGGTCAGATGAGGATCCTGGTTATGGGAACTTCCATTTTTCCCACACCCACCTTGGGTTATATCCTCAAGAACAAAGAATGCACTCCAGGACCTGTGACAGCAGGAGGGTCCCCCACTGCACCGACCCCCGGGACCACTGTCAAGTGACCTCCAGGAAGTGACTCCAGAGGTCAGCCTCCGTGAGAGCCATGAGTGAGGGTGAGCAGGAGTCCCTGATCGGGGCAGGTGCTGCTGTTCCACAGAAAGAAGATAAACTGCGGCCCACGCAGGAGCAGGAGAGAGCGAACATGCCCAGGCAGAAAGGGCTAGAGGAAAATCCTCCTCGGGAAACGTACAGAAACACACAGGCCAGGCTAAGGGTGCTTCTCAAAACAAGGGAAAATTTCTTGTTCTAAGGCAACATGAAGTCCAAAGATTGAGTTATTCTAACAGGGCATGAAGAGGTTGGGGGGTGCTCCTTCTTGTATCCTCCTCGTATTTCTGCAGGAAAATAGGGGAATGGTTCCTGAGCTGCCGAAATAGAACCACCTGGCCTCCTCGCAGCCCCGCCTGACCTTTTCTTCTCAGGGTTCTTTTTTTCTCTTTTGCCTGTTGGAATGGGAGCAGGGGGAATTACAATATTCCTGTTGGCTGCTTTGACATCTGCCATGGTTTGGCAGGAACTAATCGAATGACAAGAGACCGACTCAGATTCTTTCTGGGAAGAAGTATTTGAGGGACAAGAAAGCAGGACAGGAAATGTGGGATCAGAGCCCATGAAGAGGGTAGCAGGCACCAGCTTTCCTGTAGCCACGTCCTGCAGCCTCCAAGCATTGCCAGGCGCCCAGGCTGTGGGGAGAGGGCACCTCCCCAGCCCCACCCCACAGGGCACCCCACTGCTGCTCCCCGGGCCTCCTTCCTGGCCATCAGCTGCCAGGGCAGCTGGAGCACTTTGAAAATTCCCTTCTCAGGACTGCCAAAAAGAAGGGCAATGTGGGAAGAGGGACGGGAGGGAACAAGGAGGCTGGGCTGACACCACCTCCCACACTTAACATGCAATCAGGAATAAATAACATGCAGCCAGGACGTCTTACTGCCCTCTACAGACAAAACAGACGCCCTGAAGAAAGCCCCAGCGGTGTCCCGAAGATGGGCTATCTCAGTTTCCTGCCAGGTAGCCTGGGAGAAACAAAACAGCAGAGATGGGGGAGGCCCCACGGCCCCGCTGCAGCCACGTACTGTGAAAAGGCAGAGGTGAGCTGTCCTAGGCAAACCTGATGGTCTGTGGGGTCTCAATGGTTCTCACCCAAAAGCGAGCAGTACTGACTCTCCAACCCCCACCCCCCATAGGACGGATTTGAAAATGTGTGTAAATGGTTGGGGGTAGTCTCGTGACTCTGGAGCGCTGTCTGGCATTTAAAGGGAAGGGTCAGCAATGTTAAGTGTCCGGCAAAGTGAGGGGAAGTCCTGCCCAGAAAAGAATGCAGAAGTGTCACAAGGTCTCCCCATAGAACACTGATAAGAACTTGCCTTTACTGGGGCCCCATCGGGCCACTGTTCTCAAACACAGGGACTCCTGGACATCTACATCCAAAGACCACAGAACCCAGTTGGAGAAACACAATATCGTAAGTTAAATGTTGCCAGTTCTGGAAATCATTTGGTGATAACGTGAATGTGAATACAAACGCAAAGCAAGCATGAATATCACATGCTACACTTGGTTCTGAGAGGGTCACCTGTGATCCAGAACAGGTGTTTATTAATCTTACTTTGACAATGAAATCACAATCACTACAGTGTTACAAAGAGCGCTCATGCCCTCAGGAAGTGCCTGCAGAGCCTTCTCGGGGCGTAACCCCAGGCTACCCACGATGTAATCTGTGTCAAAAGGTGTTCCAGCTTCCGCGACTCAGGCACAGCAGCCGCAGACCAGCAGCCTCGGCACAGCTAGGACCTCAAACGTTCTCAGACACACAGGAGGAGGAGACCCACAAATCTGTTTTAACAAGCCCTCCTGGTTATTCTGAGACTCCTTAAACTTGAGAACTTCTGAGCTATATAAAAATTCACTAGAAACGAATGTCTTACTTTAGTAACAAATGTTACTAATTGTGACACACTCCCTCATTGCCTGCAGTGACTGAAAGCACAGAGAAGGCCGCTAGGGGGCATTGTGTGCGCAAGAAACCAAACCCTTCCCTTCCCGGGAAGCTCCTGGCCTGTCGGGGCAGGCATCACGGTCAGAATCTCTGAACATCGCAGGTTCCCCTCGTCTACCACCAGGGAAGGCGAATTCTCTCTGGCCAGACCTCAAGGCTTAGACCAAGCTCCCACTAATGCTGGGGACCGCGGGGTAAAGAGAAATAGGTTGTTGTGGCAAAAGGAGCAGGAGGAAAGAGGATAACACTGAGCCCTCCTTCCAGGCACGTTCAGAAGGACCATCCCCCTAAATCCTCACAGCCACCCTGTTGTGTTGGTGGTATTACCCCACTAACTGATGCATGCCGACAGAAACTGGGTTCTTTGGGAAGTCAGATGACTTGCCCAAAGTCATTCAGCTACTTCAGAGAAATGAAATTTGGATCCATGCCCATAAGACACAGAAAACTATATTCTTTCTTCTAAATTCTACTAAGCCATTGTCAGCACTGTCTAAAAGAAGTTTCTGTGGTAATGGAAATGTCCCTTATTGGTAGCCACTAGCCACACATGGCTATTGAGCACTTGAAAGGAAGTATTTCTCAAGTTTAAACAGCCACATGTGGCTAGTGGCTAATCTGTTCACAGTGGAAGAGCATACAATTTTGTATAAAAACACTACAAAGAGTGGAAATCTTCACCCAAAATAATCTTCAGGGGGAGAAAAAATACTAGAGCTTTCATTTAGCAATTAATCACATTACTCATTAATCTTTTCTTAATGGAAATGGTGACAGATTCTTAACTCAGTTATTCAGATTTAAAGAGGTTTGCCTTCTCCAAATGTTGGCAGCCAGCAGAAGTCAGGGATGGCAGCTGTGAGGTGCCCTGTGCCACCAGCTAATGGACCGAATGAGGACAGTGATGCAAATGGAATCATTTCCACAGCTAATCTTTTCTTTACTTGACAGACTTCGGAGACTCCCTGTTTTGTTCTAATCACTGTTAAGAGGACACAGCCAAATGGTTACACCATGGAGTGTGACCCATAGCAATGAACTTAGGGATAAAAATGATGTAGCCATTAGTCCATGCTGGGCAAAGCAGTCCTCAGGAGGGCAGTCTGGGGCAGCAAGCCTTAGGCAGGGAAAAGATGACAGGGGAGGCCACGAGGTGGCACCTGGCACTTGGCCATCCAGTGTCCCCTTAGATGGAATCCCAACCCAAGGAGCTGCCTAATAGACTCTAGAACAGGAAAAGGACCCCCGGTTAAGGGGCCAATTGAATAAGAATTTGTCTTCTATCAGCAAACAGGATCTACCACATGACTTTACTGCAAACCTTATTTGCCTCTGGAATTGCCTGTTTTGAATGGACGAAGGAAATCAACAACAGCTAAGGCGGAGAAAAGCTGAGCCCTGAGTCAGCAGGAAGGCGGCGGAGAAGCAGACAGTGGGGACGGAGGGGCTGAGGCAAGCCCAAAGCAATCGAGAGTGTTGGAAGAAATTCTGAAAAGTCGGACATTGGATCAGCATACAAGGATGAAAGAATTCATAGCGGGAAGGAAGAAAAACAAGAGCAGGGTTTTCTTCCCAGAACATCGCAAAGCCAGTCCAAGCTCTGCCTGGTGCCTTTGAACACACTGAGGGGCCTTTGAAGACCGGGCCTGTCACGTGCTTGATTGACGTCTGCCAAGGAGTCTGGCACATTTCTGGGCATACAGTACACTCTTAAAATATTAATCAGTGTGATGTCATTGTGCTGTAGGGTGACTTTTATTAGCTGGTCCATCTCAAACTCTTACATGCATAAAAATCAACTATATGATTTGTTAACGTATTAAGGCTTGAATTGTTGTTTCAATAGGTCTGGAATGATGCCTGAGATTCTACGTTTCTGGCAAATTCCCAGGGAGGCAAACATACTGGTTCTTGGACCACACTTTGAGTAACAAGCCTTTATCTTCTCTGTTAGTCAAAGCTAGAGCAGTTGGTTGAGAACCACACTAGGACAGTCAAGGATACCAGTTCGATCCCTATCAGAGGGGCCACTGTGTTCTGTGGTTGCACACTAAACCCCGCGGCTCCAGCTGTTTATTCTGGGTCTTTGTTTTATACAAACACACAGCATCAGAGGAGAGGCAGTGGGAAGAACCCGTATGCCCATCAGGTGGCAGGCAGGTTACCCTCGGGCCGCCGTGGGGGAACCTACCCTGAGCGGCAGCCACGTTCTTCAGCAGCCCTGCCTCTGTGCTCCCTCCCTTCCCGACGTCTTCTAAGCCCCACTCTCTGCACTGATTTTAGAATGATTTCTAGACGAAATCACTCAAATAGGATCGCAAACAAGTGACCTCTCTCGCTGACCAGCATGATCTGAAGTGGCTCTGCTGGGACAGCTGCCTAGGGATCAGCGATGTCTCCCGGGGGAGGGGAAAGATGGGGACGTGGCCGTGCAGCCAGCAGGGGGCGGACCCTCCACATGCATGAAGGCCTGGCAGGGGCGCTTATCTGCCTCCTCCCAGATCCCGGGAGAGAGGCAGACGGGCGGGCATCGCAGGGCGACTCCGCAGCAACTCCGCAGAGCTCGCCCAGCACGAAGTGTGTCCCCGCCACGTCCATCCTGCACACCAGCTTGGGCTAAAGAATCAGGCCCCAGGTCTCCTGCCTCCAGTCCAGGGCAATCCTGGTTCATGCACGTGAAAACGAGAAAGTTCTAAGGGGTGTTGTTTCTCCTCCCACGAGGCTGGCTGCCCCAGGACTCTTGGTAGATGGAGCACAGCAGACTCTCCATTTTGGGGGGAGAAAAAAAAAGATTTTTTAAAGGATTAGAAGACCTGGGTTTTAGTCCCATGTCTGCCACTTTAGCGGCCCTTTCCTTCGGTTACTTTATCCATAAAATGAAGTTTTAATTAGGTGGTCTCAAATTCTATTTGTCCTCGTATATCAGGTAGATCAACAATCCTAAAGGAAATTCAAACAATAACATTGTGCGCCCATCCACAAGTCACGGCTACAGTCACTCCCCTTTGCGGCAAATTGGATTTTTTTAAAGGCCTTTTGGTCCTCGGTTAGTGAGTTACTGCTGTTCATATGTCAAGTTCTCTCTAAGTTTAGTCCATGTGAGGAATTTAGAGAGGTAAAGAGTTGGGTCTGTGTGCCTGATAAGGAAAGGGAAAACGTGAAGGTCCTGATTCATCTTTAAAAGCTTTGCTTCTGAAACTAAAACTTCCCTCGCCAAATAAAGACCGTGATCCTCCAGGGTGATCTCTGACCACCTGCGAAAACTACCTAGGAGAACTACCCAAATGGAGGGGCCCAGGGTTAGAGTAAAAGAACATTTTTTTTAACAAGAATTAAGCCGTGCACCCCACTCCCACGCCAACTGGGTGATTCTTATGCACACAGAAATTTAAGAACCAGTGACCTAGGACTTTCTCCTCCCCCTGGTGAGTCCTCTGGTGAGGGAACGGGGCACAAGCCCTCCCCACGCCCCACAGCTTGTCCTCGCCCAGCAAGCTCTGGGAATTGATGTAATCAGGTGCATCTGGACTCAGCATCACCCACACCGCCCAGCATACTTTCACAGGTGTCTACTCTCTGGAGTCAAAAAGAAGCCCCTCGGTTAAGAGATCCTGTTTTATGGCTATGGCTGTGGCTGTGGCTTTATTCTCACTGGTCTCATGTCATTCATTTCAACAAGATTTTCTGTCTCCCACTGAAGAAAGGTCTGTATGTGTGCAGATATACAATGGGCTTCAACAAAACCAAGGCGCAGTTTGAATGTGGATGGATGTGTTTTAAAAGCAGACATGTTACTATATAATCGACTATGCGATATAACCAACAGCTTGGCGGTTGTGATACTTATGCATTACTCCAGCTACCTAATAGATCGAAACTAGAAATGTACAACATCAACATTGCACCAGACATTTGATTCAGTGAAGTGTCCTAACTGGAGTTACTAGATTTCCATGCTGTAGAATGTAAAAATCTTACCAAGAGGAAGAGATAGAAAGAGAGGGACAGAGAGAAAGAAAGGGAGACACTTCCCAGTAGCACTTACTACGATTTCCCTGACAGGGCTGTGAACGCCTAAAGGGCGATGAGCCAGACTGTCCGCAGAAATTAGCCACCATTATTCCCCTGATGGTTGTCAAGTCTCTTGGCAATGACAGTCAGGAGGTGTTCACCTCTCTGGAATCTGACCCGGCCTTGTGGCCTGAATTGACCAGCAGGAGGCTAAAGGAACATTCCAACAGTTCAGAGCCTCATCCACAAAAGGCCTGGCAGGCCTCCACTCCTCCGGGACTGGCTTAGCCACCACGTGAGTAAGTCCCAGCTGGCTGCTGGAGGATGAGAGGGGCGGAGCCGAGCCATCCCGCTGAGAACCCCCTACGCCTGCCAGCCCTCACCGTCCCAGCAGCTGACAGCAGGTGCCGAGTAAGCTCAGCCAAGCCCAAAAGCATGGACCCACTGAACCCAGCCCACATTGTTGACCCAGAATATTGTACAAGAAATAAATACCAAGATTTTTAAGTCACTTCGTTTGCGGTGTTTGCTATGTAACCAGAGCTAATTGATACATAGAGAGGTTGTGTTTGGGTTTTTTTTAATCTTTATATCCACAACACCTATAAGAGTGTTTGGCACAATATGGTACCGATGAATGTTGAAGAAATGAACGAGTTAATGTGACTGAGCAATAATTAGCCTGTGAGTTCTTCACTGTTCCGTGACCCATGGGACAAAACATTCTTCCCTGAGCTATAAAAACAGGAACATTTCAGAGCTCTGCCTTTTGACTGCAGCAATGTCTCTGTTATTAAGTAACCGATGGGAGACTGGGTGCCTCCTGCTCTGAAGTCACATGCCTATAATTCTCTAAAGAACTCAAACCATTAAGTAATTACTTTTTCAAACTTAATTCTCTGGAAATCCATTCCTTTCACCTACCTGCAGAGTAGCCCTGAAATTCAGACTCCCTACATCACAGTAATGAGCCCCCTGTTGTTCATTCCCTTCTGTAGAATTTTGGCTCCATCCACGCAGAGACATAATTGGGGGTTGTGGGAAACAGAGGTACCTGAGGGTGCCAGCCTGCCCCCTCCAGATTCTGATCACCGACCTGGTGTTCATAATAGAACCAAGTCTACATAGACTGGCAAAAAGTCAGGGCTCCAGCTAACAGCCAAGCAGGTGGTGTGTGGGCCTCAGGATCCACGAAGACACAGTGAAATATTATTCAGCCAAAAAACAAAACAAGGAAATACTATTTGTGACAACAGGGATGGACCTTGAAGGCATTATGCTAGAGGTAAAAAGTCAGAGACAAATACTGTCTGATCTGCAGGTATGTAGAAGCTTAAAAAAATAAACAAAAACTTACAAAAAAAGATCACACTTGTAGTTACAAACTTCCAGTTATAAGTACTAGGGATACAACGTACAAGGTGTCCAAATCTAACACTGCTGGGTGACAGATTGGCAAGCTGAGGGTTAATTCTAAGAGTTATCATGAGAAAAAAAATCTTTACCTCTTTTTTATTGTATCTCTGTTGGAAGATGGATATTAGCTGAACTTATTGTACTCATTTCACAATATATGTAAATCAAACCATCAAGCTATACACCTTAAACTTATATAGTTTTATCAATTTCAAAATTGAGAGGAAAATCCATTAAGAAACAAAATGAAAAGAATCTTAAATTTCTTCATTGCATATTTACTGGTAAATGTTTGCGAACTGTTAAAGCTGCCATGAACAAGGGTGGAATTCATGTAATAATGACTACTCAGTGTGACAACAGGCCTGTACTATTATTTTCTGTGTGATAATTCAACCTAATTCTTTTACCACTTGTCCTTATTTGCACTGTTTGTGAAATCTTCATTTATTCAACAGGCCTTCATTTAGAAGGAACCCATCATTTGTAACATTTGTCACTAGGATTCTTTTATCACTGACCTGTAACAAAGTAGAATATGTCTCAAAAAAAACCATAAAGACACAGAAAAGACAAATAATGTGGATCTTCTTGGAAGGGCTTAATAATGCATAGCTCAGGGCTGCTGAGCCTGCCCAGGAAGGAAAGGTATGGAGCAGTCACGAGCATCTGTCACATAGGTGCACATGTGCATAGGGGTCCACAGTTCCCATGGTAGTTTCTAGTCACAGAAAAAACAGAGGAATACTGGTAACCAGAGGCCCCTCTTGGAAAGAGCATGTACTTTGGTAACAGAGCAGTCTCAAGTCTGATGTTTAACCTAGAAATTCCACTTCTAGGAATCTAATCTAACTGTACATGAAAAAGGATATTCATTGCATTGTTCATAACCACAAAAAATGGAAACAATTGAAGTATCTACCAATAGGGGATGTGGTTGAACAGAACATGGTGCAGTTATTCAGCTGACTACTATGTAGACATTAAAAGGAATGGAGCATTTCTGGGTGCACTGCTCTAGAAAGAGTTCTCAGCTGTATTGTTAGGTAAAAGGAAGAAAGTGCAATATGGTTTATATACTGGATCCCCATTATATATATGCACACACAAAATTGTATGAGGATACACAAGAAACTCTTAATGGTGTGATCAAAGACAAGCACAGAGTATTAAAGGCAGCCAGAGAGAGAAAAAAGATTACCTACAAAAGAAAACCCACCAGGCTATCATCAGACTTCTCAACAGAAACCTTACAGACCAGAAGAGAATGGCATGATATATTTAATGCAATGAAACAGAAGGGCCTTGAACCAAGAATACTGTATCCAGCATGATTATCATTTAAATTTGAAGGAGGAATTAAACAATTTCCAGACAAGCAAAAGGTGAGGGAATTTGCCTCCCACAAACCACCTCTACAGCGTATTTTAAAGGAACTGCTCTAGAGGGAAGCACTCCTAAGGCTAAATAGATGTCACCAGAGAAAATAAAATCACAGCAAAGAAAGCAGACCATCCAAATACTAACTAAAGGCAAAAAATAAAATCAACTATCCACAAAAACAGTCAAAGGAAACACAAAAGATTACAGAATAAAACACCTAACATATAAAGAATGGAGGAGGAAGAACAAGAGGGGAGAGAAATAAAGAATCATCAGACTGTGTTTATAATAGCTTAATAGGAGAGTTAAGTCAGACTGTTAGATAGTAAAGAAGCTACTCTTAATGGTGTGTACAGTGGAGAATGGGGCTAGATTAGAAGGTGTTTTCCTACCCAAGGGTTAAGAAGGAGACTCTTTCTCACTTTCCCTTTCGTGTATGTTTGGATTTTTCTCATGTGTGTATGTTATTTTCATAATTTAAAAACAAAGTCCTTCCTCTGACATTTAACAACTGCAGTAGATTGCAGTAGCGGCCACAACACTCCACCCCTCCCCATAAGCACGCCCCTGTGCAGTGTGACTTTGCAGCTCCTCTCATCAACAAGTGGAGTTCATTTCCCCGTACCTTGAATCTGAGCACACCTTGTGATTTGCTTTGACCAGTAGCTTATGGCAGAAGTGATGCAGTATCAGCTCCTAAGGGCCTTGCATCCTTGCGTCCATCCACCCTTCCTCTTGGAATCTTGCCAAGTTGCTTCTGAACAAGCCCTATGTAGCTTCAGGATGGGAGAGATCATGTGACCCATTGTGCTCTACTCCCAATATCCCAGCTGACAGCCAGACAGTTCCTAGAATTGTGAGCTAAATAAATGGTGGTTGTTCTAAGCCACTAATTTGGAGGATGTATCAGGAAATTTGTATCAGGAAAAGCTAACTGGTATTCCAATCATGCAACATTAGGAAGACTATTACCATATTTTAATGAGGATAAAGCAACTGAACATTTTTGCAAAAGTGTAGGTGAGATAACATGTAAACCACACTGAAATATTACTTCCTGTTCCCTTCCCCATGCCCAATAATAGAGTATGAATCTTGAAAGATGGAGGAGAAGGGAGGTCACCCCATGCCTGATGAAAGCTGATGAACTTTCTGGTGGCACAGACCTGGAGCTAGAAGAGCCAGAGTTGAGGCTCTGTGTGTGTGTGTGTGTGTGTGTGTGTGTGTGTGTGTGTGTGTATGTGTGCATGGAACACTGAGTAAGGACTTCCTAGTCAGCCCCTATGTAAGGAGATCTGTGGGCGCCCATGCAAATACATTCCCTGGGGACCACCTCCAGACATACCCAGAAATGGGGAGAAAGTGCTGAGACCTTTCCCAGCAGGGCCACTCTAGAGGTCAGCTCAAGGCAAGGGAAGGGTTAGAAGATCCCTAACAGAAGTCCTTACTTGAGCAGAATCAGCCACAGCTGTGGCAGCTGACACAGTGCACAGACCACCACTTTGTTGATGCTGGTCATGCAAAGGCACCAGAGGGTCTCTGTCCTTCGGAAAAGGCGGAGCAGTCTTCAGGGATTGCCTATGGTCATAAAGTCATGAGCTGCCAACCTCACGGGGTTTCACGCAGTGAGCACAGGAGCCCCAGCCTCCAGGTCTCGGGCCATGCCCGGCAGTGGGCTCTGAGCAGCCCTGCTCCCCCGGATGATTGGAGAGCAAGAGTTCCTTCCCTGAGAGAGGCCGTGGTGCACAGCTCCGTGGGGTGTAACAGAGCCAGGTAAGCAAGATGAAGGGAAGCCTGCCTGAGCAGGAGGGAGAGGAGAGAGTGTGTTGGCCAGCCTTTCTGCAGAAAGGAGACCTTGAGAACTAATCCTTCACCACTCAGGGCACTCAGGAATCCTGGGACGGAGAGGACACTGGCCAGCCCCCTCATCAGAGGACTGCCAGGCAGTGCTGGGCACACACCTGCTCCTCAGGTTCAGTATCAGGCGCTTAGCCCTGTAAGGGAGGCAGGGTGGAAAAGCAGAGGGAAGGGCATGGAGAAGGGCAGGGACACAGGAGGACCTGGGACAATCACCGCTTGGAGCGGCTGGAGCTTGCCAGCATGTGGGTGATGATGGCGCCTGCAGATAAGAGGGCGTGAAGGGGATGGAGGAGGCCAGATTGTCCTAAAAAGCTTGAATTTCATCTTGAAGGCAATATATTTTTACTTTCAAACGGGGAGGAGGAATTTCACACAGACCCTACCACATAGTAAATGCTCATTCATTATTGGATGGATGAATTAAAGAAGAAATGAATCCAGGTCCTACTAAGGCTTCAATTTCATCAGTGTGTTAAATTTGGGAAGCCTTGCTCAGTTTTTAGCTATAATAATAAAAGCACCTACCATTCACTGAGTGTTTATAACAAACACTATCTCACTGGCTCTCAAATTTGGCTGTACTCAGAAACTACCTACAGAAATTTTGAAACAGTGATGGGAAGCTCCCACAAGGAGCAGTTCTGATTTCATGGATCTGGGCGCTGACACTGGGATTTTTGAAACTGCCAGCAATTCTAACATGTAGCCAAGTTTGAGCCCCATGGCCTTATCCCATTTAATCATCACAATGACCCCGTGAGGTAGACTATTGTTAATCTGTGTTGTGCAAATATCTCTGTTGTGCAAATAGCCCTGTTGGAACTTGGGTTATCTGCGTATTTGTGAAAGAGAGATTGAGGGGCTGTATGTGAGTCAAGATGGAGCTGTCAGCCGTCAGCCTTGCTTAGTCTTATTGTTGAGACTTGGGCAGCTTTATCACCGAGGAAGAAGGCCTGGGCTAGTGTCTACCCAGACTTAGAGGCACAACGGGAGGTGATGGCCCTACATTCCTGGACCAGGAAAAGTGAGAGCAAAAACGGGCTAAAGAGGAAGATGGTGGCCGTGCAGCTGAGGAAGGGTAGGAGAGTGAGTGCAGACAAGCTCTTGTCATTGAAGGGAGCTAACTGCTCTTAAAAGATTCTTTGTCTTCTCCAAGTAATGACTCTATAGTGGGGGGGGGTGGTTGGACTTGATAATATGGGTCAATGTCGAAACCACAATGCTGCTCATGTGAAACCTTTATGGTTACATATCAATGATACTTTAAAAATATTAATAATTCTTTGTCTTCTCCAGAATGACAAAACACATTCTACACACTGATGCTTCTGTTAGCAACTGTGGAGGCTGGTTCCAAAGGCGGGGAACAGGGGGAAATAGGAAAACCAAAATTTTCATGACTTTTTTCCCTGTGACTCTCTACAGGCAAGGATTGCATTAAACAATAGGTCCAGTCACCACGGTGGATATGGCCTCCGAGGGGACCGGGGTGGGGATGGGGAAGCTTCTTCAGTTCCATGTCGCCTAAGATCTACTCTACCCAACAGTTTTTCCTACAAATGACTCCTGCATTCATGAGGCCTCCTCTGGTTTTAAGTCCAGCCTGACGGCGAGTCAGCAAGAATGTGTCGGAATGGCCCGGGACTATCTCACCTCACAGGACAAAACAGGTAGTAATGGAGGCGGCAGTTTGCCGATGTGGTTTGCAGCCCCAGCTCCAGAATTACCTCAAGAACTTGAAAAATTCCAATTGTCCTGACCATTAAGTCAGAAGGTCCATGAGTGAGGACAAAGCAGCACCTTTCAAAGCCTCCTCAGGCGACTCTCGCACGCAGCTGGGTTGCACTAGAGTAAGAACAGAAGCACAGATGTTAAGGATTTGCTATGCTACGCCCTAGTCTGGGGAGTAAGTCATTTAAATTTCACAACTCGATGAGGTGGTACAATTCTCTCCACTTCACAGATGTGCAGGCCAAGGTACACGGAGGCTTAAGTAGTCCAAGAAGCCTTCCCGAGATCTGATGTGCGTCTTGAAGGATGTGGGTGCTGGAGAACAGCTGGGAAAGCATTGATGGGTGGCAGGAACATCACGGCAGGACAGGAGAGAGCAGGGTGCAGTGGGCCAGGGGGAGCTGGTATTTGGTAGCATATGACCAGGTGATGAAGAGACTCTGGGGACACTGAAGCTTCCTGCAGGGGTGACTTCACACCTGGGGAGGGAACGCGGCCTCCATAGGAGTGCCCATGTGGCAACTGTGTGGCACCTGACAACAAGGAGTAAAGTCATGCTATTCTTAACCAAAGCTGCAATGGAAGAATTGAAATCGGTAGAACACTGTCACTAAGCCCAGAATGTGGCTCAGGTGGTAAAGCCGCCACTCATTCTCGTAGAGAACAAGTCCGGGAAACCTGAGGTCAGCAAGGGTTAAGCGACTGTGGGTGTTACAGACCATTTACAGGGAGTAATTCTTAGCCCCTCCGCATGACGTTCAGACTCATCCATGAGCTCTGTCCCCTGAAAAGGGCTCAGAACAAGGGGTTCAGTGACCAAGCCACTAGCTATAATCATCTCTAGAACCTAGGTTAAGTCTTGAAATGCAAAAAACAACAACAACAAAAAGAAACAGGCCTCTTCAAGTAATGGCTGAGGCTGGGTCTGGGTAGGAAATGTACAGGATGACCCTGTAACATCATCTGACTGGATAACAAGGAAATAATTACTAGGGTCATATCAGAAAAACTCACAAACGAACTTGAAGAGACTTCCACTGACCAAAGAGGGAACAATTTTATTATAAATGATAACCGAATGGCTTGACATCCATCAGGTACGTTTAAATCCATGGGTTCACAATTACATATATCTGGTCCTTTTTCAGAGGATTCTAGGAAACCAATTTTTTAATCTTAGAGTGGTAAACAAGGAAGAATCAAAGATTTATCCTGCCCTCCCTATATAATGTTTATCACCAAATACTAGATGAAGGGAATTTTTTCTTCATTAAAAAAATTCCAACTATTGAATGAAAAAAGGAATGACAGAATATCACCATTTTGCAAACCCCAGTGAATTACTAGGTATAGACCTTAAGCATCAGCAGCTGCTTACATCACTTACACCATGAGAAGAGAGTGGCCGGACTGGATGAGCCTCTCATGGTTTTGCCAAAGGAATCAAACCTGAGTCCAAATCTGTCTCTAGGTCCGGCTACCCACTGCCAGAACTTGGTGAGCTATTCGCCCATATGCAATTGGCAGATCCAGACTGCGAGCCTCTACAGGTCACAAAAGCCAGGTTCTTCGACAGTTAGAGTAAAAGGGAAGTTAAAAAGATGGTAGGAAAACCCCCTACGTTATGAAACAAAAGATTGAAAGGGACTTAAGACATATCAAAGCTTTGAAAAAGTCCCAAATGGAACTGGTATCTATGGATGCACATTTGGGTGAGGAAGGGAAAGAAGTACAAAAGTAGAAGACTGATCACATGTCATGGACAAAGGATAGGAAATGTACTTGGAACAGAGGCGAAGGTCTGTTTCCTGACCTAGTGGTGGTTACACGGGGCTGTGCCTAATTCATGAAGTCACACATTTGCGTGGTTTTCTGTATTTGTATCTTGTTTAAAAAAAAACACTTTTTTTAAAAATAAGAAAGCAGCATAGTCTGGTGAGTTGCAGCTCTGAAGGAGAGCCCCCCACCCCTCAGTGAGGCTATAATGCTGGTATCTGGGGCCACGGGGTAGGAGGTCAGTTGACAACTGTCACTGTCGATGAGCAACCATGACGCAAGCACAAGTGCGTGGCTGGCCAAGGCCTTGGCCACCATAAACACTTTGAATTATTTTTTTAAATACTACCTTAATTTCAGTGACTCGGGAATGCTTCTAGCCTTCTGGGATGCTTCCCTACCACCATTGCCCCCTCCAATTTCCATTCGTTAATTACTTCTACAAGTATTTATTGGCAACTCATTATATGAAAGGCACTATGCAAAGCACTGAAGATTCAATAGAGAAGAAGGCAGACACACTCCCTGCTCCCTTGAAGCTTATATCCCAGTGAAAGAGAAACAAGTAGACTGATTAAATATAATAATTACAAATATTGACAGGTTCCAACAAGGAAATAAGCAATGTGTCAGCGCAGAGAGAAATGGGGAATGTGGAGTGCTACCATAGCTCAGTGGGCGAGGGAAGACCACAGAAGAAGCAGTGTGTAATCTGGGACCTGAAAAATGAGTAAGACTTGGTTATGATTAGAGCAGGTGGAACATTCCAGAAGGTGGAAGCAAAAAGGCCCTGAGTGAGAAAGGGGTTGACAGATTTGAAGAGCTGAAAGAAAATCTTTGGGGCTGCAGCTGGTGAGTGAGGGGCATGTGGCACAAGATCAGGATGGAAAAGGGACGGGACCCAATTCTGCAAGGCCTGGAGGTCACAGTAAGAAGTTTGGGATTTTTTACTATGAGCAGTGGGCAGCTACATTAGGTTTAAAGCTGGGGAGTGGCATGATATACATGTTTTAAGACCACAGCCTGCTGCTACATGAAGAATACATCAGACAAGAGGAGAGAGGTGAGAGGTGAGAGGGCAGGGTGGTGGCCCAGGCGGGAGGGTGCTGGCTCGGGGGACAGGGGAGGCAAAGCGGGTGGATTCAAGAGATGTTATGGCAGCAAGACCAGCAAAACTCGCTGATAGACTGTTGGGGGTCAAAGGGTTCAAGGAGGGAAAGGACCGGGTGCCCAAGAAGAGAAGGACTGGATATGAGTTTGTGGCTCTGTGTAGTCATCAATATACAGGTGACGTTTGAGTCGTGGGACCAGATGGGATCACTGAGAGAGCACAGAAGACAAAATGAAGACTAAAATGGAGGGTCCAGGAGCACCCTGAACAAACACCACCATTTAGAATGTGTGTTGGCAAACTTTTTCTTTAAAGGCCCAGAGAGTAGTGCTTTGGGCATTGTGGGGGATACCATTTCCTGTCCCAACTGCCTAACTCTGCCGCAGGGAAGCCGCTGTGCACCACATACAGGCAAACGAGTGCGGCCCTATCCCAATGACACTTTAAGGGCAGTGAAATCCGAATCTTGTATAATTTTCAGATGTCATGAAATATTCTTTTGCTAGTTTTTTTTTC
Source organism: Phataginus tricuspis (assembly GCA_029783875.1). NCBI lineage: Eukaryota > Metazoa > Chordata > Mammalia > Pholidota > Manidae > Phataginus > Phataginus tricuspis. Next base: position 50,604,830 of record JAQQAC010002172.1, read on the forward strand.
AACCCATTAAAAAATTATAAAAATCCATTCTTTGCTTGTGAGCACTAGGACACCAGGAGGTGGGCCAATCAGAAGAAGGGGTCAGCAGGGACTAGAGGAATGCTGTGTGGTAGCATGAAAGGCCCATCCCAACCCTCTCTGAAAGAGGAACTCCAACAGTGATTAAGGTCACCACGTGGTGAGACAGAAAGCACCATAAGCAGCTGCAGAAAAACTGGAGTGACGGCCGGAGAAAGCTAGTCCCCCTGGACCCTTCCAGGGCTCAGGTAGATTAAAGACCTCCTGGCTGATTCTCCTGGCTGAAAGCTCTGAGCCAAAGGCTGTTTTCATCACCAGGGCAATCATCCCCACACCCTTAATTCTTCTTATCCCAGCTGATGGAATATGTAAAATATTGTAAATCTGGGGCCTTTTTTATCTTTTTTTACTATGGGGATGGGGAAATCATAAAAGGAACCAGTGCATATTGATGATGATGATAATGCTGGGCATGCCGTGGATGGCAGAATTCTAAGCCCTTGTCATGGGTTGAATTGCATCCCCCAAAATTCATGGGTTGAAGTCCTAGGCCCCAGAACTTCAGAATGTGACTTTATTTTGATAGAGTCATAGCGGATGTGATTAAGTTCATGCTGGAAGAGGGTGGACCCCTAATCCAATATGACGGGTGTCCTTATAAAGGGGAGAAATGTGAACACAGACGCACAGGAGCACAACCATGTAAAAAGGAAGACAGGTCGGGGTGGCACCTCTACAAGCTGAGGAATGCCAACGATGGCCAGCAAACCACCCCAGAAGCAAGGGGAGAGGCAGGCAGCAGAACCTGCCTCAGAGCCCCAGAAGGAATCACCAAGCCAACACCCTAAGGTCAGACTTCTAAACTTCAGAACTTCGAGACAATAATTCTGTTGCTTAAGCTACCAAGTTCGGGCTACTTGTTAGGGCAGCCCTAGGAAGTGAACACAGCACCCAAGGTCCTTGCCTCTAAATGTCCACACTCCGTATAATCCCCTTTCCTTGAGTGGGAGTGGGACTAGTGAATATGAAGCACCGTGTTATATGTTACAGCCCTTCATTATGTTAAATGGCGGAAGAGATTTTGCAGATACAATTAAGTCTCCTAATCGCCTGGCTTTGAGTTAATCAAAAGGAGACCTAATCAGGTGAGCCCTTAAAAGGAACTGGGCCCTTCTCTAAGGGCTGTTCAAAGTATGAGCGGGCGAGGGCCTACAGGGAGGGCCAGGTGACCTCTAGGCATGGAAAGATCCGCTAGCCTAGAGCTAACAAGAAAACAGGATCGTCAGTCCTTCAACCACAGGGAACTGAATCCTAACAACAGCCTGAATAAGCCCAGAAGGGAAACAAAGAGCTCCAGATGGGAAAACATCTTGACTGACACCTTGATTTCAGTTTTGTGAGACCCTGAACAGAGGGGCCAGCTACGCCACACCTGGACTTCTGATCTCAGAGCTGCGAGACAGTAAGCCAGGTGGTTGCTTAACCTGCTGAACTTATGGTATTGTGTTATGCTGCAATCGAAAACCAGTACATATTCTAAGCTCTATACTGGGAGAATAATAAAGTTTTAAAATGACCTAAATGTGGTAGTGTAATGGGGATTTCTTTTTTATTAGAATGTTAATCATAAATAGGAAAAAAGTTAACAGTAGCAAAACACTTTAGATTTCCAACGTGGAACAGGAAGAAGTTTTCAAATATGTTAAAAATAATTCTAATTGCTATCCATTGGTAAGAAGCACTCAGTGGAAAAGACCTCTTCTGTATCTGAAGAAGCATAATGAACCCACCCCCTTCACCTTTCAAGCTCTAAATACACGTGGCTTAATAGAGGCTATTTGAGGACGAGGAGGGAATTATCTTCTTCCTCCTACTCTTACCCCCCAGAAGAATTAGTGACAAGGAACCAAGTAAAGCTACATGCCGCTTTTTCTAAGTCTTGAGAGAACGGAGCCACGTGGAGTAGAGAGGTACCCCCAGGAAATGTCTGCATTACAGGAATAATTTGACAAAAGTCAGGCAGTCCGTTAAATCACCTGTGGATTTAAACTCAGCTTCTAAGCACTTTTCCTCCCCTTCAGTGTCTATTTAACGTTTGACCAAGAGAACTGGGAGGTTAGGCAACAGAGTAGTATTCATTGAGCACCTCAGTCCATTGGGTCTAGTACCGGATACTCACACTGAACCTCAGTTAATCCTCGTGTCTGTCTGTATGGTTCTCCAAAGAAACAGAACCAGCAGGGCATGTGCATGTGTGGATGGAGAGAACAAGAGAGAGACCTATTATAAGGAACTGGCTCGTGCCTTTATGTGAACTGGCAAATCCAAAATCTGCAGGTTGCACTGGTGGCCTGGTTTCCCAGGAGAGACAATGTTGCAGTTCGACTCCAAAGGCCGTCTGCTCTAGAACCAGAAAGAGCTAATGTTAAAAGATCAGGTCAAGTTCAAAGGCAGTCTGCTAGAGAATTCTCTCTTGCTGGAAGGAGGCTGGTCTCTCTGTTCTTTTCAGGCACCTTCAATTGATTCGATGAGGTCCACCCACAGTATGAAGGGCAATCTGTTTAAAGTTTACAGATTTGAATGTTAATCTCACCCAAAACACTCTCACAGAAACACCCAGAATAAAGTTTTACCAAATATCTTGGCACCCTGCAACCCAACCACTGGACACAAAAAATTAACCATCACACCATCTGAAAGGTAAATATTGCCAAAAATTTGCATATGAGGAAACAGGCCCAGAAGAATTAAGTGGCATATCCAAATAAGTAACTGGTTGGAGGTCAGGCTGCAGCCAAACTCTAGTCTCTGCCCCAGAGAGTTGGTGGTGGGGGGTGAGCATCACTGAATCTCACCTGGAAAGAAAATAGTTTTCCCACCTACATTAATAACCCTCAAACCAGCATTCAATCAGCTAGCAAGATGTGAACCCCTACTGTGTGGTGAACTGTCAGGAAACCAAAATCCCATCTTGCAGACCAAAATCAAAATCGTCTTTATTTTCTCTCTGGTGCAGGTGCTCAGGGGGGTTGAGCCAATCCCCTGAGTGACACCAGAAGTGGCTGGTGGTGCTGGGACCAGGCCCCAGGCCCATCCACCGCTCCTGCTGGAAGAACGACTCCCTTCCAGGGAACCGTGGAGATTAAGCACTCAGCAAGATGAACACTTGCATCAAACAATTTTCCTTCTATGAGGGGGATTGGCTGCTGAGGTCCCTTGAGACAAGACAGCAGGTATCCCAACAGCTTCTTTCAGCAGGCTCTAGGCAGGAAATGCCCCTTAGGGCAACCCGACCGGGATGTAGAAAAGCCACGAGGCAAATGTCTCGAGCTCCATCCTGCTTCCCGTACACATTCGCCACACAACAATGGCTTGGTGCTTCTAGCAGGGGGTCAGGCTGAGGTCCACCCCCTCAGGAAGCCGACTTCCGTCTCCACCTGCAGCCCCCATCATGTGTCCCACCCTGCAACCTCCCGTCTGCCTCCTCCAGAGGTGGACGGTGGGACCACTGGCGACACCTAGTGACCGAGGCGGCAACAGCAGCCGGAGACGCGGGACTGGTTTTCTCTCCTCAAGCTGAGAATAATCACAACGACCCTCGCACAGAGGAAGCCCAGAGGGTCTAGGGGTTTCCCAGAAGGAAGAACTCCTGCACAAGAGGAGAGGAAGAGGCAGGTTAAGGGCTCATGGTCATGTGGTTTGATTATTAAAAGGAATGTCACTTCATTTGTAACTCTAAGCTGGTCAAGGGGGGCACCTAGGTTAAAAAGCATAGAAAGGCTGGTGGTCTTTTCTAGATTCTAGTCCCTGGAAAAGGGCCAAATGAAGACTTCCAGGATCAGACCCCTTCCCACCCCTCCTCCATGTAGCTTCACTGTTCACTGTCCACTGTGCTTCGTAGCCACTAGTCATATTTATTTAAATTGAATTGACTTAAAAAACTCAGTTCTTCAACTGTACTAGTCACGTTTCAATCTCTCAATAGCCACATGTGGCTTGTGCTAACATGCCAGATGGTGCAAATTATAGAACATTTCCATCATCGATATGGTTATCATGGGTAAATGCTGGTCTGAGGACCAGGGTTTTTTTCCCCTGGTGTCTTTTAAATTACTTTTTCATCAGTGTTCTTTGGAAAGAAGAAAAGGGAGAAAACGGGGTAGAACTGTTATCTTGTTACACACTTCATTAGCAGGGAGGCGCAGACTGGCAGAGAAGGAATTGACACAAATTTGGCTTGAACTGAGATTTTTCCAGGTGCCGCGTCATTGCCTCTCTCTCCTGAGAACACGAGCCGTGTAGGCGTGCGTGTTTCAGGCTCCATTTGTCGCTGGAGGTTAAGACAAGGCGTTCTCTCCCTTCTTGCTCTTTCTTCAAGAGAAATCACTTTTTCCTCAAACATAGGACAAAGGATGCTTGGTGAAAATGTTCAGAGTCCCCCAGTTCGAGATGAGGGAAGGCTCTTTTGGGACACAAACTAGCTAAGTTCTAAGGCGAAGTAGAAGCCCTGAACCAGAGGCCACTGGACTGGCCACTGAGATCCTACCATCCTATGGGTCTCCTTGTACCTCATTCATTTACTTGTTCAGCCAGCATTCACCAAGCACCCATTATGTGCCAGGCACTGTTCTAAGCTAAGGGATACAGCCGTAGCTGAACACAGACCTTCCCTGATGGAGCTTGCATGGAAGGGGGTGACCACGATATAAAGAATGGTGCCACATCAGTATAATGCATCCAATTCAGCCACTTAAGATAATAACAACAGCTGCCTCGTTTTGAATTCACAACCCCACCGCTGTTCTGCGCCAAGCACTGAGCCCTCTGCTTGCCCTGGGCGGGCCAGTCCTCACGGCAGCCATGTGGGGTCTCCGGTATTAGTCTCATCTTCCATATGTGCAAACACACTCAGGTATAAAGTTGTCCAAAGCCACACCACTGGTACAGGAATGCACCAGCATTCAAACCCTGATCTCACGATTCCCATACAGTAGGAACAAGGTATATGTTGTCAGGAGACCTGAGTTCCAGGCTCAGTTTTGTTACCAAGTAGCTGTGAGGCCACTGAGCTAATCCAGGAATCTTTCTGAGTTCATTTCTTCCTCTGTAAAATGAAGATGTGATATGAGAGATTTAAGATCCCTTCCAGTTCAAACACTCAGTGGCCCTAGAAGGCTACAAAGGACCTGGGGAGGAAGAAATGAAAAGACCTACATTCTCCCCAGAGAGAAAGGCAGATTCAGTGCGATGCACGGTCGGAAAGTAAAAGTTGACATGGAAGCAGAGGAAGAGCACATAAGCCCACCTCGGTAACGTGGTTCGGGAAGTAATCAGGGGAAAGCTTCCTGGAGGAGGTGATAACTGAACAGAGTCCTGAAGGGAAGTAGAAATAAAGGTGTTAAATATGTGGGAAGGGGAGAAAGCTATGCTAGGCAAAGGGAAGAGAAGTACTGGAGCCTAAAGGGAGGGTAGGCAGCGTGGATGTGGTGCAGTTTGGAAGGAGACAAGGGGACCTAGAGAAGGACCGGCTGGTGGAGTTCATAAGCCTGCCCAGAAATGTCCCCTTGAGTCAGAAGTATTGTGCAATCACTGAACATTCCTGGCTCTCCTCTCTGTATCAGCAAGGTCCCTTGTCACCAGCCTAAGATGTTATTCACTGAAGAGCACTATGGGTATTCGCCCTCTGCTTTTACACACACCCCTTCCCAGTCTACAAAGCAGTTCCACCTGCCCAGACTCATAAAGCCATTACAAAGGTGAGGCCAGGACTCCCCAAGTTCAAGTCAGAGCTGCACCTCTCTGCCCCAGCCAGCCTGTCAAACCCAGTGGTTGGTTAACATAATTCTGGGGAAAACTAAAAGCAGGAGGATTTCTATTAATAATGGCTTTGGAAGGAACTGGGGTACCATCCTGGACTCCAGACTGAAGGAGTGAGGTCTGGAATCACAAGCTGCTCTGGTGAACATTTATCCCCCCATGGCTCCTCCAGGTTAGCTCAGTTTCAGAACACATTTGTGGTTCTCAGAATGACACATCCCCTTGGGCTTACCAGAATTTTCTACAAGGCTTTTTCACACTTTGCATAGGCTATTCCTAAGACTCTGTGCCCCAGCGCCCCAAGGCTTTTCCTCTCCACGTGCTCACATGCTTCCCTTCCTGAAAGGAAACCAGCCTCTGTGGGCCTCTGTGGGCCTCTGTGACCAACAGGCACGCCAGGTGGGGACTGCGGAGAACCACTGCCTTGACCTCAAGCGGGCACAGTTAGCACCCGCTTCAGGCTGCTGTGAGAACGCGGTAACACTAAGGCTTGAGAAGGCCTTGAGGAGGCAGCCATGCCAGATACCAGGCACATGCATGGATGTTTGCTATTTTAAGGAAAAGATCAGATTCAACCACTTAAAACATTTTTTAAACATTTGTGGGTTACATAACAACAGCAGTATATAACTATATTCAAAGGCCTCACTTCGTTATCCAAATCTTCATCAATTCAATCATACAATCCCACATTGCCATTAAAGAAGAAACAATTAGTCAATGACCTATTCACTGAATATTTGTGGATTACTTCATCCCATCCTCAAACAGATGAAGTACATGATCATTGGCCCCAGTGACAAACAGTGATGGTGATAATCAATGGGTTCGTGTATTAGACTGTGCTGTAAAGTAGAAATATTGCTGTAAAGTAACATTTTCAAGTGAAGGATTATGTCTTGGTCCCTATGTCATAATCTGTGACATAATTCCTTTACCAGTGGCTTAGGTGGCTAGAGGCAGCAAACATTTTCAATCCCACAGCAAACAAAATGAAGTTTCACACATTCCAGTTGTTTTTGATGCTATCGACCAAATTCTGGCTAATACATTGTAATATACAGCCTAGAACTGCCAAGGGGAAAAGATTCTTGAGGTCGCCTGATCCTGAGTTCACGCGACTTCCTTCATGTAAGATTAAACCACAGACTCCATCACCAGCATACTTAGAGCACCCTCAAAATCTCAGGACAATGAAAGGCTGAGACCTCCTTTACCCCAGATTATGGCTCATTCTAGAGAGCCTGAACAAATCCCCCAGCTCAGCGTCTTAGAGTCACACACTGTTGCTCCTGGACACAACCTGGGGAGTCAGTCAGTTCTATGCTTTTCATATTATGATCCTTTGATACTACGAGAATCACCCCCGGGCAGTTTAGGGATGGAACCAAAAGAATCGAATGGATCAGAAATTCCACTGACATTTGTTTTATATATTGGCTTCAATGTTAAAAACAATTTCTGCTGCTAAAAATAGATTAAAAGAGTGCCTCCTGGGACCATTCTGAACGCAGTGAGGGCCTTCGCGTAAGCTTTGAACATTCTGGTGGTGGGTGTGTGGGGCTTCTGGTTCTGCGGCCGCCAGCGCACGCCTGGTAAATTCCCAGAGGTGGGAGACTTCCGGGAGATGGCAGCGTGAACGGAACGACAGAATTTTCCTCCCAACATTATATTTACCCACGAAAACACAGCAAATGCAACTGTTCCTAAAAAAGAGACCAGAACAAACAGGAAAGCGCACACAGTGCAGAAACACCGGAGAGGACTTGGCAGCGGACGGCGGGTAAGAAACAGAACCACGAACCCGCAGAACCCGAGCACTCCCCCACCCCTGCACCGGCGGGAGGGAGTGGAAGTGCAGGCCCAGGAGATAACCAGCCCTGGACCGGGGCCCGGGAACGTGGGCGCACAAAGCGCGGCTTAAATGCCTGTTGGCTCGCGGCTGGCTCAGGGAAGGAGAAGAGAGAAGGAAAAAAAGGAGAAAAGCGCGCGCTTTGTTTTTCAGCGGTCCTAAAGAGACGGGGTGCAGCAGAGAACCTCCATTCATTCTCACCCCGGCCACAGCTTTAAAGGGCCATGTGGAGCGACGCGACCACGGCTCTGGAATAGTGGAGCAACAGCGCCACCTACAGCATTCACACAGAAACCACCCCTGGTGGGCATTTTTGTTTTTTTTTTCTTTCTTTTCTTTTCTTCTCTCTTCTTTTAGGTGTTGCTGCTTTCTCTTTTTCTTTTCTTTCTTTTCCTTCTTCTCTCTCTCCTTTTACTTTTTTTATTAGTAGTAGAATTTTTTTCTTTTCTCTCCTTTCTTCTCTCTCCTTGCTACCAACAACCAATTCTATAGTCATGACAAGACAGAAGAATATGATACAGACAAAGCTTCAGACAACCATCCCAGAGAAAGAAGCTGAAGGAATGGATATGCACAGTCTTCCTGAAAAAGAATTCAGAATAAAAGTCATAGCCATGCTGACGGATCTACAGAAAAATGTGCAAGAGCTGAGGGAGGAAGTGAGGGAAGTGAGGAAAGACAATGCAGAAATGAGACAAGCCATCGACGGGCTCAACAGCAGATTGAATCAGGTTCAAGACACGATCAAGGAATTACAATACAGAGAACAGGAATACAAAGAAGCTGAGGCAGAGAGAGATAAAAGGATCTCTAAGAATGAAAGAATATTAAGAGAACTGTGTGACCAATGGAAACGGAGCAATATTTGCATTATAGGAGTACAAGAGGAAGAAGAGAGAGAAAAAGGGTTAGAAAGTGTCTTCGAAGAAATAATTGCTGAAAACTTCCCCATGCTGGGGAAGGAAATAGTCTCACAGTCCACGGAAGCCCACAGATCTCCCAACACAAGGGACCCAAGGAAGACAACACCAAGACACATAATAATCAGGATGGCAAAGATCAAAGATAAAGACAGAGTATTAAAGGCAGCTAGAGACAGAAAAAAGATCACCTACAAAGGAAAACCCATCAGACTGTCATCAGACTTCTCAACAGAAACCTTGCAGGCCAGAAGAGAATGGCATGATATATTTAACGTAATGAAACAGAAGGGCCTCGAACAAAGAATATTGTATCCAGTACGATTATCATTTAAATATGACAGAGGGATTAAACAATTTCAAGACAAAAGAAAGTTGAGAGAGTTTGCCTCCCATAAACCACCACTACAGGATATCTTAAACAGACTGCTCTAGAGGGAAACACCCCTAAGGCTAAAAAGATGTCACCAGAGAAAATAAAATCATAGCAAAGAAAGCAGACCATCCAAATACTAACTAAAGGCAAAGAATAAAACACCTAATATATAAAGAAAGGAGGAGGAAGAATAGGAAAGGAGAGATAAAGAAACATCAGATGGCGTTCACAATAACTTAACAGGAAAGTTAAGTTAGATTCTGAGATAGTAAAGAAGCAACCCTTGAAACTTTGGTAACCACGAATCTAAAGCCAGCAATGGCAATAAGTACATATCTATTAATAATCACCCTAAATGTAAATGGACTGAATGCACCAATCAAAAGACACAGAGTAACAGAATGGATAAAAAAGCAAGACCCATCTATATGCTGATTGCAAGAGACTCACCTCAAACCCAAAGATATACACAGACTAAAAGTGAAGGGATGGAAAAAGATATTTCAAGCAAACAACAAAGAGAAAAAAGCAGGCGTTGCAGTACTTGTATCAGATAAAATAGATTTCAAAATGAAGAAAGTAGCAAGAGATAAAGACGGACATTACATAATGATAAAGGGGTCAGTCCAACAAGAAGATATAACCATTATAAATATATATGCACCCAACACAGGAGCGTCAGCATATGTGAAATGAATACTAACAGAAGTGAAGGAGGAAATAGACAGCAATGCAATTATTTTAGGAGACTTTAACACGCCACTCACTCCAAAGGATAGATCAACCAGGCAGAGGATAAGTAAAGACACAGAGGCACTGAACAACACACTAGAACAGATGGACCTAACAGATATCTACAGAACTCTGCACCCAAAAGCAGCAGGATACACATTCTTCTCAAGTGCACATGGAACATTTTCCAGAATAGACCACATTCTAGGCCACAAAAAGAACCTCAGTAAATTCAAAAATATTGAAATCCTACCAACCAACTTCTCAGATCACAAAGGTATAAAACTAGAGATGAATTTTAGAAAGAAATCAAAAAGGCCCACAAATACATGGAGACTTAACAACATTCTCCTAATGAACCAATGGGTTAACGACCAAATCAAAACAGAAATCAAAGAATATATGGAGACTAATGACAACAACAACAGAAAGCCACAACTTCTGTGGGACGCAGCAAAGGCAGTTTTAAGAGGAAAGTATATAGCAATCCAGGCCTATTTAAAGAAGGAAGAACATTCCCAAATGAACAGTCTAAAGACACAATTATTGAAATTAGAAAAAGAACAACAAATGAGGCCCAAAGTCACCACAAGGAGAGACATAATAAAGATCAGAGAAGAAATAAATAAAATTGAGAAGAATAAAACAATACAAAAAATAAATGAAACCAAAAGCTGGTTCTTTGAAAAAATAAACAAAATAGATAAACCCCTAGCCAGACTCATTAAGAGAAAAAGAGAATCCACACACATAAACAGAATCATAAATGAGAAAGGAAAAATAACGACGGACCCCACACAAATACAAAGAATTATAAGAGAATATTACGAGCATCTATATGCTAACAAGCTCCAAAACCTAGAAGAAATGGACAACTTCTTAGAAAAATACAGCCTTCCAAGACTCACCAAGCAGGAAACAGAAAAGCTAAACAGACCAATCACCAGCAACAAAATTGAATCGGTAATCAAAAAACTACCCAAGAACAAAAGCCCTGGACCTGATGAATTCACCTCTGAATTCTACCAGACATATAGAGAAGAAATAACACCCATTCTCCTTAAAGTTTTCCAAAAAATAGAAGAGGAGGGAATACTTCCAAACTCTTTCTATGAAGCCAGCATCACTCTAATACCAAAACCAGGCAAAGACCTCACTAAAAAAGAAAATTACAGACCAATATCCCTGATGAACGTAGATGCAAAAATACTCAACAAAATATTAGCAAACCGAATTCAAAAATTCATCAAGAGGATCATACACCATGATCAAGTGGGATTCATCCCAGGGATGCAAGGATGGTACAACATTCGAAAATCCATCAACATCACCCATCACATCAATAAAAAGAAGAACAAAAACCACATGATCATCTCCATAGATGCTGAAAAAGCATTTGACAAAATTCAGCATCCGTTCATGATTAAAACTCTCAACAGAATGGGTATAGATGGCAAGTACCTCAACACCATAAAGGCTATATATGACAAACCCACAGCTAACATCATACTTAATAGCGAGAAGCTGAAAGCTTTTCATCTAAGATCGGGAACAAGACAGGGGTGTCCACACTCTCCACTGTTATTCAACGTAGTACTGGAGGTCCTAGCCACGGCAATCAGACAAAACAAAGAAATACAAGGCATCCAGATTGGTAAAGAAGTCAAATTGTCACTATTTGCAGATGACATGATACTGTACATAAAAAACCCTAAAGACTCCACTCCAAAACTACTAGAACTAATATCTGAATTCAGCAAAGTGGCAGGATATAAAATTAACACACAGAAATCTGTTGCTTTCCTATACACTAATGATGAGCTAACAGAAAGAGAAATCAGAAAAACAATTCCATTCACAACTCCACCTAAAAGAATAAAATACCTAGGAATAAACCTAACGAAGGAAGTGAAAGACCTGTACTCTGAAAACTACAAGACACTCCTAGGAGAAATTAAGGAAGACACTAACAAATGGAAATGCATCCCATGCTCTTGGCTAGGAAGAATAAATATTGTCCAAATGGCTATACTACCTAAAGCAATCTACAGATTCAATGCAATCCCCATCAAACTACCAACAGCTTTCTTCAATGAACTGGAACAAATAATTCTAAAATTCATATGGAACCACAAAAGACCCCGAACAGCCAAAGCAATCCTGAGAAGGAGGAATCAAACAGGGGGAATTACGCTCCCTGACTTCAAGCTCTACTACAAAGTCACAGTAATCAAGACAATTTGGTACTCGCACAAAAACAGACCCACAGACCAGTGGAACAGAATAGAAAATCCAAACATTAACCCAAACACCTACAGCCAATTAATATTTGATAAAGGAGCCATGGATATACAATGGGGAAATGACAGCCTCTTCAACAGCTGGTGTTGGCAAAACTGGACAGCTACATGTAAGAGAATGAAACTGGACTACCGTCTAACCTCATACACAAAAGTAAACTCAAAATGGATCAAAGACCTGAATGTAAGTCATGAAACCATAAAACTCTGAGATAAAAACATAGGCAAAAATCTCTTGGACATAAACATGAGCGGCTTCTTCACGAACATATCCCCCCGGGCAAGGGAAACAAAAACAAAAATGAACAAATGGGACTATATCAAGTTGAAAAGCTTCTGTACAGCAAAGGACACCATCAGTAGAACAAAAAGACATCCTACAGTATGGGAAAATATATTCATAAATGATGCATCTGATAAGGGGTTGACATCCAAAATATACAAAGAACTCATGCACCTTAACAAACAAAAAACAAATAATCCAATTAAGAAATGGGCACAGGACATGAATAGACACTTCTCTAAAGGAGAAATTCAGATGGCCAATAGGCACATAAAAAGATGCTCCACATCGCTGATCATCAGAGAAATGCAGATTAAAACCACAATGAGATATCACCTCACACCAGTGAGGATGGCCAACATCCAAAACACAAACAACAACAAATGTTGGCGAGGATGTGGAGAAAAGGGAACCCTCCTACACTGCTGGTGGGAATGCAAATTAGTTCAACCATTGTGGAAAGCAGTATGGAGGTTCCTCAAAAAACTCAAAATAGAAATACCATTTGACCCAGGAATTCCACTCCTAGGAATTTACCCTAAGAATGCAGCAACCCAGTTTCAAAAAGACAGATGCACCCCTATGTTTATTGCAGCACTATTTACAATAGCCACGAAATGGAAGCAACCTAAGTGTTCATCAGTAGATGAATGGATTAAGGAGATGTGGTACATATACACAATGGAATATTATTCAGCCATAAGAAAAAAACAAATCCTACCATTTGCAACAACATGGATGGATCTAGAGGGTATTTTGCTCAGTGAAATAAGCCAAGCCAAAAAAGACAAGTATCAAATGATCTCACTCATATGTGGAATATAAGAACAAAGAACAACAACAACAACAAAAAATAAAAACTGAAGGAACAAAACAGCAGCAGACTCAAAGAACCCAAGAACGGACTAATAGTTACCAAAGGGAAAGGGACTGGGGAAGAAGGGTGGGAAGAGAGGGATAAGAGGGTAAAAGGGGTATTACGATTAGCAGACGTAGGTGGGGGGGCATGGGGAGGGCTGTACAACTCAGAGAAGACAAGTAGTGATTCTCATCTCACTACGCTGATGGACAGTGACTGTAATAGGGTTGGTGGAGGGGACCTGAAGAAGGGGGGAATTTAATCACCATAACATTGCTCATGTAATTGTAGGTTAATGATACCAAAATAAATTGTTAAAAAATAAAAATAAAAAATAAATAAAAATAAAAATAGATTAAAAACTTCTGCACTAGTTCTGCCTCTCTTCATTAAAGAAAATAATAAAATGAAGCCTAAAAGAGAAGAGCTGAAAGTAACACCCAGGTCTCCTGGCCCCAGTGTTCTTTCTCTACCACCCTGGCCATCTCCTTTACAGTCCCCACATCCAGGCTATGAGATTCGATTAACTGCTCCAACCCCAGCATTGAATAACCAAATGACTTACCAATGTACTGAGTACCTCTTGACTCCCAGGCATTTGCTGAAAGCATAATCAGGTGGGATGTTCAGTTCAGCGCATGAGTCAGACAAACTGAAATAACAGTTGCCTAAACAAAATTTTATTTCTCTATCACATAGGCAGCCCAGGATTGGTATAGAAACTACATAAAACTTCTAGGAATCTAAGATCCTTCCAATCTATCACTCTGTCATCCCAAGGGTATGATATTTGTCCTCATGTTCCAAAATGGCAACCAGAGCTCCAGCCACCACATTCACATTCCAGGAAACAGACAGTGGAAGGGCAACATATAAAAGGAATAAATGGAGATATCAGTTGTTTTTAAAAGAGGTATATTAGGGTTTCCAGAGAGAGAGAACCTATTGGGTGGGTGGGTGGATGGACAGATACATACATACATACATAGGGATTTATTATAAGGAATAGGCTCATGAAATCACAGAGACTGAGAAGTCCCATGTCTGCCATCTGCAAGCTGGAGGCCAAGGAAAGCCACTGATGTAATTCCAGTCTAAGTTTAAAGGCCTGAGAACCAGGGGACCCAATGGTGTAAGTCCCAGCCGAGTCTGAAAACCAGAAAACCGACACCACCAATACCTGAGTACAAGAGAGGATGACAGTCCCAGCTCAAGCAGAGAGAGCAAATTCACCCTTCCTCTGCCTTTTTGTTCTATTCGGGCCCTCAACATACAGAATAATGACCACCCACACTGGTGAGGGATCTTTGTCACTCAGCCTATTGATTCAAATGCTAATCTCCTGCAGAAATGTCCTCACAGACACTTTCAGAAATAATGTTTTACAGCGACCTGGCATCTCTTAACTCAGGTGACACATAAAATTAACCATCACAGGAAGTTTCCTGAAACTGAAAGTCGCCACATATCAAAGAGTTCCATTCACATGTAAGACTTTGATTTGTGTCTTTTCAAACAGAAGCAACTGAGGGGTAAACAAAAGGCTACATTTTCCAACCTGTTATTCCAGACAGCCTTCTTCACAGCTGAAAGTTGGAGCTTCTATGGCAAAGAAAGAGGACGGAACTGATCTTGGGTAGGCAGCTGGCAGTCTCTGCCACTCAGGGATTACTTCATTAATCCTCCTAACAGCCCTATGAAGTAACCTCTATTATTATTTCCATTTTACAAATGAGGAAACTGAGGCTTAATTCTTTTTGGGGGGAGGGGAGGTGAGAAAGCAACCCCCCATTACTACAAATTACGCAGTGGAGTTTCCCACAACAGGGGGACTCACAGGGACCAGCCCAAGCCAAGTACAACAACTAAGCCTCACTCTGAAAAAGCCACTTTCATGGGCACAGTAATTCTCCCACATAAGTATCTGAGGCTTAATTCTTGACAACATCTCATACTCAAAACCCCCAGCCATCACCTGACCGAAACTCCAAAGTGACCCTAACCCAGAACTGCCCAGCCAAGCTGCTCCTTAATTCCTGACCCTCAGAAACTGAGACATAGCAAATGTTTATTTTTGTTTTAAACCACCTAGTTTGGGGATAATTTGTTACGCAATCAATCACTCTATAGATTATGGTATCTGTCTTCCAAGAAGATTGCATTTTAACTGGGGCTTTTTGAGATGCTGTGCATGTAGCAGAAAAAAGCCCTGGGCTGGAAGTCAGAAGGCCGGAACCTGGGCCTGCTTCCACTTTGATAGCCATGTCACACTGAAAGGGGCACCTGCGGCACTGGGCCTCGAGTTCTCATCTTAAGCATTTTTAAAGGGAAGGGGGCAAGTGTTGGACTAGATGGCCCCTCAGATCCCACCCAGCTTTAATGTTCTAGTGGTTGGAGGGTGGATACTGTGGAGGCGAGCATGGCACCCCAGGCCAGGCCAGCAGCTGCTTTCTCCCCAGCTCTCGGGGCTGCAGCCTGTGGCCACTGGAGGAAGAAAAGGCCCCCACCCACTCCTCAAGTGGACCCAGATCTCTACCTCGTGTGTCAAGCCTGCTGGGCCCCACTGCCCTCCACCTTGGACCAGAGCTTTAATTGAACCCATGGAAGCTGTGGAACCTGCCAGCCTCTGTAGGTAGAAATCTAGGAAGAGGCTTATATGGGCCACAATTCCAACCCCCTGGAAAAGACTTGAGACTTAACTCATAACCAGCAATGGAAAAGGGAAGCTGGACTTGTTCAGGCCTCCTGGCCAGAGAAATCTCTCTAAACCAGTGGTTGTCAACCGAGGGCAGGGTTGCCCTCTGGGGGACATTTGCCAATGTTTGGAGACACTTTGGGTTGTCATAAGGGGTGTGGGGGCGCTGTTGTCATCTCTGTGGGTGGAGGCGAGGGACATCCTAGCGTTTACAGGATAACCACCACCTCAGAGAACTACCCAGTATCAATAACTATCAGAGACTATCAATAGTACCAAGGCTGGGGACCTGCTCCACATGCAGGTACTCCAGAGCAAAGAACAGCGGCTCAGAAAATAAGAACCTCCCCCCAGAATGTCACAGGCAAAGGCTTCTATTACTTGAGGGTGAGAAATGTGCAATCAGATAAGGTTGGGCTCCACTGCTGAGCCCTCTCTCTTCTTCCAGCGAGGACCTCTGGCTCTGCTCTGTGCGGGCGCTCGCACTGCGTCTGGGCAGCTGCTGGCAGAGCTTCCAAGTCAGAAATCCAGACGCTCAGGAGGGAACCAAATTGAAACTCGGGAGCAGAACCGCCCTGAAGCAGAGCCTGGGTTTGTGGAACCTGCAACATTATACACTTCTGGGGTATCTCTTTAAAGAAAACAGGAATAAAGCCCTGGAGTGGACGGGGGCCAGTGAGGCGCCATGCAGCGTAAATGCCGTCCACTTTGTAGTAAACCTGCTCTCAGGAAGCCAGCGTTTAGGCTCCCCGCAGAGCGCGGACTTGGCCCTTGGGGTGGGTTGCTGCAGCCAGCAGTCAGCCACGGCCGCTCGGCCGCAAACACCCCAACGGCGCGGGGCAGCTCGCCCCAAACAACTCTCCTACCTGTGCTGGAGGCAAGTTTCCTGGCGGCCGGGGCACCGGCTGCGCCTAGCCGTCCGGCCAGGCTGCGCTCTGCGCCGGGCGGCACTGCCCCCTGGTGGCGCCCCTGGAGCGCCCGCCTGCGGCAGATTCGCCAGAGACCGCGCTCAGCAGGCTCGCACCCCACCGCCAGCTTGACCCAAGAGCATCCGTCCCAACTGGCAGGAGGCATCTCTCCAGCGTGGCCAAGAAACACAATCACAATGGGTCTTGCAGAGCCAAGCCCCCCTTTTTGATATTTTCAACTTCTGGGCACGGCTCCTGCTAACCACACACACACACACACACTCATACTCCACAGACAAAACCAGGTGCAACTGACAAAGGCACACACACACACACACACACACACACACACACACACACCCATACTCCACAGACCAAACCAGGTGCAACTGACAAAGGCACACACACACACACACACACCCATACTCCACAGATCAAACCAGGTGCAACTGACAAAGGCACACACACACACACACACCCCCATACTCCACAGACCCAAACCAGGTGCAACTGACAAAGACACTATCCCGCCTGAGATCTCTGACCTGAGATCTCTGACCTGGCATTATCTTCCTCAGCCCTTCAGCTCTCAGTTTGGACACCACCTTCTAACCCAGGAAGGATTTCCTTAAGCAGCAAGGTATTCCTACCATACCCTGAACTTCTTGTTCTGGAATTTGATTGAATGAGTGAATGAATGTAAACATCAGACCATCAATTAATCTCATAGCCACTGATTGCCAGGTCAGCCCTGGGCTTGCCTCCCTCTGTACAAAGATGAGGTGGTGGGGTAGCATGTGGCAGGCTCACTGTCCCCTGCTAGACACCCCAAATATCCAGGACAGAGGGGTTTTGCCAAGTGAACTCCCAGGCAAGCTCCCTAAGACCCATTGTTTCTTACCTCAGCACACAAGTTTCTCCTCCTTAATGCTACTACAACTCACTTTCTCAAGGTTTATTTCCACAGCTGGTTGTAGGGTGGGACGCACACCCCCTGCTCAGATCGGGAACCATGAAAGGTATTACAGGAAAGTCCAACATGCACATGGAAGAGAAAGAGGAAGCTCTGGGTGTGCGGGTTTGTATGTGTGCAAGCAGGTGCGTGCACATATGTACAGTGAGGAGTCTAGCTGCTCTGAGACTCTAGATTCTGGTGCCTTTGGCTAAATACGTGGGGAGGGGATTCCATGTTCTTGTCAAATGCAGGAAGGAGCTTGTGAGATAGTTTAGTAGGCTGAATATTGTCCCCCCCAAATTCACATTCCCCTGGAACCTTAGAATGTGACCTTATTTGGAAATAGGGTCTTTGCAGATGTAGTTAGTTAGAAGAGGTCGTACCAGATGGCAGTGGGCTCTAATCCCATGACTGCTGTCCTTAGGAGAGAAAGGAGAGGGAGAGTCAGACACAGAGCCCGGGCAAGAAACCACGTACCGATGGAGGCAGACATTAACTGCATCTACATGCCCGGGCTTAGGGATTGCTGGCAACCACTAGAAGCCAGGAGAGAGTCATGAACCGTTCTCTTCCTCAGTGCCTCAGGGGAAACCAACTCTGCTGACACCTTGATTTCAGACTTCTGGCCTCCTGGACTGTGAAAGAATGCACTGCTGTTGTTTTAAGCCACCTAGTTGATGGTGATTGGTAACCGCAGCCACAGCAAACTCTGGCTCCGTCTGGAAGAGGTGAGCGCATACAGTGACTCTGGAGCAGGAACTGTGACATCAGACATCCTCCCTCTATCATTCACCAGCTTCATGCCCACAAGCAAGTCACTCCACCCGTTTCCATGTCAAAATATTGGTTTGCAATGCCCTGTAATAAGGTACCTGGAATAATATAAACCTGGCATACACAGACGGTGCCCCGTACATATATATCACATCCCTCCCACCCTTAACTCTTCCCACTCAGCAGAATGGACACAGTTCCTTCGTTGCTGCCAGAACAAAGACAAGAAGGAGCCTAGGTTTGAGGGTAAGGGAAGAGTTTAGCTGCTTACCAGCTCAGTGGCCTTGGAATAGATATTCAGCTCCACGGGGGCCTTAGGACTTCATCCAGAATATGAAAATATTAAAACCTCCCTTGTGTGGTTTGTTACAGCCACATTAAGGAAACAGTAATACTTCTAGGCAGTACACCCGTTCTTGCACTGGGCTGAGATTATATCTCACTACACACGGCTCATGGGTATCAGTTAAAGCTTAGAATTCTCCAACTCCAGTCCCTCCCCACCCCGGCCTCCCCACTCTTGCCTGCCTGCCTCCCACTACTATTGATTCCTCTGTTACACAGGGATTTCAGCAGAATCAGCAGCCTCTTTCTCCCGCTCCACACGCTTGCTGCCACATTCATCACAGACCCCTCTGCAGATAGCCCATCACTAGGACAAGGCAGGCATTTGCTCAGCATTGGTTCAAACTGGATTCAGTCTTAAAGATTTGTTGGGTTGTACTGGCATATGATTTGTGTAAACAGAGCTATTGCAAAATGTCACTTCACTTGAGTGGATTTAAAAACTTCCTCTCAACCAGATCTAGATTAAGTTGGTTTTACATGCAGGAAAATATTTGCTTTATGGTATTTGGGAGATTTTTTTAATTCTAAGGTCAAACACCTAGGGAATGAAGAAAGAGCTGCTTGGGAAAGCGAAGAGTGGAAAAGAAATGCAAAGAGATGCTTGAGAAAAGAATCCAGGGAAACATACTGGGACCCGGAAAGAGGCTGCCTAACTTGTAGGAGTTTGAGCTCTGGGATGATCAGCAGTTGAGAAGGGCTTCCAGTGTGCCCCTGGGAGCAGTACCAGAAAAGGCCACGAGATGGAGATATTACTCCAGGAGTCTTTCCCGGTCCCTCCCACCCGGAGGTTACCTGTGTTTGCCGGCATCCCTCTCTAGCGATGGTCATCAGTGCCACCGTCCATTTTCTGCCTCTTCCTGCTCCCGGCCTTCTGTTCCGCCACTTTCCCATGACCAGCCCCAACACAAAAATAAACTCTACTGACTTTATTGCTACTTGTTACATTTTCTACAGTGGTGTTCTCTGTTCTCAATTGTAAAAGCTGCAGAATCAAATGTTTTAATGAGAAATATAAAACCAACCAATAAAAACCCATGTGATATTGATCCTTCCCTTTTGTGAATACACACCCAGAGAGACGACTTCCTGGGAGCCTGGCATCAGCAGGCCTGGAGGCGGCCAGCGACAGAAGTGCCTGCTTGATGTAAAGATAACACCTTAAGCTGGGAGACGCGGCTGCCAGCGGCCCTACATGAGCAGGAAGGAAGCTGAGCCCCATCCCAGAGAGAATGGAGGACAGACACCCAAATACCCTGTTTTTATTATTTATTATGGAAAAGTTCAACAGTACAGAAATAGAATAGTAGACAGATC
>JAQQAC010002172.1:50624990-50780120 GCA_029783875.1 Phataginus tricuspis
ACCTCCCCCACTCCCCAGTCCCCGGTAATGTCAGGGGGCTGGGGCCTTGGGTGCTGGTCTTTGAGGGCAGTGGAGAAGGCGGAGCTGAGCTGAAGCCATACCAACTTCAGCACCAGAAAGTATTTGAATCCTGGTTTAGCATCCTGTGTCGCACAGGAGTTCTTTACCTGGGTGGCTTCTAGGGACATCTGAATGAGCAGAAGATTATATGATGGGCAGTTCCTAGGGAGAAGACCCACCGCTTCTGCCAGATTGTTACAGCTCTGTGGCAGCCTCTAGTCTCACCACCCTGGCCAAAGGGAAAAAAAATCTTAAAAACCACTGTAATGATACTGATAATGCTGATCCAGTCTTGGCTGAGTGATACATTCTTACTACAGTTACTCTTTTATTACTATTCTTTTAAATAATTCTCTTTTAAATGACGGCCTATGAATCATTTAGTAAAAATTCTGTCACAGGAAATTAGATAAATAGGTAGATATAGAAGTTTCCTGCTAAAGTCATTTACTATTTTGACATGTTATGTGATCTTCCTTCATAAAGGAAGGATAAAATCCAGTATAGATGAGTTGCTTTCTATATTCGAGCTTTTATATCCATATGATACAACTTAATAAAAATAAACTGCTTCTAGGTATTTCATACTTGACATATTTAGGTTATTCACAGCTGAGAAAAAACCAACAATTATGCAAAATTTAAGCATGTTTAATAACAAGGATACCTAAAATTCACTAACAAATTGGGGAAATGTGCTTTGCTGTACAATCCATTAAATGCATTTTCCACTAATATTTCAGAAATCACTTTGGCAATAAACACAAACATATAAATACTCATTCACAGAAAATGCTGCAATGACTTTAATATCAAACACAGCTGTCATAGTTTACAAAAAGAGCATAAAGTGCAAAAGCTCCATTTCAAAAGGCCTTAAATCACTCCCAAGTAAAGGAGATTGAATTCTACCACAGCCGGTGCGCAGACCACCCTTATATGGCACACCCTATATAAAGTATAAGACAAGGTATATGTCTGAAAATACTATACCTGCTCTGATTACATACTGTGCTTATAAAATAGTCTTAAATCTGGTTTAACATATAGGGAAAGATGAATTCAAAAATTAGTTCCTTAAGAGGAGAGACCACTTTTTTTAAGTCAGTAGAATGTCTATCAAATCCTTTGAGAATCCCACCCTTGCCCGAGACTTCGCTTTGGCCAACTGGAATAGCAGCACCAAGCACAGAGCTGGCTGTGGAAGGTCCCAAGTTCATTTGGGGAAAGAGAGCTATGAGGGGGGACTTCAGCCGGGCATCTTCAGCCCCCACCTGTCCCCCAGAGCAAATTCCACATCAGCCCCAAGGGATAAAGACCCAGGGAAGGCTCTGGTCCCCGTCCTGTAGCCTCCAATATAGCACTGGCCCGTGCAAGCCTGATGAACTGATAAATTTTAACACACCTTAAACAGAATAAGCCAGATTAACAGAGTAATCCAATGAACAATAGGTTATGGTATCTTTACAAAGTATGCACTTGGTAACTATCAAGCTTAGTCCTCCAACAGTACATCTTTGATCCATAATTAACATTTAGGCACTTGTCAGGAGGACAGGCAAAGAGTTCCCCCAAAATGTAACGTGTTACCAGATTTAGATATCTCCTCCCCACACATCTTATGTATGTTCACTGAATTGCTTATTATATAATCATAAAGAGGAAGAATATTTTTTCTAAAAATCAACAAATACTATAAAACAAGAATCTTTGACTTAAATGACCACTTAGTAGGTAGGATATTGTCTTTTAATATCCTAAATCCAGTTCCTGCTGGTTATTGATCATGGGCAGGTTCTAGAACAAAACCAGAACAAAAATCTGATAGGTCATGGCAGTTACTCAGCATGGCTAACTCCTACATGTCAAATCTCTACTTGCCTGCATTGTCAGGAGGGGAGAAAGAATTCTTGATTGCACATCTATTCACTTTTTAAAAATATGAAAACATCAAAACCTGTAAAGCCATGTATTTCACAGCTACTTCCTATGACTCATCAATCCAAATGCAGAAGCATATCAAACAGCGGAATTCAGTTCGGTATTTCTTAGGACACATTCATGTCAGGCTCGATCACAAATGAAGACTCAACAGTGAGTCCCAGAACCCAGAGATGGGCACTGTAAGTAGACCTCTGACTCTGCACTGTTCCAAAAGCTGCTCCTCATGAAAAATACACCACTGACATTTATATTCCATTCAAGACACAGGATAAACCACTGGCTCTAAAAATCATCTACTTACAATTCTATTCGGGGAAAAAAAAAGACGAGAAGGAAATATACCAAAATATTAACAATGGTTGTCTTTGAGCAACAGAAATACAGCTTACTTTTTTCCTTCTTCCTCAACTTTTCTGTTGTTTCCCAATTTTCTTTGAAAGAGTATGTAGTGCTATAAAAACACTGCATATATTACGATTAGCAGACGTAATGTTGGGGGGGCACGGGGAGGGCTGTACAACTCAGAGAAGACAAGTAGTGATTCTATAGCATCTCACTACGCTGATGGACAGTGACTGTAATGGGGTTGGTGGGGGGGACCTGATGAAGGGGCTAGTTTAATAACCATAATATTGCACATGTAATTGTAGGTTAATGATACAAAAAAAAAAAAGGTAAAGGCATACAGGAAAAAAAAACACTGCATATGTAAATATGAATGATGCCATAAAGCTAACTTAAAATAAGTTTAATTCCTGGGATAGTCCTACTTTATTGATTTACCATCCCGCGCTGGCAAGCTACAGTGATTCCTGTTCAAAGGGAGAGGTAGGTTTTGTGCTCCTCAAATATATTCCATTCCACACTTCTTTCTGAGCCCTCATCTTATTAAAACCAATCTGTAGAACGGTATTTTCTTTTTCATATCAAAAACATTCCTTCTGACATTTTAACTTAGTCATTTGTAGAAGAGGGATGGAAATAGCCACATGAGTCAGGGCACTTACTTCCTACCTCCAGCAGAGTTGCATTTGATCCCTATTTGCAAAGGATACTCAGACACTTCCAGCAAGGCAAGGTCCAAGCCTGGGGGGCTATAGATGGTGGTCTCCAGGGAGCCACCCCTTTACCCGACAGGGAGAAATGGTTCCTCCTTCACTGTTGCAACAATGCTCCCGTCACTGAGAAACCCTCAAGACAGCAATTAAACCTCCAAAAACCACTCACAAAACGTTTCTCACACTCTCTGCTTCTCCTTATCTATGCTTCCACACAAAGACAGCTGGGCTTAGAATACATCAACCCCCCACTTTGAAGCATTTTTAAACTGCAGAATAGATGAGACCAGATTCCATACCTGGTAAAGTCAAATGAAGCAAGAATAGTCTGATAGTTCCCTTTAGAAAATTCCAGACTTGAAACCCAAAATATGTAACAGAAGTTTTCAAATTCTTCTGTGAACCACCTAGGTCTCACAGAGGTGCACTAGAGGTTCCACAAATATTAAATTCAAATATCATCTTTTAAATATATTTTTAAATTGTAATAAAGCAACAAGTACACTCATTCAATACCAAAATTTTTACCTCAGAAACTACCAATTTGTTCATTTGCATTTTCACTGCCTGATACATTAAGGAAATGCTGTAAGATTAACCTTAAAATAAATTTAAGCGAATAAAATACATGTTTCACACATTGGGGTTCCATAAAGATTTCTTACTGCAAAGAAAGTTCTGCTGCTAAAATTATTTGGAAAGCACATTAGTAGAATAAAGTCATTCATTTTTAAACTCCAAATTTAGCTCTTTATTGAACTTTGCACCTTAGATCCTTTTCAAATTCTACCTAGAGAAAGAGTTCCCGGACTTGCCAAAAACCACTACTGCTCAACTGTTAGCTGCTTAGTGACAGGATTCCTGTCCATGCGGGACATACCTGTCCTGCCCTCTCCCACAGTGGAATGTTGCAAAGCAGGAAATGCCTGAGTTAAAACGAGGGTCCCTGACGTCACCCCCTCTGCCTTACGCCTTGAAGACAGTTGTGCAGTCTTCCCCTCAGCCCAGGGAAGAGATTACTTGTAGCCAGCATCACTTCAGTGAGTGAAACTCAGAAGGCAACAACTTTGCCTGACAGCACCAGTGACCCCAAGAGCCAGCGTGCAGTTGTTCCAGCACTCGAGAAGAGTGAGCTGTCAAATGCTCAGAAAACCATGGGAAGCCCCTTGTTCTATGAGGGTATGGAGTGCAATTCCCACAGGAAATATTAGAGAAAGAAGAGGTGAGATTCTTGAGGATAATTTCCAGAATGGGAGAGCATACAGGAGGCTCCCAATGAGAACACATTTCCAAAACTCCACATTTGCTCCAAATTTTGAACCAGGACCCCAACCACGACTGTCACAAGACCTCTGGCAATGTCACAGACATCCAGCAGTAAGGGTTAAGTGGGTCTGTGTATGGAATACTCACGCCATAGCTATTCTTCCCTGTGTTTGAGGTTACCTGGCTGGGCAGGGGATAAACTATGTCAACATTTTAAAAATCATGCTTATCTTTAAGAATGGTTTGAAGTAGGGTATAGTTTTTGGCAACAGTTTTTGTCATTACTTTAATCCACATCTGAAGTCAAGTCTCCATCTCCCAGCAGAGGTAGTAATAAAAGAATTCACAAATGCATGTAAAACCTGGGTTACTGAGGATTCCAAATGAAAAACTAGCTTCCTTAGCCATGAGCCCTGTACGTGTTCCATTGGTGTGGTTTGGTTTTAGTTTCCCCAATGGAAAAATCTCTGGCATCTTCCATCAGTCAGAAGGGCTTGTCTGTCACAGGGTCTGACTGTCACCAGGAGAGTCCTCTCCGCGAGCATGTGGGAATGGTGGGGTCTGAGGCAGGCACACACTCTTCAGGAAGCGAGGCATTGTGCAGCACTGGGTCCCCAGGGCGTGGCTCTGTCAGGGCCACACCAACCGGAGCCACCTCATCCGGAAGTGGCTCTGAGAAGACAACTCCGCTCCCCTCGGCCCTCCACTTTCCATCTTTGGGAAAGGAGAAGACACTTCTCCCCACACACCGTGGAGTCCTGGCAGTCCGCGGACACACTAGTTAGAGCTCAAGGGGACAGAATTCTTGAAAGACAGACCCTTTCCCGCCTCAGCAAACCGGCCTGGCTGTCTTTGCTGGCCCGTGAAGCCCAGCGAGTGAGGGATAACAAGCAGAGAAGCCAGCCGCCGCCTTGCCATCACGTGATCTTCACCGCTGATTTCTTGCTGGCACACAGGAGGGACACGTAGGGAACGCCAATGAAGGCCCATTTCTCGCTGGGCCAGAACTTGATGACGGGACCCTGCTCAGGGATCTCGGAGGCAGCATCAAAGTATGCAAAGCATACGCAGCCCAGGTAGGCGGCGAGGCAGATGAGGATATGCCTGCAAAGGGAACAAGAGGTGACAGCCTGAGACAGGCGGGCCTGCGGGGTGCCTGCCCTCCCTCTGTGCCAACCCAGCCCTCTGGCTGTAAGGACAGTCTAGGGCCTCTTCCAGTTAGGAAGGGCTGAAGGGGCCAACAACCCCTGGGATGCAGGAGAACTATGAATCTGGAGCAAGCAGGGCCTATTTTAGGAAATTATGAACTATTACAGCATGAAATTAGGAACAAACATGCAGTCGCCTTTGGGACTCAACCAAGAGACTGAGGTCCAAGGACTTAAAACCAAGGCACCACCTTAACAGTACAGCACACCTGATCAGAGCCTTTCTCCTCGCTTTAACAAGTGGGTGTAGGGAGCTTACGCCCTTTCTTAGGAATACTTCCATGCTAATTAAACTGCTTTTGCAGTTTACATAGGGGAACTCTTTTTTATTTTAATTTCTTCACTAGACCTGTAAAGGCATCAAGCAAGCGACCATTTAAAGGCATGTAATCCTTCTTTATACCCTATACTGAAACCTGACTCCAGATGAACTAAAGACTGAAAAAATATTTTAAAAATACATTCAAAAAAATATTCTTATAAACTTGGGTGGGGGAGATTTCTCAGAATGAGACAAAGCTGAGAAACCCAAAAGGAAAAGCCTGCAGATGTGGGAACATGCAAGTGTAAAACCAGTGTGACACAAAAATATCATTACAAAGTGAAAGACAAATGGGAGACTGGGGAACTACTGGCACCTTATCACAAAGAGTCAAAATCCCTGTATTACAAAGAAACCTAAAACATTTCATAGGATCCCTGGCATTTGCTTTAAAATAATCAGGGCGGGGATGGGCAGCAGGCTCAGGTGGCCTGAACAAGACTGCCCTCCTGTGGATAATTACTGATGCTAGCTATTGCCTCCAGGAGGTGTCAGTGTGCTAGTCTCTGAACGAAGATGTTGCAAATTTGCATAATAAAGACATAGTTATTTAACAGTAATAATGGTCTACTATGTGCCAGGCACTAGGTGCTGGGTATAAATTTTTCAAAGTAGAAACACTGCACAGGGAAGACAGGTAAAGAAAATTAAAAGGCATATTCCAAGAGGAAATACATATTGTAAATTTACATTTGAAAAGATGCCCAACGACAATAGTACCTTTTTTTAAAAGACAGGGAAATAAAAATAAAACACAATTTTTTGTCAGTCACATTCACAAGGATCTAAAAGAGTTCACAATATCCACCATATGTGACAGTGTGGGTAAAAGGTGCGGTCTTACAGACTTCAGTAAGAAGTGTTCATTAATACAATCTCCCTGGATTTGGAAAAATGTATTACAATCTAACCTAAGGAAATATTCTGGCATGTAAAAAACAAATATTATAGATGCTCATAAAAAATTGTTCGCAAAAGTGAAAAATTAGAAACAACCTAACTACGCATTAACCGAGAGGTTGGTTAAAAGAATTATGAAGCATTTATATTGTGAAGTATTTGTTGGACACAAAAAATGAAGATAATATACATGTATTGGTAAGGAAAGTTGTCCACAATATAGTATTTGGTTTAAAAAAAGGACTAATTTGCATCATGTAGAGAATGATGCTATTTTTGTTATTTAAATGTAGAATTAGAGAAATATACATAATAAATCCGGAAGGATAAATCTTAGGTTGTTAGTAATTGTTCTCTCTCTTTGGTGCACAAAATTATGAGAGCCTCTTTCTAAACTTCTCTGTTGTTTAAATTTGTTCTAAAAAAAATATATTTTATAGCTGGGAGAGAAAGATGGTTCAATTCTGAAATATAAAACAGAAAGTATATTACATTTAGAACAAAGTTGGGCCAAACTTGTCAGAGTCTGATTTTTAAATTTTACTTAAATCCCTAATGTTTGAGCAGGGAAGTTGAAAAAATAAAAATTGTACTACACCCTGAATTGGGTCATATCTACACCAGTGTATAGTTATCAACCTCATCAAAGTAGACACTTTAAATGTGTTTTTTATTATCTATAAATTATAACTCAACAAATTTATAAAGTGTGTATAAGTTAACTGGTACATGAAGGTTGAACCTAAGAAATATCAGCCAATGGATCCTAACACTGGAATGCCCCATTCGTGTTTTATTTTTGTTTTGCCTTTTGCAAACAGCTCTGGAAGTACACAACCCTTAAACTGAGAGCAGGTTGATTCTCATGATAGAAATATATAAGTTCACATGATCCAGGTTATTTAAGCAACTTCTTTCAAACCATATAGTATTAGGCATCTCTGATAGAAGTCAAGCTTCTTCTGAATCTTGGATCTAATGAAGTTTTCCCAATTTCTGACCACTAGAATTCCTCGCTGGATGCTCTCAGTTTGTAAGGGACAATGTAAAGCAGAGTTTTCCTGTCCTTGTTGTCTTTGGCAATCAGAAGCCCTGGAGGTCACAGAGGGAAGGTGACTGGGTTTGGAGCTGAAGCAGGGCCTAGGGAGGAGCCACTCGATTTCCTCCTCGGCCTTCTGAGTGTAGGAATCTCCATGCTGTTTGTAACCTACTTGCTTTTTTTTTTTTTTTAACTTAATAGTATCCTGAGCATTCCAAAGTATGTTCCAAACCCCTCTGATTGGACTCCTAGGTGGGTGATCCTGAACAATTCACTGCACTTCTTGGGGCCTCTGTCTCCACTTGTAAAATGAATGGCGGAGACTGTTCCCTGGATGACCTGCAATGCCCTCACTTGGCCACTCGGGCCCTGCCCAGCCCCATATCACATCTGTCCCAAGCCTTCTAGAAATGTGGCTAGAGCTCAGGTTACGGATTCAGTTTTCAAGCTCCTTTATGCTTTAATAATGGAGCTAGAGGTAAGAGACCACAGAACTGAAGCATAAACAATCAGATGTTCTTGCTCTGGCTAAGCCTGCGTCCTGGAGCCCATTATGCTTTTCACAATACTTTCTGTTGCTGCTCTGTCTGCTTGCCTCTGTGAGGACAGAGGGGCACTCAGGCTCTGCTCTGTCGCCTGTGCACACCTGTGCGCCCTGCAGGAGCCTGGAGCCTGATGTCAGGTGCAGGCCCCTGCCCCGCAGCCAACCCGCCTTAGCCAGGCCTTACCACACGCAGTGCAGGTAGGGGAAGTGAAAGGATGACAGCAGCTCACAGAAGGCTCGGTCACTGATCCAGCAGAAGAGGGCGAGCGTCCACCACAGGCCAGAGAAGAGGCCCAGCTTAAAGACGCGCACGTTGTCACACCTGCACAGGGATCCAGAGAGCACCTCGCCATCAGTCCTAGTTTCTGCCCACCCCACTGGCCACTTCTCTGGTTCCTCACATCTCCCCAGCCACTTGGCATTAGTTCTAACCTGACATGCCATCTCTCCACATGCTTGTGGATGTAAATGCCATGTGTACAGATGGCTCACAAAGCCATACTCCTCACCCAGGTGTCTCTCTGACTCTAGACTCACATTATACATGTCCACTTGGAGTCTGATAGAGACCTAAATTTAGCGTGTCCATAGCGAACGCCTAACCTCTCCCCCTGCCCAAAAGCTGTTCTTCTCCCTGCCCTCTCAGGAGAAGGTCATCCCATGCTTTCAGAAGCTCAGGCCAAGATTCTTGCGGTCATTATTCTCTCTCTCACACACCCCATAGCCAATCCATCAGTTCTACTTTCAAAATATATTCAAAATCTGACCTCTTCTCACTACCTCCACCTGAGTCCAAGCCACCGTCACCTCTTGCCTAGCCATGGTAATCTCCTCCCTTCACCCCTGCTCCTGCAGTCACCTCTCAGCACCGCTCAAAAGCCTCCCACTTCTTCCCGTTTAACCAGAGGGAAAACCATCGTCCCAGGGGCTGCAAGGCCCCACTTGTGCTGGCTGCTTCTCCTTCTCTCCTCCACACTCTGCCTCTCTCTGCCTCTACTCATCAACCCCCCAAGGGACCCTTGCTATTCCCCAATATCCCAGGAATGTTCCCCCAGGCCTTAGCATACGTTGTTCCCGCTGCCTGGAATGCTTTCCCCCAGACATCCACAAGACTTACCAGCCCCAAGTCTTTGCTTAAATGTCACTGAGGCCCTTTCCCAACCACTGTTTTGAACAATCACACCTACGCTATCATTGCCATGTCCCCAGCCTCTGGAACAACAGTGGGATCAAGCAGCCCCCCAATGTTTGCTGAATGAAAGATTGAGTTCTTACATACACTGGGACAACACGTTTTCTGAGACAAATCCTAACAGCCCAAAGAAATCTCAATTGCCATTTCCTTTCCTTGTTACCAAATTGTCATAAAGTGGGTGACTTCCATTCCAGGGGAGGAATGCCCAGAGGCAGGTGGTAGCTAAACCCTCAGGGTCTCTTTCCCTCAGGGGACTGCTCCTTGGTCGGTTAAGCTCCCTTCCAGAACCCAGAGTCCAATGTACCATCTGCACCTGAGAAGGGGTCATATTTCTATGTTCCTATTCGTGCACAAATAAATGGTGTCAAAGCCTGACTCACTAGTCTCTCTCAGCAGCCCGACAGAAACATCAGCAAAAGTGTCAGTGAAAACTGGACGGGCAGCAGGTTTAGAAAGGCCCACTTGAAAAACAAACCAAAATCCCCTTTTGTAAGAGGGCCACATGCATCCCTTGACATATTCTTCAAAACAACAGAGGCCCACAACCAGAGAGATTAAATCCCTATGTAACAGGGCGCACCCTCAGAGCTGCTGTTCCCCCTCTCAAAGGCTCATTCTCTCGCCATCTCTTTCCTTCTCTCTCTCTCTCTCCATTTCTCTCTCTCCCCACCCCTACCAGTCTCAGGTTGAGGGACACCTTCTCAGACTTCGTTTAACAGCCCCCACCGCCATCTAATGTAGGTCTCCCCCCATCACAGTCTCCCATACGCCTGCCATTTTCCTTCATAACACTGTTCACAAGCTGATTTATGTTTTTATTTGCATAATTATTTTTAATGTCTAATATCCAACTAGACTGAAGACCAGTGAGAGTATGAAATACACCTCTTCTTTTTCACCAATATAGATCCAGTGCCCAGCTACGGTGCTGCGCCCAGAACAGGCATTAAATAAATGCTTGCTGAATGAATAGATAAAACAAGGATGTAGAGGACAATTTTAGTTGGATTCTAGTGATCAAACAGAACTTTTTTTTTTCAAAGATAAAAAGAAAAACATTGATTGGGTAACAAATTGTCAGAATCTACGCTAAGCACTGTAATAGGCCAACAGGCATCTTTCCTTACCATTTTAAAAACAAAGATTAACAAAAATATATATCACCAAATGGAGACAATTTGGTACAAGAGGACCCCATGTATAGTCAATTCAATTAAACCTAGAAACTCTGGCTTAAGGAGCATCCAGAACAGAGAGCAATATGCTAGGGAGACAAAGCAAAAGTCAAGTGGCAAAAGAGGTGGCATGTGTGGAGGTTAGTCATCTAGGGGACAGGGCTGGGCTGGGCTGACACCCACATAGCAGGGAGGGAAGGCATAACAGAGCCAGGGCCTCAGCGCAACCTGGTCCTTCCCTTCCTGTGTTTCTAAAGGGAAAAGTCTCGCTAAATGCCGCTGAGCAGGCTTATTTATACTTGGGGCTTGTCCAAACCTGGGTTCCTTTAGGTTTTATTCCCACTTCTCAGGGTTTATATCAAAATGTTAACATGAGACTAAGTGGAAAAAAAACAGGACAAAGTCAGATACATAGCAGGACCTTATTTAGGGTAGGAAACTCTAAGGGAATATTTACTATTCCTTCTCTTCTTGACCTTTGTATTTGCAAAGTTCTTCTTAATAAACTCACTGCTATAATCAGAAAAAGCCTATTTTAAAATATTTTGAATACAGCTGAGTCATTTGATAATATGACAACACCACAAATTTCAGTCAATGTCAGGTCATGACCTCAAATCATAATAAAACTTTGTTTCCTCACAGTCTGAGAGAAGTTTCAGAAAGGACAATGAAACTATGAAAAGACTAGAAACCAGCTAAAAAATTAGGCTAAAGAGAAACAAAACTAAAAGCAATTCCTCCCCCATTTCTTAGCAGAGGGAAGTGTGATAACAAATATTTAGCTACAATGTTACAGATGACTGCTGATGACAGCAGGGAAAGTCCCACAAGGAAATGCAAAGAGCAAAACGGCATATTCTGTCTGGGAATTCTATAAAGGAAGCCACCAAACATCTTCTCTTTCCTTGCTGGGACTCGAGTGGGAGCTTGGAAAGAACAGTGAACACAGGGACCTCCTCCCTGTCTGTGGAGGCTACGTCAAGCAGAAGGGACAGATACTGAAAACAACAGCACAAATACTTTTTAAAATTACAATCGGGGTAGGTGCCATAAGGGGTAAGTTTGAGGAGAGCATATAGACACGGTTGAGCCAAAACCTGAAGAGAAACAGAAGTGAGTCAAGCAGGAGGGTCAGGAGAAAGGACCTGGGGTCATACGGAGTCAGGCCCCCTTGGGGACACGGAAGGTCAAAATGGCTGGGGGACAGGACTTAATGGAAGTTTCTTGTGGGAGAGGTCACCAGGCAGGGGCCATGTTTGGGATTTTGAACCTCATCTTAGTTGCAGGTTACCTAACAGAGAAATGCCTGTGATCAGATGGGATGGTCTGGGAGGAAGCCCAGTCTCTGGGCTTAAGCAAATGAGTAAAGGGTGCTCTCACTTACTGTGGCTGGACATACTAAAAGAACCAGAACCAGAAAAGGCGGATCAGGAATCTCGTGTTGGGCAAGTTGAATTCAAGACACCTGAGACAGGTGGAGTTGGAGAGGTCAGGCAGGCAGCCGGACATAATGATAGAGGGGGAAGGAAGGACTGGGCTGGGGGCAGAAATCTGGGAGTCACTCACACAGGTACAGTAATTAAAGCCATGAGAGTAGATGAGAGCAGACACAGAGGCAGAAAAGCAGAGAGGTCAGAATGCATCTTAAGGGATCCCTCCCTGCAAAGGTGCGCAGGAGAGGGAGGTGGAGAAGAAGCGCCGCTGAGTTAGTAGAAACCCAGGGGGATGAGACGTCATAGGAGCCATGAGAAAGAACGTTTCGACGGTGAGGGGGCAAATTCTCCAAACAGCTGAGAAAACAACACATGAGCCACAGGAGGGCTGAAAAATGATCGCTGGATATACAACCAAGAGGGGTTTGCAATCGAAGTCAGGGCAGAAGCCAGACTGGAGGGGGCTGAAGAGTAGATGAGAGGGGTGGGATGGAGACGACTTTTAACGAGCTTGGCTGTGACATACAAGAGAGAGGAGGGTGGTTGGAGACAGGCCAGGATTGCATCCAGGTTGAGTGTTAGAGAAAATGGGAGAGACCCAAACGTTTTTACAGGCTAAGGGGGAGGACCTCTTAGGAAGGAATGACGCAGCCGGCAATCTGCATCTGGAGTGAGGTCGGCGTAGGAGAATGGAGGGAATGACCAAGAGGCAGAAACACTGGCCCGGGATGGAAGGAGGGATGCTTCCCGTGAAGCAGCAATTTGTTAATGTAATGAGGAAGACCTATTAGCTGTCATGATGGCCAGCTTTTCAGGGCAAAGATTTGAAATATGGAACAGAAGTTATTCCTTTAAAATTACTTACAAATATTCAAGTATTAAAAGAAAATGTTTCAACAAAGCAAAACTGAAGAAACAAACCAGCAGCAGACTCACAGATTCAAAGAAGGGACTAGTGGTTACCAAAGGGGAGGGGTGGGAGGTGGGGAGGGAGGGAGAAGGGGATTGAGGGGTGTTATGATTAGTACACATGGTGTGGGGGGATCACAGGGAAGACGGTGTAGCACAGAGAAGACAAGTAGTGCCTCTGTGGCATCTTACTAGCTGATGGACAGTGATTGCAATGGAGTGTGGGGGGACTTGATAATATGGGTGAATGTAGTAACTACAATGTTTTTCATGTGAAACCTTCATAATAGTGTATATCAGTGATACCTTATTAAATTTAAAAAAATAAGAAAATGTTTCCCTGCATAAAGGCCACAATTGTGAAGGAGAATTTATTTAACCTGTAATCTGCCCTAACCACTTGTTTCCCCCATTTGCTGTTGCTTAGGTATTATAAATTTTAAAATATTTTCCTGTAAGCTTCTTTTTTAACAGTTTTAGGTTAAAACGCATTATTAGACTTGAGAGTTAAAATGAAACAAGACTGCAGTGAATTCTCCACAATATTCTATTCATCTAAGACTTAATATAAGCCAGCATCGCTATTCTGACTTACCAATCCCCCTCAGATATCTTTATTGGCAACTTGATTGTGTATTTCCCAAAGAGCTTCAAGATGTTAGGGTTCTGAAACAGGTCTCTTACTTCCTCACTCCTTGAACGGTCCTCAAAGACGCCAACAGACAATGTCCTATTGCTGCCAGCCAGCAAGCCCAAATACCTCTTCAATCACTTTGACCCTGTCTGGTATTGCTGGTAATCAAAGCAACCCTCAGAGGCAAAGTGGAGGGAAGAAACAGACATCTCCTCCCAAAACAAAGACAAAGGGAAAGAAAGCTAACTTCATACACTACACAGAGAAGCTCTCACACAAAGGGAGATATATACGAGACTTCAATCCAGATGCTCCATGCCCCTTAACTCTGAGAAAGTCGTAAATTAAAATGCATTCCTAAAACTGGGTACAAAGAAGAAAGCATTTTCAAAGAGTATTAAAATAAGGGCCCTTGTTATGTGCATTTTAGTTGAGGCAAAAAGAGTCATAAACACACAAGTGCTACACCAAAATGTTTCTGGATATCAAGCTGAACTGAGTATACAACTTCCCAAAGGAAAATCCTTATGCAAATAGCAGAGGCTTTACCTGATAGATTGGAAATGAGAAACTAAGCCTCAGAGAAAATAGCACAGTCAATAGTGTTATACCTGAAGTCGATGTTGCCTTGTATACAGAAATCCATTTCTTTACCTTGTGTGTGTGAATGCATTCACTTCTCTAGGACTTGTCTTTGCTCTTTATTCTTGTCACGTGAACCAGTCTATTCTCCCAGCTACAGAGTGAAGTCTAGGCACTCCCCAGGGCCTTGAGACATTCCTGCTAAGCTGGCTTTGGTTCATCGGGATGCACGGCACCCACTAAACGGCTGCACCCTCCTTCCAAAAATGAGATCGTTAACATTTTGAGCCAAACCATCAAACCTGCTTCCAATCCAACAACCAAGGACTAACTCTTTGCAAAGCGCCAAACTCCTCTCCTACTCTCGAGGACAGGAAAAGCACCAGGAGCCGATGTGTTCCTGTCACAGGGACAGCCTACGGGCAGGTAGGAAGAATGGCCCTCACCTCTTTAGCTCTGCGACGAGCAGCGCAGTACAAGGAACCCCCAGGGTCATCAGAGAGATGTTGTTGATGGCGGGCTTGACAAACGCCAGGCCTGTTGTGACTGCAGACAAGACGCAGACCACCACCTTGAACCTGCCCCTGAGTTGGTGGAAGCAAACCAGACACGTTAGCAAAGGGCTCTAAGTGTGTTTGTTGACTGTTGGCAAAGCACAGGTATCACTGGTGGAGTGCAAGCGGAAAAGGAATTGTGCACCAAGTACCAAGAGTCTAAAGGCCATTCACACTCCGGGCTTCAGCAAGTCCACTTTAGGGATTTATCCTTAGGAAATCATCAAAAACTTTCAAAATATTTAGCCTTGACAATGGTAAATTAGAATCGAAGTCCTTGAGGATGGGATATGGATAATTATTTTCTTAGTGTCACTTTTCTGTATTTTTTCAGATGTTCTACAGCATGGCCCAGCAAACTTTTTCTATGCAAAGGGTGAGAAGGTAAATATTTTAGGTTGTGGGGGTCACAGGATCTCTGCCACAGTTACCCAAGTCTGCCACTGTAGACAATAAGCAAGAGAGTGGGTGGGGCTGTGCACAGGTAAAACTTGATTTGCAAAAACAGAGAGTAGACCCATTGGCTCTCAGAATGTAGGATGCCAACCCGTTTTACAAGGTGACGTGCATGACTTTTGCAAGAAAAAAGACCATTTAAAAACCATAAAACTTCCTAGTTTAAAAGAAAAAATGTTTTGTGTCTAGCACATAAAACTGAAAGTCTTAAGAAAAAATTCCAAGAGTGTTCATATTTACTGACAGTCCACAATTTATCTGCATCGGAATTTTGTGTTGACAAGTTTCTGACATGACCATCTTAGAAAAATAATTTATGCCATCCTCACCCCCTTCAGGGAGGTGCTTCCAGAGCAAAGAACCAGAAGAGGCAATGTGATCCAGGACATCCTTCTTCTCTCCCTCGGACTCCGTTTCCTTATCCATAAAATGGAAAGACTGAACTAGATGATCTCTAAGGCCTCATCCATGACTGAAATGTAGGAGCACATGATTTCCCCGAAGTTTCTGTTAGTCATCATTAGCACAATTTACTTTGGCTGAAAGCCCTGGAACAGGTCACAGTTAGGAAACTAATTTGAATGCAATTCTATTATAAAGAAATCAAAGTGCATTGAAACCTTCAAAATACAAATGTATCTCTTAAAGAGGAAAAACATTTATCATCAAGGCACAGGAAGTCATTGATCAAGTTGCCAACTTTCTGACTAGAATGAGCAGGAATTGTAGCCCCAGCCTTCAACCAAAGAAAAAACGTATTATCTCTGGGAAAGGATCCAGCTAACAAATCCTCAGGAGAATCACGTTTTTCGCCTAGCCTTGACTGGTATCCTTTGCCACTGGGTAAAAGGCTGCCTGCTCCAGCCTGGTGATGACGGTCCACAGCAGTCCCTACCCTGCCACATACCCCACAATAGTTCTCTCACTGGTTGGAGGTTCTGTGACACATACCAGGGCTTTTTGGCCTTTTTAGATTGCATAGACACATTATCAGAAATTTCTAGTCCTGTATCCAAAGGCTTAGGACTTGGGTATAGGTTGCAGAAGGCAACAGAGGGATTACAGGTTTCCAGTGAGACAGACGTGTGTTCGCTTTCTGTTTCTATTGCTTAGTAACTGTGGGGTCTGGGGCAAGTCACTGAGCCCTCCAAGGCTCAGGTTTCCCATATGAAAATTAAGACACCCTGCCTCGTGGTGTCCTCACAAGCATTGAAGCGCTTAGCTCAGTGCTTGGTACGTGGTATGTGCTAATAAAATGCACTATTACTGTTCTCATTACCATTATTTGAGAATAAATGCTACTTTAAATAATATTATTATTGTTAATAAATCATCTCTCAGGGAAGATCTGGCTGAATGGTGTTGCAGTCACTGATGGCTCTGTGTAGTTTTGCCAAGGACTTCAAAGGCAGCAAGCTTGACAAAACTTGCCTTCTCTAAGGAGAACATGGGCGGACACCTCCCCAGTCCAGAGGGTGTAGAGGAATGCACTTCAAGAAGGTGGGTTAGACACCAGGATGACTTGTGAACACACGACTCTGCAGCCTGAAGTCAACAGTGGTTAGCTGGCCAGCCCAGCTGCCCCCAGGATCACCAGCGGCCCTGGGTACAAGCTGGAAATATCCAGAAGTGAGGGATCCTGATGGGCTGTTTTATAATCAGTGTGACAGGCAACTCCTACTGTAGTCTTTGGGCCTATTTTTAACTTCCCAGCCCATTATGGGCTCAAACTGGAATACAAGGTCTGGGACCCTTAGCATCTTTCCTTAAGTCCCCAAAACAGAATCCAGCAAACCCAATACCATCCTTACAATTTTATAATAAAGCTGCTACTATTATTATCATTAGCTATCCTTTATAGCAGTGGTGTTCAACCCTATCAAACCCTTTTTATAGCAAATATTTGTTACGCCCTTTTTACTTTTTGGAAATGAAGTGGATTTTATGGATGATAAAATCTCCATCATTGAGACCAACAAAAATAGGTCCATAAACTCCCCAGATGTCTCAAGCGATGGCAACGTTCCTGGTTAAGATCCACTGCTTTAACTACCCTTTAGGAATAGCCTATTCAAAACAACCAGCCCAGATATTCACAGGACTACAGCATTTGGTCATGCAGGGTTCACGTCTGTCATTTGTAAGTAAGGAACTGCTAAGGCCTAGAGAGCCTAAGATGCTGGCCCGAAGCCATCTAGCCAGTGTGGCAGCAGGATGGACAGACCCCAGCTATGCAGGGTTCAAAACATGAACTGGATTAGAAAGTGAGAGATGTCCCTAGATATCGTGGAGGCAAAAATCATACATATTAGAGCAGGATAAATACTTTAAGAAATGGATACAATTAGCCTATAATAGTTCTTTGTCCTTGATTTTCTTTCTTCCTCAAAATAAAAATGTCTAGAAAGTATTACCACCAACAGCTGAGTGTATGTCATGTCTATTCTTAGGACATTCTAGGCAAGATTAAGAAAAACTCTTTTTTTATCCCACCAATTATTCCTATTTACATAATTAACTTTAACATTTTCCCTGCTGTTCTAAACATCTTATCTTCAAAACACTTATCTGTATTAGCCATTCATAATAACTGCTAGCACTTATTGAGTCCTTACTGTTCAAGACACTGTACTATATACTATGTATGATTTTCCCATATAGTTCAACTCCATGAGGCAGCTACTCTTTGTAGTTCCACTTTACACAAGAGCAAAATGAGGTACCAGAGCTTTAAAAAAAAAAATAGACTGTATTCAAGGCCATGTCTAACTGATGCACAGTCACTTAGCCACCAGACTATACTGTCTCTTCTCCAGAAATCTCATACCAGAATCATTTTAGTATGTTTTTAGAAATATTCCAGTAAAGTCTAGGTCACATACAAAAAAGGAAACTAAAAACTATCAGGTAAATTCAAGCAGCTAAACCACACAATCCCTGACCTCCAGAAATCCTAGTTCTGATCTGAAATCTGTGCTGGCCCGACACTTCCACAGCAGAGCTGTCACCTGGCCCCACGTCATGGGCAGCAAAGCCCACACAAACGGGCAGGGGCGGGGGCTTGTTACTCTCCCCGTCACTTGAAAGCTGAAGATGGAAAACAGAGCTGAAATCCTTGTGTACCGTGAGCTACTTTTCCTGTAACATGCACCCTTTCTTTCTTTGCTCATTAAAATCTTCAATGCCCAGTCTCTCCTTCAATTTATACACATAACTCAGAAATGCTAGACAGAAACCTCTTCTACATGCCCTTAGTAGTCATGAAAGCTCCCTGTGAGCACTCACCATCCTTTTAGTACCACTCTAAGTACTCTGCAGGACCATCTCACAAGAACCCAGAGGTGGTGGACACTATTATTTAGCAAGTCTTACAGATGAGGAAACAGAAAGTTTAAGAGTTAAGATAAGTTACACACTTTGCAAGCAGGAAAGTCAGAATTCGAATGCAGGTTGTCTCCTAAGCCAGGGATGAATATATATATGATGCTCAGTGCCTCCAAAAGACTCTCTACAATCTAAAGACAGGGGTCACATCTTCCCCAGAGAAATGCTGCTGGCTGCTGGCGATGGTAAGTCCCAGGGGGTCACAGACCTCTCTGCCTCACAGTATGTTTTCATATTTGAAGCTGGTGAAGCTTTAGTTCCTTCAACCCCTGCCCCATTTTTTTCTCTCCTTCCCATAACAACATTCCCTCACTCCCACCTTAAAGAAACGAGAAAAGAAAAGGTTCTCTATTATGAACGCATTAAAAATTGTCACTTGAAATTTCAATCCTCCAGGCCTCGAGAGTGCCACAAACAAGCAGGCCCTTTATTCCCTTCAACTTCTCACTCAGATCCCAGGACATGAAAGATCAGATCTAACAGCAAAGTGGTTTCTCAGTTCAAAACCCAACACACACTCAGGAAAGGATGGAGATGATGGGTGGCACCTTCCAAGATGACAGGAAAACCAAAAGGTAAATGGTGTGTTTCTCAGGCAGAGTCAAAAAGCCCCTACCCTCAAAGCCACCTCATGACCCCGCCACCCACCTCCACCTCTACCTTCAGCTCCTCCCTGCCTGAGGAGACTTTCTAACCATCCCCCCTCACTCTCCTGGAGCTAAGCAAGGAAACACAGGACAAGAAGCTGGAGACTGCCTAAACCAACCCACTGAGTTTTAAAGCACACTTTCTCCACTGCGGAGAGGCCCTCAGCAAGACGGAGACTGCATTTCTTGGAAGAGCAGGACCATACTCCTTTCACCCATAAACAGCTGGCTGTCATTTTTTTATAAGAATCCTCTTAAGGATACTTCTGTCTGCCTGATGATAGTCAGAGAAAATACAACTTAGTTCAAATCCTGCTGCCCAGAATGAAGTTTGTACAGCTAATCCATTTTAAATGCTTCCCCCTACTTCATTTAAAAATAATTTTTGTATTAAAAATTAACATGTGCTCTTTGCAAAAAAAAAAAAAATTATGAAACAGTACACATCACAAGTAAAGGTGAAAGTTCTCTCTCCATCCCAATCCCAAGGAATAGTCAATGGCTGTCACAGCCGTCCCCCTACTTCCAAGCATTTCTGTGCACAAACAAAGACATATACTCAAAAAGAAGTTAGTTCGTTCATCCTAATATTAGGAAATTACACACAGTCCTATGATGTGCTTTTTATAGCCGGCATGTTTCCTCCACCTCAGTCCACAGAGAACTGCCTTCATCTTTAAGAGCTGCATACCTCCTATTCTATTCAGAGTACCAGGAAAACTAATGCATTCTTTCATTTTCCTGGTATAGCAGCTCTACCCGGGTTGCTTAATTGAATCCCTATTTCTAGGCTATTTATATATAGCCTAGAAATGCAAAATGTTTAGCACAAACTTACCTGTCGTTACGGAAGATCTTTGGTAAATATCTTCTGGGGAACCACATGGCCAGAGCGCACATCAGAACCCAAAGGATGGCAAGTTCGTCAAGCATCTGTCCCAGGAAACTGAGGGTTGCATGGAAGTAGACAGATCCAATTCCTAGAATCAATTACAACCAATAAAAAAGGTCCCCACAGAAGAACACTCACAAATTCAACTCACTGTCAGAAGGTCACCCTTCCCCAACCACTGTCACACTCATAGGTTGTGCTTTTACTCTGGAAAAGAAACTTAATGGAAGAAAGTTACACCACCCAGGCATGCAGACTTCAAGCCTAGAAATGATTTCAAGTGGAAGTGGAGCCCAAATACCAGCACATCAGAACTTAAATAATTCTACAGTTATATACAGTTGGTCTTCATCCACTGAGGCTTCCTGGGAACAGGCCAGTAAATAAAAGTCAACATTCTCTCACTGTCAAGAATTCCCAATCTGCCTGTGGAAGGAAATGGAAACTCCACAAGTATTTCCCAGAACAATGACAAAGCAAACATCTAGAATTTTTTTTTTTTTTAATTTTCGTCTACTAAAGTCTCATCAGAGTTCAATTGTTTCACGTGACTTTGTTCAGAAACTCTCAGGAAACTGCACTGGCTCAACACCAGAAGCTGTTATACACATGAACTCGCAAACGTAATTCAGTAAAACTACGGCCAACCTGGTAATCAAGCCTGTATTCAAGAGCCCTACCTTTGGCATCAAGTGAACAAAATAAAAGCTTGCTAAGACGTCAGAGTGACTTTGGTTTACAAAACATAATGTTCAAATAGGACAGGAAGTGTGCCAGATTCCATTTCCCCCCTTCCAGTGCATGCTCGAAAATGAATCCACTTACCTACAACAACTAAGAGAGTCCATATTAAGTAGATGCCACTGTTGAAGCACGATGCATACTGACGGAACAAGCACATGCAGATAGGCGGTAAAACGAAAAACAACACATTGCTTATCTGGGGAGAAAAACATAAAATGAAAAGATAAATATTAAGTAAAAAAGCAAAAAATAAAGCAACTTACTCTGAATATGCCCTTTGCAAACTGGGGTGAATGCAGCCCACATCTTGTTTAAATTGTTACACTTTAAGTGCAGATACACAACCAGGAAAATTTTAAACTTTAATGACTATTTAGGGGGCTCCTTCCCACCTCTGATCATAGGAGCAACTTGAAAAACAACTGTAATCTCAGAAAGTTGCCCAGGTTCCTCTCTTGATTTGAAGAATCAAGGACTCCTACTCTGTTTCTGCACAGATTAACTAGAAAGCATTCTGATTTACTTTCACATACCTTTTTAAAGATAAGGCCTGCACTAAATAAGGTAAAAATAAAGTTGAAGGAGATAAGGACTAGACATGTTCCACCCCCCAATTGTTTTCTGCCAGGAAGGTCAGTTTTCTCTCATGGGCCCACAAGAAGGTAGGAGGCTTCCTAGTTCCTCTGCATTGCCCTTGTTCAGCTTTC
Organism: Phataginus tricuspis; assembly: GCA_029783875.1. Lineage (NCBI taxonomy): Eukaryota > Metazoa > Chordata > Mammalia > Pholidota > Manidae > Phataginus > Phataginus tricuspis. The sequence goes on from JAQQAC010002172.1 coordinate 50,646,647, forward strand.
TAACATTAATCAAAACCTACTTTTAGATAAAGATAAAATCTGTAAGTTCCTTGACAGCTTTAAAATGATATCACTTTATCTTTCAGACTTTGGTGCAGATCTAAGCCTCTCTATCATCTCTCCAGGTGGCATTTGGTTTTGTTTTTTAAATAATATATCTTATCCAATATTCAAAATATTGTCATTTCAACATTAAACACTATTTAAATATGATTAATGAGATGTTTTACATTCTTTTGGTTATATAAGTCTTTGAAGTACAGTGTGAATTTCACACAGCAATGTCGACTTGGACCAGCCATGTTTCATGGGTCAATAGTCACGTGCAACTAAGAACAACCACACTGGACAGTGTAACTCTAGAAACTCACTTTCAATTTTTTTAATTTGTCTTTTTTTTTAAATGGGGTCATAGTGAGCTCTTTTTTCCCCTAAATTTTAAAAATTGAGGTAAAATCCACATAACATAAAGTTAATAATTTTAAAATGTACAATTCAATCACCTCTGTCTAGTTCTAAAATGTTTTCATCACCCCAAGAAGAAATCCTATATCCAGTAAGCAGGCGCTTTCCACTTCTTCCACTCCCCAGGCCCTGGTAACCACTAATCTGCTTTCTGTCTCTATGAATTTACCTATTTAGATATTTCATATAAGTGGGACCACACAATATATGACCTTTTGTGTCTGACTTCTTTCACTTAGTATAATGCTTTTGAGGTTCATACACATTGTGGCATGAACCAATAATTTCTTCCTTTTTGTGACTGAATAATATTCCAGTGTATGGCTACCGCCTGTTGTTTATCCATTCATCCATTAACAGACTGTTGTGAATAGCAATGCTATGAACATTCACGTACAAGTTTTTCAGTGCTTGTTTTCTCCTGGGCATATCCCTAGGTTGGCATGCTGGGTCACATGGTAGTTCTATGTTTACTTACTGAGGAATCACCAAACTGTTTTCCATAGCAGCTATAGCATCTTACTTTCCCACCAGCAATGTACAGGGGCTCTTTCTCTACATCCTTGCCAACACTTATTATTTTCTGGTTGTTTTTGTTTTTAATTAAGGCTATCCTAGAAGTTATAAAGTGGTAGGGACATTCAGCTTTTTAAGTGTGTGGAATGAGGGGGCCTCTCATAAAGGACCACACATGCAAAGAAAGTGTACAGAGAGGGAAGACAACAGCTATGTCTAAATGAGTAGCACCAATGGGGATGGGGTGTGAGAGGTCCCCAAAAAGGATTTTTAAACTTTTGGAGATAAAAGAATGGGGCAGATGAAGTCTGGAAAGCCAAGGGCATGGGGGCTTTCAAAAGAAAAGACTGGTCACCTGTGGACAATACAGAGGAGGCCCCAAAGGAACCATGAGGGTGGGTGTCTGAACTGAACTGTCTGAAGGAGCCAGGGTAGAAGGGCTCCGCCAGACCTAGGAAATCACACTGCTGCACAACTAAATAAAATGCATCTGCAAACCCCAGGGCCTGAGGCATTTTGTGGTACAGGTGCACACTGGCAACACCAGCGGCCCACAGATGCCTCCATCTCCATCTGGAAACAAGAGAGGTTATGAATGTCCACTTTTAAGAGGTGCGAGAGAGACAGGGTGAGAGAAATAAAACAAGTAAAAAGAGGTGGGCAGGTCCCTTAGTCAGAGGTGGGATGGCAGCAGGACTGCTGCCTTTGGTTAAACCCCAAGACTGAAACCCTTACTGAGGCAGCATCACTGGAGAAAAGGGAACCAACCCTGTTCTAGTTGGTCCACTGATGGAGATCTTTTTTTTTCCCTGGGAGCGCTGCGAGCTCCTGGTGAGCCTCAGTGAGAGCATAGATAAACTGCCTCAGATGCGCTACGCGGTCTGCAGTTTCCCGTCTTGGCGGTGTGGCCAACTCTCACTAACTGAGAAGCAGGCAAGGAGGAATTAGGCCAGGGGTCTAGTACTGTATAAGCAGTAGACCATTGCTCATTGCTCATTGTAGCCACGGATTGTTCATGTAGCCTTCAGCTTTCCATGGAATCATTTAAAGAATGAGAGAGCTTTAAGAGATAAAGTGAGAAATCTTAAAGGGCATCCCCTTTTTTATAAGGGGTATAATCGAAGGCCCAAAAAGGTTCCTAGGAGGGCAAAGACCAGAGAAACAATCAGTCAAGGAGCTGAGGCCAGCATCCAGCTGGTGCCTTATGCCCCACACTAACTTTCACCTCCAATCCACCCAATCCCATTCTAACCTCCTTGGCTTAACTCAACTGGTATCTTAAAAATTCTGAAATGCATCACACACCGTGTATATATGACCCATAACATGATTTTAATGTGGCTCTCCTTTCATTAAACACAGAAGGAAGAAAAGGTAAATACAGAAGGAGGTAAAGGGGGAGGAGGAGAAAAATGGAATTGTTGTACCATAAGTAACTTAAAAATCTGACTTTTTTCATATACATGAATGTATGCTCCTTGTAAAAAAAAAAAGAAGGCAAGAAAAAGGAAAAAAAATTATTACAAACCTAATGTCTCCTTCCTGTCCTCTGCTCTAGAAGTAACTATTGTTCTCAGATTCACAGTCTACAAGTCTTTTTCTTTACATTTATTTGAATACATACATATTATGTTATGACATTATCATTCTGTAACTTCCTTTTCTCATTCAATAATTTGCCTTGCAAACCTTTTTTGTCTTAGTTCATACAGATTCACCTCCCCTGCTGTAAGTGTTGCAGTTTACTTAGCTGTTCCCCAGTTGAAGGAACACCAGTTCACAGCCCCACCTACAGTGCTAGGGAATAAACACATTTTTCCCCAGGATATCTTTTTTGCCTTAAGTCCTCTCAAAGTCCCTTGCTTCAACCAAGTGCAGCTATCTACTGCAAGCTGTCCCCCAAAATGGCTCTACCAATTTATGTTACCACTAAATGTACACATTAATTACTTTTAAGTGTATTTATACACCACTCACAAAGGCATGAAGTCCTTTATTATACTGGCAGTAAAATTATGATACTTTACACATTTTTTAATGCACATATTAGGGAGTTCAATTTAGAAGCACCATTTTAACATACACTCCCAAATAACACTGAAATCACATGATTGCTTCTGCATAGCCCATCTACCAATACCTGCTGGCCTCCACCAAGCCTTTTAAAGGCATCATTCTATAAAAAGGAAAGGACTAAATTAAAACGCGACGCTCCCCAAGACAAAAAAGAGGAAGGAACTCCTAAAGAAATATGGAAAAGCAGGAGTCATGGTTGAAAGAAATTCAATGGCTCCGTCTCTACTGAGAAATGAAACTTCCCTTAAAAATTGTTACAGGTCACTAAAGTTGAAGAATCATTCAGCCAAGGGGTGTTTTTCAAAGCCTATTGTTGGATCATCCTTTGGAGAATTGGTTTGTTTAATGCCCACAGAACAGATTTTTTTAATGGAAAAGAAACCACAATTTTAAAATGTATTAATTATTTCCTCAGAAAGTTCCTCATTCTATGAGTTCCTGTGTAACACGTTCACCAAAATAATCTCCTGAACAGACTGCAGTCTCATCCTAACTCATGTGATGTTGCACTTTCCCAGGCCAAGGGTAAAGGCTGACAGAGCACCAGGCTGTAAATCTGTCTGAACAACAGGTTCATAAACAGCCAAGGGGTATTATCCTGGCTGAGGACAGTGTCTGGGCATCTTAATCATATGCAGATTCCTACTGTCCATCCCATTGCTCTCTCCCTGCCTCAGGGATGATCAGCTGTCTGGGTTTGCCTGGGACTAAGGGGAGTTCCCAAGGGCATGAGACTTTCAGTTCAAAACTGGCAAAGTCCTGGACAAATCAGGACAAGTTGGTCACCCTACTTAGAAGCCTTCTTGCAAACCCCACCCCCGCCCCCCACAGTACACCAAGCCCATGCAGAGTGCTAGCACACTCGCCAATGGGCACACACCTCTATTATGGCCCTCGGCCCCCAGATAACTGTTTGCAGGGCTGGTCTCTCTGAGAGGCTCAGTAGTTGCCCAGTAAATGGAGAGATGGATTGATATGTACTTCTGCCCTACAATAGTGACATGTGGGCTTTGGCATATAAAGAAAACTACTTTCCTTACCTTGATGATTGGTGGCAAAGCTAATTGGGGGAAGTAACATATCATGGGCTGATTTTATGCATATATTTTGCCCCAAGACCTCTTTTTTCATCAACAATTGATTTCCTTCACCCCCAAGGCACTGCCTAGCAACAGAATCCCCAAAGGATAAGCCTAATGGTTAAAAAGCAGACCCCACGTTTCTCCAAAGTGGCTAGGTCTGGAGTCTTTCTCTTCAGTGTGGCTAGGGCCTGAAAACTTAAAAAAAAAAAAAAAAAAGGGTCTCAAGTCAACAAAACTTGTATGTAGAAGAAACAGAACAAAATAAACACACAGTAAACAGCTGTGAACAGACATGATGTGTTCTTGAAAGAGATATTTGGGCTTGGTTGAAGCAAAGGATGATGACAACATTTGAGGCAATAGAAATTTGTGGGGCCAAAAGCAAAATGCTTTGTATACCCAAACATTGTCAGTGGGAGTATAAACGAGGATACTCTTTGGTGTGTCATTTAGCAATAATTAGCAGCCTTTTAAACGGAATATTCTCCTTGACAGAGCAATTCCCTATTTAAGATTAGGACTTGCAAAAGTACATCCAGATGCATATATAAGGATATTCATTGCGTTGCTGTTCTAAAACCAAAATGAAAACAGAAGCTGCCCTAACTAAATGTCCATCAATAAGGGACAGACTGGGTAAATAAATTATGATCAATTCATTAAATGGAATACTGAATAGATGTTGTACAGAGGAAGATAACTCTGTATGAACCAATATAAGACCACCTCCAAGACATACTAGTGAAAAACTGAGATGCAGACGAATTTATGTAGTATGATCTCTGTTGGGTTGGAAAAAAAGCTTAGATACTGTGTGTATATACTATACATGCACTCACACTAGTACATGTGCCTAGAAATGTCTTAAAAGATACAGAAGTGTATTTTTTACTTTTTAACTTGCATACTCTGATAAATATTTTACCATATTAGTGTTACTACTTTTATAATAACAACAACAACAAAAAGCTAGTTTAAACAAACTTGTTTTCATATCAAACGTTGTAAGTTTTATCCTATAGGTCAAATGGTCCCAAAGCAGGAGTTTTAAATTAAAGAATGTCTGAATAATAAATAATCTGTATTTACTTGGCATACCAAATAAATAGATCTAAGGTAACTACAGTGGCACTTAACTCTTCAAGAGAAGTATCTTGAAGAGTCAAATAGACCAAATTCTAATTCTAGTTCATTGTTTTTTTTTACTTTGGCAGGTTGCGTAATCTATCTAGACCCCAGTTTCCCCCTTTATAAAATGGACATAGTTAACAGCACCCACTGCCTAGAGCCATTGTCAGGTGTCCAGCAGAGCTGCAAACACTTCATAACAGCCAGTAGTAACTGCAGCTGGAGCAGTGACGTGCTCCCCAACACCCATTAAGTAGGGTCTAGAGCCCTCTCTCAAGCGTCTCCTGATTTTACAGCTTCAATTCCTTAGACTTTTTTCTCAAAATTAATAATGAGTATTATTTTCCTATCGAATGGATAATTAGACCTGCCGCTTTTCTATGAGGATTAAATGAAATGTTTATGACCAGGTAATACTCCAGGTTTCCTCAATACAGGAGTAAGATAAGCACAGTTTGTGTTGTGTTAAGTGTCAGAAGATAACTAGGGTGTGGGACAGAGAAGAGAAAATGGTTTTTGCTAAACTCTTTGGATTGGCACTCAACAAAGTTAGGTAACCAACTTCTTTTCTGTGACCTTAATCTCTTTGCTAGGCTGAAACAAACGTAATGGTTTACAAGTATTCCAAAGAGTAAGATTTGTCAGGTAGACAAGTCTGGCTAATCAGCCACAGATACTACGGCTGAAGATCAACAGTTCAGTTCTAAAAACGACTTTGGCACACACTGCATAACCTCTCCAGTGGGACAAGACTAAGAGTAAAAAACAAATAAACTCTCCCCCAATCTGGCACTCTGGGGCTTTTTGAAGCGGGCTCTCCTGCTCAGGCTCTCCTGCTTTGGAGTCTCCTGCTCAGACTCCACAGATAAATGACCTAGCTGGGCATGTGAGAACCTGTCCTCAAGCTGTCATTTCTTCTGTAGCTCTGGTGAAATCCTTCATAGTATTCTCCACTTACAAATGGAGAAACTGAGTCACCCCTGGAGAAAGTACCCAGCCCTGCCCTAGCCCATCCCAGGTGCCCCAGTCTACACCTGGTAGTATACCCTGAAAGAGGTCATACTATTGGTGAGGTGTAGCCACCTCCACTAACTGCAACTTTCACAGCATCCTCAGACAGCAGAGGGCCAGGTTTTCCTTGAGAACTAACCTGGTCATAAAAAAATAGTGGCAAGGTTTGTGTGGGGGCAGCCATGGATCTCGGCACTGAGGGGAGGGAGATGAAGATCTCTGGATTGTGAGCCCAGCCATGCCAGAGAGCTTGACAGCTCCTTTCTCAAGAGCTCAGTTTCCACATCAATGAATAAAAGGCTGGGACTAGATCCTCAGAGATCCCTCCAGGCAATAAGCACCTGATTCTTGCCAAGGACATTCACTCCAACAAATCTAAGGAGAAAATCCTAAACAACAACGTCAATGAGTTTTAAACTAGCTTTCCGTGTTCAGGCAGTAAAAAAGATAAGCCACTTATAGGACCATGCCAAGTTTTATATTTGGACCAGGATCCTGAGCCATGGGCACAGTGAAAAGAAGAGGCATTTCCTTCCTGCAAGCTTTCCATCCCACAAAGACTGAAAGCACACAGGGTTCTGCAGTGGGGAAGTTTCTGCTTGCCCCTATCTAGGGACCTAAGCAAGTCCAGAAAACATGCACTGCAATGACTCCCAAATTTCACTTTCACTCCCCAGCCTTAATAACTGCAGAGTGCACAGGCCTGGGGAGTTGTCTTTGGGGCTGGCGTAACACTTGGGTACTAAAGGCCAGAAAATGAAAACTAGTAATTAACTTGATTCTGGCCAAAAGTAACTCGACTTTGGTGTATCTGTGGGTGAGGCAAGTCAGCGTGGTTCGAGTGACCCCAGACGCTGAGGCCTGCGCGAGGTAGTATCCCCCTTCCCCCGGTCTCCCAGAGCAGGCATTCAAAGCAAAAACGCACAATGCGACCCAAATGCGTCACGCCACAAAGATCCCAGGGGAGGAAGGGAGTTGTCCCAGAGGGTTCACCGCCCGCAACTGACCCAAACGGGGAAAATGGGCTGACACAGACCACTGGCTCCAGGACGGGTGGCGACCAGACAAGACAATAGAACCTTCACAAGGAAACGACCAGAGGAGGGTGAGCCCAAGCGTTGCGGCTAGGGACACGAGAGGACCACAGCTGGATAACTGGAAGGAGCACGCAGGGAAGGGCGCGTGGGTCAGCTCTGACCCTGGGAAGAGCGTGCCCCAGATGTGCGCGGAGATCTGAGTCTAGATTCCAGGCGCAGCGGCACTTGGGACAGTCTCCTCCCGCCAGCCTCCCTGCCATCCCCGCTCCCGCGCCCCGCACCGTGTTGTAGAACTCGGCGATGGCAGGCACGATGGTGTAGTTGTCCTCGCACCAGTCCACCTCCGAGCTGCCAGCCTGCAGTTGGTCCCACCAGTACGGGGTACCCATGGCTGCTCTGGGGCATTGGAGCAGCTGCTCCCGCAGCTGATTAGAGCCCAGAGGGGCTGTTGGAAGCGAACAGCAGTGCCTTTATGCACGACGAGGTACCCTCCGGATGTGGCGCCTCCCAGCAGGCCATCCAGAGCTCCGCCTGTGGAGCGTGACCAGCTCTCAGACTCCTCCCCCGACGACTCCGCCCCCTCGGGTAGTCGATCACGCCCACTTCGGGGCGGGTTGCGGGGCATTAGGAAGCTGGGTTTAGGCTCCGGAAACCTCCAGGCTCGGGTGCTCCTTGAAGGTGGCGAAGGCCGTGCGATTCCTGCCCGCGCCCATCTCTCTCAGACTCGCAGGCGCCACCACCCTTCCCTCTGTGCAAAACGTGCCAGAGGTCCCTCCGGCAAAAATTTAAAAGCCAAAGAAACACAAGAGGCCCCAGGGCCTTATTCTTGGGGCCCCCATGCGTGGAAAGCCTGCACTCACTCCCTAGAAAAGCCCCAGAACCCTCTGAAACCAGTAAGAGCTTGCTTAGCAAGACTGTGCAGTGGGTTGGGGCAAGACCTTCCAGGGTGGAGTGGCCGGCGCCATGACCCTGCCTTGCCGCGTCCACCGCCCACTCCTCTGTAGAGCACTCAGGCAATTTTGAATACGTTCCTGTCCTCAAGTTCTGCAGACTCCAGTGTTAGGCTTTAATCTAGTTTTCAGTTAGACATAGGGTCAAACTTCAGGCATCCCAATCTGCAGAGAATGCAGTGTGACAGGTATGACATCTAGGGTATAAGAGATAATGACACGTATATAGCACTTACCATGTGCCTGGGGCTGTTTGAAGAGCTTGCGTGTATCACTCATTTAGTGCTCCCAGTAGGAATCCTGTGAAGTGGGTTCTATTGAGCAATGCCATTCCAGCTAATGAGGCACAGCTAGAACTCAAATTCAGGTAGGATGATCTCAGATCCGCTGGTAACTGCTCTGCTGATGTAACTCTTCTGTAGTTTCTAAATCAAACCCAGTCTGGTCCCAGTGATTCCTGGAGAAAGCCAAGCTCCTTGATTTGGTTTGGTTTGGTTTTGGTCGTGGTTCTGGTCCGCTTTCCTTGAGTGGTTCTAGGACTTCAGGTCAGGGCAGTGGCACTGACAGGAGAGGCCCCTGGTCAGCTATCCATGGTGGCTGTCACTAGCAACGACTTGTTCAAACCTGCAAGGTTCCCTGAAGGCCAGCAGCTCCCTAGAGACTGTCCTCTCTCTGAGCTGTCCAGTGGGACCCTGGCTGGTGCTCCAGTGTCCTGTGCACTCAGTGTCCATCTTCCCCAGATAAGCACACTGCCATTTGCATGTCTCTTCAGATCTCCAACACTGGCAGAAACTACAAGCCCTGATTCCTCTTAGTCTCCAGGAAATTCAGCTTTCTTGCCCCGGGGTCCAAACCATACTCTTCCTTGTATTTTTGTCCTAACTTCTGTCCTCTTCCTAGACAGCTATTCCATTGTGTCCTGGAACCCAGGTTCACTGGTACCTTCTCCTGAGGTCAGAATTCCCACACCTGCAGGATACTCAGTGTGATCTGGCCACTTAAGTAGGAAGGAGAAAATATTTTCCACAGCCACACACACACAAAAATACATCAGGTAATTTCTGTGTCTCACAGAACTATACCAACTGTGTGACATGTTTCTATGTTGTCAAGATCTTACTCCTTCCGAAATTTTAGGTGGAAATGTATCCATATTCATTAACTCTAATGGTGTAAAACACACCATTATTTTATATGCAGGGGTTCTCAAAGTGTCCTTGCAGGGGATCCACAAGGTCAAAACTTTTTTCCTATTAACACTGACATTCTCTGCCCTTTCTCTCACCAGTGTACCTTGGTGTTTTTCAGAGGCTATGTGATAGGTGGTGTCATCCTCTATCTGACAGCTAGTAGAATGTGTGCTTGTGTATTCTTTAGTACTAAAAGCCTCTGTTTAAATTTCTAACATGATAAATATCGATCAATTTTACCACATAAACAAAAGTTCTTTAAGGGCCCTCAGTTTTAAGAGTATAAAGGAGTCCTCAAATCAAAAAGGTTGAGAGCTGCTGTTAAAAAGAAAGATACTACCAATTAAGCTACTTGTAATGCTTTTTTATCACTTAGAATTTTTAAATATTTACTGAATGAGACCTTTTAGATTTAGACATATGTTAGTACTATAGATCACTCTTTTGTGTACATAAGAAGGAAAATAGAGGCAAAATAAATTTACTAAGGAAATCCAATAATTTCTCTACACTCAAAGTATCTATTCCTCTTCTGAATCATTTTCTGACTCAGTCATTGGTGTCCTCTTGTCCAGGTGCCGGTGACACAGCATTTCTGTTCCACTACTGAGTGCTTTCAAGCCTGGTGTACATAATTTGATGCTGGCACATTCTTGATCTTACCTGAAGGTGTCAACAGAAGGTTTTCTGATAACAGGCAGCATATTTCCCTTTCAGATGGGCCTTATATGATTTTTGACAGAAACATGGAGATTAAAGTTGCCAAGTCATCCCACCAGGAATAAGCACCAAGTTTGTGCATGTTCAGGCAGTGACAACACATTCAACCACTGGCAGGCTAACTGTGATTATGAAATGTCATCCATTGTAAGACATATCTGGGTTCAGAGATGTGACAGTACAAAACAACGTGAACTTAAGAACCAATGAAATACAGAATTAATGACATAGTTTATTCTTCTAAGTCCTGCTAAGGAAGTTTTCCTCCTATACAGGAACCCTTATTGTCAATGACAGTTCTGTTTCAAAATCAAAGCTGACCACTTGGGTTCTGTCTCATTACAACTGCACAGAGGGACAGTGCTAACCCCAAGGCCATCTGCAAGCAGCATAAAGGACACGAGTTACTTTCCTCCAAAGATGCCATTGTGGTCTTCTTGTGAATGTTAGTTTTTCTGATGTTTTCATAGACTCCCCACATTAACATTTTTTTCAATGACTATAACTTTAGTAATATAACATTAGGACCTACCATTAGGTAGGTCATCAGAATTTTGAAATTGATCTGTGTTAATAATATGGTGCCTTAGCAACTACCTTGAATAATTTAATACAAAATGCTGCTATCACCAGAGCAGTCATTGCCCCCTTTCCCCTAGCAGCAGCTAGGGTCTCCATCTGTAGAAGGGGGAATGAGACAGGGACCATGGGCTTAGACAGAGTAGGGTGAGAGCCTCCAGGAAAAACAAAGCAAGATAATCCATTGTAGGATTTGCTTTGGCCTGGTGGGGGGCCGCTTAGTTTTCTGACTTTACCCAGGTGTTGCTTTTCTTCCTCCAGCCCTAATCAAGTTATTTGCAACCTGGGCAATTTAACAAGCAAACCCAAAACAATGTAGTAAAAACAGGAAGGATTCCATCTTGAAAATAAGACTGCATTTTAAAACCCAATTAGTTAAAAAGTAAGTTTCTTAACATACTCTTTAATAAACAGACAATAACTCAGCCCACCTTGGGAGCAAAGCAGGCAGTCTTGAGTGATGTTCCCAGCCCAGGAAGCTGCTATCGTGGGAGGAAATCAGAGCAGTAAATTTCTTATCAATAACCCAGAAGACTAATAAGAAACTTAATGTCTCTTCAAAGATAAACATTTTGGGACCACTTAGCAGGTGTACATCCCTAGCCCTTTGTCTCTCAACCACCTATAAAACCCCTAGGCAACACACCACCCCAGGACTCTCTTGTCCCCTCCTGGCATGAGCCAGGAGCTCTGTCCTCTTGCTTTATCTCTAAATAAAAGCCTGTACCTTGTTTTCCTAAAAAAAATTAAAATTAAAATTAAATCCTGCTATCAGATATAAACAGACAGCTTGGGTCAGGGGGTATGAAGGCAGAGAACAGGGCACCCCTGAGTTCTGATGTCTGCCTGTGGTGCTTTTGGCCTAAATAGGAACCAGTGATCCGTGATCTCACATCCATGAGAGAACAGGTCTGGAGGAGCCACTCTTGCAAGGAAGTCAGAATGCCAGAGTCTTCTATTTTTACAGAGTTTATAACTATGTTTATTTGTTCTAAGTAAATATCTGATAATAAATATCCAGTTCAACTGGTTCCAGAAGTGGAAATGATCAAGTCACAAAGTCCTCCGTGGAAAAAAATGCAGGCACCTCAGCAAGTGAAGCAAGAAGTACATGTTCAAGGATGAAATCTTTTGTATTTTCCTGTTTGGCCAGGGTCTTCACTGTGGTCTTGCTTAAGGTTCACTGTTCAAGCCAGTGATTCCCAAAGTGTGGGCCCCAGACCACGGCATCAGCAGGGCCTAAGAACTTGTTAGAACTGCAGATGTCTGGGTCCATACCCCAGACCTCTCAAATCAGAAACTCTGGGAGCGGAGTCCAACAATCTGTGGCTTACCAGTCCCTCCAGGCATTCTGACCCATGCTTAAGTTTGAGAACCACTGTTTTAGCCAATGTGCTAGAGGGCAAAAATACTGTGGACTGAACATTTTGCTTCCCTGAAAAACCAAGCCCAAGCCAAGACTGCTGCTGCCCCAAGGAAAGGAAGAAGAAGACAGGAGCCTGACAGAGAAAATTATCCTTTCCTCAGGCTCCTCACCAGGACCAGGGGCTCAGAGTTTGCCCCCTCTTCAGCTAGACGGGAAACAAGAGAAGTGAGCAAGGATTTTTTTTTTTAATCTAAGACAAATTCTCCAGACTCGGAATTGTGGGAGAGGGCTACAAGAAGCAGGGCTTTGCCAGGAAATACTAGTGCAGCCGCCACAAGAACATGGCCACGTTTTCTGCAGAACTCTAGTACGTTATTGACCAGCTGTCAGGGCCCACTTCTGCTGTTGTCAGCAGGCCTGCCTTTAGAAGTGCCTCCTTTCTCTAATCTTCACTGGAAAACCACTATGTTAGGACTGGGTGTATAAGAAGAGTTAGTTGATTCTGACTGGAAGACCAAGGCCTTGCCGACACCTGAAGGGCATGGAATTCTTAACTTGTGCCTGGACTGTTGCTTCTGCATAGAGAAGCATTACTTTGTTAAGTGTCTGTAGCCTGCAAGTTGTAACAGCAATTTTGAGTACCTGCAAGGCTCTATATGAAGTGCTGAGTAGTGTAAAGACAGATAAAATATTGTTTTGGGCCTCATGGAGCTTAGTTTAAAGAGGTACACAGACTATTAGAATACAACATGATAATTGCTAAAATGGAGGTGCATACATAGAATGCAGAATCAGAGGGGTGGGGGGTCCAAGTCTGCACTGAGAGCCAAGGCAGGCTCAGCAGAGGATGTAGTCTCAGAACTGAGATGTAGGGATGAATAGGATTTTGCCAGGAAGAGCCCTGAGGGGTGGGGATTCTATAGCAGGAACAGTATGAGCAAAAGGATGGAGGTCTCAGAAAGCCTAATAATTCAGGAAACTTCAAATATTATGTTTCGGCTGGAAAAGTGGCAGAAGCTGAACTGGAAGACTAATAGATGAATGAAAAGAGATCTTTAAGAAGGAAAATAGATATCAGAAACTATTGGTAAGGTTTTCAATAATCTAGGCATGGGATGATAAGGCATGCATTCACTTATTTACATATCATAATTGAATACTTGCTATGTGCCTAGACACTTTTCTAGGCACCAAGAATAAAATGGTGAGCAAAGCAGGTTCTGTTTCTACCCTCACAGAGCTTGAAGTCTAAGCAGGAAGTTAGATGTGAAAAATTACAATTGTGTCATGTGCTATGAAAAGGCATAGGTACCATGACAGCAGATAGCAGTGGATGTGACCTTGTCGAAGGGTATCAGGTTTCCCAAACTAAGTGTATTCTAAGCTAAGAGAAGTTTAAGGCAGGGATAAAGGGAATTGAAATAGGGGATATGATTGAGGTATAAGACAGGAATTGTGATAGATTGTACTATTGATTCCAAATATTTGAACACTTTCCCAACCCACTGACATGGAACTTGATCCTGTCATTAACTGTGAAAAATGGAACGTGCATGGAATTGCTCTGTGTTGTGACTAAGCAGAAGCTTCAAAAGCAGTTCCTAGTTCTGCCTCCTCTTTCCCTTTTTCCATATGCCAGATTGGGACTGCTGCTTCAGCCTGAATCCTGGAGTGAAGCAGAATGAAGAAGACACAGAACAGAGCAGAGCTGCAGTCAACCCATAGCCAACCTAAAATGAGATACCTAAAAGCCCTGGATGTAAATGAGGCTCACTCAGGCACAGCAAGAAGAGAGAATGGAGGCAGCCAGAAGGTAGACCCTTGGGCCTGCCTACACTTACAGAGGCCTAGAGCCAAGAAGATGCCAGACAGGAGTAGAGAGGAGCAGTGCACCAGGTTGAGGAAATAATAAGGGATGCACACTACCTAGTAAGCAGTCTTGCCAAAAAAAAAAAATAGAACCTAAACCAGATCAGAACTCTAGCTCTCACTACCAATTCACAGGGGCTGAATCACCTTGTTAAAAATGCAGATTCTGATTAAGTAGATCTTGAGTAGAGTCCGACATTCTTCATTTCTGACAAACTCCCAGGTGATGCAGATGCCTGCTGGTCCATATAGCAAAGTCCAGTAGCAAGGTATAGGGAACAGGAGAAATGACAACATGCAGATGCAGTCCATAAATTCCAGATAAGGGAAACTTTTCATGACAACCCAATTTCTTCAACCAAAAGATGGAAAGGAAACATGTAGATGTGCTATAGAGATATAACGACCAATTGCAAAATGTAGTCTTTGTTTAGATCCTAAATCAGGGTAAACAAATACTTTTTAGGACAATCATAGAGATGGAAACCCTGGATATTTGATGATACAAGAGAGTTACTGTTGATAGGGAGAGATGTTGATGATGGTATGATTATGTTTTAAAACGCGAGTCTTCAAAAGGCTACATAATTTATGATTCCATTTTTATGACATTCTGAAAAGGTACAACTAAGGAATAGGAAACAGACCTGTGGCTACCTAAGGGAGTTCACTGCAAAGAGGCATGGGAGAATTCTGAGAGGTGATAGAACTGTTCTGTATTTTTATTGTGATGTTTATATGGCCAATTGAATTTATAAGACTTCAGAGCTGTACTTTAAAAAGGTAAATTTACTGCATGTAAATTATGCTTTAATAAACCTGACTAAAACCAAAAATAAACAAAAAAAGCATTGTTGTTTAGACATACATACCGAAATATTTAAATGAAATATCAAACCTGAGATTTGCTTTGAAATAATGAGGGAAAGTTTGGAGTTACTGATGGAACAACACAGGCCTTATGCGGATAATCACTGAAACTGGGTGGTAGACACAGTTAACAAGTCTTTCTACTTTGTACGTGTTTATAATTTTCCATAATGAAAAGTTGTTTAAAAACAAAAGAAGCAAAGGGTTTCATTACATAGGGTGTCCCCACAAGCACCCATGCAGCAGAGAGAACCAGAAAGGCAGGTTGATGAGTGAGGGTCAAGGGCTTGGCCTTTGGCAGTGGGAACCCTTAAAGCAATAGTTCTGGTTAACCTGTGTTTGTTATCTGTCCCCTTCATTCCAGAGAGTATAGGACTAGCAGGAAGGTTAGCCTCACATGGGAAGCAAATGGCCTGAGAGGGTTCACTGCCTCTGTGCGAAAAGGCCTTCCACCAAGGGAGGCTTTGGTAAACAAGCTATGGGCAGCCTGGGTGGTGGGGAGGTGGTGCTGTGGCCACAGACTCTCTGGAATGAGGAAGCTAGAAAGGTTAGGGACTGGCCAGTGCCACACCTCACAATCCAGGGGGGCTCTGGGGCTGGGCTCTGTGGTTCCTGAGCTGTACCGCAAGGGAGTCAGCCTTGGCACGTCAGGGCTGCGTCGTGATGGCCTATACATTTCATGCTTCCTTCACTCTGTCTTGTTTTCTGCCTTCCAAAGTCCAAGAAACATCTTGGGGAACTGGAGATGGCAGGAGTCTGGAGGAAGGAGGCAGGGTTAGGATAAAATATAAAGAGCAGATGGCATTTATTTGCAGAGGAGAAAAGTACACAGATTAGGCAGGAGCATGAAGAAGGATTATGGAACATTCCTTTACTATAGGAGAACTTTGAGCAAATTTGAACCTAAGGGAAAAGTACCCAGGTAGAGGAGCAGATTTAAAATATAAAAGAAGAAAAAAGCGTAATTTATGAAACTAGATCCTGAAGGAATTGTAGAAATGTAACTGAAAACTCAAGATCTTACAGTGTCCCTAGAAAGAAGGGATGGCATGGAATAACAGGTATTATTTTGTCTGTCCCAGCATCCCTTCCTTTTCTGGGACCTCCTGATGCTTCTTCAATGGGGACTGCCCACCTCACATCTTCCCCTGCTCCCAACTCCATTCAGATGGCTACCTTAGGAACAGCCATGGAAATTCACTGTGACCCGACTCTGTGGTGAGAATTCATTGGCGCAAGAGTGGGTCTTGACCCAAGCTAGTTAATCAGAATGCTGTCAGTTGGAATTTGGAATCAGAATTGAGCTCTTCAGCTCCACCTCGGTGTCTAATGGAAGAGAGATTTAAACTTGGGCACTACTGATGACTTCTTCTACCATATGGATGAGGGAACAAACAGAACTGGTCAAGAGTGCAAGAGAATAATGAAGCAGTCCCAAAGATAACTGTATGGACAAGAGGTATTGCAGATGGAAAAGAATCCCTGGCTCCAGCTATGCCCAGGGATCCAGCCACATATAATGTTCCCAAGATACCCCAGGACCTTTATAGTACAGTCACATTTTTGCTTAAGCTGTTTTGAGTTGCGTTTCTGTGACTTAAATCCCAATGAGGGAGGCGGGGAGGAGAAAGAAAATGATACACACTGAGGGGAAAAAACATGGAACTTTTATGTAGGGCTAATTTCCAGTATATAGAGAGCATGAACAATCCAACAGAAAAAAATGGTAAAAGGCAGAAGTATAAAAAGACGTTTAAAGATGAATAAATTATAACTACATTGAAATAACATTTATCTCACCTATCAGACTGACTAAATCCCAAAGTTTGGCAACACTCATCAGGACTTGAGGAAATATGTATTCTCATAGTGGGAGTGTAAATTGGAACAACACTGTGGAAAGCAACTTAGCAGTATCTATCAGAATCACAAAGTGTATATACTTAGACTAGGCATTTCTACTTCTAGTAATTCTTACATCCTCACTTCTAGACATGGGAAATGACTTACATGCAGGGTCAATTATATAATTTGTAAATTTCTTTGTAATAGCAATTAACTGGAAACAACTTAAATGTCCATTAGGAGGAGACTGATAAGAGGCAATGAGGAGGCTCTTTAAAAGTCCTGAGATTCTCAAGATGGCGGCATGAGTAGAGTTGCTGAAATCTCCTCCCAAAACCATATATATTTTGAAAATACAGCAAATACAACTATTCCTAAAAGAGCAGCCAGAAGATACAGTACACCAACCAGGCTACATCTACATCTACAAGAACTAAACATCCTCGAAAAGGATAAGATACAAAGCTGTGACCCGATGGAACCCGAGCACTTCCCCCATACCAACTCACCACGGGAGGAAAAGAATCAGAGTGGGGAGGGAGTAAAAGTACAGGACTGCTAAATAACCAGCCCTAGTAATCTGCACTGAGAGCAAAGACACACATTGCATGGTGTACTGGATATTAGAGGCATGGAAAAGGAAAATCCAAGACAAAGACTGCGAACAGGTTCCCACAGACAGCTGCCCTGGGACAAAAGAAAAGCGGGCACTTTAAAGGTCTTAAAGGGACAAGGGTTTAACAGGAGGACAAAATCGTCCTGGCACACCCAGCCCAGCAAGCTAGGAACTTTAACGAACTTCAGGCGCCCTAACTCCCTGGGTGGCAACGCAACCACACAGACGCTTCCCCCAGCACGCGGCTAACCAGGCCAGACCCAGAGGCTGCCCCCTGCACGCAGTTGACCGTCACAGACAGTGGAGACCGGCGGAGAGTAGGAAGTCACAAAGGGGCTTTATTCCCATGACAAACACATGCTACTCACCTGCAACCCCCGCCAATGCCCTAGGCCATCCCAAGGGCTGCCCCGCCCACAGCAGCTCAGGGGATCAACCCATAGGCTGCTCCCTGAGTGTGGTTGCCCGACACAGGCAACAGAGACTAGCGCAGAGTCCAGAAAGCATGAAGGGGTGTTGTTCTCATGGTAGAACACACACCACTCACCTGTGACACCCGCGAGTGCCCTAGGCCATTCCTAGGGCCACCCCATGCACAGTAGCTGAGGGGCTTAACCCAGAGGCTGCTCTCTGTGTGTAGGTGACCGGCACAGGCAGCGGAGATGGGCCAGGCGACCAGCAAGTAGGAAGGGACTTTGTTCTCCCAGCTGACATACACACCACTCGCTAGCAATCACTTCCACTGCAATGAAAGGGCAAAAGAACCTTGTTAAGTCCAAAATCCCTCAAACACCAGAAAGAGGCCTGGCGAGACCGAAATCCCCAATCTTCCTGAAAAAGAATTCAAAATTAAAGTCATAAGCATGCTGATGGAGCTACAGAGAAATATGTAAGAGCTAAGGGATGAATTCCAGAGGGAGATAACAGAAATGAAACAAACAATGGAAGGATTTAAGAGCAGACTGGATGAGGTGCAAGAGACTGTTAATGGAATAGAAATCAGAGAACAGGAATACAGAGAAGCTGAGGCAGAGAAAGATAAAAGGATCTCTAGGAGTGAAAAAATATTAAGAGAACTGTGTGACCAATCCAAACGGAACAATATTCGCATTATAGGGGTACCAGAAAAAGAGAGAGAAAAAGGGATAGAGAGTGTCTTTGAAGAAATAATTGCTGAAACCTTCCCCAATCTGGGGAAGGAAATAGTTTCTCAGACCATGGCAGTCCACAGATCTCCCAACACAAGGGACCCAAGGAGGACAACACCAAGACATATAATAATTAAAATGGCAAAGATCAAGGATAAAGACAGACTATTAAAAGCAGCTAGCGAGAGAAAAAAGATCACATACAAAGGAAAACCCATCAGGCTTTCAATAAATTTCTCAATAGACACCTTACAGGCCAGAAGGGAATGGCATGATATATTTAATGCAATTAAGCAGAAGGGCCTTGAACCAAGAATACTCTACCCAGCAAGCTTATCATTTAAATTTGAAGGAGGGACTAAACAATTTTCAGATAAGCAAAAGCTGAGAGAATTTACCTCCCACAACCACCTCTACAATGCATTTTGGAGGGACTCCTATAGATGGAAGTATTCCTAAGGCTAAATAGATGTCACCCAAGGGATACACAATGAGTACAGAATGTGATTCATAACATACAAAGAATAGAGGAGGAAGAAAAAGGAGGAAAATGAAATCTTTACGTTGTGTTTATAATAGCATACAAAGTGAGTTAAATTAGACTGTTAGATAGTATGGGAATTGCCCTTGAACCTTTGGTAACCATGAATTTAAAGCCTGCAATAGCAATAAGTACACATCTATCAATAATCACCCTAAATGTAAATGGTCTGAATGCACCAATCAAAAGACATAGTTACTGAATGGATAAAAAAAACAGGACCCATCTATATGCTGTCTACAAGAGACTCACTTCAAACCCAAAGACATAAACAGACTCAAAGTAAAGGGATGGAAAAAGATATTTCATGCAACTAATAGGGAAAAAAAAGCACGAGTTGCAGTACTTTTTTCAGACAAAATAGACTTCAAAACAAAGAAAGTCACAAGAAACAAAGAAGGACATTACATAATGATAAAAGAGTCAGTCAAACAAGAGGATATAACTATTATAAATATATATGCACCCAACAAAGGATCACCACATATGTGAAACAAATACTAACAGAATTAAAGGAGGAAATAGAATGCAATGCATTCATTTTGGGAGACTTCAACACACGACTCACTTCAAAGGACAGATCAACCAGACAGAAAATAAAGAGACAGAGGCACTAAACAATGTATTGGAACAGATGGACCTAACGGACATCTACAGAACACTCCACCCAAAAGAAACAGGATACACATTCTTCTCAAGTGCACATGGAATATTTTCAAGAATAGATCATATACTAGGCCACAAAAAGAACCTCAGACTGAAATTGTACCAACCAGCTTCTCAGATCACAAAGTATGAAACTAGAAAAAAAATACTGAAAGAAAATGAAAAAGCCCACAAACATATGGAGGCTTAATAACATGTTCCTAAATAATCAATGGATCAATGACCAAATAAAACCAGAGATCAAGCAATATATGGAGACAAATGACAACAATAATTCAACACCACAATATCTGTGGGACACAGCGAAGCTGTGTAAGAGGGAAATATATTGTAATACAGGCCTACCTCAGGAAAGAACAATCCCAAAGAACAGTCTAAACTCACAATTAATGAAACTAGAAAAGGAAGAACAAATGAGGTGGAAAGTCAGTAGAAGGAGGAACATAATAAATATTAAAGCTGAAATAAATAAAATTGAGAAGAATAAAACAATAGAAAGAATCAATGAAGATTAAAGCTGAAATAAATAAATTTGAGAAGAATAAAAAAATAGAAAGAATCAATGAAAGTAGGAGCTGGTTCTTTGAGAAAATAAACAAAATAGATAAACCCCTAGCCAGACATATCAAGAAAAAAAGAGAGCCTACTCACATAAACAGAATCTGAAATGAGAAAGGAAAAATCACTATGGACACCACAGAAATACAAAGAATTATGAGAGAATACTATGAAAAATTATTTGCTAACAAACTGGATAACCTAGAAGAAATGGACAACTTTCTAGAAAAATACAACCTTCCAAGACTGACCCAAGAAGAAACAGAAAATCTAAATAGACCAATTACCAGCCAGGAAATTGAATTGGTAATCAAAACACTACCTAAGAACAAAAGACCTGGACCAGATGGTTTCACGGCTGAATTTTATCATTTACTGAAGACCTAATACCCATCCTCCTTAAAGTTTTCCAAAAAGTAGAAGAGGAGGGAATACTCCCAAACTCATTCTACGAGGCTAACATCACTCTAATAATACCAAAACCAGGCAAAGACACCACAAAAAAAGAAAATTACAGACCGATATCCCTGCTGAACATAGATGCAAAAATACTCAACAAAATATTAGCAACCAAATTCCAATATAAATCAAAAAGGTCATCCATCATGATCAATTGGGATTCATTCCAGGGATGCAAAGATGGCACAACATTCAAAAATCCATCAATATCATGCATTACATCAACAAAAAAAAATGACAAAAACCACATGATCATCTCCATAGATGCTAAAAAAGCATTCAACAAAATTCAATGTCCATTCATGATAAAAACTCTGAACAAAATGGGTATAGAGGGCAAATACCTCAAAATAATAAAGGCCATATATGACAGACCCACAGCCAACATGATACTTAACGGTGAAAAACTGAAAGTTTTTCCTTTAAGATCAGGAACAAGGCAAGGATGCCCACTCTCCCCACTTTTATTCAACATAGTTCTAGAGGTCCTAGCCACAGCAATCAAACAACACAAATAAATAAAAGGCATCCAGATTGGTAAGGAAGAAGTCAAACTGTCCCTGTTTGCAGATGACATGATATTGCACGTTAAAAATTCTAAAGAATCCACTCCAAAACTAGTAGATCTAATACCCGAATTCAGCAAAGTTGCAGGATACAAAATTAATACACAGAAATCTGTTGCCTTCCTATACACTAATGATGAACTAGCAGAAAGAGAAATCAGGAAAACAGTTCCATTCACAACCGCATCAAAAAAAATAAAATACCTAGGAATAAACCTAACCAAGGAAATGAAAGACTTATAGTCTGAAAATGACAAGACCCTCATGAGAGAAATTAAAGAAGATACTAATAAATGGAAACACATCCTGTGCTCAAGGACAGGAAGAATTAACATTGTCAAAATGGCCATCCTGCCTAAAGCAATCTACAGATTCAGTGCAATCCGTACCAAAATACCTACAGCATTCTTCAATGAACTAAAGCAAATTGTTCTAAAATTCATGTGTAACCACAAAAGACCCCGAATACCAAAGCAATCCTGAGAAGGAAGAATAAAGCGGGAGGAATTATGCTCCCTGACTTCAAACTCTACTACAAAGCCACAGTAATCAAGACAATTTGGTACTGGCACAAGAACAGACCCATAGACCAATGGAACAGATTAGAGAGCCCAGATATAAACCAACACATATATGGCCAATTAATATATGATAAAGGAGCCATGGATATACAATGAGGAAATGACAGCCTCTTCAACAGCTGGTGTTGGCAAAACTGGACAGCTACATATAAGAGAATGAAACTGGATTATTGTCTAACCCCATACACAAAAGTAAACTCAAAATGGATCAAAGACCTGAATGTAAGTCATGAAACCATAAAACTCTGAGAAAAAAACAGGCAAAAATCTCTTGGACATAAACATGATCAACTTCTTCATGAACGCATCTCCTCGAGCAAGGGAAACAAAAGTAAAAATGAACAAGTGGGACTATATCAAACTAAAAAGTTTCTGTACAGCAAAGGACACCGTCAGTAGAACAAAAGACATCTTACATTATGGGAGAATATATTCTTAAATGACATCCGATAAGGGGTTGACATCCAAGTTATATAAAGAGCTCACGCACCTCAACAAACAAAAAGCAAATAAGACAATTAAAAAATGGGCAGAAAGCTGAACAGACACATCTCCAAAGAATAAATTCAGATGGCCAACAGGCACATGAAAAGATGCTCCACATCGCTAATCATCAGAGAACTGCAAATTAAAACCACAATGAGATAACACCTCACACCAGTTAGTATGGCCGCCATCCAAAAAATAAACAACAAATGTTAGCGAGGATGTGGAGAAACGGGAACCTTCCTACACTGCTGGTGGGAATGCAAATTAGTTCAACCATTGTGGAAAGCAGTATGGAGGTTCCTCTAAAACTCAAAATAGAAATACCATTTGACCCAGGAATTCCACTCCTAGGAATTTACCTTAAGAATGCAGCAGCCCAGTTTGAAAAAGATATATGCACCCCTATGTTTATCGCAACACTATTTACTATAGCCAAGAAATGGAAGCAACCTAAGTGTCCATCAGTAGATGAATGGATAAAGAAGAGGTGGTACATATGGAATACTACTCAGCCATAAGAGGAAAACAAATCCTACCATGTACAACAATATGGATGGAGGTAGAGGGTATTATGCTCAGTGAAATAAACCAGGAAGAGAAAGACAAGTATCAAATGATTTCACTCATATGTGGAGTATAAGAACAAAGAAAAAAACTGAAGGAACAAAACAGCAGCAGACTCACAGAACCCAAGAACGGACTAACAGTTACCAAAGGGAAAGGGACTGGGGAAGATGGGTGGGAAGGGAGGGATAAGGGGGATATAGGGGTATTACGTTTAGCATACATAATGTAGCGGGGGCACAGGGAAGGCAGTATAACAGAGAAGACAAGTAGTGATTCTATAGCATTTTACTATGCTGATGGACAGTGACTGTAATGGGGTATGTGGTGGGGACTTGATAATAGGGGGTGTCTAGTAACCATAATGTTGCCATGTAATTGTACATTAATAATACCAAAAAAAAATTTTTTTTTAACTGGCCCAGGCCACAAAAAAAAAACCCCAACAGGTTTATCCTTGCACTTCTCCTGTCATCCTCTTTCCTTCCTGCCCACCACCAATTATTTCATAAATATATGTCAGAGCTTATTTTCCACAACTCTGCAAAAACATCCTTTAGCCCCTGACCTGTGGGGTGAGAAATCCATTGTAAGTCTCGCTCCTGGTTGTCATTATGGGAATAATGCCAAGGAGTTTTCTTAGCTTCATTTCTTTGATTTTTATTTCCTTTCCCAAACAGAGCATGGCATGTTTCAAAATTTGTTTCCTTCAACAAGTAGAAATTGCCCTTGAAATTTAGTTTTTTGTGTCTACAACAATCTTTTTTCCTATTTCCCTGACTTGGGCCAAATATGAGACAACTTACTAGAATGTCAAACTCATTTCCTCCCGTACTACTTCTCTTCCTTTCTGTATGTATACCTCTCTTTGGAAAATACCCCTTTTCCCAAACAAACACTCTTGAAAAACTCCCAGTGTCGTAGGGGAAATTTTCCCTTGCTAATGGTTTTTAGGATTACTCTAACTTAATGCTACTGAATACAAAATAGCGTTCCGTTTAGTCAGGATTCCGTGGTCAGGAGACTACCTTCCAGCTCTGTTCTGGGCTGAATTGAGTTCCCCCAGCCCCCATTTTTATGTTGAAGTTCTAACCCCCGGTACATCAGAATGTGACTGTATTTGGAGATAGGGTCTTAAAGAGTTAATTAACTTAAAATGAGGTCATTGGGATGGACCCTAATGCAATATAACTGGTTTCCCTATAAGAAGAGGAGATTGGGACACAGGCACACACAGAGGAAAGTGAAGGAGAGAGGCCTCAGAGGAACTAATCCTGCCAACACCTTGGTCTCAGACTTCTAGCTCCAGATTTGTGAATAAATAAATTTGCTATTTAGCCCCCCAGTTTGTGGTATTTTGTTATGGCAGCACTAGAAAATTACAGGCCCCCATTCAAGGCCCGCTCTTTCACTGTGCCACTCAGCCTCCAAACTGGTATATCCAATAGCTTGTTGGATGTCTCCACTGGTGTCCGACAGACACTTCACATCCAGTGTGTCCCAAGCAAAAGGTTCATCACTCTGTGTGTGTGCTCTTCCTTCAGATGCCCGTCTCTGGGAAGACACCCCTGTGACAAACCAGAAGTCTAGGTGTTATTCCTGACCCAGCGCTCACCCTCTACCCCCTCTTCCTATTAGCTATAAAGTTCTACCTATTCCACATCTTGAATATTTTTTTTTGCTTTGAAAAATGTCAGACCCAAAGAAAAGTTGAATTATACAATGATACCTGTATATTTTCATTAAATTCACCATTTAATATTTTTTATATTTGCTTTCACTTTTTCTTTCTCTCTTTCTATACATACTATTTTTTATATAGTTTTAAACATATATGCTTTTTATATATACATATATATAAATAATATTCTGAGCCATTTGAAAGTAAATTACAAACACCATGGTATTTCACATCTGAATATTTCAGCATAAATCTCCTATAAGGATATTTGACCCCCTAATCTCAAAATCACTAGCACAATCTATATTTTAATTTTACCAATTGTCCCCAAGTATCTTCCTTAGCATTCCCTTCCTCATCCTCACACTATATATATATACTTTTTTTTTTTTATGAGTACCTACTGGTACCTCCACAAGATTCCTCCTTCAGTCCACAAGATTCTTCTATACTGTTTTTACACTTTCATATCCCAAAACATCAATGGGTTTATTTTCTTTGTATCTTACAGTCCACACAAGATAGCTGGAGAACTGAGACTACTATAACTATCATTAGTGAACACACTCAGTAAAGTTTAAGCTCTCTTGGCAGTTCTATTGGTCCTTCAAGAATATCCCTCACCAGAGCCAGAATACTACACAAAACTTTCTTGAGCTTTTTTATCTGATTATACTTAAGTCTGACATATATGATTAAGTCAATTTGTTTATATTAAAATTTTTGGTTCTTTTTCAACCTTTTATTTTTTAAATATTTACATTTACATAGAAGCCAAAACTTTAAAAAGGTACTAGTTAAAATAGTAACCTCAGCAAGATGACTGAATAAGTGTCCTTGCTATCATCCCCCTATCCCCACAATAATTGGGCATCCATCTATCAACAAAAGCCTTCGTGAGAGCTTTGAGATCCACGTAGAGTGTGAAACCCTACTGCAGTCCAAGACCAAGGAGGAACCTTTCTGAGCAGGCAGGCTGCACCCAGGCAGCTGACTAGTGGACCACGACTGCAGGTACTGCTGCTGAAACTGCTCCATATGGAGGACTTGGCTACAGCTGCCTTTAGCTTTGGTTCTGTCACCAGCACCATATGCTAAGGGACCTGGGAGGAGTCACGCCCACCGGCACAGACCTCAAATCCTGGCTATGGATCCTGAAGTGGCACATGAACTGGCTCCAGCCACTTTCCGCTGGGATCCAGGAGCACCTGGAAGTACTGTCAAACTAGATTTTGAAACGGCTCTGTAACTGCACTCCAGCCCATCCCAGCCACAGTCTGTGAATAGTCCTGCTGGTACAAAAACCCGGTAAGGGATGCTCCAGTCTGCAATCTAGAGACCCTGAAAGGGCCCTAACTTCCTTCTTGCCCCCTCTAGCCATGGTCATGGAACAGTCCAGGCCACCCAGGGACCTGGTGGGAGACAAGCCAATCCATACCTCCAGAGCCAGGGACGTCTTTGTTCATACCTATTCCCTCCATCTTACTGCTAGTGACTAAAGACAATTAGTTTAATTCGTTTCTGTTTTATCCTTCCTGGGTATCTTTTGAAACAAATAAACACACCTCTGTTTTATTATTCCTTTTCTTTCTTAAAAAAAAAAAGATAACTTGCTTTCCTTACTCAAAACATACCTGAGAAATCAGTGCATATTTCATGGAGATCACCCTCATTCCTTTTTACTGCAACATACCATGTTTCCTCCATTCTAAGACTCACGTTCCTTTCTATTTTAGCATGGCAATATCAAAACCAGACTTAAATCAGTGCCAAAGGAATTTACCAGCCACAAGGCAGAGAGGTGAGTTGTGACACAGTTTTTTCCCACGCAGTTGTTCTCTACATTTGCTGGTAACACAATTGAATTACTTGAAAGAACAGTACGTATGAAGTCAAATTTCATATACACTAGGTTACTATTTGTTGTTGAACATGTTTAAAATTATTACACTGTGATGCAATATTAAAGCAAAAAGTTGCCATTTATGCAAAAGATTGCCTGTCACAAAACAGATAATTGCAATTAAATGTAGTAGACATGGCCAAGTCTCTTGGGAGCAATGACAAATTTCACAGAAAAGGTTAGTGTGAGCCATTTTTGCATCTACAAATACATGGGGAATAGACTGTTATCACTTAAATGCTTTCAGTTGACTTGCAAGAGAAGCTTTTATAATTTAACTATACTAATGAAGAAAAAAAAGAGAAAAAATAGTAATTGGAGCGGAAATCCCAGCTATTGTTTCTATTCTTCAAAAGTTTTCAGGTGATCCTAAAACTTAAAATCAAGATTACACACACAGGATACCTGCTTTCACCACTGCTAGCTGAAATAAATACTGACCAAAATTCTAACCAAAGCAATTAGGCAATAAAAATAAATAAAAGGCATTCAAACTGGAAATAAAAAAGTAAAACTATCTGTAGTTACAGATGATATGATCATATATATGGAAAATTTCAAGAATCCACAAGAAAACGATTAGAGCTAATAAATTCAGCAATGTTTTAGAGAATAAGATAAACACTAAAATCAGTTGTGTTTCTATATGCCAGCAATGAATAACCTGAAAAGGAAATTAAGAAAACAATCCAAAAGAAAATACTTAGGAATAAAATTAATCAAGAAGGCAAAAGACTTGCACACTGAAAACCACAAAATATTGCTAAAATAAATTAGGGAAGGCCTAAATAAGTGGAAAGACATTCTGTGTTCATGAATTGGATGACTAAATGTTGTAAAGATTAAGTCTGTCTTGTAATACTCCCTAAATTAATCTACAGGTTAAATGCAATCCCTATCAAAATTTCAAGAGCGTATTTTACATAAATAGGCATAAGATTCACGTGAATTACAAGGAACCGCAAAGAGATAAAATAATCTTGAAAAAAGAACAAAGTCAAGGACTCATACTTTCTGATTCTGAAACTTACTACAAAGCTACAAATCAAAACAGTGTGTACTAGCATAAGGATGGACATATAGACCAATGGAATAGAATTGAGAATTCAGAAGTAAACTCATACACCTATAGCCAATTGATTTCTAACACGGGCGCCAAGATCATTCAATGAGGGAAAGAATAGTCCCTTCAACAAATGGTGGTGGGACAACTGGATATCTACAGGCAAAAGGATGGAGTGGACTCCCAACTTCATACTATATTAACAAATTAATTCAAAATGGATCAATGACCTAAACACAAAAACTCAAACCATAAAATTCTTAGAAGAAAATTTAGAGGTAAGTCACCATCACCATGAATTTGGATCTGGCAATGGATTTGTCTCAGGTATGACACCAAAACATCAACAAGAGAAAAAAGTAGATAAATTGTACTTCATTAAAATTAAAAGCCAATGTACATCAAAGGACAGCTACAGAATGGAAGAAAATATTTTCATAACATACATTTAATAAGGGTATAGTATTCAGAATATATAAAGAATTCTTACAACTCAACAAGACAAGCCTATTCAAAAATGGGCAAAGAGCCATTGTGCACTGTTGGTGGGATTATAAAATGGCACAACTGCTTTGGGAAACAGTATGGAGTTTCCTCAAAAAATTAAAAATATAACTACCATATAATTCAGTAACCCACTTCTGGGTATATATCCAAAAGAACTGAATGCAGGGTCTTGAAGAGACACATGCACATTTATGTTCATAGCAGCTTTATTCACAATAGCTAAGAGGTGGAAGCAATTCAAATGTTCACTGAGAGATGCATAAACAAAATGTGGTATATAGATATAATGGGGTATTATTCAGCCTTATAAAGGAAGGCTGCTACATGTTAAAACATGGATGAACCTTAAGGACATTATGTTAAGTAAAATAAGCCAATCACAAAAGACAGTACTGTGTGATTCCACTTATATGTATCTAAAGTAGTCAAATTCATAGAAACAGGAAGTAGAACAGGGGTTCCAGGGACTGAGAGAGGGGGAAAAGGGAGTTGTTGTTTAATGGACACAGAGTTCCTGTTTTGCATGAAGAAAAAGTTCTGGAGATCTTTTCACAACCACATGAACATACTTAACCCTACAGAGCTGTATGTATACTTAAAAATGGTAAATGTTTTTTACCTCAATAAAAAAGATTTAAAAAGAAACAAAAAAGAAGAAACTGGAAGAACAGTCGTGGACTTCACTCATTGCCTCACATTAACTTACACCACTACTTCAATAGAGGTTAAAAAAAAAAAAAAAGGCAAACAACCTGAACAGATACGTCAATTTCACCTCAACAAATTACAGGTTTTAAATGCATCATTCACAAACATTCTGTACATTAATAATAAATGATCACACATGAATGTGAAGCAGACCAAAACTCAAAACTTTGATTGTGATACTTAAGTGGAAGAGGGGATGTAATAATCTTGGAAAGTAAAAAATAATCTTTGTTTACTTGAAATGCAGGAGTTTGTTTTTTTTTAAGAAAAAATAATGGAGTAAATATATAATAGACAATAAACGTTGCTTTCTTCAGGGTACATTGAATGTGGGCTTCGAATTTAGATCACTTGGACTCCCATTTCCAATCTTCCAGGAATGACCTGGAGGACTATCAAAAGAACTTTACCCACATCTTTGTATACTATTAAGAGTTGCATCATTGCTGATTTAAGATTTGCTATAACACATTCACTTATTCTCCTCTGGAGGCTAGCTCCATACTACCACTAATACATGCCAGACCTGTTATGATCATTTAACAAATATTTATTGAGCACTTATGTGCCATGCACTTTGCTACATTCTGAGTATACCACAGTGTAAAGACATGAGCCCTGGCCTAATTAATCACCTAGGACAGGGTACAGACCATACGCAACCATGGATGTATCATGAGCAAGTCTTATAAAGGAAAACAGTGCTATTCGCAGAGGGATACTACTTCAGGTAGTGTGCTCAGCAAAGGCTTCTACTAGGAGGTACATCCAATTTGATAGGCCTGCATGGCATTAACGAATGGCAAAGGTGAGTTTGAGAGACCAGGATAGGGAGTTTGGTAAGTAACTGCAGTGGTAAATAAATGGCACATTTCCAGCAAGGAAGTGACAGAATTTGTATTTCAAAATGCCTCTAGAGGCAAGACAAAACAGGCAGACTGTTCAGGAGGCACGGTGGGCGGCCTGTGCTTGGGTAATTGTAGTTACTGGCTTGCGCTCACGGTGGCTGAGGGTGTCATTCTGTGCCAGAACAACGCTGACTGCAGAGCGGCTGAGGACAATCAGAAAAGAAATCACTAAGCAATGGGTATCTCTTGCTGTGAACCCCTAGAACCAGGGCAAGGCGCGCTCCCGAACTGGACTTCGGAGTCAAGAGACAGGAGAGCCCAAGAGAGCTAACTGCGGTCCTGCCTTCCTCCTTTGATACAATCCGATGCCGAGAGTCCGCGACCGAGCTGGAGCTCTGCGCTGGCCCCTGAGAGCGCGATAAAGATCAGGCAGTGGAAAGTCCAACTTGAGAACTAAACCTGAGCAGCCTCGCCAAAGCTCCAGCAGAGGTGCATCCGGGTCCAAGCAGCTCGCCGAGTCCACCTAGCCCACCGCCGATCAGCTTCACGCCAGGAAGTGCGGCCTACCCAGGATAACTTCCGCTATCCTCGTCTTCTGCCCATCTCGCGAGAACTGCAAGTGCCTATGAGACCTGGGCTAAGCGGAAGTCGGGTCTCTTTTTCGTGGCGCCTTAGAGCCTGTCGGCTGCTTGAGGATGAAGGTAGGAAGTGGCGACGGGTGTTGAACAAGGCTTGGCAGAACGTGCATCGAGCCCCAGAAC
This sequence comes from Phataginus tricuspis, assembly GCA_029783875.1. Classification (NCBI taxonomy): domain Eukaryota; kingdom Metazoa; phylum Chordata; class Mammalia; order Pholidota; family Manidae; genus Phataginus; species Phataginus tricuspis. Next base: position 50,677,010 of record JAQQAC010002172.1, read on the forward strand.
ACTGCATTGCCGCTCTCCAAAACCCTGGCTCTAGATACAGAAGGGTGTGGGGCAGGAGAAAGCTCGCTCTTCTGGGTCCGGAGTTCCTTGAGAAAGTGGATGGCGAGCGATTGCAGCTGGGGCTGCGCCTGGCCGGGAGCGCCATGGTGGCGTCCTTGGTGCCCAGCCGGGACTGATAATGGCCCTGCTGCCCGGTTGGTCCCCCTAGGTCAGGCTCCTTGCCCCAGGAGGGTGAAGGACTGCGGAGCGCTCTCCGCCAGAGTCATTCCGCGAAGCTTGTAAAAACATCAGTCCTTGTTTTAGTGCGGTGCGTGTTCCGCGTTATACTATACACCCTTGTGCTTTAGTGAGAAAAGCCGACATCTCAAATCTAATTGGGGGCGACATGAAAGGCTTTTTGCAAGTGTGGTTATTTTTATAGGTAGTTCTAAGGTTTTCATAAGGCTCTTTTTTTCCCATTTAATCTTCAGCTGAACATCTCCTTCCCAGCCACTGGCTGCCAGAAACTCATTGAAGTGGACGATGAACGCAAACTTCGTACCTTTTACGAGAAGCGAATGGCCACAGAAGTTGCTGCCGACGCTTTGGGTGAAGAGTGGAAGGTAAAAGTTGACTACCGAATTGAACTGTTGTGGCTGTTGGGGAGGGTAACGCTCTTGCTAATTGGTATAGGTAATGGAGATCAGACTCCGGATTCTGCCTTCTGACCGTGGTTTAGTTACTTGCAGACATCACTTTACAAAGTAGACGTATCACCTTGTGGGGTTGTGTAAATCAAATGGGAAAATATCCCTAATGTTCTTGCCCAGAAAGCTTATGCTCTCCAAAGGGTATCTTTAAAAGTGCCAAGGTTTGTTTCTGATTAATTTGTTGCTTGTCGATATTTTGGTTTCTTAACATGATCTTTCTCCCTCTAGAGCTGATACTTTTATCAAATAACAGGTTAGAAATTTAACTTGATTGAAAGGAATTTGCTGACTGAACTTGGCAAACTGGAAATACTCAGTAACCAGAGTAAACAGTCTGCAGGTGTGGAGTAAACAGCTCAGGTGTGGAGGTTTGGTTCCAGACAGTAGCAATAGAGACTCTCCGATGAATTTTTTGGTTTCTTAATGCATCTAAAAGTTACGTTTATGCTATACTGCAGTTTATTAAGTGCACTAGCATTCTGTCTCAAAAATGAAGTGTGTACCTAGAAAGTAATTGCTAAAAAATGGTAACCATCATTGGAACTTAGTGAGTTGTAATCACTTATCACCATAACATAATGAAAAACTATGAAGTATTGCAAGAATTACCAAAATGTGACACACAGACATGAAGTGAGTAAATACTGTTGAAAAAAATGGCATTGATAGAGGTGCTTCGTGCAGGGTTGACAAACCTTCAATTTGTTAAAAAAAAAAGGGGGGAGCTCTCTGTGAAGCACAGTAAAACAAAGTATGCCTGTATTAAGTTTCAAATTGGTCTTGATGAACTGTACTTCCTAGAATAGAGAGTACTTTGTAGAGGCCACAGTCCTTTATTTTATTATGTGTCATGTATTCTGCAGGGTTATGTGGTCCGAATAAGTGGTGGGAATGACAAACAAGGTTTCCCCATGAAGCAAGGTGTCTTGACCCATGGCCGTGTCCGTCTTCTGCTGAGTAAGGGGCATTCCTGTTACAGACCAAGGAGGACTGGAGAAAGAAAGCGCAAATCTGTTCGGGGCTGCATTGTGGATGCCAATTTAAGTGTTCTCAACTTGGTGATTGTAAAAAAAGGTGAAGCTTCTGTCCTTATGTTCAGTTTTTGTTGGCATTGATTTAAAGTTGACTCTCTTAAGTGCTTTTTCATTTTCGGTATCCACAGTTTGAGCAATAGACTTGTTTCTCTACCGGTGCATAAACAGTAAGGAAGTTGTTGAATTAAAATGTCTCATCTCTTAGGGGAGAAGGATATTCCTGGACTCACTGACACTACAGTGCCTCGTCGCCTCGGACCCAAAAGAGCTAGTAGAATCCGCAAACTTTTCAATCTTTCTAAAGAAGATGATGTCCGCCAGTATGTTGTGAGAAAGCCCTTAAACAAAGAAGGTAGGGGACATTGTGTGACTTAGGGTTTGCTTAATTATAGTAATTTTTTGCTAGCATTTGTGTGCAAATTAGAAAATAAAGTCTGTGCCTACTGCTTTCCTGCAGTCCGAGTTTTTAGGAAAATAATGGGGGAGAGAGTAGTAATAGGTGGTTGGTATTAATCCTTGTTATATCCAGTGCCCTCTAGAATATTAGTTTTTCTTGAAAATTCACTTGTGAGTTGTTGATGTACAAGTTCATCCAAAGATAACTTGCCAGACATTAAGTTCATTGCATTTAGCTTAGGAGTCAAAATGAGTGATAGAAAATTCTGGGACTATTCTCTCACCTCCACAAACTTCTGCTTTTTCTATACATGTCAGAGGTTCTAATTATTTTTGTTTCATTTTTCACTAAAGAAAGGCATGCTTCCATCAACTGAACTTTACTTCATCTCTGGGATGTGGATAGTAATAGAGTTGTTGGAATTGTATATAGAGAATATATGTAAAAAAGTTCTTTATTCAAAATACTGTGGAGCAGGTGTTAGGGATTTTGGAGTTTTATATTTTAAGGAGGTATATAGGTATATTTAGTAGACATCATAATCCAACACCACTGAGGTCTGTGGCAGGATTACTCTAACATTACTATTTCTGTAGGGAAATACGAGCATTTACATGAAGTAACATGTCAGTTCAGGTTGGGTTTTCCTGACAAATCTGAAAAATTAGGCTGTGTTTCTAGTTTTCAGGACTACTGATTTTAAACCTATACTTATATACTTGTGAGTGCTCACTGATCACTCATACAAATACGTGGACACCTCTGGTGTGCCAGATGCTGTTTTAAGTGTTGAGGATAGAGTATAAATAGATGATTGTCCTCATGAAGTGTGCAGTTTAAAAAGTATTGGCAGATACAAGGCAGCTCCTCATAATGCCATCAGTGTATTAGTGTGCTAGCTGACAGATGTCTGTAAGATGGTTCTTTTATCTTTATAATTAAGGAGTTGCTTACTTGACTTCTGATAGAACCTGAACAATTGAGCATTTACTGTTAGAATATTTACTTTAGAATATGTAAGGGCATTTAATACTCCCACAAGTATCCACAAACTAAAATTAGTATTATCTGAAAAGACACTGCAAAGGGGATTCTATAGGTGATAGGACTTCAGATTATAAATCAGGATAAATGAAGATACTCTGTAAATATGCACATTTTTATGTTAATGGTTTCATTCCCACATTGGCGGGATCTATCTTGGAAATACACATTCAAGCATAAGTGAGACTACAGAGTGGAGTGCTGCAGATTTAAAACTAAGATATTTAAATACATATTAAATTTAATTAAAATACATATTAAATACAGGTGTCTAAGTGGTTTACTTAGTTTTCACAGGCAAGTTAGACATGCCCAACTAATACTGTTTCTTTAAAATGCTCCTATGTCTTACTGTACAAAGTTATGTAATACTATACCAAAATAATCTGGAAGGGAAATCAAAGTGAGTACAAAAAAAGGTATGACTTCATTGTTAAGTAGAGTAACCTAATGTATGCACTAATGGAAAACATGGCACCTGGGTAAAGTTAGCCTGGTCATTTTTCAGGACTTCTCATATTTCCTTGTTTTCACAATATTTAGCCTATTTTGGGTTTTTGTTGATAGGCTGGTAGGAGGTTTTAAAAGTTGTGGAATATTCAAATTTCACTTAAGAGGCTTTCTACAAGTAAGTTTTCATGGGTAATACTAAATTAAGTTTAGATCATCTTCTAATGTTTTAAAGATGTAAATATAGATCCTAATGAATAAGGATGTTCCTGAGAAGTGATTATGAGAAGTGATTGAGTCATTACATGAATTTTTAGGTAAGAAACCTAGGACCAAAGCACCCAAGATTCAGCGTCTTGTTACTCCACGTGTCCTGCAACACAAAAGGCGGCGTATTGCTCTGAAGAAACAGCGTACTAAGAAAAATAAGGAAGAGGCTGCAGAATATGCTAAACTTCTGGCCAAGAGAATGAAGGTAAGTCTAAAGTGTTTTGGGTAGTGGGTTTAGGCCTGGCTTTGGATTTTTAACCAAGTCAAGCTCTAATTGTGCTCTTCTGTTTTGCTTAGGAGGCCAAAGAAAAACGCCAGGAACAAATTGCCAAGAGACGGAGGCTGTCCTCTCTGAGAGCTTCTACATCTAAGTCTGAATCCAGTCAAAAATGAGGTTGTTTTTTTTTTTGAAAAATAAATAAGATCAGACATGATGTCTCCTTTATCAACTTTTCATTGATACCAACTTGAATGGACACAAACTTAGGTCATAGAAAAGGTGGGGGTGCATGTAATGGTGCATAAAGTGTGCAGGAGATAGTTGAAAGTGATAACCTCCAAGTTCAGCAAGTGAGATGGCCAGAATAAAGAGGGGTGGGTTTTTTTGTTTGTTTTTGAGAGTGGTGGGTAGCTTAGGAAAGGGTTCTTGTAGCATAAGGTATATATGGCCTTTTCAGCCAGGCATGGAACAATTTAGGGGAAATAAAGGACTAGGACTATTAATCTTCTATGCACTTTATTTTATAGAATACATTTTTTTCTTTAAAAATCTGTACATAATACATAAAAAGTGCTGTTGTCATGTCATATATATATACTTTAAAAACTTGTTAAAAGCATAGTTAACGATACCATTTTAAAACGATTCAAAAGCTTTTAAAACCAGTACAAACTTCATTAACATCCTTTCAGTTCTTTTCATGTTTTGTTTCACGCCAAAAAGTTGACTGCCTATTTAAGAAACACTTGTCATCAATGAAGGATGCACAAAGTAGTATGCTTTTCCTCATGTACTATGTCTAGTTTCTGTAGTAACTGCAGTTAAAACTAACCTTTGTTAAAACCTTTACAGTCTAGAAGGGTATTAAAAAGGCACATTGGGATATTAAGGGTGAAGGAGCTGCTGCTTTGCTAGAATATGCTTTAAACAAAGGTGAGTAAAATTTTCAAATAGTCTTAACATGTAAAGACTGAAGCAGTACTTCATAATGTAAATTTGTTTAAATGGTATATTGGGATTTAGGAGTTTGGGGCCCCAGGTTTTTCATTACTAGTAAGTTCCCAGATGAGGCCAGTAACATCAATCCTTGTACTATAATAAGCAAAACTTAAAAGATCCCCATTAAAATGTTATATAACACAGTCTTGACATTGTAAATTGAACTTAAAAAGGAAAATGTAGCATTTTAAAAAGATACCCAAAACAAAAAGGAATGACATACTCTAGTTATAGGGGGTAACTTTAAGGCTAGAAGGCAAGTCATGTATAGCCCAGAATCTATTACCCAGTACCTGGTTGACTAATGCACAAATCGAGAAACATCCTGCTTCTTGGTTTTAAGGAGTGACAGTCATTAAAGTAGGCAAAAAGAATATTGGACACTATTAGAAGAGTAAGAATCTTAACATTGCAAAAATAATGTTCAGTCCTGCATGGGCAGCTGCTGAGTATCACAGTGGTACAGACATCTTAATGATCACTAACCATGCAGGTTGCTATGATCAACCTACAAATTGCAGTCAAAGTTTTAAATCAATACCCAAAACCAGTACAAAGAAACACTAAGCAATCTGAACCTATTCGAGAGATTGTTTTCAGAAGTTAACAGCCTAAATCTTTCTGTACATGATTTAGTAACAAGGTTTCTCACCCCTGCCACTAAATTTTTAGTGCTCTTACTCTGGTAGTTGCTAGAAAAGGCCTTTAAGCTGTTATAACACACACCCCTATTTCTAGATGACAGCAACAGGCTAAAATGTTTCCATTACACAATGGCAAAGTAAAGTTACTAGGAAATTTAGCATTGACACAATATTAGCCGACATTCAAGTGATTACAAGTTTTCCTTTTAGTAGGAAGTGCTTTGGTAAATAAGTTCCAAGTTAAAGCCATAGTGAAGAAATGAAAAAGACTTGGAATTCTAAGCATCACAAAGGTTTGAATTAACTACACATTTCAGAAGCCTTAAAGTAACAGAGACAAGCACAGGAAACTTAAGAATTTATTTTATTCAACCTCAAGTTTTAATATGCAAGGTGATTCGAAACTTTCTGTTGGGACAAGTGGTATATTAAGAGTAAACCAAGTCTTTAAGTTGCAAAAATACATACTCTGAGACAGTGCAAATGATCCATTTTTAACATGAGAATACATAATTTCTGACAAGCATATTCATAATAAATTGAAACGAGATCTCTGCATATGTCAGATTAACCCTGAAATGTTTAAAGACAAGTACAATAACAATCTGCAAAGATTACACCAAGTGGAAGAGGGATTTGTGCTGTTAACTGTACCACCTGGAAATTTTCCAACTGATTTAGCATCTGCATAATTACTGAAAAGCACATGCAGAGAATTTAGGCAAATAATACTGGTCCTAAGGGAGCATGATAAGTATTGGAGTGAGGATGTGAGGTCAGGATTTTCTTGAAACTACTGGCAACAAGCTCAAAGTTTTAAGACTTAATTGATTCTTCCTTAAAAAATGTATTTACAAATACACAAATAAGCATACAAATTAAATTACAAAGGAAGAAAATTTGTGTACAGTGCAAGTTTATCCCACAGGTTTTTAAAAGTGGCCAATGGCAGCAATTTATGTGCCTGAACAATTTCAGGTCCAAAGGCAATATACATCAGCATTTTAGACATGTTCTAATTTTGTGAGTTACAAAGCTGATTTAACTTCATTTACACACTTGTATTTATGTAATTGACCATTTATTCCCCCATTTAAAGCTGCTGCAAATTAACATGGTAATGCCAAAGGAAATAACTGGATCAAGATACAATCCATTAAGGAAGGTAATTCATAACATGAAGGATGAAGACAAATTATTAGGCAAGGCAGTTGTCATCAGATTTAAGGTATTTTATAGATTAATGACTACAGTTGAGTTTAGGTATAGTCATTTAATAGTTGGAGACCCCTTTCAGGAAACTATTGCAACATGCAGTTTTAATCTTAATAAATATGGCTGTATGTACACATACCTATGCAGCCACACATATATACACACATACACAAATAGTTGTTTTTAATGAGATATTTCATTCGTTTTGAGGTTAGGCAAGTTTACATTAATTTGCCATTCCCCAAACTTAATAGCTTCAAATAAAATGACAATGAATGAATATGGGTTTTTGTTAGCAAACTACTACAAATACTGAGAAATCCAAAAATAATTTTCAGCAGAGATAAACAGTTAAGAATTTGAAAATCTTAAACATTAATAGATGCTGGGTCATTTCAGTGGCATTTTTACATTTTGAGATGATTCTGGATGAATTACATTATATATTGTCCCAAGAGTTCCTTGACCTTGAATGTTTATTGAGTCTATTCCCCAGTTTCTGTATCACGAACTTAGTATCAAAAACTTAGTATCACAAACTTAGTATCAAAAACTTAGGGGATGTGACTTAAATGAGAGGTGCTCCAAAACACTTCCTGCACCATTCCACACTGATACTTGGTGGGGCATCAATTTTCTGTAACTTTTCAAGAATTTCTGAAGATAGACTATTATATGCAAGTCCATATTCATTGTCAAAAGCCTCTGAAATACAATTTCAAAGATGAGTTGGAATTTGTTAGTAAAGAAAACAAAAGCTATGGATTTAAAAATGGGTCAAATCTTATTTTCTATATATACACATATTTAAACTGCATTTTAAAAGGTAGTAATCTTTTTGAAGGCAAATGCAGTTTGCCCATACAAGTTACAATTTTTTAAAAATTAGAAGATAAAGCTTACTTTAATAATCCCTAATTAACTTACCAATATCTATATTTTCTCTTCCAAGAGACACTAACGATAAGAAGAGGATTTCTCTGTATAAACTCCTATAAAACAAATACATTTTTTAAATTAATAGGCAAAGAGCATAAAAACACATTTTCTTAAAATGGTAAAATTGTTAATGTAGTCCAGTTAACAGTAATTGTATCCATGTCAATGTCCTGCTTTTAATATTCTACAGTTATATGAGATGTCTCCTTTGGGGAAAGGTACTCTGGACTACTATTTTTACAATTTACTGAGAAATTCTCTTGCAAATGAAAAAACTAAGTTAATGGGCATAAGGTTTCACACCAATGTCACAAATTATACCTTAAAAGCGAACTTCATGGCTTGGGAAAATTTAAGAAATGAACTGATTTCTGAGTATTTACATAGAAAAAAAAGTTATGCTGATTCCGAGGGTGCTCCACATAGCTTTGTTAAGAAGTTTCAGAAGTGGTAACATCTCTAATAATCCTTCCCTGCCCTTGAACTATACAGATGCTTGAAAAACAGCTTCTCTTTAGACTGAAAGAGGTTTTCTCAACTGTTGAGATTACAAGATGATCCAGCCATTTTCGTTATCAATCCTTGCCCATTATCAATTCCTTTGATGGAATTTATATCCCCCTTTTTGAAGTTTCCACTGCAACATTCACTTAATGCTAATAAGACTTGGATGAGTACAGACCCAAGCATATTATTAGCAGGTAAGACTTAACAGGATCAAGATAGCTCCACATCCACTGTAATTCACTGCTTCCTTCCATCACCTTCCTTAATTGTTTCTAGTATGAACCCTGGTTTTTACTTAGGTCCCACAATAAAATAAGATAATGTATGGATATGACAGGGCCTGAATAAATATTACACATACATAATATCAATATTAAACTAGTGGTAATGTTTTCAAAACAGTTCATTTTAGACACGAATGAATCACCTACTAAAATTTAATCTATTCCCCAATAAAGACTTTTATTACCTTTGTTCAAATATGAATGTATACATTTTGGGTAGCACTTTTTAAAACAACCAGATGTTCTACAATGAATATGTGTTTCTTTTACAACTATGGTATTTAAAAAACAAAATAAATTCAAATGGCATCAAGCAAAAACTACTAGATTGTTACCTTTGTCTTTTCATGTCTGGCCTCATTTGCTGTGAAAGCAGATTGATGGGTTTAAGAACATCATTATGTTGAATACTCTGCCTGATGGTTTCTACTAAAGTGCTTATTGCTTGTTGTTCCTCTGACAGGAGAGACAATTTCTTTTCAGAATCTAATAATAAGAACACAGTAATTAATCCATTTATCCACCCTAGTTTTTTTTAAGTGTTAATATACAATCTTACATTGATTTCAAATGTACATCACAGTGGTTCAACAGTTCCCGTGATCAACTAATATTTTGATTACAAATTATTGTGCCCCTTTACCCCCCCCCCACCCCAGCCCTTCCCCTTTGATAACAACTAGTCACTCCTCAGTGTCCATGAGTCTAATGCTGCTTTGTTCATTCTGTTTTGCTTTGTTTTCATATTCCACAAATAAGTGAAATCATATGGTATTTGTCTTTCTCAGCCTGGCTTGTTTCACTAAGCATGACACCCTCTCGGTCCATCCATGTTGTTGCAAATGGCAGGATTTCTTTTCTTTTTATGATATAATATTCCATTGTGTATATATATATATGTACCACTTCTTCTTTATCCATTCATCTAGTGATGTACACTTACATTGTTTCCACATCTTTGCTATTGTAAATAGTGGTGCAATAAACATAAGGGTGCATATGTCTTTTTCAAACTGGGCTGCTGCATTTTTAGGGTAAATTCCTAGGAGTAGAATTCCTGGATCAAATGGTATTTCTCTTTTTAATTCTTTTGAGGACCTTCCATACTGCTTTCCACAGCAGTTGCACCAATTTACATTCCCACCAACAATATAGGAGGGTTCCTATTTCTCTGCATCCTTGACAGCATTTGTTGTTTCTTATCCTTTTGGATAGTTGCTATTCTAACCGGTGTGAAGTGGAAACTCATTGTGGTTTAAATCTGCATTTCCCTGATGATTAGTGATGGAGCCAATTATTAAAGATGCTTTTTTCCACAGTTGCAGCACTTCCTATTCAACATCTTTCCCTGATTAATAAACGTGGTAATTTGACCAGCTAAAAAGATATTTTTCCTGTTTTCTTTGCTCTTTCCCTGAAATTAGAGCTTCCTGCTCCCTGCTGGGATGAGACAGCTTTTACTCTAGCAGCCACCTTGTGAGGATGAAGCAACCTTTACTGATGGAAAACAAGACAGAATAGAAGGAGCCTGGGTCACTGATGACTGTTGCCTACCAATGCCGGAGTAGCTGTCATTACTTCTATATGTGACAGAGTAATATATACTTGGTTAAGCTTCTGTTATTTTCTATTAAACAGAGTATAATCCTAACTGATACAATTATTAAGGATTCTAGAATAGGAACAAACATTTATTCAGATTTGATAGATTACGTAAGTACATCAATGGTATACTGGAATTGAATCATACTAACGTTAAAAATGAACAAAATCAATGTGTTTTGCCCAGGAAAAGGAAAACACTTTAATACTGCAGCCATACAAGTTTATCATAACCCATTTTAGGTGAGATGGGAATATGTATACAATAGCTCCCCACACAGCCTCATTTTGAATGCCTGTCATAAAGCAAGCTGTTATATTTCTAATACAATACAGTCCCTTAATCAAGGCAACTAGTAATACTCTGTATTAAGCCAAAGAAATAGCAAAGTTGGCTGTTACAATACAAGAGCAAATATTGGCTGCTATGTGGGTTTGCTTTTTTTTCCCAGTCAATTATTCATAATTGAGTTAAAATATAAGGTGCCATAGTCTTTATTGCCTTAGGCAATGTTTATAATTAGCCACCCTGGTACATCAGCATTGCATTTAAAAACTTTTTTTTTTTAATTGAAACACACTTAACATTAATTTCAGATATAAAACATACTGATTTGACATATACATTACAAAATGGTAACCACGATAAGTGTAGTTACTGTTACTATACAAACTCAGTACAGTATTATTGACCATATTCCCTATGCTTTACTTTTTATACCTGTGCTTTTTTACTTTGGAAGTTTTACTTCTTAATCCCCTTCACTTACTTTGCCAATTCCCCACTGCCTTCCCATCTAGCAACAATCAGTTTTTCTTGATGAGTCTATTTCTGTCATTTGTTCATTTTTTTGTTTCCATATGGAAGTGAAATCACTTTGTCTTTCTCTGACTTATTTCACTTAGCATAATGCCTTCTAGGGCCAGTCCATGTTGTTGGGAATGTCAAGATTTCATTCCTTTTTACGGATGAGTAATATTCCATTGTGTGTATATATACCTTATCATCTTTATCCATTCATCTGTCATGGACACTTAGGTTATTTCCGTATCTTGGGTGCTGTAAGTAATGCTCCAATAAACATAGGAATGCATATCCAGAAAAAAATTTGCTACGGCCAATGTCCAAACATTTACTGCCTACATTTTCTCTTAATGTTATGGTTTCAGGACTTATATTTAGGTCTTTAATCCATTTTGAGTGTACTTTTGCATGCTATAAGAAAGTGTTGCATTTTCTCAGCACCACTTAGTGAAGAGACTATATTTTCCCCATTGTATATTCTTCCCTCTTTTATCAAAGATTAGTTAAACAAGGGTTTATTTCTGGGTTCTCTATTCTAGTCCACTGGTCCACAGGTTTACTTTTTGTGCCAGTACCATAGTGTTTTGAATACTATAGCTTTGTAGTATAGTTTGAAATCAGGCATATTTCCAGCTTTGTTCTTCAATCTCAAAATTGCTTTATTTATTTGGGGTCTTTTGTGGTTCCATATAAATTTTAAAATCACTTGCTCTAGTTCTGTGAAAAATCACATTGGCATTTTGATAGGGATTGCACTGAATCTGGGGATTGCATTAGGTAGTATCAACATTTTAACAATATTTTTCCAACCCATGAGCATGGAGTATCTCCCCAATTATTTGTGTCATCCTCAATTTTTTTTTTACCATTGCCATACTGTTTTCAGAGTACAACTGCTCTACCACCTTTGTTCAATTTATTCCTAGGTATTTTATTCTTTCTGATGCAATTATAAATGGGACCGTATTCTTAACTTCTCTTTCAGCTAGTTCATAATTAGTGAACAGAGAAATGCAACAGATTTCTGTATATTGATTTTGGATCCTGTGACGTTACTGAATTTACTTATTAGTCGTAATATTAAATTAGGGTTTTCTATATATTCAATCATGTCATCTACAAATATTGACAGTTTTACTCCTTTATCAATTTAGATAACTTTTATTTCTTTTCCTTCCCTGACAGCATGACTACAACTTCCAGTGCAGTGATAAATAAATACATCATGAGTGGGGACTCTTATCTTCTTCCTCATCTTAAATGAAAAGTTCTCAGCTTAGCTGTGGATTTGTAATACATGGCCTTCATTGTAGTGATGTATACATATCCACTTTGTTGAGAGTTTTTTTTTATTAAGGTGTTATTGATATACATTCTTATGAAGGTTTCACATGAAAAATCAATGTGGTTACTACATTTACCTAAATTATCAAGTCCCCAATCATACCCCAATTCAGTCACTGTCCATCAGTGTACTAAGATGACACATATTTACTGTTTGCCTTCTCTCTGCCACACAGTTTTCCCCATGATTCCCCACACCATGTGTACTAAACATGATGCCCCACAATCCTCCTCTCTGACTTCCCCACCCACCTTCCCACACCCCTCCACTTTGGTAAACACTAGTTCCTTCTTGGAGTCTCTGAGTCTGCTACTATTTTGTTCCTTCAGTTTTCCTTCGTTGTTATACTCCACAAATGAGGGAAATCATTTGGCACTTGTCTTGCTCCGCCTGGCTTATTTCATTAAGCATATCCTCCAGCTCAATCCATGTTGTTGCAAATGGCAGGATTTGTTTCCTTCTTATGGCTGAATAGTATTCCATTGTGTATATATACCATCTCTTCTTTATCCATTAATCTACTGATGGGACACTTGGGTTCCTTCTATATCTTGGCTATTGTAAAAGGTGCTGCAATAAACATGAGGGTGCATATGTCTTTTTGAATCTCAGAAGTTGTATTCTTGGTAAATTCCAATGAGTGGGATTCCCGGGTCAAATGGTATTTCTATTTTTAGCTTTTTGAGGAACCTCCATATTGCTTTCCACAAAAGCAGAATTAGATTACATTCCCAACAGCAGTGTAGGAGGGTTCCCCTTTCTCTACATCCTCGCTAGCATTTGCTGTTCTTAGTCTTTTGGATTGCTGGCCATCCTTACTGGTGTGAGGTGATGTCTCATTGTGGTTTTAATTTGCATTTCCCTGATGATTAGTGATGTGGAGCATCTTTTCATTTGTCTGTTGGCCATCTGAATTTCTTCTTTGGAGAACTGTCTCCTCATATCCTCTGCCCATTTTTTAATTGGGTTATTTGACTTTTGGGTGTAGAGGCATGTAAGTTCTTTATATATTTTGGATGTTAACCCCTTGTTGGATATGTCATGTACAAATATATTCACCCATACTGTAGGATGCCTTTTTGTTCTGTTGATGGTGTCTTTTGCTGTACAGAAACTTTTTATTTTGATATAGTCCCATGAGTTCCTTTTTGCTTTTGTTTCCCTTGCTCGAGGAGATGGGTTCAGGAAGAAGTCACTCATGCTTATATTCAGGAGATTTTTGCCTATGTTGTCTTCTAAAAGTTTTATGGTTTCATGACTTACATTCAGGTCCTTGATCCATTTCGAGTTTACTTTTGTGTATGGGGTTAAACAATAATCCAGTTTCATTCTCTTGCATATAACTGTCCAGTTTTGCCAACACCAGTTGTAGAAGAGGTGGTCATTTCCCCATTTTATGCATGGCTCCTTTATCATATATTAACTGACCATATATGGTTGGGTTTATATCAGGGCTCTGTACTCTGTTACATTGGTCTATGGGTCTGTTCTTGTGCCAGTACCAAATTGTATTGATTACTGTGGCTTTGTAGTAAAGCTTGAAGTCGGGGAGCATAATCCTCCCAGCTTTATATTTCCTTCTCAGGATTGCTTTGGCTATTTGGGGTCTTTTGTGGTTCCATATGAATTTTAGAATGATTTTCTCGAGTATGTTGAAAAATGCTGTTGGTATTTTGATAGGAATTGCATTGAATCTGTAGATTGCTTTACGCAGGATGGCCATTTTGACAATATTAATTCTTTATCCATGAATACAGGATGTGTTTCTATTTATTGGTATCTTCTTTACTTTCTCTAATGAGTGTCTTGTTTTCAGAGTATAGGTCTTTCACTTCCTTAGTTAGGTTTATTCCTAGGTATTTTATTCTTTTTGATGCAACTGTGAATGGAATTGTTTTCCTGATTTCTCTCTCTGCTAGGTCATTGTTAGTGTATAGGAATGCCACAGATTTCTGCAAATTAATTTTGTATCCCACACCTTTGCTGAATTCAGATATTAGATCTAGTAGTTTTGGGGTAGATTCTTTAGGGTTTTTTATGTACAATATCAAGTCATCTGCAAACAGAGACAATTTAACTTCTTCCCTGCAAATCTGGATGCCTTTATTTATTTCTCTTGTCTGAGTACCATGGCTACGACCTCCAGTACCATGTTGAATAGAAGTGGGGAGTGTGGGCATCATTGTGTTGTTCCCGATCTTAAAGGAAAAGCTTTCAGTTTCTCGCTGTTAAGTATAATGTTGGCTGTGGGTTTGTCATATATGGCCTTTATTATGTTGAGGTACTTGCCCTCTATACCCATTTTGTTGAGAGTTTTTATCATGAATGGATGTTGAATGTTGTCAAATGCTTTTTCAGCATCTTATGGAGATGATCATGTGGTTTTTGTCCTTCTTTTTGTTGATGTGATGGATGATGTTGATGGATTTTCGAATGTTGAACCATCCTTGCATCCCTGGAATAAATCCCACTTGACCATGATGGATGATCCTTTTGATGTATTTTTTAGTTCAGTTTGCTAATATTTTGTTGAGTATTTCTGTGTCTATGTTCATCAGGGATATTGGTCTGTAGTTTTCTTTTTTTGTGGTGTCTTTACCTGGTTTTGGTATTAGAGTGATGCTGGCCTCGTAGAATGAGTTTGGAAGTATTCCCTCTTCTTCTACTCCTTGGAAAACCTTAAGGAGGATGGGTATTAGCTCCTCACTAATTCTTTGACAAAATTCAATGGTGAAGCCATCTGGTCCAGGCGTTTTGTTCTCAGGTAGGTTTTTGATTACCAGTTCAATTTCGTTGCTGGTAATTGGCCTGTTCAGATTTTCTGTTTATTTCTGGGTCAGCCTTGGAAGGTTGTATTTTTCTAGAAAGTTGTCCATTTCCTCTAGGTTATCCAGTTTGTTAGCATATAATTTTTCATAGTATTCTCTAATAGTTCTTTGCATTTCTGTGCTGTCTGTAGTGATTTTTCCTTTCTCATTTCTGATTCTGTTTATGTGAGTAGACTCTTTTTTTCTTGATAAGTCTGTCTAGGGGTTTATCTATTTTGTTTTTCTCAAAAACCAACTCTTGCATTCATTGATCCTTTCTATTCTTTTATTCTTCTCGGTTTTATTTATTTATGCTCTAATCTTTATTATGTCCCTCCTTCTACTGTCTTTGGGTCTCATTTGTTCTTCTTTTTCTAGTTTCGTTAATTGTGAGTTTAGACTGCTCATATGGGAATGTTCTTCTTTCCTGAGGTAGGCCTGTATTGCTATATACTTTCCTCTTAGCATGGACTTCGCTGCATCCCACAGATTTTGTGGTGTTGAATTATTGTTGTCATTTTTCTCCATATATTGCTTGATCTCTGTTTTATTTGGTCATTGATCCACTGATTATTTAGGAGCATGTTATTAAGCCTCCATGTGTTTGTGGGATTTTTCATTTCTTTTGCATAATTCATTTCTCGTTTCATTCCTTTGTGGTCTGAGAATCTGTTTGGTAGAAATTCAATCTTTTGTAATTTACTGAGGCTCTTTTTGTGGCCTAGGATATGTTCTATCCTTGAAAATGTTCCATGTGCCCTGGAGAAGAATGTGTATTCTGCTGCTTTTGGGTGTAGAGTTCTGTAGATGTCTGTTAGGTCCATCAGTTCTAATGTGTTGTCCAGTGACTCTGTCTCCTTACTTATCTTCTGTTTTGTTGATCTGTTCTTCAGACTGAGTAGTGTGTTGAAGTCTACTAGAATGAATGCATTGCATTCTATTTCCCCATTTAATTCTGTTAATATTTGTTTCACATATGTAGGAGCTCCTGTGTTGGGTGCATAAATATTTATAATGGTTATATCTTCTTGTTGGATTGAACCTTTTATCATTATGTAATGTCTTTCTTTGTCTCTTGTGACTTTCTTTGTTTTGAAGTCTATTTTGTCTGATATAAGTACTGCAACTCCTGCTTTTTTCTCCCTATTAGTTGCATGAAATGTGTTTTTCCATTCCTTCACTTTTAGTCTGTGTATGTCTTTGGGTTTAAAGTGAGTCTCTTATAGGCAGCATATAGATGGGTCTTCTTTTTTTATCTATTCAGTGACTCTATGTCTTTTGATTGGTGCATTCAGTCCATTTACATTTAGGGTGATTATGGATAGGTATGTACTTATTGGCATTGCAGGCTTCAGATTCGTGGTTACCAAAGGTTCAAGGTTAACTTCCTTACTATCTAAGAGTCTAACTTAACTCACTTAATATGCTATTACAAAACAGTCTAAAGGTTCTTTTTTTTTTCCTCCTCCTTTTTCTTCCTCCTCCACTCTTTATGTATTAGGTATCATATTCTGTACTGTTTATCTATCCCTTGATTGACTTTGAGGATAGTTAATTTAATTTTTGCATTTTCTTAGTAATTAGCTGTTCTGCTTTCTTTACTGTGGTTTTATTACCTCTGGTGACAGCTATTAAACTGTAGGAACACTTCCATCTATAGCAGTCCCTCCAAAACACTGTAGAGATGTTTGTGGGAGGTAAATTCTCTCAGCTTTTGCTTATCTGGGAATTGTTTAATCCCTCCTTCCAATTTAAATGATAATCTTGCAGGATGAAAGTAATCTTGGTTCAAGGCCCTTCTACTTCATTGCATTAAATACATCATGGCACTCCCTTCTGACCTGTAAGGTTTCTGCTGAGAATTCTGATGATAGCCTGATGGGGCTTTCCTATGTATGTGATCTTATTCTCTCTCTGGCTGCTTTTAATAGTCTGGCCTTATCCTTGATCTTTGCCATTTTAACTACTATATGTCTTGATGTTGTCTTCCTTAGGTCCCTTGTGTTGGGAGATCTTTGCACCTCCATGGCCTGAGAGACTATCTCCTTCCCCAGATTGGGGAAGTTTTCAGCAATCACCTCCTCAAAGACACTTTCTATCCCTTTTTCTTTCTCTTCTTCTGCTACCCCTATAATGTGAATATTGTTCCATTTGGATTGGTCACACAGTTCTCTCAATATTCTGTCATTCTTAGAGATCCTTTTTTCTCTCTGTGCTTCAGCTTCTTTGAATTTCTCTTCTGTAGTTTCTACGTCATTTGTCATCTCCTCCACCATATCCAGTCTGCTTTTAATACCATCCACTGTGCTCTTCAATGATTGGATATCCAACCATAATTCATTCCTGAGTTCTTGAATATCTTTCTGTACCTCCATGAGAATGTTAATGATTTTTATTTTGAACTCCCTTTCAGGGAGAGTCATGAGGTCAGTACATTTAAATCTTTCTCAGGAGTTGTATTAATAATTTTACTCTGGACCAGGTTCCTTTGGGGTTTCATATTTGTGTATGGTGCCCTCTAGTGCCCAGAAGCTCTACTCTCTGGAGCTGTTCAGCCTCTGAAGCAATGTCAGGGTTTGCAGGGGAGTGGTATTGTTGCCTGGGGGGAGGAAAGAGCTGTTTCCTGCTTTCCGGCTGCTATGCCTGACTCCAGTGCCTGAACCAGTGGGCAGAGCACACAGGTATAAGCCTCTGTGCTTTGCGATCTTAGTTGCTGTAGATAGATCTTCCCTCTGGCTGCCCTAATGTCAGGGTAGGGTTTCCCAGTGGGGCTGGCCAGGAGAAAGGCGCCATAGTCTGCTTGTCCCGGAAGGGGTTCTTGAAGCTGTGTAGGCAGCCAGGGAGCTGGAGCACCTGAAGATCGTGAAAGCTCCCAATCTGCTGGGCAGAGTGCACCGGACAATTTTGTCTACCTGTCCTTTCTCCTGAGCAGTAAGCTCTGTGTAATCCTTGCCCCTTTAGCAGCCCTCTTGCTAAGTGCTTCTTTGTTAGGAAGTCTCTCAGACTGCCCGCCTTTCCTTTGTCCCAGAGCAGCTGGATATGGATCCCTGCTTTCCACAAGCAGGTGGAATCACAGTCTCTCCAGGAATTCTGCCTGGCTTAGCTTTCCAACCCCCTAATTACGAGAGTATGATGCAAGCACCATGAAATGTAGGTTTGTGCTCCCTGAGCTGATCTCCAGAGTTAGGTATTCAGCAGTCCCAGATCTCCACTCACTCCCTGCTCCGTTCCTATTCCTCCTGCTGGTGAGCAGGGGTGGGGAAGGCTTTGGATCCCACAGGACCACAGCTTTAGTACTTTACCCTTTTTCTGTGAGGTCTGCTCTTGTCTCCAAGTGTATGCAGTTTGTTGCACTCCTCTTTCCTGTTGCTCTTTCAAGAGTAGTTGTATTAGTTATAATTTCATATTATATGCGGTTTTAGGAGAACACCTCTGACTCACCTCTCATACCGCCATCTTTAATCCTCCCTTCTGTCTGTTGAGAGTTTTTATCATGAGTAGATGTTGCATTTTATCAAATGCTTTTTTCCTTCATCTACTTGACATAATTTTTTAGCTTCATTATGGTAATATGGTATATCATATTGGCTGGTCTGTAGATACTGAACCATCCTTGCAACTCTGCAATAAATCCCACCTTGTTGTGACGAATGATCCTTATAATGTATTTTTAAATTTAGTTTATTAATATTTTGTTAAGGATTCTTGCATCTATGTTAACCAGGGATATTGGCCTGTAGTTTTCTTTTTTTGTAGTGTCTTTGTTTGGTTTTGGTATCAAGGTAATGCTGAAATTGTACAGTGAATTTTGGAAACTTTCACTCCTCTTCAATCTTCTGGAATAGTTTGAGGATAGGTATTAACTCTTTAAATGTTTGGTGTAATGCACCTGAGAAGTCATCTGCTCCTGGACTCTTGTTTCTTAGGAGTTCTTTGAGTACTAATTCAATTTCATTACTAATAATCAGCCTGTTCAGATTTTCCTATTTCTTGTGACTAGTTTTACTAGATTGTATTCTAGGAATTTATCCATTTCTTGTATCTTGTCCAATTTGTTGGTGTATATTTGTATAGGGGTCCTTTACACTTCTTACTGTCAGCTATATCTTCCCTTTCATTTCTGATTTTGAGGCCTTTCTTTTCTTGAGTCTAGCTAATGGTTTATCAATTATACCTTTTCAAATAACAAGCCCTTAGATTTCCTGATTTTTTTTTTCTATATTCTTAGTCTCTATTTCATTTACTTCTACTCTGACCTTTATTGTTTCCTTACTTCTACTAACTTTGGGCTCTTGTTTGTTCTTTCTCTAGTCCCCTTGGGTGTAAGGTTAGAATGTCTGGAATTCTTTTTGTTTCTTGAGGTAGACCTGTATTATTATCAAAGGGGGAAATATAATGCAATACATTCATTTTAGGAGACTTCAACACACCACTCACTCCAAAGGACAGATCATAAAGACAGAAAATAAAGAGACAGAGGCACTGAACAACGTATTAGAACAGATGGACCTAACGGACATCTACAGAACACTCCATCCAAAATAAACAGGATACACATTCTTCTCAAGTGCACATGGAAAAATTTTAAGAATGGATGACATACTAGGCCACAAAAAAAACCTCAGTAAATTCAAAAAGATTGAAATTCTATCAGCCAGCTTCTCAGATAACAAAGGCATGAAACTAGAAATAAATTACTCAAAGAAAATGAAAAAGCCCACAAACACATGGAGGCTTAATAACATGCTCCTAAATAATCAATGGATCAATAACCAAATAAAACCAGAGATCAAGCAAATATGGAGAAAAATGACAACAATAATTCAACACCACAAAATCTGAGGGACGCAGCAAAAGTCATGCTAAGAGGGAACTATATTGCAATACAGGCGTAACTCAGGAAAGAAGAACAATCCCAAATGAACAGTCTAAACTCACAATTAATGAAACTAGAAAAGGAAGAACAAATGAGGCCCCAAGTCAGTAGAAGGAGGGACATAATAAAGATTAAAGCAGAAATAAATAAAATAGAAAAGAATAAAACAATAAGAAAGAATCAATGAAAGCAGGAGCTGGTTCTTCAAGAAAATAAACAAAATAGAAAAACCCTAGCCGGACCTATCAATAAAAAAAGAGAGTCTACACAGAAACAGAATTAGAAATGAGAAAGGAAAAATCATTATGGACACCACAGAAATACAAAGAGTTATGAGAGAATACTATGAAAAATTATATGGTAACAAACTGGATAACCTAGAAGAAATGGACAACTTCCTAGAAAAATACAACCTTCCAAGGCTGACCCAGGAAGACAGAAATAGAAAATCTGAATAGACCAATTACCAGCCAGGAAATTGAATTGGTAATCAAAAAACTACCTAAGAACAAAAGTTCTAGACCACATGGTTTCACTGCTGAATTTCATCAACCATTTAGTGAACACCTAAAACCCATCCTCCTTAAACTTTTCCAAAAAGTAGAAGAGGAGGGAAAACTCCTAAACTCATTCTATGAGGTCAACATTACTCTAATACCAAAACCAGGCAAAGACACCACAAAAAACGAAAATTACAGACCAATATCCCTGATGAACATAGATGCAAAAATACTCAATAATATATTAGCAAACTGAATTCAAAAATACATCAAAAAGATAATTCCATCATGATCAAGTGGGATTCATCCCAAGGATACTCAAAAATCCATCAACATCATCCACCACATCAACAAAAAGAAGGACAAAAATCACATGATCATCTCCATAGATGCTGAAAAAGCATTCGACAAAATTCAACATCCATTCATGATAAAAACTCTTGACAAAATGTGTATAGAGGGCAAGTACCTCAACATAATAAAGGAATATATGACAAACCCACACCAACATTATACTTAACAGCGAGAAGTTGAAAGGTTTTCCGTTAAGATCGGGAAAAAGACAAGGATGCCCACTCTCCCTATTTTTATTCAGCATAGTTCTAGAGGTCCTAGCCATGGCAATCAGACAACACAAAGATATAAAAGGCATCCAGATTGATAAGTAAGAAGTCAAACTGTCCCTGTTTGCAGATGACATGATACTGCACATAAAAAATCCTAAACAATCCACTCCAAAACTAGTAGATCTAATACCTGAATTCAGCAAAGTTTCAGGATACAAAATTAATGCACAGAAATCTGTTGCATTCCTATACACTAATGATGAACTAGCAGAAAGAGAAATCAGGAAAACAGTTCCATTCAACACTGCATCAAAAAGAATAAAACACCTAGGAAGAAACCTAACCAAGGGAATGAAATACCTATACTCTGAAAACTACAAGACACTCATGAGAGAAATTAAAGAAGATGCCAATAAATGGAAACACATTCCGTGTTCATGGATAGGAAGAATTAATATTGTCAAAATGGCCATCCTGCCTAAAGCAATCTACTGAATCAATGCAATCCCTATCAAAATACCAACAGCATTCTTCAATGAACTAGAGCAAATAGTTCTAAAATTCATACGTAACCACAAAAGACCCCGAATAGCCAAAGCAATCCTGAGAAGGAAAAATAAAGTGGGGGGATTACGCTCCCTGACTTCAAGCTCTACTACAAAGCCACAGTTATCAAGACAATTTGATACTGGTACAAGAACAGACCCATAGACTAATGGAACAGACTAGAAAGCCCAGATATAAACCCAAGCATATATGGTCAAGGAGCCTTGGATATACAATGGGGAGATGACAGCCTCTTCAGCAGCTGGTGTTGGAAAAACTGGACAGCTACATGTAAGAGAATGAAAGTGGACTACTGTCTAACCCCATACACAAAAGTAAACTCAAAACAGATCAAAGACCTGAATGTAAGTCATGAAACCATAAAACTCTTAGAAAAAAACATAGGCAAAAATCTCTTGGACATAAACATGAGCGACTTCTTCATGAATATATCTCCCCAGGCAAGGGAAACAAAAGCAAAAATGAAGTGGGACTATATCAAGCTGAAAAGCTTCTGCACAGCAAAGGAGACCATCAGTAGAACAAAAAGACATCCTACAGTATGGGAGAATATATTCAGAAATGATATATCCGATAAGGGGTTGACATCCAAAATATATAAAGAACTCACACACCTCAACAAACAGAAAGTAAATAATCCAAGTAAGAAATAGGCAGAGGATATGAAAAGACACTTCTCCAAAGAAGAAATTCAGATGGCCAACAGGCACATGAAAAGATGCTCCACATCGCTAATCATCAGAGAAATGCAAATTAAAACCACAATGAGATTATCACCTCACACCAGTAAGGATGATCAAAATCAAAAACACAAACAACAGCAAAAGTTGGCGAGGATGTAGAGAAAAGGGACCCCTCCTACACTGCTGGTGGGAGTGCAAATTAGTTCAACCATTGTGGAAAGCAGTATGGAGGTTCCTCAAAAAACTCAAAATAGAAATACCATTTGACCCAGGAAACCCACTCCTAGGAATTTACCCTAAGAATGCAGCAGCCCAGTTTCAAAAAGACAGATGCACCCCTATGTTTATCGCAGCACTATTTACAATAGCCAAGAAATGGAAGCAACATAAGTGTCCATCAGTAGATGAATGGTTAAAGAAGAGGTGGTACATATACACATGGAATATTATTCAGCTATAAGAAGAAAACAAATCCTACCATTAACAACATGGATAGAGCTAGGGGGTATTATGCTCAGTGAAATAAGCCAAGCAGAAAAAGACAAGTGTCAAATGATTTCACTCATACATGGAGCATAAGAGCAAAGAAAAAAAACTGAAGGAACAAAACAGCAGCAGACTCACAGAACCCAAGAATGGACTAACAGTTACCGAAGGGAAAGGGACTGGGGAAGATAGGTGGGAAGGAAGGATAAGGGGGAAAAAGGAGCATTACAATTAGCACACATAATGTAGCAGGGGGGATACTGGGAAGGCAGTATAACACAGAGAAGACAAGTAGTGATTCTATAGCATCTTACTACGCTGATGGACAGTGACTGTAATGGGGTATGTGGTGGGGACCTGATAATAGGGCAAGTCTAGTAACCATAATATTGCTCGTGTAATTGTACATTAATAATACCAAATTAAAAAATAAAAACACAAAAGCCAAAAATCTGTGGGACACTGCCAACCAGTACTAAGAGTAAAATAGGTAGCAATACAGGCTTACTTCCAGAAACAAGAAAAATCTGAAACAGTCTAAAATCACAATTAAAGAAACTAGATAAAGAAAAACAAATGAAACCCAAACGTCAGTAGGAGGGACATAATAAAGATCACAGAGAAATATATAGAGAATAAAAAAATAGAAAAAAAAATCAATGAAACGAGGAACTGGTTTTTAGAGAAAATAAACAAAAGAGATAGTCCTAGGCAGTCTTATCACGAAAGAAAAAGAATTACACACATAAACAGAATCAGAAACCAAGAAGGAATAATCACAATGGATACCGCAGAAATACAAAGAATTATTAGAGAATACTATGAAAAACTATATGCCAATAAATAGGAAAACTTAGAAGAAATGCACAACATCCTAGAAAAATACAACCTTCCAGGACTGACCCAGGAAGAAACAGAAAACTGAACAGACCAATTACCAACAATGAAATCAAACTGGTAATCAAAAAATTCCCCTAGAAAATTCCAAGTACAGAGATGGCTTTACAGCCAAATTCTACCAAACATCTTTTTTTTTATTAAGGTTATTATTGATATACACTCTTATGAAGGTTTCACATGGAAAAACAATGTGGTTACTACATTTACCCATATTATCAACTCCTCCCCATACCCCAATGCAGTCACTGTCCATCAGTGTAGTAAGATGACACAGATTCACTATTTGCCTTCTCTGTGCTACACTGTTTTCCCCATGATCTCCCACACCATGTGTACTAAACATAATACCCCTCAATAGCCTTCTCCCACCCTCCCCACCCGCCCTCCCACACCCCTCCCCTTTGGTAACCACTAGTTCCTTCTTGGAGTCTCTGAGTCTGCTGCTATTCTACCAAACATCTTAAAGAAGAGCTAATACCCACCTTTCCTAAAGCATTCTAAAAAGTAGAAGAGGAGGACATACTTCCAAACTCATTCATGAGGCCAGCATTAGTCTAATACCAAAACCAGAGAAAGACACCACAAAAAAAGAAAATTATAGACCAGTATTCCTGATGAACATGGATGCAAAAATACTCAACAAAATATTAGCAAATCGAATTAAAAAATACATCAAAAAGATCATCCAGCATATCAAGTGGGATTTAGTTCAGCGATGCAAGGATGGTACAATATTCGAAAATCAATAAACATCATACATTACATAACCATAAAGGACTAAAATCACATGATCATCTCCACAGATGCTGAAAAGAATTTGACAAAATTCAAGAACCATTCATGATAAAAACTCTCAACAAAATCAGTATAGAGGGTAAATACTTCAACATAGTAAAAGTCGTATAAAAAATACTCATAGCCAACATTGTACTTAATAGCAAAACATTGAAAGCTTTTCCTCTAAGTTTGGGAACAAGACTAAGATGCCTACTCTCACCACTTTCATTCAACATAGACTGGAAGTCCTGGCCACGGAAATCAGGCAACACAGAGAAGGCATTCCCAATTGGTAAGGAAGAAGTTAAACTGTCATTATTTGCAGATGACATGCTATTATACATAGCAAACCCTAAAGAATCTACCAAGAAACTACCAGAACTAATAACTGAACTCAGCAATATTGCAGGATACAAAATTAATACACAGAAATTTGTTGCATTCCTATATACTAACAATGAACTAGCAGAAAGAGAAATCAGGAAAACAATCCAATTCACAACTGCATCAAAAAGAATAAAATAACTAGGAATAATACTTTGAAAACTACAAGATACTCATGAGAGCAATTACACAAGACACCAAAAAATGGATAGGAAGAAATGGTATTGTCAAAACGGCCATCCTGCCCAAAGCAATTTTTAGATTCAGTGCAATCCCTATCAAAATACCAACAGCATTTTTCAATGAACTAAAACAAAACAGTTCTAAAATTCGTATAGAACCACAAAAGACCCCCAATAGCCAAAGCAATACTGAGAAAGAACAAAGCTGAGGGGATTACACTCCCTGACTTCAAGCTCTATTACAAAGATACAGTAAAATCAAAACAATTTTGTACTGGCACAAGAACAGACTCATAGATCAAGGGAACAGAATAGAGAGCCCAGATATTAAACCCCACAAATATGGGTCAATTAATATATGATCAAGGAGCCATGGATATACAGTGGGGAACTGACAGCTTCTTCAACAACTGGTGTTGGGAAAACTGGACAGCTACATGTAAGAGAATGAAATTGGATTATTGTCTAACTCCATAAACAAAAGTAAACTCAGAATGGATCAAAGACCTGAATGTAAGTTATGAAACCATAAAACTCTTAGAAGAAAACAGGCAAAAATCTCCTGAACATAAATATGAGCAATTTTTTTTTCCTGAATATATCTTCTCAGGCAAGAGAAACAAAAAATGAACTAGTGGGTACTACACCAAATTAAAAAGCTTCTGTACAGCAAAGGACACCATCAGCAGAACAAAAAGGCATCCTACAGTATGGGAGAATATATTCATAAATGATTTATCTGATAAGGGGTTAACAGCCACAATATATAAAGAGCTCTTAATCTCAACACCAAAAAAACAAATAACCTGATTAAAAAATGGGTGGAGGACCTGAACAGACATTTTTTCAAAGAATACAGATGCCCAACAGGCACATGAAAAGATGCTCTACATTGCTAATCATCAGGGAAATTAAAATCAAAACCACAATGCGTAGTAATCACCTCACCCAATCAGAATGGACAAGAAATAACAAATACTGGTGAGGATGTGGGGAAATGGGAGCCCTCCTACACTGTTGGTGGGAATGTGAATTGGTGCAGCCACTGTGAAAGCAGTATGGAGGTTCCTCAAAAACTAAAAATATAAATACTATTTGGTCCAGTAATTCCACTCCTAGGAATTTACCCAAAGAAAACAAAATCCCTGTTTCGAAAAGATATATGCACCCCTCATGTTTATCCCCTGCTATTTGATATAGCCAAGATATGGAAGCAATGTAAGTGTCCATCAATAGATGAATGGATAAACAAGAGGTGGTACATATACACAATGGAATATTATTCAGCCATAGAAAAAGAAATCCTACCCTTTGCAACAACATGGATGGAGCTAGAGGGTATAATGCACAGTGAAAAAAAAACAGACAGAAAAAGACAAAACCATATGATCTCACTTATTTGTGGAATATAAAAACAAAGCAAAACAGAAGGAACAAAACAGCCGTAGACTCATAAACAATGAGAAGTGACCAGTGGTTACCAAGGGGAGGGGTTGGAATGGATGTTGAGGGAGAGGGAGGGTGATAAAGGGGCACAATCATTTGCAATCACAATGTAAGTCACAGGGATGGTCATACAGCATGAAAATACAATCAATGATTCTGTAACATGTTTCTATATTGATAGATAGTAACTGCACTAGTGGGGGTTAGGATTTAATAATATTACTGCTGAACTATTGTGTTGTACATTTAGAACCAATGTAAGATTGTACATTAACAATACTTTACTTAATAATCCTACTGACCATAAATGTACAGAGAACTTTGTACATTGCATTTCTATATAGAACAGAGTATTTTTGCCAAGATTGCTGAGTTAAAAGGTATTCAGAACTGTAACATCTATACTGTATAGCCAAGTACACTTTTACTCCATACCCTCAACAGTACTGGATATTAAGGGTTTTTTTTGCCATCCTCACGTAGCTAAGTTTATATTTTTCCTTTTTTAAAAACAGAAAGTTGTATTTCACTGAATAATGAAGTTGAGCATTTTTGTTTGTGTTATGGGGGTGAATTATGGACTATTACTTTACTTACTAAAATTCCTCCATGAAACATACAGAGGTTCTCCTGGTTCCTGATGAAGGTTGATATTATCCCATAACAGCTGAATATATACAAGTTTGCTATCCTGGGACAGGGATGACAGAGGAAGCTACAAGAAATCAATAGAAAATATTAGCACCCTAAGCATAATAACCAGTGGACCCAGCAAAGCTTAATTATATAAAAGAGGAAATAATTTCTGAGTAAATTTTCTGGGCCTAAGTTTGAGTAACATTTTTATTTTTATTTATACCTGATGATAGATGTTTTCTGAGGTACAGGTTTTTTATTCTGACTTTCAAGGATTGGAATGACAAACTGGTAACCAGCACAGTGGCACATGAAAGATTAACCAGCATAACAACAAATTTTAAAGTAAGAAAAGGTATAATCATTTCTGCTGTCTTGTACTGACTACTATTTAAGATAAATGAGCTAAACAGAGGGTAATATTTTTAAGATTTTGTTGCACTCCTGGTATATGTTTGGGGCGTGGGGTATCTCTCTGTGTTCATTTAAAAATGAAGGAACTGTAGGAGCTCACTGATTCCAATGGAATCAGGGACCCCAACACAAGTAAACTAGGAGCTTTAAAGTCAGACAGCCAGACTGTAATCTTGGCTCCCCATTCTGTATTAGGTATGTGACCTTGCAGAAATTATTTCTCTTTTGTCACCTGAGAAATATGGGTAATAGGAGTCCTTTAAAATAAGGTTGTTGCGAGAATTGTACCTGGGAATATGATGGCTTAGAATAAAAGTACCTTTTCTAGCCACCCTTGCCACTAGATACAACCATATAACTAACTTTAGGCAAAACAGATACATATGGAAATACTATGTGTAACTCCAGGAACTATCCCTAAAGAAAAAAGACATACTCCTCTCCATCCATTTTTTTTTCCTTACTGCTGGCTGGAATGTGGATATAATAGAATGGAGGTAGATCAGCCATCCTGGACCAGAGGAAGAACTTAGAGATGTAGGTCATGTATAGCTAAGCAAAAGACAGAAGCATCTAAGTCCCTAACACTGTACGATCCCTAGAACACCTATCCAAACTTTTATGTGAGAAAGAAATAACCTATGTCTTGTTGAGCCACTAGTATTATATTACTTGAAGTCGAGTCGCATCCTAACGAACACCAATTAAGTATTAAAATTGGGACCCTACCTGTACACCTCCATTACAATGTTCAGAAGTGAGGATAAGTCCTGGCAAATTACTAGGAAGATCCAAACGTCTGAAATACCAAATGAGGTTCCAGAAAATGATTGGATGTTGATTGATGAAAGAGGATGTGTGAATCACCTGATCACCTTCATTTTCTAGCAAAGATTCAAGTTCTTTACGAAGCACTAGAGGACTCAAGTAGGGCACAGAAACAGGAGAAGGATTGGGTCTTTTTCCTAAAGGATCCTTAAAAAAATAAAAACACAAAAATAAGTGAACATTATCTATTTGATTCTGTATGCTTAAAAGTAGTCAATGAGATTATTATTCTCTATCTGTCCATTCAAAATCAGTTCTTTCAGGACCATTGCCACATGCAGTAGAACACCCTAATGAATGAAGATCTAAAAAGGAAAAATATAATCATAAATACCCTTAAGTGATTACAAGAGAAAATTAATAATCCATATAATAGGCCCTATAATGGCCTGTGTATGATTTATTTTTCCTTTTCAATTTTTTTGTAAGAAGTATTTGCATTTCATGTTTTATAATGGTGATACCAAAAGTGTGACTTTATTTTCCTCCTCCAACTTTAAACAGGGTAATTTTTTGTATTATCTGATGACTCCTTTAAAATTTATATCTAAGTAATTTTTACTTTTGATTGGAACAAAAACTAAAGTAGTTGAGCAATTGTATAAATCAAATAACAAATGAAAAAAACTCTGACCCAGACTTTACAATTTGTGAAGATTATAATTAGAATAAAATGCTTATGACCAACTAAAATTAGCAAGTAACTTTAGTATCCAGAATGACCTAGTACCAGACCTGCAAATACCACTTCCCTCTAAAAAGAAGCAGGGTTTTTTATAGAAATGACTGACTCTCGGTCTGGAAAAGGAGAGATGTAACAAGAGAATGAAATATCTTGTCATAAGAAAGCAATGGAGCTTTAAAAAAAAAAATTACAGAAAGGCTACAAGAGTGTGTCAAAAGGACTAAGACACCAACTTATAAAGGCTTCTAGCTAACCAAAGAGGACTAATATAAACAACAATAAGGGTAACAGCAGCAATAGATGTAAATGTAAATGTTTAAATCATTGAGTTCATAATGATACCCTATTCCCCCAAATTAACTTATCAACTTGCAGAATGCTAGGAACCCAACTTGACACTTTGAAAATTGGTAAATAAAATGCAAAAAAATCAAATATTTATCCTGTCTTTCCAAAATAAACTGCATCTCTGGAAAACCAGACAGATAAACATTGGGCAAGTTTCTCTTCATAGAGAATATGGTTTCACATAAATAAAGAAAATGACAGAATTAGACTAACTTGATCTAGGAATTGAGGCATAACAGCTACTGACATCACAAAGATAATGTCTCCTACTGAAGGAACATATCCCCACTGATGAAGTCATCTTACAAAAATAAACAAATGAACAACAAAACCAAAAAATCTAAATCTGATCAAGCTTCTAGATACAATTACCAATTTATAGGATTGTAACAACAAATAATTTGCAAGGGAAAAAAAAGACTCTTCATATTAAAAAAACCTGAAAAACAGATCAGCCAATTGTAATGTATGGACTTACTTGATTCTGATTTGTCAAACTACAAAGCAAACTACATACTTGAGACAATTAGAATTTAAACAAAGACTGGGTAATTTGGCATTATTTGTTATTTTTTGGTCTGAATGGCAATGTATTTTTAAGAGTCCTTATCTTTTAGAATTATATACTGAGATATTTACCAATGGAATAAATTTTTGTTTGACATTTGCTCCAAAATAATCTAGGAAAGAAAGAAATGGGGTAAATGAAAAATAGCTGTAAGCTGAAAATTACTGAAGCTAGATGATGGGTCAAAGAGACTTATTATACTCTTCTGTTTATTTCTGTACATAGGTGAAATTTTGAAAGTTCTTAGTCTGTTCATGAAAAATTCTTCCCACTTTTAATGTGATTAAAAGAAATCTACAGAAGGATTGTGTGCTGTGCTAATATATACTTACATGAATACACAATTATGTTACATACCACAACTTCCTGCAGACTGTTTGGAAGACTAACTGTTGAAATGCCATGAAATGGTCGCTGGGAAAAGTCAATATTTTGCAAGGGACCTCCAACACTGTGACTTCGAGTCAAAGATACATTTCGCTTTGATAAACTATTAGGCACAGGTGAAAATTTCATAGTTTGGACATCTCCAGTGGCTGTCTTGATTTCATCACTTAAAAATAAAGAAGAAATGCCATGTTTGTGCTATACAACAATTTAAATCTATAGAGCTAAAGTATTTTCTACAATGTATTTTGAGCCTACTGAATATATATATGAGTCAGTACTGTCTTAGAACAATTAAATTTTCCTCAGACATTTTTGTAAAACAGGTTAGGAGAACAGGATGGAGTGGATGACTCTGGTGAAGGGTGGAAAGGGGACACATGGTAGCTAACATGTATTATTTTAAAAAGATGAAGTGCCCATTCAGTTTCTTTATTCAAACAGTATTTCAGCTTTATTAAACAAAATCACCTAGAAGTATACTGCATGCAAATGAGTATTGTAGAGTCATAAACAAGTATTTATCTCTACTAGACCATAACCCACCTAAGGATAAAGACCAGATCGTATTTACTTTTTTTACTTTTAGTGCTCAGCATAATGCTCAGTGTACAATAGGCTCTCAATAAATGCCTGATTTGATCAGTATTTAAGAGAAAATTGTATGCTTCAAAGTAAAGAGAGTATGTCTCTGGAAACTGGCAATGTTTGCACTGGAAGGGAAAATTATTTCACTGTTGAGAAGTTCATTTTGTAAAAGGCCACTGTAAAACAATAAACATAGTTTCAAAAATGGTTTATCATCAGATTCATGGGCTAGAATAACAAATGATAACTAATGCTTATGTTTAAACAGTATATAGTAGTAAAAGCTAAAATTTTAGATGCCAGAACTTATGCCTACATGAGTTAGGCTGTCTTTAAAGACAGAATTTTTACACGTTCCCCATTTATTATCAAGAGGTATCTGCAACCTAGGTACCTTGGTTCAACTGCAGAGCTTGTTTCTTCAGTTATAGTCTGGCTGTGTTTTGGGAAATCCATAAAGTTGATCAAGTCAGGCTCTGCTGAACTGGATACAGGTTTGTGCTCCAAAGGTTCACCCACCAGTGCAATGCTGCCACTTTGTAAACTGTCACCAGAGGTACTTGGTTTCAGAAAAAAGCTAAATATGAAGGAGTTAAAAAAGAAAAGTCTTTAAGAACCCCAAAATCCTCTAAATTTCATCCTATTTAGATTCACCTATGGTATAATAGTCAATGAATTATACAGTCTAGAAATTTTGCCTATTTCAAACACACAACACTTCTGCACTCATTCTCTTTTCAAATGAAAAGGCCTAGAGCAGGTCCATTTTTGTATTAAGCTTTCTTTTTCTTGATTTCTGTTGTGAATATTCTTAATTTCTTGAAGAGAAATCATTAATGTTGATGTCACCATCATTTTTCCACCTTATGATTTGTGTTTTTAGAGTCTTAGTTTTGAGTTACCTATAAAGTTCAGCTCCAAGAATTAATTACTACCAATAATCATATGTTAAATAAAATGGAAAAGTAGTCTCCTACATTACTAGTTTTCTACTCAAATATGAAAAGTGAAGGAGAGAAAATAAAGGGACATCTGGGGCATTCGATGGTATTTCCCTCTTCCTGCAGTAGTCATGCCTTTTGGAGGGCACTTACCTCTTAAAGGAGCTTTTACAATACTAACCTTGCAGAGCCTCTTAAGTCTTTAAATTCAATATTGAGAAGCGGCAAGAAGTTGCTTTTACAGAATGGACAGGTTGTATTCAAATTTGAATCATCTGCCGTCCATCCAGCCATAATTTCTTCATCATAAACTAAAGCTCCACAAGCTCTGCACTGTGAACAACTTGACATCAAAACCTGAGAGTAGAGAAGTGCAGACATGAGAACCTCTACAGTGAAAACTAATTTCCCTAGGCCGTTCTCTTGAGACATACAATTGTACTCTTTGATCAAATTTAAAATTGAACAATTAACAATTGCTTTATAGATAAAACCACCAGTATATTGCCTTATTACATAAAATACCAAGCAAATATTATTTTATTAAACAAAATGACTTATTATTTTGTCTACAGGGGTATCACAGAAAACAGAACTTCTACCTCCAATGCACAATTCTGATAGATGCTAGACATGCTGGTGTTTTGAGAAGACCCATGGTCTGATTTTTCAAAGTCCTGCCCTTTTATGCCTCTTGGAAATGGAAGTTCACCTAGACAGAAGTAAACAACATAACACATTTATGAAAATGTTCTTACTCTTTGCAAATGCATAGTAAACTATTTAGGGGGAAGCACCACAAGTCTGCAATTTATTTTCAGAGTGGTCCAGTATAAAAATGTGTGTGTGTGTGAGAAAAAACAGTAGTTAACTAAATCTAGGTAGAGAATATATAATTGTTCACTAGATGATTCTTTCAATTTTCCAGGACATTTGAAGTTTTCATAATAGGAAGTTGGTTGGAGAAAATGAATAGAATTACAATTTTAAAAATTAACACAGAGCTCTGGGTAGAGAGGGAGGGAATACAGGGTTAAAGGGCATTATGGTTAACACACATAATGTAGGGGGGTCACGGGGAAGCCATATAGCACAGAGAAGACAAGTAGTGACTCTAGCATCTTACTACACTGATGGACAGTGACTGCAATGGGGTGTGTGTGTGGGAACTTGATAATATGGGTGAATGTAGTACCCACAATGTTGCTCAAGGGAAACCTTCATAAGATTGTATATCAATAATACCCTAATAAAAAAATATATATATAAATATATATAAATAAAATAATTAACACAGAGCTAAAAAATTTCAGTGATACAGCTCAGGGTCTCTCAAACTCTGGTATACATCATATTTACCCAGGAAGCTGGCTTAAAAATATACATTATGAAAGCTCCATTCCACAGATTCAGTCTCAAGAGTTTTAGCCTAGGGCTTGGACATTTGTATATATTTTTAAACAAATTCCACAAGTGATTCTGATACACAGGAAAGTTTGAGAATTACTGATATAATCCACAAGTATACAGAACTAAAAATAAACTCAGTAGGTGACTGTAGTACTTGTATACCATATAAATTAATACTGATACTATGGAATGACTGGATTAAAAATCTATCAGATCACCTCAACAAACGGGGCTGTGTGGGGGTGGGAGGGAACGGTACAAGACACAAGCGGGGACACCCTCCCCGTACCTGTGGAGAACTGCAGTCTTCCTACATCCCCACTGCTGCCACTACTGCCAAGGCTGGTGTTGCTCTGGGACAGTTCTCCAGGGACCAGCCCTGAGATACCCATGTTAGGTGACACATTCTCCCCCAAAACATGGTCTTCGAGGCCAGCTGGAAAGCTGTAATCTCTATTAGTTTCTTCCTTTAATTGAAAAGAGTAAAACCCGATATATATAAATAGTTTTTTCTCCAAAGAAAATATATTCACTCTATTCTTTTAAAATAAATGACCATCCCAGTATTTTTCAAAATCATGAATTCTCCTATTATTTGGAGCTTCTCTTCCATACTGTATGACATTCAAGCAATGACATATAGAACATACTTTAAGATTATGTTGTACCCAGTATACATTAGGAGTGTGGAGTCTCTCAATATTCAGTGTCATAAAATGAAGGAACTCTAGAAGCTCACTGTTGCCAATGGAATCAGGAACCCCAGTACAAGTGTAGCAGAGGCTTTAGAGTCTCAGATAGCCAGACTGTGATCTTGGCTTCTCCATCACTTATTAGATACATGACCCCGCAGAAATTATTTAACTTCTCTAACTTTTAATTATGTCATCTGAAAAAAATATCCTTTAAAATAAGATTGCTGGGAGAATTTCAGTTGGCTATT
Source organism: Phataginus tricuspis (assembly GCA_029783875.1). NCBI lineage: Eukaryota > Metazoa > Chordata > Mammalia > Pholidota > Manidae > Phataginus > Phataginus tricuspis. The sequence continues at coordinate 50,711,376 of JAQQAC010002172.1, forward strand.
TGAGTGTTCAGAATAACAGCCATCAATATTAGAGGCATAATAATATAATACAGAGTTCTGAACACTGTAGTTCTTAATCATTATAAGTGATGATAGTTTAGATTGTGTTTCCTTTTTCTTTAGACTTCTGTAATCTTTTTTCTTTAGACATCCTTGTTGTAAGACCATGTTAAATGATAAAAAAATTTCATTAAGATATGAAAAATAGGAAATAAAAGCACTTATAACACCAACAACTATAGAGTACAATCAAAATCTTGATGTATATATCCTTCTAGTCATTTTTAAATATACATACATAATACATTCTTACAAAACAGGATACTGTTTTTTAACCTAGTCTTTTCTTGGAATTTATTTTAATGTCATTAAATCTTCTATATTATTTAACACCTAAAACCTAATCTGATTTATTAATGTACTATTATGTATTTAGTAAACCCTCTATTACTTAAACATTCAGAATGCCTTAAATTTAATATAAATTACACTGATGAATCCCTTTGGGCTATTTTTACACATATCACTATTTCCTTATATTAAATTCTGGATAAAAGTTATGAACATCTTACAGATTTTTTATTCATTTTTTCATTGAAAATATTAAGTATATCTGGAAGATGGCGGCATGAGCAGGGCGGCGGAAATCTCCTCCCAAAACCATATATATTTGTGAAAATACAACAAATACAACTATTCCTAAAAGAGAGACCAGAAGACACAATACAACAGTCAGGCTACACCTACATCTGCGAGAACTCAGCGCCTCACGAAGTGGGTAAGATACAAAGCCGCAACCCGATGGGACCCGAACACTCCCCCACCCCAGTGCACCGGCGAGAAGAAAAGAATCACAGTGAGGAGGGACTGGAAGCACAGGACCGCCAAATAACCAGCCCTGGTGATCTGCATCAGGACCACTGACACACATCGCATAGTGTATTGGAGATTAGAAAAACAGAAGTGCCGGATCTGAGACAGAGACTGCAAGAAGGTCCCCATAGCCGGCTCCCCGGGACAAAAGAAAAGCACACACTTTTTTTAAAAGTCTTAAAGAGACAAGGGCCAAAAAGCGGAACAAAATCATCCCAGCACACTCAGCCCAGCGGGCTGGGAGTCTTGGAGAATTTCAGACCCCCTGGCCGGCGGCTGGGCAAGCAGTCCTGCCGAGGCTTCCCACAGAGATCAGGAGCCTACCATTTGTTCCCCCCACCCCAGCGAGAGCCACAAAGGGTCCGGCAGAGCCGCGGCTGCTGCAGAACAGTGGAGGAGTGGCTCCACCCACAGCATCCTCACAGAATCACCTCCCAGCTGGCGTGTAGCTAAGCGGGAAGAGCCCCAGAATCAGGTTCAGAAGGCACCAAGGGAACCAGAACGCACCCAACTAGACTGCAAACCCCTGCAGTACTATAGGCTAAGATGAGATGGCCTGCACACAGGCAGCTTAGGGGATCATCCCAGAGACTGCCTCCCGGTGTGCTGGAAAACAACTCAGGCCCCTGAGAAAGGCAAGGAGAACAAGCAGGAAGGGACTTTTTTCTCCCAGCTGACATACATGGCGCATACCAGTGACCACTTCTATTGCAATGAAAAGACAGAGGAATATGGTACAGACAAAGATTAGCCAGCCAACCTCTGAGAAGGGGCCTGATGGAATAGATTTATACAATCTTCCTGAAAAAGAATTCAAAATAAAAGTCATAACCATGCTCATGGATCTAAAGAGAAATATGCAAGAGCTAAGGGAGGAAGTGAGGAAAGACAACGCAGAAATCAGACAACTGATCGATGGGCTTAGGAGCAGACTGGACGAGGTGCAAGAGACTGTTAAAGGAATAGAAATCAGAAAACAGGAATACAGAGAAGCTGAGGTAGAGAGAGAGAAAAGGATCTCTAGGAATGAAAGAATATTAGGAGAACTGTGTGACCAATCCAAACAGAACAATATTTGCATTATAGGAGTACCAGAGGAAGAGAGAGAAAAAGGGATAGAAAGTGTCTTTGAAGAAATAATTGCTGAAAACTTCCCCAAGCTGGGGAAGGAAATAGTTTCTCAGACCATGGAAGCCCACAGATCTCCCAACACAAGGGACCCAAGGAAGACAACACCAAGACACATAATAATTAAAATGGCAAAGATCAAAGATAAGGGCAGAGTATCAAAGGCAGCTAGAGAGAGAAAAAAGATCACCTACAAAGGAAAACCCATCAGACTATCATCAGACTTCTCAACAGAAACCTTACAGGCCAGAAGAGAAAGGCATGACATATTTAATGTAATGAAAAAGAAGGGCCTTGAAGCAAGAATATTGTATCCAGCACGATTATCATTTAAATTTGAGGGAGGGATTAAACAATTCCCAGACAAGCAAAAGCTAAGGGAGTTGGCCTACCATAAACCACCTCTACAGGATATCTTAAAGGGACTGCTCTAGATGGAAGCACTCCTAAGGGTAAAAAGATATCACCAGAGAAAATAAAATCACAGCAAAGAAAGCAGACCATACAAATACTAACTAAAGGCAAAAAGCAAAATCAACTATCCACAAAAGCAGTCAAAGGAAACATAAAAGAGTACAGAATAAAACACTTAGTATATAAAGAAAGGAGGAGGAAGAATAAGAACGGAGAGAAATAAAGAATCATCAGACTGTGTTTATAATAACAAGAAAGTTAACTTAGACTGTTAGACAGTAAAGAAGCTACCCTTGAACCTTTGGTAACCACGAACGTAAAGCTGGCAATGGCAATAAATACATATCTGTTGATAATCAATCTAAATGTAAATGGCCTGAATGCACCAATCAAAAGACACACAGTAATAGAACGGATAAAAAACAAGACCCATCTATATGCTGCTTACAAGAGACTCACCTCAAGCCCAAAGATATACACAGACTAAAGGTGAAGGGATGGAAAAAGATATTTCATTCAAACAACAAGGAGAAAAAAACAGGTGTTGCAGTACTTGTATCAGACAAAATAGACTTCAAAACAAAGAAAGTAGCAAGAGATAAAGAAGGACATTACATAATGATAAAGGGGTCAGTCCAACAAGAGGATATAACCATTTTAAATATATATGCACCCAACACAGGAGCGCCGACATATGTGAAACAAATACTAACAGAATTAAAGGAGGAAATAGAAAGCAATGCATTCATTTTTGGAGACTTCAACACACCACTCACTCCAGAGGACAGATCAACCAGACAGAAAATAAGTAAAGACACAAAGGCACTGAACAACACACTAGAACAGATGGACCTAACAGACATCTACAGAACTCTACACCCAAAAGCAGCAGGATACACATTCTTCTCAAGTGCACATGGAACACTTTCCAGAATAGACCACATACTAGGCCACAAAAAGAACCTCAGTAAATTCAAAAATATTGAAATTCTACCAACCAACTTCTCAGATCACAAAGGTATAAAGCTAGAAATAAATTGTAGAAAGAAAATAAAAAGGCTCACAAATACTTGGAGACTTAACAGTATGCTCCTAAATAATCAATGGATAAATGACCAAATTAAAACAGAGATCAAACAATATATGGAGACAAATGGCAACAATAACACAAAGCTGCAACTTCTGTGGGATGGAGCAAAGGCAGTTCTAAGAGGAAAGAATATTGCAATCCAGGCCTATTTAAAGAAGGAAGAACAATCCCAAATGAATAGTCTAAAGACACAATTATTGAAATTGGAAAAAGAAGAACAATTGGAGGCCCAAAGTCACCAGAAGGAGGGACATAATAAAGATCAGAGAAGAAATAAATAAAATTGAGAAGACTAAAACAATAGAAAATAATCAATGAAGCCAAGAGCTGGTTCTTTGAAAAAATAAACAAAATAGATAAACCCCTGCCCTGACTTATTAGGAGAAAAAGAGAATCTACACATATAAACAGAATCAGAAATGAGAAAGGAAAAATCACAATGGACCCCACAGAAATACAAAAAATTATAAGAGAATACTATGAAAATCTATATGCTAACAAGCTGGAAAACCTAGAAGAAATGGACAATGTCTTAGAAAAATACAACCTTCCAAGACCGACCAAGCAAGAAACAGAAAATCTAAACAGACCAATCACCACCAACGAAACTGAATCGGTAATCAAAAACCTACCCAAGAACAAAACCCCCAGGCTACATGAATTCACCTCTGCATTTTATCAGATATATAAAGAAGAAATAATACCCATTCTCCTTAAAGATTTTCAAAAAATGGAAGAGGAGGGAATACTTCCAAGCTCATTCTATGAAACCAGCATCACTCTAATACCAAAACCGGGCAAAGACCTCACCAAAAAAGAAAATTACAGACCAATATCCCTGATGAACGTAGATGCAAAAATACTCAACAAAATATTAGCAAACCGAATTCAAAAATACATCAAGAGGATCATACACCATGATCAAGTGGGATTCATCTCAGGGATGCAAGGATGGTACAACATTCGAAAATCCATAAACATCATCCACCACATCAACAAAAAGAAAAACAAAAACCACATGAACATCTCCATAGATGCTGAAAAAGCATTTGAGAAAATTCAGCGTCCATTCATGATAAAAACTCTCAACAAAATGGGCATTGAGGGCAAGTACCTCAACATCATAAATGCCATATATGACAAACCCACAGCTCACATCATACCAAACAGCAAGAAGCTGAAAGCTTTTCATCTAAAATCAGGAACAAGACAGGGATGCCCACTCTCTCCACTGTTATTCAACATAGTACTGGAGGTCCTAGCCATGGCAATCAGACAAAACAAAGAAATACAGATTGGTAAAGAAGAAGTCAAACTGTCACTATTTGGAGATGACATGATATTGTACATAAAAAACTCTAAAGACTCCACACTGAAACTAGTAGAACTAATATCTGAATTCAGCAAAGTTGCAGGATACAAAATTAACACACAGAAATCTGTTGCTCTCCTATACACTAATGATGAGCTAACAGAAAGGGAAATCAGGAAAACAATTCCATTTAAAATTGCATCCAAAAGAATAAAATACCTAGGAATAAACTGAATGAAGGAAGTGAAAGACCTATACCCTGAAAACTACAAGACACTCATAAGAGAAATTAAAGAGGACACTAACAAATGGAAATGCATCCCATGCTCTTGGCTAGGAAGAATAAATATTGTCAAAATGGCTATACTACCTAAAGCAATCAACACATTCAACACAATCCCTATCAAAATACCAACAGCTTTCTTCAATGAACTGGAACAAATAATTCTAAAACTCATATGGAACCACAAAAGACCCTGAATAGCCAAAACAATCCCGAGGAGGAATAAAACAGGGTGAATTACGCTCCCTGACTTCAAGCTCTACCACAAAGCCACAGTATTAAGACAATTTGGTATTGGCACAAGAACAGACCCACAGACCAGTGGAACAGAATAGAAAACCCAGACATTAACCCAAACATATATGGTCAATTAATATATGATAAAGGAGCCTTGGATATACAATGGGGAGATGACAGCCTCTTCAGCAGCTGGTGTTGGAAAAACTGGACAGCTACATGTAAGAGAATGAAAGTGGACTACTGTCTAACCCCATACACAAAAGTAAACTCAAAACAGATCAAAGACCTGAATGTAAGTCATGAAACCATAAAACTCTTAGAAAATAACATAGGCAAAAATCTCTTGGACATAAACATGAGCGACTTCTTCATGAACATATCTCACCAGGCAAGAGAAACAAAAGCAAAAATGAACAAGTGGGACTATATCAAGCTGAAAAGCTTCAGCACAGCAAAGGAGACCATCAGTAGAACAAAAAGACATCCTACAGTATGGGAGAATATATTCAGAAATGACATGTCAGATAAGGGGTTGACATCCAAAATATATAAAGAACTCACGCATGTCAACAAACAAAAAGTAAATAATCCAATTAAGAAATGGGCAGAGGATATGAATAGACACTTCTCCAAAGAAGAAATTAAGATGGCCAACAGGCACATGAAAAGATGTTCCACATCGCTAATCATCAGAGAAATGCAATTTAAAACCACAATGAGATATCACCTCACACCAGTGAGCATGGCCAACATCCAAAACACAAACAACAACAAATGTTAGCGAGGATGTGGAGAAAGGGGAACCCTCCTACACTGCTGGTGGGAATGCAAATTAGTTCAACCATTGTGGAAAGCAGTATGGAGGTTCCTCAAAAAACTCAAAATAGAAATACCATTTGACCCAGGAATTCCACTCCTAGGAATTTACCCTAAGAATGCAGCAGCTCAGTTTCAAAAAGACAGATGCACCCCTATGTTTATCGCAGCACTATTTACAATAGCCAAGAAATGGAAGCAACCTAAGTGTCCATCAGTCGATGAATGGATAAAGAAGAGGTGGTACAAATACACAATGGAATATTATTCAGCCATAAGAAGAAAACAAATCCTACCATTTGCAACAACATGGATGGAGCTAGGGGGTATTATGCTCAGTGAAATAAGCCAGGCAGAGAAAGACAAGTATCAAATGATTTCACTCATATGTGGAGCATAAGAGCAAAGAAAAAAAGAAGGGAAAGAACAAAACAGTAGCAGACTCACAGAACCCAAGAAAGGACTAACAGTTACCAAAGGGAAAGGGACTGGGGAGGATGGGTGGGAAGGGAGGGACAAGGGGGAAAAAGGGGCATTATGATTAGCAGACACAATGTTGGGGGGGCACGGGGAGGGCTGTACAACTCAGAGAAGACAAGTAGTGATTCTACAGCATCTCACTACGCTGATGGACAGTGACTGTAATAGGGTTGGTAGGCGGGACCTGATCAAGTGGGGAGTTTAATAACCATAATATTGCACATGCAATTGTAGATTAATGATACCAAAATAAAAATAAATAAATAAAAATATTAAGGGTCACTTATTTGTCTTTGCAAGGCACTGGTACCAGGGTTACAGCAATGAGAAGAAAAGATTAAGAGCTGCGATCACTTCGAATTTAGAGTCAGATATTCCAAGTCCAAATTACTCTGTAGAAATCTTTTATTTTTTCAACACTAATAAAAATTTCAAAAGTAAAATGGTTCATTCTGTTGTGTTTTTTTAAAAACATAATACCAGGTTAAGATACTTCTGAAGTTTGTTTGTCTTGTGTTCACTGGCCTTGTAATCTCTTTAAATACAAAATGCACGGTGTCTTTTAATATTCAATATTATGCTTTTAATTCAATTAATAGTTTGCCTATAATATAAAGTTTTCCTTCAAGTAGTATAGAAGTTTTTTGTCCAATCTGATTTCATGTGCCTCTACTTCCTATTTAGAACTTTAGCAATCCGAAATTGATTATATTATCTTTAAGCCTCCATGCTTTTTCACATTATTCTCTCAGATATACCTCTGTCCCCTTACCACTTTCGTGGTAACTTCAAATTTATCCATCAAAACCCGACTTAGATGTCACCTGCTTTGTTTTTTTTGGACAGCCCCCACCAGAACTTCTTCTATGGTATTACTGCCTTCTTTGTTACATTAATGGTTAAGAACATGGACTCTAGAGCCAGTCTCCCAGATTCCTAATTAAAGTTCTATCACTCACTAGTTGTGTGACCTGGAAGTTAATTAACGTCTCTGAATCTCAGATACCTCATATATAAAATGGAGGCAATAAAAATTAAACATATAAGCGTACATATATATCAAATAAACATATGGCTTATGACAGTAAGCATGACACAGTGTTACAATAATAATGGCAAATATTTATAGATGGTGTCCTTTCTACTGAAGTACCCAAGTATTATATAATTCTTTGAATACAAAGGTGAACTTTTCATTAAGTTTTTCTATAAAACAAATATGCAAATTTTCCCTACTTCTATTTTCATAAAAATATCTAATGATTCTCTTTAAAATGATTTTTAAAAATACTGCTTTTGTTGTGCAGCATAAAATCTATGGATTAAGTGATTTCATATGTATTAGAAATAAGACAGGTAAAAGTTATTTAAAAAGTAAAGTGCTATGCAAATATAACATGGCATTGTTAAATTCAAATAGTAATCATCAGAGCTTCCAATAAAATAAACAATGTGTTGGACTGACCTACTGAATAAAAAATAGTGCTTCTAGAGTTTACCAAAGGGGAGGGGTGGGGAGGGTGTGTGGGGAGAGAGGGAGAAGGGGATTGAGGGGTCTCACGATTAGTGCACATGATTAGGGGATCATGGGGAAGACAGTGTAGCACAGAGAATACAAGTAGGGACTCTGTGGCATCTTACTACACTGATGGACAATGGGGTATGGGAGCGACTCCATAGTAAGGGTGAATGTAGTAACCACATTGTTTTTCTTATGAAACCTTCATAAGATTGCATATCAATGATACCTTAATAAAAAAAAAAGGAAGAAAAAAAATAGTCCTGAAGTTCTACTTATGCATGTTCAAGTCATTTCAAGAAATAGTATATGCATTGTTTTAAAATGTAAAAACCATACTTCCCAGAAATCTCTAAATAATGGTTTATATATTAAAAAATACTACCAACATTCCTATATTAAGCAGACCACACACGTGAGACATTCTTACCTCATCATCTGAGTAGTTGTAGGCAGATGCTACAGCCACCCACATCTTACTGGCCACGGTTGCTGCTTGTTTCATGCCAGATTTTAGGACATCTATCTTGGGTCCTGAGAGTATATTATCCAGCTTTAGCCCTGACAAAGAATTTACCACAGAACCCAACGAGCCATGTGGTGAAGAGCGCACCAGTGCTGATAAAGAAGTTGAACGTTCTTTATGACCTCTAGAAGGAGTTTGCTGCTTGAACCGCCCAGTCAAAGTTTTAGACCTAGATACTGCTGGGGAGCTCTCTTCACTTTCAGGACTTTCCTGTGCTGATGGACCATCCCCTAAAGGTAGGCTTGATCTCCTCTCTAGAGGGTGAGTAAATGCAGTGGGAGCACCACGCTCTCTGTTCTCCTCTCCATGTAATTCCATACTAGCAGACTTGCTCCCCAGGGGACTCTTTAGGTTCATATAGCTTTCAATTTCATCAGCTAGATTCCGTGCAATAACTGGAGAAAATGATTTATCTTCAGAATCAGGAATTTTTTCTCCTATACATTCAGTGGCTAAAAGAGACAAAGGATCTAGTCCAGTTTCAACATCTTCCCTTTCAACAGCTTTAGCAACACCATACAAACTACTTGTCTTATTTATTAGATCTTTAAACCCTGTTTTCAGGTCTCTGAACTGATTGCTGCTACCATCATTCTGTAGACCATCACATGTGTCCTTTGTCGTAGTATTGTCAGCTACTTTATCATCAATCACGGGTTCTAGGAGCTCTTGGCTTTCCTCAAGCATCTCTAACACTGAAGATCTGTGCTCAGAATCCCAAGGGTTTTCAGATACATGAGTCCTAGTATCAGCTAGATGACAGCTAACACTCTCAAAGCTCTGGGTTCTTCCACTATGAAGTGAAGAAGTCTTTGGACACGTTAGTGCTGCTGTGAGAATCTTGGCATCTGCTCCCATCATGATAGCTACTTCACTTGAATTCAAATCCAGACTGCTCTTCTTAAGCAACATTCCTGCTCTACTTTCTGAACTAAAGCTACAGCTTCTCTCTGGAAAATGCTGTCTTTTTTCTCCTTTATCACTGTTCTTCTTGAGATTAGTAACTTCACCAAACACTGTATCTTCAACTGGATCTTGTGCAGAAAATAACACATTTGATGTACTACCTAAAAGAGAAAGTACAATTTTAAAAATGAATGTTTTTTGCTATAGCTTTTATAAAAAGTGTTTATCTTCTGATTTTTGAAAAGTGACATACAGCAAAAGGTTCAGCAAGTTTAGAAGGTACAAAGAAGGTATACAGAAAAAGTACCAAAAAAAATAATAAATCCATTCACCCTGCCTCCCAAATATAACATTTTAATGTATCATCTGCCTTCTACCCTGTATGCATATACCAAACACATTTAAAAGATATGCAAATATGCTGTATATACCTTTATTGTTCACTAAAATACATCACACTTATAAATATAGATCTTTCAATAGTATCTTACATTTTAAAAGTTTTACATTCAATTTAAAAAATACATTGTGTTAAACAGCAAACCTAGAAAGATACAATCTCTTTTATTTTAGCTTTCATATATCTAATTCAACAAATATTTGCCAGGAATGTACTCTGCACAAAGCAAATTCATAATCATAGAGGAATTATGTACTTGTTTTGGCCAAAGCCTTACTACTTCAAAGTAAAATAACTGTCCCAAAGTAAAGGAATCTAGAATGGAGTGCTCAGAATTGGCAAAATCCAAGGAGGCTAATAAAATCTGCATAGCTAAAAAATTTTGCAGATACATTCATTCCTCCAACAAATATCTGAATACCTACTAGCACCCACTCTGTGAGGTGTGAGAAATACAATGGGGAATAAAACAGACCTGATCCAGCCCTCACAGATGTCAGTCTTAATTGATTGGGTGGAACAAAATTATGCCTGTGGCTGTAGGACTCTCCCGAGCTTTGGGGGAAGCAGTTTTTACTCTTTGCTACCACTATTTTTGTGTAGTGTTAAGTGGTATGAATCTTCCATTTCCCTTCAGTGTCAGGAATTACTGTCACTGGAATCTAAGCACCTCACTACCTCTCTGTTCTCGGTGGTACAGGAGGCCCTGCCGTCCTCTCTCACTATCTACCAAGAGGAAGAGGGACCAACCTGAGAACAGGCACCGCAACAACAGAAGGTACTCCCAGTGACAAAACGCTCTCAATTCCCCTCCTTTTAAAAATTCACCATCTTTATATAAAAGATCTATTTTAACTTCTCCTTTGGCCCATTTATAAGATTCAAGCTTACTTCTGGCTTTTTAGCACATTCTTTACAATTAAGACAATTGAATGCCATTAAAGATATGTATATTTGTAGAAATGTATTTTCAATATTTAACAACCAATATGTAAAGACTCACCAGTGCTACTTTTCCTGCCATTGACATCCAGTATCCCAGATGGAACTCTCACAATACTGCTGCCCCACGCAGGAGGCTCAGTAGGACTTGGTGGCTCTGCACTAAATTCTGAGTGTTTTGCCACAACAGCAGAGACATCACACACCTCTGGGAAAAAATACTTGGATGTTATCATTCCTACTTCTGTCAATACTTAACAGAAACCATATACTGACTTTCATATTTTTTTTGTACTTTTTCCCCAAGTGGGGGTGAATACATAATTATTTTATCACAGATTTATTGTGTCTGATTTACTTTATCCCATAAATGTTGCCCGTACTGACTGAAATAAATGCTTATTTTGGCATTTAATAATCCTAACTTGATCAATCTTGAGTGAATAAGGTTTTGGTCTTCAGTTATACTTGTCATCACATATCAAGGAGAGGGGCTTGCTTCTGTGTAACTCCGGAGCATCCTTAGGGAAAGTGTACTTTTGTTAAGAGTACATGTTTTCAGAAGTACTCCGTATTTCCATAAAATGACTGTAAATCATTTCATCTCAATAAGTCCCTTAAAAAACAAAAAACAGGAAAACCAGACTATCTTTAACCTACTAATGAAAAATATGCACTTACATATTTGAAGGATTTCTACAAGTTTGATGGCTTACAACTTCGTTGTGTTTTTTGCCACAAAGTAGCTATTTAACTTAAGCAAATGAATACCTCAGTGGTTCCCAGTTTCCTCCAAAACTGAGGGCTGACCTACGGAGTCTCTGAAGGTCTCTTAAATTTTAAAATTCAGAGACTACCAAAATCTATCATATATAACAGTGCATGGTATTTTATAACTCTAGATCTTATATTTCTGGAAATTATCACCAAAATTATCAAATAAGACTTTTCATTAATATGGGTATTTTTGTAAGTAAAGCTACTAGGTATCAATACTTAACCTTCTGGTTGCACTTTTGTTTTAGTTATCAGTTCTCTTGCTTCTTGTTCTTCAGGCACATGAATTTCTGCATCATCCTTTAAAAGTTCATCCTTAGACCCATAGCCTTGATCAGACTGACCACCTGGTAAAAAGAATGCATGCTTACATATGCTTTCATATACTTTAATTAGTCCAGCTGTAAAATGTCAAAAGGAAATTCCAGTGATCTACACAATTAGATTTAAAGAAAAGACAAGAAAGCTCACAAAGCTCACAAAGCACACAGACCATTTAAAAATAATGATAAGAAGCAAAGAGCTGCAAGAACAGGAACATCAAAGACTAAAAATCATTATACACTGGGAAGTATTGGTGAGCACTGAACCTTAATTTCCTTGTCGATAAACTAAAAGATGTGGATAAGACACTTTGAAAAGTTTCTTTTGGAGTGTATCTACAGAATGCTAGCTTTTGTGTAATAAAGGGGAAATAAAACAAACAGGTATCTGCTTACTTTTGCAAAAAGAAACGCAGGAGTAAAAAGCCAGAAAACAATACAACTTTTTACCTATATGGGGTGGAGGCAAATAGGATGGAAGGTTTGAAGAGAGAGGAAACTTCTCTAAATACGGCTTATTGTGTTGTGGGCTTTTTTTGGAAATGTATTAACTTCTACATATTCAAAAAATTAAATCAACAAAACAGATTGGGGGAAACAACTAAAATTGAAGGCAAACAGAAGCAAATAAAATCAATAGTATTTCATATGAAAAACATAAGCACACTGAAAGAATTGAGAGAAGACTAATCCAACACATTATTCTGAGTATATACCCTAAGCCTAGGTATATACTGAACTCCTTAGGAGGTCTGTTTCTCACAAGAGAATAGGTGTATCAATTCTGAAATTATTTTATATGTATTGCAGATGTGATGATGTTGTTGGGAGCCAAAATTCTTACTGTAGAAGAAGAGAGACTTTTTTTTTTAATGGAGTGAAACAAGGCAAAGAAAAACCTGTAGGGCTGATTTGGAATTAGGTTTCTAAAACATACATACACATTTTGTAGCTCAACTAAAAAGTCTAGAAGTAGTAACACCGTGGTAACAATTAAACATACCTACAGCCTAGATCTTGGCTTCTAAGATCTACTGCCCATTAAAAAGGAACCTGGAATCCTTGAAGAAATGGCTGATTCTAGAGCTCAGGCGGGGAAGGTAAAATAAAGAGTATATTTTTGTGCAAGAAAGGAAGTGCTCAAAAATATGATGAGGGCATGTCTAAAGGACATAGAATAAATGTAGAGGGATGATACAGTTGGTAAAATCACTGTTTTATAAAATCATCATAGTAAAGATTGATATAGGCAAGAATCATCAATGAATGCTCAGTTTAAAAGAAAGAGTGTGACAAGAAAGAGGATATTATTACTGCATATCTCAGAGTATCTCCTACATACAACTTATTATCTGAGATAATGGTAACTAATAGTAACTAAACACTGAGACCTGATGATCAAAATTAACATCAACAAGGGTCAGGAAGACATTGTGTGCCCCTGGGATGCAATAATCTAAGAAGGATACAATATTATTTTTAGAGCAGAGTGATGGATGAAAAACCTAATCACAAAGAGACATCAGACAGACTCAGACTGAGGAGCATTTCACAAAATCACTGGATTAAATTCTTCAAAAAGATCAAAGTCATGAAAGACAAGGAAAGGGTGAGGAAATATGCCAGGTTAAGAGAGACTAAAGGGGAGGGAGTTAAAGTACCACAAAGGACATTACAATTCCCAAAGATGGAATACAGACTATAAATTAAAATAGTATATCAATGTTTTCCTGAATTTGTTATACTTTGGTTACATAAGAGAAAATATCTTGAAGTATTAAAAAGTAAAAGGGCAAAATATATGCAACCTCCTCTCACACGATTTAGAATAAAAATAGTAATGTGTGTATATGTATAAAAGAAAATCTTAAAAGGGACAAACTAAATAAAATCTAGATAAAACTTATTCAAGAGTCCTTTGCACTATTCTTGCAATATTTCTATACATTTAAAATTATTTCAAAATAAAGTTTTTAAAAAGTGGCTTTAAAGTTCTATCATTTAAAACCAAAACTAAGGCCAGTTACTAGAGAATCATTAAGGATGTCAGTCAAAAACATGTAAACAAAAAATATAGTGCCTTTCACTTTCTACCAATTGTTATGTTGCCTCTCAAACTTCGGGTTTGCCATATAATGAATGAACTAAACTTCTTTAAATAACTGCTATGTAGAATGACTAACTTCAGTCACTTTTTTATTGGCCCCCTCAAAGTCTTGTAAAGTATTACTGTGCCATGAAATGGACACTAGACTGGGCACTGAGTAAACTGACTGAACTCAGATATGCCCCCCCAACAACTAAGTGACTCTGTATCAGGTACCAAGGGTGAAGATTCTACAAGATAATCCTTAATGAAAAAAGTAACTTAAGCATCTGGGCTGGAAATCTCCAAAAGTATCAAATGACATCATCAGAAACTTTACAAAGACACATAATCACTGCAAATTCAGTATCAGGGGTTCAGCTATTTGAAATGCCGCTGAAAAGAAATAACATGGAAAAGAGATCTGAAGATTTCCCCCCAACTCTTGTAATCTTTTACCCAGAGTACTAGGACATTGTTTTTTCCATTGCAGGAGACAAGTTTATAAATCTACAGAGATAAGCAGAGTGTTTATTTCTTATTATTCTTGATGATATGGTTTCATGCCACCATAATTCCTTGGTTTTTATAAGTAGAATCCCCTTATGCTCTAAGTATTAGAAAGAAATACAGGATGAAATAAAGTGGCTTTAAAATGAAAGTCTCCAACTTGTTGAAAGAAAAGTTAATTTACAAACAGTATTGTAACTTACAGTTTTATGTTGACTTTCAATGATTTATACATGCTTCTGTAATTATGGGGGTAGTTTTTAGCACAAGAATTCAGCAGATCAGTTTTAGCAAGCAATGACCTCGACAAATGGAACACTAAAATCTTTAAAACTACTGGACATGATGCTACAAACCAACCTCAAAATAAGAATTATAGCAAGGCACAGTATACTTTTAAATAAGGTAACAAAAATGCTTTGCAAGTTGGTCATAAAATGTCAGTTGGATATTTTCAGTAGTACATACAATGACTTATCTGAAGGAGAAAAAGCCAAGAAAACTAAAATTGTTTTCCACTTGAAACAATACTTAAAATACAATAAAAGATCTCTCCCCCACCCCTGCATGTCAGTGAAATTTAACCTAATAAATGGAAATTACCTGAAGTGGTTAACATTCAAGGGTAGAATTAATGCACACGTGTATCCATAGCTTCACGTCATACAAGTCTGCACCCCACACCATGACAGCCAAGGACAAATGCAGCACCAAGAAACAGCACAGAGCAAAAAGCAGAGTGACAAAGAGCAGAGAAAAGGAAACTTCAGTCATTGAGACCAGTTCACCAGATGATGCGCAGGAATTAGACTCAGAATTCTTTTCAAAGAAAAGCTTGAGATATTAACAATAACAACAACAAAAAAGAAAAGCAATACAAGAAGAAGAATGTGCAACACATATACATCTTCTCAATGTGCTACTTTATACTTATTTCTAACTTGAATGAACCAAGGTTATGCCCATAGCCTTGTATGTAAAAGTAGCTTCAGAAGGTTCTCAGATTTTAAAGTGTCATTTAAAGTAATGACTATGGCAAAGAGAATACTTTTTCTCACGGTGACTTATTTTCTTCACACTTTAATATCACCAATCTTTAATAAATATTTTTCACCTAATGAAAAAAAGATCTACAAGTTGTATTACTAATATTCAAGTTCCTCTGCTCACAATTCCTAACAATTACATCATATACTTTCACAAATGAATGATGAACAAATGCAAAGAAGCATGATGCTGGAGTCTTCTGCACAGAACTCCGAATTTACAGATCCAATTCCTTCCTTTGCGTATATATAAGTATGCTGAAGTACTCATATTGTACAAAGTCAAGAAAGGAGGGCAAAATCTTTTTTTAAAAAAGAAAGAATTAACACCAGAATACATGAAGGGTTAGTAAAATTCAGATTTTGCTACCTGTGCTAGAGTGATTATCAATGGAATCAAGCCTGATTAAATCTCTGACGAAGACTGTGTGCTCCCCACTGTTAGCATCATTAGAACTATCCACGCTACCGTGGCTCACCGTGTCCCCATCACTTCCACCTGTGGCGTTCTGAGGAGCTAAAGATAAGGACAACAGCAGTTCAGTAACTCATGCACTGATAATATCTGAAACTAAACATGAATGACCTACAGTTCATTTAAAGTTGTAGAACACTTTCTTAATTTATGGAGGAAAGAAATACTTTTGGAGTAAGGTAATCTCTGTCTTTAGTTGTATATGAAAATATCAACCAGAATTTCATTTATGTTTCTATTTCATGTAATTAAAAATTCACATGCCTAGAAAGCTTTTTTAACAAGAAAGTATCTTTCCAATCACATGTATTACCTGATATTGAGGAGACCTGTTGCTTTTGCACAGTCTTTTTAAGCGGCTGCCTAAATTGTGCCAAGCCATGTACCACGTTCCGTACCTTCGTCCATAAGAAGACACCACTGCGGGTACTGCTAGGCCATGGGCTCTCCAAAACTACCTAAAGGTAAAAAATAAAGGTAAAAATAGTGATTAATAGGTATGTTTGATTTTTTTGAAAACGATACATATACAGTACATTTAAAGAGTTATAACCCCAAAACATCTAAAAAGTTTCATAATTAAAGGTATAAAAAAAGATCAGTCTTAATGAGCAGCATATATTGTCTAATGTCAATCTCACTTACCTTATTATAATAACCGTAAGTAATAGCATTTGGCTTTATCTTTGCAGTTTTCATTTCAAATAAGACTCTCACTGCTAAAACAGGATGACACCACAGTCCACAAAGCTGCATCACTACTCGGTAGCACACCTGACAGGACAGAATATCAAGCATCAGCAGCGGGCCTATTAGTCTATCTGTGACTTGCAGAGATTTTCTAAATGACTCAACTCTTCTCATTATTTTCTCCTTTATTCTGGTTTAAGTCCCAGTAATTATTTTTCAGACCTATCCACTAATGGAAGTACCAGCTTTATCAACTATTTCACACAAGACCTATGTGTATGGGTGTCATTTGTTTTAGAAACTAAGTTTACACAAAGAGAATGATTATTATTCTCCATAATTTGAGAAGGAATTCATTTTTAAAATCAAGTATGATTAAAATACATCTCTCCCAAATTATGGTTTATATTCGAAGCCAAAGGAATTAAAGACAGTCCATCTTAACAAAATATGAGAAGAAAGTTAAAAACCCTGTAATATTATTAGTAAAGGCTTCTCTGAGAATATATATTTACTGAGGAGGGCTAGATTTGGAGGATGAGTCAGCTGGGAGCTCCTAAAAGTTACAATCTCACATATCAGAGGACAACGAAAGAAACCATGAAGAATGAGTCAGGAATCTCAAGGATCCCTGACAAAGAGGTGAGCCAGTTTATAGGAACAGTGACAGGGACATCAAAGGCTACTTGGCTTAATTTCAGAACAATGAAATATACATACTGAAGGTACTCTTCTTGGAACTTGTGATATATGCTTTGTTTGTGAAAGAGTTGGCAAACAATGGTGAGCACCATAAAGCCTAGCTGCTTTCTCTACTGAAGGGGAAAGTAAAAGATTTGAGAAAGGATAGTTTACTCAACAGAACAGAAGAAATGACATAGGAAAAGAGATGTGAAAAGGCACAGGATCAAAAAGATGAGTAAGTACTCTGAAGCTAGAAATGAAGAGTATAATTTAGGAGCAGAAGGAGGTCAGAAACTGATAGAGCAACTCTATAACTGACCAAGTTAAAAAGCGTTGGAAAACTACATGAATCAGGAATAATTGAAGGAACCAGATAAGATGTACAAGGAGTGAAGGAGAATGTGGCACACGAGAGTTCTTCAAATATCTGGAGTTGTCACACACATAAAAGAGGAAGTGAACAGATTGTACAATTCCAAATAAGCCAAAGGGAGCTAAACACAAAACATATGCACTTTCTAACAATTAGAGACAATTCAAACACAGGCAAGATCACATATTCTACAGACTTTCTACAAGGCATCTCAGCTTTAGGCTGAAGTTGTACTAACATAGCCTAAAATCCTATTCAACTCTTAAGATTCTTTGAGCCATGAAGAGGTAAATCACTTCCCATGTCAGACTGGGATTAATGCAAGTTTTCTAAAATCATTCTAGACAACAGATTTATTCTGAAGTCTGCAATGTGCTCCCCCAACCTTCCAGATTTACCTGTATAGGAGCCAGGCACCAAACTAAAGAAACAGTAATAATGCCAGGGATATACTTTTTTCAATTGCAGTATTTTGTTACCTAAAACATCTTTAGATATCTGTAGTAGATAAAAGATGAGAACAAACTCTTTGCTACCTCTCCCATTGAGAGGCCTATGTCCCTCCCCTTAAATTGAGAGATTGCATGACCAATCTCATTCAACTGATGTGACACTGTACCAGTTTCCTGACTTACACCTTAAGAAACTACCAGTCTCTAATAGTTAACCAAAGGGAAAGGGACTGGGGAAGATGGGTGGGAAGGGAGGGATAAGAGGGAAGAAGGGGCATTACGATTAGCAGATGTAATGTTGGGGGAGCATGGGGAGGGCTGTACAACTCAGAGAAGACAAGTAGTGATTCTATAGCATCTCACTACGCTGATGGACAGTGACTGTAATGGGGTTGGTGGGGGGGACCTGATGAAGGGGATAGTTTAATAACCATAATATTGCACATGTAATTGTAGATTAATGATACCAAAATAAATTATGTATTAAAAAAAAAGAAACTACCAGTCTCACTTCTCTCTTGAAACAAATATTCTTGGAGCTCTAAGGTATCATGGAAAAAGCCTAAGTACCACATGGAAAGGACCTGAGACTACGTGGAGCGACAGAGACCCACTGGAGCCCAGCCTTCCAGTCAAGCTTGGCTGGCATTTGAGTTAAATTATCTTGAACCCTGGACCCTACAGACAGGACCAGTTAGTAACTGATTATAACCAAGTGATACCAGTTAGTGCAATGTAGAATAGAAAAACACCCAGAATCGTTTCTGGATTCTCAGCATTTAAAATAGATTTCATAAAATGGTTGCCTTTTAAGCCACTAAAGTTCTGGGGTGGTTTGTTATTCAGCAATGTACAACAATATCTGTATGAGCAGACTGATGAGACAATGTAGAAATAAGCTTGACTTAAGTATTTCATTAAATATTCAGTCAATAGTACTAAAAGCAAAATGCATTAATTTTGCCACACTGTATATGCTATTTCTGGGTCTTCTCAGAGTTTTAATTTTAAACGAAGGTTAATAAAACTTTTACAAACATAACATGTAGAACACAAAAGCTGTCAAGTTAAAACATTAAGCACATGAATTAAATAGTTCCATCCAACAGGGTTCTAATGGAATATGGACCAATCAGTCAAAACTAGTTACTTGGTGGGCAGCCTTATGTGTGTGTCATTTCGTCTAAATTTAAAATTTCTCTTCGTAAAATGTGTAATATAAATTGCCTCACAGTGTTGCTGGGAATACCAAAGGAAATAATGTACATGAAAATACTGCAAAAACTTTAATGTGCTATTATATGTATAATCAGTAAGCAGATAAAATCCATCAAATATGCCTAGCAAATATTTATTCTTAATTTTAAAATAAAATTTCTTTCTTCTGGCTGTAGAGATGTAACTACTTCCAGAGACTACAAATCTGTCAATGTAACTTGTTAGAAGTCCCAGTACAACAAATTAACCTTCAAATTCTAAACCTCCTATCATGGTGTTTATTGGGGAAACAGTCTGAAAAGGTTCTTTTAGTTTACTAGTAGTAATTGCTACATGTTAGAAAACAAGAGAATGTAGTTATTTGTACCAGAGTCTACCACAGAACTTCAGTACCTATAAAGGAAAATACTTCTCAAGTAATTTGTGATATGGCTTATGAATTTATAATTTATCAAGGAAACTAAGTATTGTGCTTTGAATTTAAAGTAAGATAATATTTGCTGTCTCATATACTTTAAAACACCTTAAAAATGTTCTATGCTTTTTACAAAAGTTTAAATTTTACAAAAGTTAAAGCACATTTTAAGACATTTCTTATATACAAAAACTCTGTCAGAACAAATTTTTTAAAACACTAAAATGTTTGAGGTGCAAAACACCAATTCTGGCCAAGTGTTTTTAATTTCAAATAGTTCTATAAATGTCAGATGAGAGAAAATGTATGGCTATTTTAGTGCTTATTTTACAACTATCTTATCTGAAAAGCTTTTATAACATACAGATAATATTTAGAGAAAAATGAATTTTAGTGTGCCCACAGCATTATCAAATTTTAATACTATACATATTGTATTAGTTTCAGACCTTTTTTTATTTTAAAGAGGAAATTGCTGAAGTCTGTCATGTGTCCCTCCTCCATTCCCATTTCTCTTCTCTCCTTGAGCTATCTCCTTCCCCCAGAAATCTGTTACTCTGAATTTTTATTTCAACTTCATTTTAAATTTGAATCTGGTTCTAAATATCATGTATAGTTATTTTAACACCAAAAATAATTTTAAAGGGAAAAACAGCAGAGAGAAAGGCTAAATAAGTGACTCAATTTCTTCAACCATTAACTGGATAATATCACTACCTGTCTTTTAGGATGGTTCTGAGGCTTATGAGAGGTAATGCATGTAAAGCATTTAGCACCTCATTCACTGAGTGCACACTGTGAGACAAGTAGTATTCTAGGCACGTTATGTACATGAACTAATTCAATCCTCAAATTAACCTTATGAGGAAAGTTTAACTATTACCTCCATCAATGGGGCAGTTTTGTCCTCCAGCGAACATGTGAAAATGTCTGCAGCCATTTTTTGACTGCCATGGAGGATGAAGTTGTTACTGGCATCTAGTGAGTAGAGGCCAGGGATGCTGCTAAGCATCCTACATTGTACAAGACAGGTCCCCGGGATAAATAATTATGAGGGGCAAAATTCAATAGTGCCAACACTGAGAAACACAGATCTACATTTTCATATACATAGTCTGAAACACAGATAGGTTACAAAACTCATCTGAGGACACAGGTACTAAATGGAGAGACACTTATTAAAAGCCTATTCACTATTTGCTTCCTAATAAAGTCATGTTAAGAATAAAATGAAGTCAATATTATTTTCTATTTATCAAGGGCAAACGATCTGGTCTAAGTTAAGGTAGTCTCTGCTTCATTCTGAAGCAGTAATTTTTAAATAAATGTATTCAAAAATAAACAAGTACTAGTTCTATGAAAGAGTCTTACCTTTCTTGCTTACGGAAAATATCTGAAGACACTTTAAAGCACCCAAGACCTAAATTTTCTTAAAAATACAAAAATAAAATTTATCTTCATAACGATAACTCAATTTGTTATACTTGCCTCATCTAATGGATCCACGTCTGTTTTCCTCATCTTAATAAGCACATCATATGCCTGCTGAAGTGCTCTGACCTTAGGATGAGAAACTCTAACATAGGCTGGGAGACAAATAAACCATAAACTGTAACAATGACTGAAGAGACACCTGGCCCATTGCGGTGGGTTTGTATAATATCTCTTTGCCAACTTATGAGCCGTTTTTATCTCCTAGAAAGAGAATAAATAAAACATTATGGTATTTACCAAAACTCAGTGACAGGGAAGAGTGAGAATTTAATGTAAAATTTGACTCTAAAATCAAGCTTTCATTGTTTTGTTTTTGTGAATGGCTTCCTACTTAGTGCTACGTGGCTCCTTCAACATTCAGCTAAAGAATCACTTTAAATAATCTGCTGTAACTTTTTGTTGGCAAACATGTATCTCCTAATAGACTAGAAATTCCTTAAAAGCAAAGATCATATTCTTATGATAATGGTTAATTAGGTGTCTTTCACATAGAAGGCACTCACCTATTTGATGGATGAAAGGGATTTAACTGTAACTTATGAGTTCTTCAATGTCATTCTTGAAAATAAGTTTTCTCATCCTTCTCCCTGCTAAAAAGTTTAAGATGCCCTAAGCTATTTCTATTCTATGCCCCCTTACCACAGTCTCTTTTAATTCCTTGAATGACCTATTCCTTCAAAAGACCTATTCCTTTGCAGGGAACATAGTCTAAGAAAGATCACAGACCTTCCAGCAGAACAGTTTGATACTCATGTTTTCTATTTCTGATTTTCATTCTGATTTAGGTGAATGACTGAATATATATCAAAATCATCAGCTGAGCTTTATCCAACTATACATACTCCTAAGAACTGTAGAGCCTTCCAGATATGTCAGACTGCCCTTGTGTGCCTTGAACTAAAGATCCCAGAGTGGTGATGTGTTCTAAATAAAAATATCCTCGAGTATCAATTTTTCTTATATGCTCTATTTCTGTGAGACTTATTTGAAATATTTGAAACTATACTCCTTTGTTTTTCTAAAATCTAAAGGTCCTTTTCTTTTCCAGTTAGCCTAAGAAAAAAACAAAATCCTGGTGAAAATGAAATTTAAATACTTAGTAGCAAAATTCTCCCACTTATAAAATTTGTCTTTATTAAGCTGATAACAGTAAAAAAAGGGGGGGGGAAATCTCTTCAGACAACTGTGCTATATGAATTTCATACAGCACACATATATGTCCTATATGAAATTAAAGACTGCCCTAAGTTACCTCTAGGATTTGTATGTGAATTGCTACCTGAACTAAGAATTTCATTCTGAAAATTACCATGTTTTATAGATCCCTGAAATGTGTTTATGTATAAAGGGTCTTTAATTTTAACTCACACCTAACTATAGCTAAACTCTTTTATACCTAAATCAGATTTAATAGTAAAGCAAGATGTCTAGGCTGTTCTAACACCATTTAATTCCCTTTAGAATGCATTATTTAGCATAAAGTATATTTCTATTAACCATGAGGATAATGCAAATCAAAATCACAATGAGATACCACTCCCTACACACTAGGATGGTTATAATAAAAAAGATTAATAACAAGGACTGACAAAAATGAGTAACATTAACCCTCACACACTGGATGGTGGGAATTTAAAATGGTGTAGCCACTTTGTAAAACAGTCTGACAGTTCTTCAAAAGGTTAAACATAGAATTACCGTATATAACACAGCAATGGTATTCTAGGCATATACCTAAGAGAAATGAAAACATGTATCCACACAAAACACTTGCACACAAATGTTCATAGCACTAGTAGTAAAAGCCAAAAAGTAGGAACCAACAACGTGCACATGAATGGATAAATAAAATGTAGTATATATCCATATAATGGAATATTATTCAGCAATAAAAATAAGTACTAATACATGCAACAACATGGATGAACCTTAAAAACTTTACGCTAAGTGAAAGAAGCCAGTCACAAAAGGCCACATACAGTTCAATTTCATTCATATGAAATGCCCATTACAGGCTAATCCACAGAAACAGAAAATAGATTAGTGGTTGCCTAGGGCTGTGGGGGATGGAGGAACTGGGAGTAACAGCTAAATGGTTACAGCTTTCTTTCTGGGATGAGAAAAATATTGTAAAATTGATTGTGGTGGTGGTTGCAGAACCCTGTGAATATACTAAAAGCCACTGAGTATACTTTAAAAGGGTGAATTGCATGGTATGTGAATTATGTATCAATAAATTTGTTTTGAAAAAATTATATTTGGTTCTCAAGGATTCTCTTAAAGTATAAACAAAAGCATTCAAGACTCCAGCTTCAGTATTATATGGAGGGTTGCAAAAAATCTAGTTTAATTCATCAACAACCATACTGGATCCTCAAATGGTTGTTGTGAGTGGGTGATTTAAACTATAAGCTGCATATCACATAAACATATTTTACATTTTAAATTAACATGTATTAGATAAAGAACATCTGACCTGTTTAGTTCTCTTAGCCATGAGAGCGGGACTGTTTGTAATGCTATTCCCAGTAGGGTGTCTACTAAAACAAAGTTTCAATTCCTGTGGTCTGTCAAAAAGCTTAAGGTCCAGTCTTGGAAAGTATTTGTAACTAAAATAAAAAAGCAAAAATAGAACTGCTGATTGAAAATAAATTAATTCTTCATATTATTCCAGGTTATAGGTGAATATTTCTAAACCTCAAACAGTATCCAGTATTGTTCCTCAAAATCCTTTTATACAAAAATTATTTTCACAACCACAAGGTGATATAAGATACACAGACTGTCTACATGGAAGACATATACAGACTGTCTACTGATAGATTAAAAATGCTTCTTCTCATCATTTTGGTTTGTATTCCTTTGAATACTAGGAAAGCTTAATATATTTTCATATTATTGACTATTGGGATTTCTCAGAAATTGGCTGATTTTCTTTAGCCAATTTTCTTCTGGAAGATACTGTCTTTCCCTTTTTACCTTGTTTGTCAATACCTGGATTCCAACGTATAGTGATTAAGCCAAAGCAAGAAAGAATTCTATAATTAACATGCAATCAAATTAATAATTAAGCCACTCCATCCCAGGTATACCCTTTTCATTGTTACACAGTGCTGGTGAGATTATGTATTAATTCCATATTTTTGGAAGACACTTATTTTATATTTCCTTTAACCCAGATATTCTTTTAGGAATACAGCCCAAGAAAATAACTGTGTATATACACAAAGATATAGAGTGCAAGGAACTACAAACAAATCCACAGAAAACTAAACAAATCACAACAGATGCATGTGATGTGGTCATTCAAAATGATACAGCACAAAAATATTTTTTAGGATGGAAAAATATTCAAACCATTAAAGCAAACACAGGTTACAAAGAATGTATGTACAAGATGAACTCATAATTGTTTTTTTTTTAAGTGTATGTACTAAATACAAGTTTATGCACAAAGACACAGGAAAGATATAAATACAATTGTAACAGACATTAGGTATTGGTACTAAAATTATGTGCTAGGTTTTTTTTAATTTTTCTGTTTATTAAACCGTGCATTATCATGTTACAACATCAAACAATAATCAAATACATTTTAATTTCTTAAAAGGTTCCCATCCAAATCCTATTTAAGTCTAATTGATTCCTGGCTCTCTACTTTTACGTTTCCTCTGATATCTTACTAATGCATAAGAATTTCACAGTCTATACTGACAACAAAACACCCCAAGGGGTTAGGGAACCTCACAAAAGTGAATTTTTTTCTTCTTCAGAAATGCAATTTTTAAAGATGAAATTACAGTTAAATATTTAGGTGAAGAGTGATCAACACCTGGCTTCCTTTCCAACAAGGCTGTCCAATTCTTAAATTACAATACCTAGTGTTATGTCCACTACATATTCATCTCCTGTAGTTCAGTGAATAAATTGTGAAAATGGCCTTCACTGAACTAATAAATTTTGAAAGTTATTAATATATATATACTAATAATCATAAATGATCAAAACAAATTATTAAAGTTATGCCCAAACAGCTCTTTAAAAAAAAATTACTGCTACCTGTACTTTGGTGACAGGTCCTTTCCATCATCAGGTGGCGGCTCTGGTGGCATTATGAATACAGTGTGCTCACTTTTCTGTGAATCATCAAGCTCTATCAATTTGGTATCTTCTGCTGAATCAAAATCAACCTGAAATAATTATTTTCTCCAATTAATTTGCATATAAGATCTAATTCTGAAATTTTAAAGCTTAGGGTTTAAGAAAAAAATACCTTATCTGTTTTCTCTGTGCCTTTATCAGGAAACAACTAGAAAAGAAAAAAGAATTCTTAGTGAAAATGCCTATTGTGAATTTAATAGAGATTATTTTAAACTCTTATTTTAAAAAACTACCCTTTTTTAATACTGGGCAGATACAAAACACTTCACAATATATTTGGGGGGCCCTATACTATTAGGCTAAAGTATAATACTTCTCTTATGGGCTATTACAAGCAAAAGATAACTGATCACAATGGGAATCTGGATTCCCAAATAAAAAATTTCATTTTTCTGCATTAGTGATTGATAGTATCTAAGCTTCTCTGTAAGTCCAACTGGATCTTGTCAGACTATCAATTTTATAAATAAATAAAAATGTTGAATAGTATTAATCATATTCCTGGAGTTGCAGATCACACTGATAGAATGGGAGAAAATTATTCAAGTCTTCTAAGGCACATTAATCATTAGGAGCCCATAAAAATCATAATGTAATAATATGCTATCTTCTTCAGATACAATCTCAAATTTTATATAATACATGGTTTGCATACACAATCAGCCCCAAGATCTGCTTAGCAAAGAACTCTATTAAAAATGAGAAAACACATGTGAGTCATTACTGTTAGGAATCCACTTAAACTTAAGATGAATGAGTAAAGCTTTAAAATTTAACGTATTTCCAAATATCCTCCATTGTGACAAAAGAAATATATTAGCAACAGTATCTGGAAAGACATTAAAACAAAAGAACACAGGGTTTCCATTACCTATAAAACTAAACTTTTTCAATGAACTACAAATTCATCTCATTCTTGTAAATAAAAGATTTAGGAGGTTCAATGAAATAGTCTTAGTACTTAATAGTTAATAAAACCAAAGTGAGATTCATGGAGACAGAAGTACAGCAAGGAGAATATAGTTAATGATTCTTTAACATCTTTCTACTTTGGTAGATGGTAACTGCACTAGAGGGGGTAAGGATTTAGTAATATGGGTAACTACTGAACCACTGTGTTGTACATTTGAAACCAACATAAAATTGTATATCAACAATACTTCAACTAAAAAAAAACCAAAGTGTGATTCACAGAGAAAAATAAGCCATGTATAGTAGAAACTAGGTACCTTTAAGTAAAATTATTCTTATATGAAGCCCAGAATTGAACACTCATGTTTGCACATGCTCTCTCTCTCTCACACACACACACACCCCTATCCCTATATTGTTTCAAAATCATTTGGGTTAATAATGATGATTACATAGGTAGCCAGTTTTTCCTTAACATTGATATATATGGACAAACTTTTACCTTTTCTATGCAGTCATCAAAAAATGCCAATCCAGTATCTTTATCGCTTACAAAACTACACTCTTCAATAAAACGAATAAAAATTTGTGTTTTGGATAAAAGGGTATAGAATTTTGTATAGGCACGATCTCGACTTTTTAAAAATCCTAGAATAAAATAAAATTTCAATTAAATTCAAATTTTAAAGTGAACTAGGTGTTACATTAAACATTTTAAACTTCTATGCATCTATATTATATTCTTTATATAAATATTTCTATATTTATAGAAGCTTTTAGTAACTATAGCTCCTTCTACCTGATTCAACCACAAAAAAACTTGTATCATTAACTGAAATCTGAACTCATAGCCCTATAAGAAACCTCAAGCACTGTAGCTCTCAAGTAGAAATTTCTCTCTGATAGATACTCTGCACACCTTCAAGAGTCAATGTCCTTCCTCTGCAGTGCCACCAAACAATTATTTCTATATCATTTTGTAAAAATTTCTGCTCATCGAAGGTTCAAGCATCTGGTTATTCCACCCATTCCTCCACTAACTGTAGTTAGTCATCTGATGAAAATCATTAAATGAGAACTACCTTCATTACATTATACAAAATCTATGACTTTCTGCAGCTATCATTTATTCCTTCCCTCTTTTTACAATGGATATGTTTCTCCTTCTATATAAGGCCAAGTCCACCATATTAGCCTACTCCTTCAGTGTCCTCAGGACGCCTCTCTATTAGCTACTGATCAGCATATTCAAGCCTCTCTTTCTCTTTTTAAAAAATTTTCCTTAACAAATAATCAGATCCTTCCCTTTTCTGTTCTTTCCCTTCTCAATAAAAGGCACAACCATCCATCTGGATGTTAAAGACCAAACTGAAAATTGCTCTTGACATCTCCCTTTATCCTACATCCCATACTCAATCACCAGGTTCTATTCAATCTACCTCCTAAAAATCATTCTTCTTTTCATATACCACCAACTAATCCAGATCACTACCACAAATGACTTGGACAGTGCATAAACCAACTAGTTAGTCAATCCATACTTTGGATGCCTCCAATTCAATCTCTGAAAAGAAACCAAAGAGATTCTTTTTTGACACTCAAAGTGATCTTTTAAAAATGCAAATCTCATCCTATTTCTACTTAAATATCCTTCCTTGGCTTCCAATTACTCTTAGAATAAAGACTAAAACCCTTCTCTGGTCCTAAAAGATCCTACATTATCTGACCCACACTGATCATTTCAAGCATGGTTTCCTGAACTGCTTTTCCCTCCAGCCTTTCTTTCTTTGATGCGTCAGGGCATTTCACAGGTTGTGACCCTCACTTCATCCCCCTGAGATACTAATCAGTCAAGAAATGCTTAAATAAAATAGAAACAAATTATTCTTGACAAGTAGTAGCAAAAAGTCTTCTTTTCCTTCTTCTAATCTATCTAGGCTATGATCAGCAAAGCCTGCTTTTACAATTAAATGAAAGGCTGATGCGGAAATTATAATGAATGAATGAATGAACGAATGAGATTGAGAGCACTTAAACCCACAGATCAATGTTAGGAGCACTAAAAATGGGAAAGCCAGACATGTATGTGTCTCAGAATAGGAAGTAGTGAGCACCATGTGTTTTGGCCTACTTGCCAGGAAAGCGGAACCTGAATGTTATCAAACTCTACATTAATACTGTATAATTCAGTACCTCTACCCACTCATGGCAATTCAGCACTTGAAATGGGACTGATACAAACTGATATGTGCAGTAAGTATAGAATATGTGTTGATTTTGAAGGCTTAGTATGGAAAAAGAATATATTTCATTAAAAGTTTAAAGATTAGATCACATGTTGCAATGACACTAATTTGAACACATTAAGCTAGAGAAAATATATTATTATAAATAATTTCCCCTATTTTCTTTTTTTTAAACTATGGTTACTAGAAAATTTTAAAGTATATATGTGGGTCACATTATATTTCTATTGGACAATGTGGCTCCTGATTTAATCACAAGTTTATAGGAAATACAGATGATAGAAGAAATATTAACTAACCCCATGGGGGCACGAACCAGCCAAAAGCAGATAAATCCAGAAAATTCTAAAGGATAATTAATATGGTCTATGGGTGAAATGATGTACTATTTGGAATTTGGAAAGAAAGGAGAAAGGAAGGAAGGGTAAACTGAAGACAGATGAAATCAAAATGGCATATGTTGATTGCTAGTACTGCTGAAGCTGGAAGACAGCTATATGAAGGCACAGGTATTATTCTCTCTGCTTTCACATACATTTGTGAAAGCATCCCTAATAAAAAGTCAACCCAAAATCTGTAGCTAATTCCCATTCATTTGTCATGCCCAAGCTTAACTGTTATTTCTTCAGGGAACCTTTCCCTGATCTTGTTCTCTGACTCTAACCAATACTTTCCTTCATAACACACTTAGTAAAACATAATTAGTATTTGTGTTATTTTATTGACAAATGTCTGTACCCTCCCTTAGACCAAATGCTACCCTCTTAACAACAAAAACCTTAGGCCTCTGAAACTAACTAAATATCTAACTTTCTAAATTACATTAGTAATGCCACTTTCTTACTTGAGAGAGGGAAACTGAATGAACGACCTGCTACTCTTCATTAGACTAACTCCATAGTCTTAGTCTGGCATTGAAGACTACCTATAATCTGAGCTCTAATTTTACTTTCAGCCTTATCTTCTATACCTCTAAAGCTCTTACTCTGGTCAAATTGCACCATTAAATCTTTTTTCCCAAACATGCTACTATCAGCTGAACTGTATCCACCCCTCCAGCCAAAATTCTTAAGTTAAAGTCCTGACTCCCAGTATTTCAAAATGTGACTGTATTTGCATATAGGTCTTTAAGTAATTACGGTGGTAGTAATTAGGGTGGGCTCTAATCTAATATGATAGGTGTCCTTATAAGAAAAGGAAATTTGGATACAGTTTTACACAGAGGAAGACCATGTGAAGACACAGGGAGAAGACAGCCATCTACAAACCAAGGAGAGGCCGCTGAGGAACCAATCCTGCCAACACATTGTTCTCAGACTACTAGCCTCTAGAACTGTGTGTGAGAAACTAGGTTTTTGTAGTTTTAGTCACCAATCTATGGTGCTTTGTTATGGCAGCCCTGCCAAATGCATGCAGGTCTTGTTCTTGAGGATCCTTCCATTCTGTCATTACCACTAATGATAACAGCTGTTACATCATGAGTATTTTAAAGTACTGTTACTAGCTGCTTCACATACATTTTTATCTTCACAACCATGCATGCAGTAGGTATCATCATCATTTTATTAATGAAAAAAAAAAACAGAATCTCAGGAAGGCTTTATAAACAGCAAAGTAGAAATTCTAATAGATTTGACTTTCAATGTCTTTTATTTTTTAGGAAGTCTTTCTGACTCATCTCCATTTATCTAAATTCTACCCATTCTTCAAAATCATATTCTTCCACGAAGTCTTCCAAAATACTCACCTGGAAGAATGTTCCCTTTTTCTGAATTTTTAGAACTCATTGAATGATTAATTGTATAAAATTTTGTTTTCTTTAAAATTTGTTCTATTTTTATAAACATTTCAGATTATTTTCCACTTAGTATCCCACAGAGCTAAATTTTGTACTTGTTTATATCCCTACATAGTAACTAGTAAGTGACTAAATATTTGATATATGTTATCCCAAAGCAGAAATGGTAAGACAAAGGATTATTGGGAAAATAGAGATTTTTTTTAAAGTTAACTGATGGGTAGAAGTACAGAAATGTAAAATAATTTTCATATAAATAGTAATGTATAGTAATAGTAGTAATATATTAATATTAATAGTAATAGCAATAAATAAAAGGTTGCTACTGCATATATGTCATAAGATCTCAACAGCAACAAAATCTTCACAGTTCCCTAAGATAATGAATACTAATAGTGTTTTCTCCTGGAATTAAGAATATATTTTTCAAAAAATTTTAGAAACTCGTGGCTTTACTCCAAAAACTGATTGTTAGGGAATGCCATAAAGATGAGAGTGTATAAATTCAACAATTACACAAAATTGAGGAAACACCTAATGCAAATCAGCTAGGTTCTACTAAGATAACTAATCCATAAGTACTGAAAATATAAGCAACATCTTTGACTTTTCATATCAAAGACCTCCAGTTTCAGATTTCTCAGTAAAAAAAAAAAAGGGTATAAATAAAATTCTACTCATACAGCTAGATTACAAATACACAGAGATTCATTATATTTTAATTTAAATTTATAAAACTTTTATAATGAATATTTCTTGATAGCAATACCAAACAGAATATAATTTTTTTTTCAATAAAAATTGTATTTTCAATGCCACTTACCCTGTCGGTCAAACAATGAATCAGCAGCTGTGGCCTTATTTGAAGGCGCCTCTGTGATTGGTCTGAGATATGTCCTATACCCTTTTAAAATGGATGCCATAAAGCGCAAAAATGCCTCTTGAATTTCCATCTCAAGTTGTGTCATCTTCTTTTGCCAGGAGAAATCTGCTTCAATTGGAGTCATCTCAATTGCTGAACCTTCTTGAGTTTTTCGGTGAACTGACAAATCAAGTAAAAAGAGAAAAATGGCATTAACATATATTATATATATAATGATTGAAAAATTAAGAAAATTGTCAAAATAAAGCCTGTAACCTCCTGAAATTCCTCTCTTCATCAATGTAATAGGATCACTGGCAAGGAATAATAGGAGACTCAAGCAGACAGGGCATAGTAAACATGCTCAAAAACCACAATATTAATTTATTATTGGAATTTTGTTTTGTAATGAGACTCCCTTCAAGTGGAGAAAAACTATGTTTAAATTTAAGAAGAATTTTCTCATATACAGTCTTTCCTTAAAAACATTCCTTTTTCCTCACATTTACCTGAAGATAGTTGGGGATACAATTTCTTCAAAGTGCTAAGCAGATTTTTACATGGCTTTTTGGGAAGCTGCTTCCAGTTCATGTTCTTCTTTTCATCTGATCTGTTAAATAAAAACATAATAAAATCTGTTATAATCTGTTTCTACTTAAAAACCTCAATCTAGAAGTAGAAGGAAAGTTTCTTAATTTATTATTAAGCAACCAAAACCCTAGAGTGGGGATGGAAAACCTTTTCTAATAAGGGTCATACCCAGTAAATATTTTATGCTTTGAGGAGCATAGGGCCTCTGTCACAACTACTCAACGGTACCATTGTAGCATGAAAGCAGCCTTACACCATAGGTAAATGAATTAGTGTTAGCTATCTTCCAATGAAATTACATTTACAAAAATAGTACTTAGGCTGGATGTCAATCTTGCCTTGAAACAATAATCATACTTATTGATCAACTGCTCAAAGCATTCCCTTTGAAATTAATAACAAGAGAAGGTATCAGTTATGACTATTACTACTCAACATTACACTAGGACCCTAGCCAGAGAATTAAGACAAGAAATTTAAAAATACATAAGGATTGTAGATGATATGATTATATATAGCCAGAAAAACTGAAGGATATTTACAAATTAAAATAACAGACTTCAACTCATTGTTGAGCAGAATACTACATAAAAATCAATAGCATTTCTGCCAACAAGTAGAAAATATAATTTAAAGTACCATTTACAGTAGTAATAAAAGCCATAATTTACTTAGGAATAACCAAGCCTAAAAAAAGACATGCATCATCTCTATGCAGTCTAACAAAATAAGTAAGCTTAACAAAGACATACATGATTTGCAGAAAACTGCAAAGTTTATTGAAAAAACTATAAAAAGATCTATGAGGTAAAATACCACATTCAACAGTTGAGAGACTTTATGTCAAAAAGATGTCATTTACCCCAAATTAATCTATAAAATCAATAGGATTCTAACAAAAATCACAATATAATTCTGTGTGGAACTTAACAAGTTGATATTAAAATTTATATGGAAAAGCAAGTACCAAATATAGTCAAAACAATTTTGAAGAAGGAGTAAATGGACTTGCCTTCTCACAGCACAACTTTTTTTTAACAATTTTATTGAGATATAATTCACATTCCATACAACTCACCCACCTGAATTATACAATTTGCTGGTTTCTGGTATATTCACAGAGTTCCATAATGACCACCACAGTAAACTTTAGAATATTTTCATCACCATAAAGAGAGACCCCATACCACCAGAGTCATCAACCCTAAATTCCACCACCCACCCCATCCCAAGGCAACCACTTATCTACTTTCTTGGTCTATGTATTTGCCTTGGACATTCCTTATGAATGGGACTATATAAGGTCTTTTAGCATTATGTTTTCAAGGTTCACCCATGTTACAGATGACTTAATTTTAAAATCATTAAGATATTGTGATACTGGCAAGAGGCTAAAACAGATCAAAGGAACAAAATAATAAGTGTGATACATATCCATACAATTGTTATGTAATGGCATTGCACTGAAAACCAGTGGGGAAGAGATGAACTATTTAATAAATAGTCCTATGTGACAATTATTTACCCATGTTAAAAAAAATGGTATCTCTATCATAGCATACACTAACATCAAGCTTAGGTGAATAACAGACCTAAATAACAAAGGTAAAACCTTACAACTTCAAGAATGTCCAGGATAGTATTTCATGACCTCCAGGCAGAGGATTTTATATATAAGAACCAAAACCAGCAACCCATAAACAGAAACTGATACATTTGATCAATTAAAATAAGCTTCTCTTCATCAAAAGACATCATAAATAGGAAGAAAAGGCAAGGCAGTGAGGGAGAAACTATCTACATTGCATACAACAAACCAAGAATTAATTCCAGATTATATAAGGAATTCATACAAATCAAAAGAAAAGAAAAACAGCTACACAAGAAAAGACCAAAATAAGAAAAACCCATTCGCAGAGAGAAAAAACGAAGGCCGACAGAAATTTAAATGACCTATTTGCCACAGTAAGATACCGTTACTATCAAATCAGCAAAAATTTTAAAATATGACCATAGCAGGTATTGGCAAAGATATGAAACAAAGAGAACTCTCATTTGCTGCTGAAGAGGAGGTAAACTTGTAAGAGTAATGTGACATTAGCTTATGCCTACCAACCAACATTGGCTCTTCTAGGTATATGTTTCAGAGGAATTCTTGCTTCTGTACTCAAAGAAATATGCACAATAATGATCAGAGTAGCTTTGTAAAGAATTGTGAAAATCTAAGGACAATGGAATATCTATCAACACTGACACTGAAAATGAAGTAGATCTCAAGTATTAACATGGATGAATCTCATAAAGAATGCCTAGTAAAAAAACAAGTCACAGAAACAAAAAATTTTCAAAGCATGCAAAACAAAATACCATTTAAACAAAAGCATATATAATAAATGTTTCTAAATACAAGTGAGAGGCACTAAATTCAAGATAATGGTTAACAAGGAGCAAAATATGCTGCAGAGGACTATCCAGGGGTTTAAACTGACTGATAATATTCTATTTCTTAATCTGGGTGGTGGATATAGGGGAGTTGTTTATATTATTTTCTGTAAATCTTGGATATCTAGAACACTTCATAATTAAAGTTCAACCGAATAAAGAATTCAAAGTTTAGAAACAACGTCTTAATCAATAGCTATTTTACAGAAGTTATTTAAAACTGAGCAAAATAATGTTCATAATATTATTTTGTTCAGATTAGTAAATAAGGTAAGCATCTGACTTACAACTTCATAATCATTTCACAATGTGTATCACAAAGCATCACAATGTGTATAGCCCTGAAATAATTGTTTTTTAGTGATAATAGCCGATAAACAACAAAATGTGTGCTACAAAAAATATTTAGTGTCTACAAGCGATTCATTATTTCCAAGCTGTAAGTAAATCTAAATATACATAGTAAAGAGCCACCACAATAAGGTTTCAAAATACAACAGACTCACTTCAAAATTATGTTTTAATGATAGCAAATGTTTTCTTCCTTCCTTAAGTTACTCCTTTAGTTAACTATGGTATTTTCCCAACCAATTCTGCTGCTGTGACCCCAAATTCTTACTCTGTTCACTTTCTGCCAATCTCAAACAGTAAAGAATAAAGTCACTCCAGGACCTGGAAGTTGGCACCAGCACTAGGGAATTTTTAGTATTTACTGCCCTTTCTGTTACTCCACTGCTACATATACTTACTGCCACCAGTAAACACAAGCTATGACTATTTTTAATATCAATTTCTGTATAATAAAATATATCCTTGTAAAATTCAGATCTTGACAAATGAGGAAACAGCATAGTTATACCCTGTATTCTGATAAAGTCAAACAGGAAAAACATTTTTTAAAAGTATACACATGGATTTTGAATTAAACCTGGAAAGCATATCATCCTTGGGCTCTGCAAGCCGTTTTGCATTTTTTTGAAATCCATGTTCTGTTTTGATAAATACAAGTATTTCCTGCCCACCATTAACATTATTATCCAAATATAAACTATTAAAATACTGAACACGGGAATCTAGTAACCACAATGTTGTTCATGTAATTGTATATTAATGATACAAAAAAATAAAAAAATCATTGTATTAATAAATGAGAATAAACATTCAAATCAAAAAGTCAGAAAA
Source organism: Phataginus tricuspis (assembly GCA_029783875.1). Lineage (NCBI taxonomy): Eukaryota > Metazoa > Chordata > Mammalia > Pholidota > Manidae > Phataginus > Phataginus tricuspis. Next base: position 50,747,042 of record JAQQAC010002172.1, read on the forward strand.
AGTACTACAAAAGAAATCAAAAGAAAACAGGAGGAATTAATAGAGCTAAAAGCAGAAATTAATAATTTTTTTAAATGGGAGAACTTAATAAATAAAGATCAGGGCCAATGAAGAAAAGAATAAACAACATATATAAAATGTTGGCTAACCTAACTTTTAAAAAGGGAAGAAACCAACAAAATAAGAAATAAAGGGACAAATAATCACAAATACACAAATTAAGTCTCACAAGCTACAACTTGGCTCGATTGCATGTAAAGATAGTGAAAACTTGGATGAAATACATAATTTGCTACAAAAATAGCATTTCCCTAAATGCATCCCAGAAGAATAAAACACATAAACAATGAAAGAAAAAAAATACTGAATACATTCTTTTTCAAACCACACAGGTGTCCAAGATTCTGATACCTGCTATGGTTGAGAATCATTGTATTAAAGATGAAGACTTACTAACAACTTTTAAAAATAGCATACTTCTATATGCTTTCAATGAACTACATTATGGGAGAAAAATATAAACAGGAGATAATATAAAAAGAATCAACTTACACATATAACGTGTTTGTATCCAAGTCAATGCAAACAACATCTTGTGGTGGGTCATGAAGATCAAAATACCTCGAGTCAACTCCAACTATAAAGGGTAAAGGTGCACTGAGCATTGCCGCCAGAGAAAGAGGGCAAAGGGGAATATATGGGCATTGCCACTGAAATGGGAAGATCATCTAGGAAAAAAGTTTTAAAAAATTAACCAAATTTTTAATTTGCAGAGAAAATTATGTAATTAACTAATATTCCTGAAAGGGACCATTAAAAAGCATTCGGTCTAGTTTCTTTTACCTTAAATTTCATTCTAAAAACTAATGACTATAAAATATTACAAATCAATAGTATGAAACAATGTGATTAAGATCTTCAAGCATGACAATGATCACAAGCACAATAAAAATGCTAACAGCTCTTTCATGTTAACACTGCTAATGCCTATACAAAACCAACATTCCCATTTTATAGAAAAAGTCAAACAAGAATGAAAAAATTGCCCCCCAAAATTATAAAGAAACTCATGATCTTTAATTCTTAAGTGTTTCATCCATTTACCAATTCTCAAAATAACCTTTGACTGAAATCCAGCTAAGAACACCAAAAACTAAAAAAAAGTTTTAATTATCTCTTGGGAACGGTTAATAGTTAACTGAAAATTTCAACACAAAAATTTCCTAACTGCTCAAACGAACATAAAATGATCCAACTTCAGTGAAGCTTGGCATCTTAAAAATACTAGTCAATATAAAACATACCTCAAGAATCTTTACCAGCTTTCCTTTACAAAGCTCTACCTTAATTGTATCATATGTGCTTTTAAAAAAAAAAAAACACAAGTTATGATAAGTAAAAAACCAGACTAAAAATTTAATAATCAGCTAATATTAAAACTTTAATCAGTGATGAGAAAATTTTTCCTCTATTACAAAATCCTTGCTATCTTTCAAGGCCTAGTTCAAATCTTACCTTGTACTTCAATCACTCACCCCAAAGAAGTTTACCTATAGCATTTACTACCTCTGCCAGTTATCCCAGATGGTTATTCAGGAACTGGGATTCTGTCTTCAATCATTTATTTACTTTGCAATAATGTGGGCTCTTATATATGCCCTGTTCTAGATGATGGGGGCGAATAAAACAAAGATCCCTACCCTCATGAATTACTGTCTAGCAAGAGTCAGCAGACTTTTTCTGTAAAAGACAGGAAATATTTTAGGCCTTGTGAGCCATATTGTGTCTGTCACTGTAAGTCTGGGGAGAGGAAATCCTGGGGCAAAATACCTCTAAAAACTGAAATTAGTCAAAGGGAGAAATAAAGTTTAAAACCCGTTTATTGCTCACAAAATGCAGTCTGGGGCCATTTCTCTCTTTCCTGCTCCAGCAGAAGCCAAAACAGGACCTCCCCCCCCCCCACCTCTTAGGTACAGATAAGCCCTCCTTGCCCATTGATAGGGACATAAACTTCTCTCCACCCCTGAGGAATGATGCAAATGCACTAAAGCCATACTTCTTTCCACCACTGACCGCCTACTGATATGCAGATGTACTAAGCCAGGCGAGATATTCTCGAAATGTTACAATTTTACCCACAGTCACAAATACTTAATCCTGTCTTCATGCATGAAAGCAGTCACAGGCAACATGTAACTAAAAGGACTATGTTCCAGTAGAAGTTTATGGGCAGGCAGGATTTGACTTCCAGGCCATAGTTTGCCAACAGCTGGTCTAGCAGCAAGAGAAAGAAAAAGTAACATATATCCCATGTCAGGAAAAGTTAAGTGCTATGGAAAAAAGAAAAGTAAAACCAGCAAAGGGAATTAGAGTTCAGAACAGTAGAGAGAGAAAGCAGGTTGTCTTACTAAATAGGTGAAAGAGGGTAGGTCTCATTAAGAAAGTGACAACTGAGCTGAAACCTGAAGGAGGTAAGGGACTCAGCCACGGGTGCTTCAAAGAGAAGGAACAGCCAGACAAACACCTTAAGGTATGGGGCCTGCCTGAGATGCTCCTGGAGAGCAAAGAGGCCAGTATCCGTGGAGTCCAGAGTGAGCAAGGGGGAGAGTAGTGGAAAATGAGATCAGAAAGCAGACGGACAGGGCCACTCAAACAGGACCTTGCAAGGACTTCAGATTTCCTACAGTAAAAACTGACTATCCTCTGTTCAACAGAAGGCACATCACACCTGCTACTATGCAGCAATTTTAGAATAAAACTAACTGACAGCAAAATATGACACCTTTTGACTTTTGCAATGTAATCATAAATAGGGTCACTTTTTAAAAAATACTCATTGGTTTCACCAATTTTTGTTATAGGGCCCCATTAATTCTTTGATATTCTTTGATATGCAAACAAATTATTCTCCTTTTGAAGAATTTATCCTATCACCATTCTTTTCAATATTCTCTTTTAAATGGTAAATTGCTTAGTTGCCAAATCTTCATTTATTAATTGTTTTGCATGCAAGTCCGGCAGTTCTCCAACATCAGTTATGTGAACTTCACTCAGTCTTGGATTTTTTTACATAAGCTTTCCAACTTCACATTGCCATTTTTCTACCTATTCTTGCATGTATTACTGAAATCAATCAAGATTTCACAAAGATTCTGAGAGAGGGGCATGGATAACACTAATGTTTTAAAGGAAGGATTATGAATACTTGGGTGGGAACTTTGTAAAACTGGTCAGTTCATTAGCAAATTTTCATGTTACAATGACTTCTGCTTTCTCATACAACTGTGAAGGTTTGGGAAATTATTATATAATGATCTTTGCCCCCCCATAAACCATCTCACATAGTTATTGTTTTCAGCCCCAGAAACATTTCTCTGACCAGATTAAGATCTCAGAAACAAATCCCATCTGTTGATTTAACAAGTATTTATTGAGTGCTTACTCCATGCTTTTTAGCTGTGATAAGTACTGAGGACACAGGGGTGAAAAAGAGACCTAGAGTCTTACTTCCACAAGTTACATTCTAAAATGGGGAAGGAAAGAGGAGGAGAGGAGAGTCAAATATTTTATATTAACTATAATGGAAAATACGGTTAGAGAAATGGAACATCTAACAATCAACACTACGACCAAACCTCTTTATAACTGTAACGGGAAGCCATTAAATGGTTTTAAACAGGGCAGACTCGATTCAACTTTTATTTATGTTTTATACAATAGTTAAACATTTGTACATTATCCTATTTCACAGTTAATCGATTTCCTATATGTTACTGGCTCACAATGATTAGAAGTTAAAACTGGAAGAAATTAACTGTGTAATTCATTTACATAAGTTTAGGGCAGCTGCAATTGGCGAAAGCCAATTTACATTACTTTCACTACATTTACTACAATAAGCTTCATTCAGAAGTTTTATTAATATGTAACCATGTAGATTCTCTGAAGAACCCTAAATATGAAAACCTAGAAATTCAAATTTTCTCTCAAACAGATATGGTGGCCTTTTCTTGTTTATACTTACTATTTCTCTTTATGTATTATAGTTATGTTAAATTTTTACTGGTAATTTCAAAGTTACTTCCATTAAAGAAAATGTCCCTTTAGAGAAAAATTCTTTGTCAGTAATTCTATACTAAAAAGAAGGTTCTTTACTTACAGCTACAACAGCTTCAGCTACCCCAGTCAACACAGCTGGCCTAAGAGAATGCAGCAGAATCTTACTCTCCAGTAAGACAAAGAGCAGCAGTGTTGCACAGTTCTCAGGACCCAGATTCATCAACAAGGTGCTAAAGTTGGCTCCACTGGAAGAGAGAGAGAGATGATTTTGAACTATTCCGCCAAAGCATGCTAATTAAGATTTGCTTATTAAATCATTTCATAAATATTAATAGATTGAGAATCCAGTGTTAATTTCAAATCCTGATTTAGTTTTTTTAAAAGTAGCCAATTTAATGAGCTAGTATAACAATGATTCAAATTCATTCTTTGGTAACAAAGGTGTATTTACCAGGAAAGGTTTTTCTGATGAACTATTTGAGAACTGAGCTCAGAGTGGAGGTTGGGGTTGGTTGGGTGGGGGAGCATAATACATGCAAAGGCCCTGAGGCCAGGAAAAGCTTGTCACATTCAAGAAATTGTTAAAAACCTACTGTGACTAAAGCATATAGGGTTGGAATTGCAAGCAATACCAGAATAGAAATGACACAATTACATTTTCATTTCCAAAAGAACACACGGGCTGCAGTGTGGATAAAGAACTGAAGGAAGACAAAAGCCAAAGTGTACCAGTTGAGATTAATAATGGAGTAGTCCAGGTGAGAGATCATGCTAGCCTGCACTAGTGATGCAGATGAAAAGAAGCCAGATTAGGAGGTTAAAATCAGTTCACATTGAACATTTACTTATGAGCTGGATATGGGATGGGGAGGTGAGATAAGAGGAAAAGGAGGTATTCCCTTCATCTGATCTTACAACTTTAAGTGTTCTATTTTTAAAATGGTGGACAAGCCCAACATGCATTCAGCTAACAAAATGAGAGACATTAAGGCTACCCTTATAAAGTTTGTAAAAATAACACAACTTTATTATTCTAAACATTAATATGTTCTAAAGCATTCTGCTCCAAGTGAACAAATATATCATTTCAGATATCATTAATTACCTTAGTGGTAAAGGTGTAGAAACTGGCTGTGATAATATTAACGCATCATGGACTGACAGCTTAAAAAAAAAAAAGGTAAATTAACCAAGCTAATTTTCAAACCTAAGTACTGTCAAAGGTAAAGTGAAAATTAATTTAATCTGCAGACTGACAGTTTTGGAAACATTATACTAAGATACAAAATAACAGCTGTATTTATTCACGAGGTATTATATTAGTTCTTTTTAATTAAATGATTAATATAACTAAATTTTGATTCAATTAAGTGGTTAAATACAGTTATTTAAAAATTAAATAATTGTTTTTTTAAAAACCTCAAATTTATTTGCAGACTGGTAAGCACTTGACAGTTGCTTAATATACATAAATACTTGCTGAACTGAAATATATTCAAGCTTAGTAATATTTAATGTAATGCTACAATTTCACATATAATATTAATAACATCTTAGGAAAAAATTTTAAAATAACTTGCCTCTATGGATCAGTGCTACTCAAACTGGCAGTCTGTAAACTGTGATTGGTCCAGAAAGAGATAGTATACAAATGGAGAGTAAGCCATTTAGAAATGTGTCTGGCAATCTGGCACTGCTCTGACAATGCTGATCACTGTAGGTGATCAGTGGACTCATGTCTTTGAACAGAGTATCAACCCTGTTCATGTCTATACTGATGTCGCATTACAAGCTATATATGTCACAAGCTGTATACTTGCACAGGTTAGCCACTGGTTAGAGATAAAAAGAAATGGTCCTTTAACATGGTTTGAATAGCACTATTACAGACTCTTTTAACTTTCACCTTCTAATCATAACTCATTTTGTATTTAATATTTATCAGTCACACCAATATTAAAACATGCCCATAGCACAATTCTGGGTTTTACATTATTAAAATAAGCTTCATAAAGTCCATGCATGGACCAATAATAATAATGTCCAAACCAAGAATGATTATTCTGATTCTGAACACATAAAACTTAAAAGGATATTCACTGAAGATACAAAATACAGGAAATTCAATAACTTTATAAATGTGTATTGCTCCACCTCAAATCCAAAGGACCACAGAGTACACTCTGCAACAACTGGAATGAACACATGCAGAGCTCCTCTCAAATACACTCTTTTTTGATTACCTGTACAAGAATTCTTGGTCTTTGTGGTGAAGGAAAAGGGATATTTTGCATAAAATGAGAAATGTGCCTAGAAAAAAATTTAGAAATAAAAATAATCATTTTTCTAAAATGCTTCACAGATTTTTAACAATACTTAAATACCATTATATATCATCCCAGATCTGACAAAGCCATTTACCTAATACTTATGCTAAATAAATTTACTTAGGGTAATTAAATATACTCATCCCACTAAACTTCTGAAATGCACAATGCATTTCCTGACTAAAAGTCAAAATTAATACTTCCTATTACTGCAAGGAAAGTAAGAGTAACATGAATAGTTTTCATGAAAGAAGCTAGTTTTCATTGCCCTGGTTATCAGTGCCAGCATGGGGAGCAATTATCTGTGATATAATGAATTGCAATATAGAATTTAATCCTAATGATTAGTTTAACGTTTAATTAAATGTGATTTAATTTTAATCTGCAATAAATTAATTGTAACTTAAATAGAATTAATAGCTCTTTTACTATTGTAACTTGGGGCAAGCCACTTATCCTCTCTATTTTTCCAACTATAAGTAATACTTTTTAAGTTTTCCCAAAGTTTTGAGCTCTTAGAAGCCACTAGAATGCAAAGTATTAGTACAACTGAGGGAAAAAGATTACATACCCTGATTTTGTTTTCACAAACTATTCACAGAAACTTAATTTTTCAAAAAGGGTGTTAATTTATAATTAAGTTTTACTTCCAACAATTTTACAGCTTAAAGTTAAATATAGAATTATAAGCCATTAGACTGGCATTCCAGGAATACAACATGAAAGTCAAAACCATATTTCTATATCAAACTGTGGTATAGAAGTTTATGCACAGTACTTTTTTTTTTTGGTTTGTTTGTTTTATTAAGGTATCATTGATATACAACCTTATGAAGGTTTCACAGGAGCAACTTTGTGGTTACTACATTCACCCATAATAGAACTATTTTTTAAAGTTGATTTTTGTGCAGCATTTTGAAACGTACCAATAACTGCAACCCACCTTATCCACTAAACTAGTATGTTTCACTGGTATTCTTTCTGCTATAATGTGAAATTTTTGAAATTGTAAGAAAAATCTATGTTTACACATACTATAACACATTTCCACAAAGCTCTTAATACCTCTTGGCTTGTTAGCAGGGTACATAAGTTATTTACTAGAATAAACAAAGGTCAATGTGCCACTATAAATCAGAAAAGATATGGTTTTAAAAAGACAGTGGCTCCATATATATTTTTCTTGCTTACAGAAGATTTCATGACAAAGGGCATTAAAAATCAAAGGGAAAACATGTAAAATTCTATCAATGCTAAAACTAAAACCTCACTTTTAATATCAATTAACTCACCCTTATTAATTTCTACATCAGTTTATAGAGATGTTTTATAGTTAGAACTTGGAATGGCTATTATACAGTGCGTGGGTGTGTGTGTGTTTGTGTGTGTGAACAGCTATTTTTCTCTTGATTACCAGAGAATGAATAGGAAGAATACACCAAATAGAACATATGTGAGTTCCTTCCTCAGATGAATTCTCAAAAGATTATTATTTAGACATCTTCACTACCTCTCTTCAGTTTTAACAGTCAATGTTAATTCCACAGTCAGTGATTCATGTGAAAAAGGTAGTAAGTAAAAAGTAGGGTGATTATGACTCTCTTTCCCTTTCAATTTTGCTGCTTAAAATCAGGTAAACAATAAAATGTAATCTATACATCCAGTTTTTCCACCAGACATCTCTGAAATCATTATACATACTTTTCAATGGGAAGAGGATGTGGCCCAGACACAGAAAGTTTGTAGATAAACATGAGAAATTTTCTAAAAGCTTCAAAAAAAGGCCAGTGTGAGAGTAAGCAAATGCATTTGTTTGAGTTGATGGATTTGGAAACCATTTTTCTCTCCACAGGCGTCAACAGGCCCAGCTGCATAAGCTGTTTCTCCGTCAGAAGTTCTCGAGAGTAAGGTTCATAAAACTGGATGGCAGCTCCATATACCTACAGAGTAACACAATTCCATTATAATAAGATTTTAGTTTGTTTTTAAAAATTTATTTCTCTTTTTCTCTTATTCCACAAGAAATATTGCTTAAGGTGCATATGACAAATAAATGATAAGAAAATTCTCCAACACTGCTAATGGGAATTTAAAATAGTACAGCTTCTGCATAAAACAGTTCGGTGGCTTCTCCAAAAGTTAAGCAAAGAATTACTATATGATACAGCACTTCCACTCCTAGGTATACACCCAGAAGAATTGGACTCAGATCCTCGTACACCAGTATCCATAGTAGTACTATTCACAACAGCCAAAAGATAAAAACAACCCAAAGTCCATCAACAGATGAATAGATAAACAAAATGTGTTATATATGTGTGATGGAATGTTACTCATCCTTAAAAAGGAATGAAATTCTGATAGATACTGCAACATGGGTGATTCTTGGAAACATGCCAAGTGAAATAAGCCAGACACAAAAGGACAAATATTATATGATTCCACTTACAGGAGCGAGAATAGGCAAATTCACAGAGACAGAAAGTAGAACAGAAGTTATCAGAGACTTGGGGTAAGGGTGGGGAAAGCAGATATTTAGTGTGATAAAAAAGCTCTTAAAATTAGGATAGTGACACTTTTAGAAATCTCCTAATTATTTAGACTACATATATATATACATGTGTATATGTTAAAAAAGAATGAAGGAGAATCATAATCACCCTACTTTGTATATATATCTGGAACATTAGTCCTGGGCTGTACAGATACAACACTCCCAGATACAATTTTAAAGTGATCTCAGAGGTTCTTAACAAGTACTAGGATATAAGCACCTCAATAAGCTTTCATCAAGAGAATATTTTACTATGTTCTAAAACTTCTGCTGGGTACTTGACCTTCATTATCTCTAATACAATAGTAAACTTGTAGACTGTAGAACAAGGCCACACATGTATTTTGTTTGAGCCACAACAGTCAGCTTTGATTAGTTTTATTTTTCAATAAAATTGGCTATTTTATCAAATTTTCTAAGGAAGTTTTATATTGTTAAATTTCTACTATATCTGCAGTTTTATTTTTTATTTCCTAACATTGTTTATTTTTGCCATCTCTTAGTTATTTTAAATTGTCATTCTATGTCATTATTACTGCTTAATACATGTTTTCAAGTTTGGCTATTACACATAAAGCATATACTTCTTTTGGGAGCTATACACACTGGTTTCTCTTTTGGACGTGCGCAGGAGTGTAAATGCTGGGCCCCAAGGTTGCTTCTTCTCATTGCTCGTATTGCGTAAGCTCTTTATACATTCTGGATACAAGGCCCTTAATGTATATCTCATTATCTGTGGCCTGCTTTTTCACCTTCTTAATGGTATTTTTGAGTGAAAGATGTTCTTAACTCCAGTGGGGTCCTATAATTCATCCTTTTTATTACAGCTAGTGCTTTCTGCAGGCTGTTTAAACTATCTTTGCTTACTCCCTCCATTTTAATATATTATTTGTCTTCCAACCCTCATTATTTTGTTGAGAAATTAGCCATCAATCTAATAGATGTTCCTCTGAAAGTAAATATGTATTTTCCTCTTGGTTTTTTGTCTTGGTGTTCCATGGTTTCACTATAACACAAAAAGAGGTATTTTTTTATATTTACTTTTTTCTGCTAAAGGTTCAGAGTGCATCTTTAATCTGAAGGCTCAACTTTGCATCAACCCTGAAAAACTCTCAACAAACCACTGGCTCTTAAAATGCTGCCTCTCTCCCTTTTCTAGTCTTTCCTTCTGGAATTCATTAAATACCTATTGGTTCCTCTATTCTATCCTCTATATTTTTAAACTCCTTTTATGGTTTATATTTTTTCTGTGCTACATTTCATTATGCACAGTAGCCAAAATAAAGTGGAAGACATAAGTTGTCTTCTACCTCATTAATTCTCCCTTCAGGCATGTCTTATCTGTTGTTTAAACTATTTACTGAATTTTTAATTTTAAGGACCTTATTTTTCATTTCTAGACATTTGATTCTTTCCAATCTGTCTATTCATTTTCAAAATATTCTGTTCTTTCCTTGATGCTTTAACCCCCTCTAGTAGGTCTTGAATCTTTTAAGTTTATATTTAATTCATAGTATCTTTCATTCCATCACCTCAAATTCTTGAGGGTCTAATCCAGCTTTGTATTATGTCTTATTAAGTCTTCCTATTGTATCTATGTCTCCTAACCTATACAATAATCTCTTCTTGAGGTCTGGGTTTTGGGAGTGTATTTTCAGAGAGACTTTACATTTGCTTCTATAGAAGCTCTAGGGATATCACCATCCTGACAACAATTTTCATGCTGCCTTCTCACCTTGGGCATTTTACTAAAAATTTAAACCAAAACGCACTGTATCCAAATAATCCTAACACTGAAATAAAACTTGCAGTAATCTTTTATGGTATAAAAACATGGATAAAACAGGTTTAATAGAAGAGGAAAAAACTATACCTTTTCAGCAGAAGAACCTGTCAGAACAAAAGTTGAAAACACTGGAAGTGGGTATTTGGTTTGGGGATCCCAACATTCAATAGTAGCTCCCATAGGAAGGCAGAAGAGAGGTACAGATTCGGAGAGTGGAAATGACTCATAGTCATCTTCTGGATACCTAAAAATTAAACCTTTTGGAGAAAGGAGACAATGATAAACTTTTAAAAAGTAGTTGCTTTTCATAAATTATATGTGATACATATTAAGATATTTTAATAGCAAATTTCATGGAAATATTTCTGTGAGTTTTTTTTCTCTTGCTATATTAGAAATTAAAATAAAGTAACAAATTTATTCTTTATTTTTAACCATGGTCTTACAGTTCATTGTAACAGAAAAACGTACTAAATATACTAGTTGAAACTCTATTCAACAGGATCACCAATCTTAATGTATTTTCTTCTACATATTGTCAACATCTCACAGAGAATGATGAGAAGCATATAGAAAATTTACCAAGTTTTTCAGTTATGTTCTTTAAAAAATTCAAGGAAGGGACAAGTGTTATTAAATAATGCCAGGGCAACAGAAATTATCAAAGCCCCTAAACTCATCTTGAGAGAGAAGCAGTGTAAAAGGCATGCAACATGAAAAGTAAACAGGACAGAAACCCCTGTAACAAAGTACAGATATAAGACCAAGGAAGAAGGAGCAGGGGGCACTGTGAGAAGTGTAACAAAACACCTTCAGAATGAAGTAGTTATATAGCACCAGCTCATTAGACTCAAATGTCTAATATGAGACTACTCCTACATTAAACACTTGAAAATCAATAGATTTTGAGTCCAAATTCAGTCTCTAAAACTCTGTATTCTAAAATATGTATCTTATAGCAAATATCTGAATACTTTCACAAACCTTATTTCTTTAAATGACACTCTTTCTCCCAACTCCCCCAACACCCTCAAAAAATTTTAGGAAATCACAATCAACACATTATAGCAATATTAACAGTGTCACATTGCAACCTGAAATTTAAAACTATTACTTGATGCCTTTATTTTCATATTATGAATTAAGTGGTTTGATTCATTAGTATGAATGGCCCTATGAGGACAATCAAGATTTTTCAGATATGGAAATGCCTAACTTCTCTAATGTAAAACTTTATTCTAAAATTGTGCATGATCAAAAAGTAACTAACACTGCATTTTTTTCACAAAGAAATATTCCAGTATTTCTTCTATTTACAACTGGAGCATACCTGTATTTTCAGTTTTTATCCCACCATACCAGTAGGAGGAACAAGTCACACTTAAATCTTTACAGCCCTTGACACTACTGTACAGTAAGAAAGTGGCAACAGATTTCTCAAATACTTCAAGGCAGAAAATTTTCTCAGGCCCTCCACTCCTCCAAATAGCTGAGTCTTTGCCAACAAGGGAAAAAGGAAGCAAATCCACCTTTTGTGACAAGTAACATGTAGTTTCAAATCAGACCCAAAGAGATAAGAGAAGGAAATAAAAGAAGTAAAGATGCACTCTGAAACCTTTCTTATTGCTAAAATATAAAAGGTCAGGGAGTGAGCAGTTTTTCACTGAACTGTTAAATCTATTACTGTAAACTAAAAGCTTGAATGTTGCACACGTGCTTGCTTGGGATATAAGTTTCTATTTAATTAACATAAGTTTCTTTTCTTAGGGGGGTATAATATTAATATACCTTGTAGACTGTAATGTATTTAAGAAAACTTATGCCTTTACATGTTAAAATTATAATTTATGAATAGATGATTCCATTTATATAAGAGCATACACTGTCTCTTCAAACCAAATTTTAATGTGCAACTACAGTAATAGAGACTTTTTAAAAATTTACTTACCAGCTTTGTATGCTATTGCATTAGAAGCAGGAACAGACTTCTTATAACAGAGAAATACACTGGAACCCCACTGTAAAATATAAATTAGGTTTAAAAAGACAAAAGAGTAAAAATAAATAGATTTTGTTGAATGTCTTCTAAAGATTCTATTTATTCAAGAAGTCTACTTAAAACATATATAGTATAAAACCCAGCAAAACATGAAGTTAAAAACACTAAAAGAACGCAGTAAAAAAAACATTACCACTAAAATTACACTGCTGTGAAGGCAGTTTCAAAAAGTTTAGAATCCTGTGATCACCCAGAGACTGCCTCTGTTTGAAAGAGACAGAACAAACTGGAGTGGGCAATAGAGTCCAAGTTAGGGAAAGATTGAGGTCACTAAGGTGCTATGAAGTCATTATCTCTGAAGCAAACCTTGCCTTCATTAACAGTCATGGTGCACAGGCCATCTCTACTTATACCACATTTACGGAAGCATTAGTTTGGATCTAAAGATAGTCAAAATAATTCTGACCCAATAGTAAACTTTAGTCTCATAAAACTATAAATCAAACGTATATGTTCAATTTTCTTCTTTATTAGAATCCTTTTTAAAAATCTGTAAACCTCAATGTTTAAAATAAATAAATATAAGGGAAACCCAACACAGTCTCCCTCAGTAGTCATTTAAGACGCCACTAAAAACCAAAAGCTAATAAAACCTCTATATTAATACAACATAGGCAATGTTATCATATATCAAAAAAAATCCTTGACTTTATCTTTTTCAACAGAAATTATTCTAAAACATTAGATAGCTAAGGATTTTAAAAATTAATACAAATCATAAAAATTAGGCTAATAATAGTAAAAACAATCATGAAAATATAAAATAAAAGTAAATTGTATGCCCAATAATAAATAATCCGAAGTCCAAAAACTATCTTTTTTCTTTTTCCATATGAAAAACCTTTACTCTTACCATTCCACAATTTAAGTTTTTGTCAACTTTGCAGAAAGTATGAGGAGGGGTTTCTCCTTTACTGGTTACAATGACACAGATATCAGTTACAGCCAACGAATTCTGGGGTCGAACTGGAGGAGCCCTTCTATAAGTGATGAAGATTCTTTGTGAAGTAGTTGAACTATTATTGACATTGGCACAGCGACCATAGGGTGTGGCTTGGATCACTTCACATCCTGGAATAAGCCTTTCTTTCCCTTCATATAAAACTCTGCATGGCAGGGAGGGGAGAAATAGATATTTAGATAAGTAAACACATTTCTGAAAATGCTGGTTTTCTTTATGGCAAAAAAAATTTTTGGTCTCCCCTACTGTTTCCCGAATCTTAATTGCAAACTGAAACTAAAACAACTACTTTGGAAATTTTAAATCTCTTAACTACTATTTTTCAATAGCTAAAATATAAGTTTAAGAAATATAAACAGGATCAAACACCTTGACCTTTTTTGTTTATTAAAAGAAAAACAAAAAACAAGACAAAGGTAACATTACAAATATCCTTAAGTCAATTCCTAGAAAACTTATCAAGCATTCAGATGTGTTCACAAGATTTTCCTCCATAATTCCTGTCAAAATTTTACCTTAAAAAACCCTTGACTAGAAGCAGCAAAGGCTGTGCCAAGAGGGAAATATATTGTAATACAGGCTGACCTGCAAGGATGGTACAACATTTGAAAATTTGTAATACAGGAAAGAACATTCCCATATGAACAGTCTAAACTCACAATTAATGAAACTAGAAAAGGAAGAACAAATGAGGCCAAATTCAGTAGAAGGAGGGACATAAAAAAGATCAAAGCAGAAATGAATAAAATCAAGAAGGATACAACAATAGAAAGAATCAAAAAGCAGGAGCTGGTTCTTTGAGAAAATAAACAAAATAGATAAAACCCTAGCCAGACTTATAAAGAAAAAAAGAGAGTCTATACACACAAACAGAAACAAAAACGAGAAATGAAAAATCACTACAGACACCACAGAAATACAAAGAATTATTAGAGAATATTATGAAAAATTATATGCTAATAAACTGGATAACCTAGAAGAAAAGGACAACTTTCTAGAAAAATACAACCTTCCAAGGCTGACCCAGGAGAGAGACAAAAAATCTGAACAGAACAATTTCCAGCAATGAAATTGAATTGGTAATCAAAATACTACCTAAGAGAGATTCAAGATGGCAGCGTGAGAGGTGAGATGGAGAACTCCTCCCAAAACCACAAACAGTATAAAAATATAGTTAATAAATACAACTAACCTTCAGTCAGCAACTAGAAAGAAGGCTGAACCAGACTGAATACAGACCTCATGAACAGAGCAGACCTCAAGAAACAGGGTAACATACAAAAGCCTTAATCTGGCAGGACCCGAGCCCTTCCCCCACCCAAGCTCACCAGCGGGAGGAAGAGAAACAGAGCGCGGGAGGGGGTGAAAGCATGGGACTACTGGACACCCAGCCCGGGACATCTGCTTTGTGAGCAGAATCCTATATTGTGTGGTGCCCTGGACATTGGGGAGCTAGGACAGGCGAAGGGCTTCCGAAATTGACATTCTGGCTGTTTTGTGAAGGAGGGGATCCACACCCAGTCGCTCTGTGTCAGAGGAAAGGCAAGGAGTTTGAGAGGCTTTCTAGCAGTGAGAGGGCTGGAGAAGGGGCAGGGTTTGCACAGAGCTTGCTGTGTGGGAGAAGGGAGAGGTGGACAAGGTTGTCTGGGAATGCTATACCCACAGCTGGTTGGGAACGTAGGGGAGCTTCAGGTGCTCCATTTCCCTGGCTGCCTACTCAGCTCCAAGGCCCCCACTGTGACACACTGCCTGTGCAGCCTTCCTACTAGCCTCCAGGCACCTGCTCACAAACCAGCAGTCACTGCGCAGGCATCAGGCCAGCCAGAGGGAGGCACCGCCTACAAAATCTAGAGAAGCAAAGCACAGACTACCCGTGTGTGCTTGGCCCACTGCCTCTGACACTGGAGACAGGCACCGCAGACAGGAAGCAGGAAACAGATCATTCCTTACCCCAGGCACCAGCTCCGCTTCCCTATGTCCCCCAACCTCACTCTAGGGGCTGACTAGCTGCAAGAGACTGGAGTTTCTGCACACTAGTGGGCACCACACAGAAATATGAAACGTCAAAAGAACATGGTTCAGACCAAACTCTCACAAACCCCAGAAAGAGGGTCAAATGAAACCGAACACACAAATATTCCAGAAAGAAAGTTCAAAATAAAAATTATAAACATACTTATGGAGGTACAGAAAAATATTCAAGACCTCAGGAACGAATTTAAGATGGAGATTGAATCATTAAGAAATACCATATCTAAAATGCAACATACAATGCAGGGATTTAAAAGCAGATTAGATGTAGTAGAAGAGACGGTAAATGGAACAGAAATTAGGGAAGAGGAATACAAACAAGGTGAGGCATAGAAAGAAAAAAGGATCTCTAAGAATGAAAGAATATTGAGAGAACTGTGTGACCTATCCAAACAGAACAATATGCGCATTATACAGGTACAAGAAGAAGAAGAGAGAGAAAAAGGGATAGAAAGTATCATTGAGGAGGTATTTGCGGAAAACTTCCCAATCTGGGGAAAGAGATAGTCTCTTAGGCCATGGAGGTGCACAGATCTCCCAACACAAGGGACCAAGGAAGACAACATCAAGACATGTAATAATAAAAATGGCAAAGATCAAGATAAAGGCAGACTTTTGAAAGCACCTAGACAGAGCAAAAAAATCACAAACAAAGGAAAACTCATCAGGCTATCATCAGAATTCTCAACAGAAACCTTACACGCCAGAAGAGAAAGGCATGATATATTTAATGCAATGAAGCAGAAGGGCCTTGAACCAAGAATACTTTAGAAGGCAAGGTTATCATTTAAATTGGAAGGAGGGATTAAATAATTTTCATATAAGCAAAAGCTGAGAGAATTTACCTCTCACAAACCAACTCTACTGTGCATTTTGGAGTGACTACTATAGATGGAAGTATTCCTAATGCTAAACAGATATCACTCAAGGGAAGACAAAGAGTAGAGACTATGATTCATAACATAAAAAAAATAGAGGAAGAAGAAAAAGGAGGAAAAAGAAGAATCTTTAGAGTGTTTGTAATAGCACACAAAGTGAGTTAAATTAGACTGTTAGATACTAAGGGAATTGCCCTTGAACCTTTGGCAAAAACAAATCTAAAGCCTGCAATGGCAATAAGTACATAACTATCGATAATCACCCTAAATGTAAATGGTCTGAATGCACCAATCAAAAGACATGGAGTTACTGAATGGATATAAAAACAAGACCAATCTACATGCTGCCTACAAGACACTCACTTCAAACCCAAAGACGTACAAAGACTTAAAGGAAAGGGATGGAAAAAGATATTTCATGCAACTAATAGTGAAAAAAAAGCAGGAGTTGCAGTACTTGTATCAGACAAAATAGACTTCAAAACAAAGAAAGTCACAAGAGACAAAGAAGGACATTACATAATGTTAAAAGGGTCAGTCCAACAAGAGGATATAACTATTATAAATATCTATGCACCCAACACACGATCACATACATATGTGAAACAAATACTAACAGAATCAAAGGGGGAAATAGGATGCAATGCATTCATTTTAGGAGACTTCAACACACCACTTACTCCAAAGGACAGATCAACCAGACAGAAAATAAGTAAAGACACAGAGGCACTGAACAACACACTAGAACAGATGGACCTAATGGACATCTACAGAACATTCCATCCAAAAGCAACAGGATACACATTCTTCTCAAGTGAACATGGAATGTTTTCAAGGATAGATCATATATTAGGGCACAAAAAGAACCTCAGTAAATTCAAAAATATTGAAATTGTACCAACCACCTAATCAAATCACAAAGGTATGAAACTAGAAATAAATTACACAAAGAAAATGAAAAAGCCCACAAACACATGGAGGCTTAATACGATGGTCCTAAATAATCAATGGATCAATGACCAAATAAAACCACATATCAAGCAATATATAGACAAAAGACAACAATAATTCAACACCACAAAATCTGTGGGATGCAGCAAAAGCTGTGCTAAGGGGGAAATACATTGCAATACAGGCCTACCTCAGGAAAGAAGAACAATCTCAAATGAACAGTCTAAACTCACAATTAATGAAACTAGAAAAGGAAGAACAAAGAGGCCCAAGGTCAGTAAAAGGAGGGACATAATAAAGATCAGAGCAGAAATAAATAAAATCAAGAACAATAAAACATTAGAAAGAATCAATGAAAGCAGGAGCTGGTTCTTCAAGAAAATAAACAAAATAGATA
This sequence comes from Phataginus tricuspis, assembly GCA_029783875.1. Taxonomy (NCBI): domain Eukaryota; kingdom Metazoa; phylum Chordata; class Mammalia; order Pholidota; family Manidae; genus Phataginus; species Phataginus tricuspis. The sequence goes on from JAQQAC010002172.1 coordinate 50,765,045, forward strand.
AACCCCTAGCAAGACTTATCAAGAAAAAAAGAGAGTCTACACACATAAACAGAATCAGAAATGAGAAAGGAAAAATCACTACGGATACCACAGAAATACAAAGAACTATTAGAGAATACAATGAAAAATTATATGCTAACAAACTGGATAACCTAGAAGAAATGGACAACATTCTAGAAAAATATAACCTTCCAAGGCTGACCCAGGAAGAAACAGAAAATCTGAATAGACAAATTACGAGCAAAGAAATTGAACTGGTAATCAAAAAACTACCTAAGAACAAAATGCCTGGCCCAGATGGTTTCACTGCTGAGTTTTATCAAACATTTAGTGAAGACCTAATACCCATCCTCCTTAAACTTTCCCAAAAAGTGGAAGAGGAGGGAATACACCCGAACTCATTCTACGAGGCCAACATCACTCTAATACCAAAACCAGGCAAAGACACCACAAAAAAAAAAGAAAATTACAGACCAATAAATATCCCTGATGAACATAGATGCAAAAATACTCAACAAAATATTAGCAAATCGAACTCAAAAATACATCAAAAGATCATCCATCATGATCAAGTAGAATTCATTCCAGGAATGCAAGTATGGAACAACATTCGAAAATCCATCAACATCATCCACTACATCAACAAAAAGAAGGACAAAAACTACATGATCATTACCATAGATGCTGAAAAAGCATTCGACAAAATTCAACATCCACTCATGATAAAAAATCAAAACAAAATTGGTATAGAGGGCAAGTACCTCTACATAATAAAGGCCATATATGACAAACCCACAGCCAACATTATACTTAACAGAGAGAAGCTGAAAGCTTTTCCTTTAAGATTGGGAACAACAAAAGGATGCCCACTCTCCCCACTTTTATTCAATATAGTACTGGAAGTCCTAGCCACAGCAATCAGACAACACAAAGAAATAAAAGGCATCCAGATCAGCAAGGAGGTATTCAAATTGTCCTTCTTTGTAGACGACATGATATTGTACATAAAACACCCTAAAGAATCCACTCCAAAACAATTAGATCAAATGTCTGAATTCAGCAAAGTTGCAGGATACAAAATTAATACACAGAAATCTATTGCATTCCTATACACTAACGATGAACTAGCAGAACAGGAAATGAGGAAAACAATTCCATTCAATATTGCATCAAAAAGAATAAAATACCTAGTAATAAAACTAACCAAGGATGTGAAAGACCTAGACCCTGAAAAATACAAGAATCTTAAGAGAAATTAAAGAGGACACTAATAAATGGAAATCAACCCATGCTCTTGGCTAGGAAGAATTAATATTCTCAAAATGGCCATCCTACCTAAAGCAATCTACAGATTCAATGCAATTCCTATCTAAATGGCAGCAGCATTCTTCTACGAACTAGAGCAAATAGTTTTAAAATTCATATGGAACCACGAAAGACCCCGAACAGCCAAAGCAATCCTGAGAAGAAAGAATAAAGCAGGGAGGATTATGCTCCCTGATTTCAAGCTCTACTACAAAGCTACAGTAATCAAGACAGTTTGGTACGGACAAAAGAACAGGTCCACAGACCAGTGGAACAGAATAGAGAGCCCAGATATAAACCCAAGCATATATGGTCAATTAATATAAAATAAAGGAGCCATAGATATACAATGGGGAAATGACAGCCTCTTCAACAGCTGGTGTTGGCACACCTGGACAGCTACATGTAAGAGAATGAAACTGGATTACTGTCCAACCCCATCAACCAAAGTAAACTCAAAATGGATCAAAGACCTGAATGTAAGTCATGAAACCATAAAACTCTTAAAAAATTAAAGGCAAAAATCTCTTGGATATAAACATGAGCAACTTCTTCATGAACATGTCTCCCGGGCAAGGGAAACAAAAGCAATAATGAACGAATGGGACTGTGTCAAACTAAAAAGTTTCTGTACACCAAGGAATATCATCAGTAGAACAAAAAGACTTCCTACAGTATGGGAGAATATAGTCATAAATGACATATCCGATAAGGGGTTGACATCCAAATTATATAAAGAGCTCATGCATCTCAACAAACAAAAAGCAAATAAGCCAACTACCAAATGGGCAGAGGAGCTGAACAGACACTTCTCCAAAGAAGAAATTCAGATGGCCAACAGGCACAAAAAAAGATGCACCACATCACTAATCATCAGAGAAATGCAAATTAAAACCAAAATGAGATATCACCTCACACCAGTCAGGATGGCCACCATCCAAAAGACAAATATCAACAAATGTTGGAGATGATGTGGAGAAAGGGGAACCTTCCTACACTGCTGGTGGGAATGTAAATGTGTTCAACCATTGTGGAAAGCAGTATGGAGGTTCCTCATAAAACTCAAAATAGAAATACCATTTGACCCAGGAATCCCACTCCTAGGAATTTACCCTAAGAATGCAGCCGCCCAGTTTCAAAAAGACAGATGCGCCTCTATGTTTATCGCAGCACTATTTACAATAGCCAAGAAATGGAAGCAACCTAAGTGTCCATCAGTAGATGAATGGATAAAGAAGAGGTGGTACATATACACAATGGAATATTATTCAGCCATAAGAAGAAAACAAATCCTACCATTTGCAACAACATGGATGGAGCTAGAGGGTATTATGCTCAGTGAAATAAGCCAAGTGGAAAAAGACAAGTATCAAATGATTTCACTCATATGTGGAGCATAAGAGCAAAGAAAAATACTGAAATAAAAAAACAGCAGCAGACTCACAGAACCCAAGAATGGACTAATAGGGAAAGGGACTGGGGAGGATGGGTTGGAAGGGAGGAACAAGGGGGAAAAGGGGCATTATGATTAGCAGATGTAATTTTGGAGGGGGCACGGGGAGGGCTGTACAAGTCAGAGAAGACAAGTAGTGATTCTATAGCATCTCACTATGCTGATGGACAGTGAATGTAATGGGGTATGTGGGGGGGAGTTGATGAAGTGGGGAGTTTAGTAGCGATAAAGTTACACATGTAATTGTAGATTAATAATACCAAAAAAAAAAAAATATATATATATATATACATATATATATTAATGCTACAATATAGGTGTTGGATATATAAATATTTGCTTTATAAAGTCATTCAAATTAAAAAAAAAAATCTCTTGGACATAAACATAAGTAACTTCTTCATGAACATACCTCCCCAGGCAAGGGAAACAAAAGCAAAATTGAATAAGTGGGACTATATCAAACTAAAAAGCTTCTGTACACCAAAGGACACCATCAATAGAACAAAAAGTCATCCTACAGTATATATTCATAAATGGGAGAATATATTCATAAATGACATATCTGATAAGGGGTTGAAATCCCAATTATATGAAGAGCTCACATACTTCAACAAAAAAAAAGCAAATAAGCCAATTAAAAAAGGAGCAGAGGAGCTGAACTGACACTTCTCCAAAGAAGAAATTCAGATGGTCAACAGGAACATGAAAAGATGCTCCGCATCACTAATCATCAGAGAAATGCAAATTAAAACCACAATGAGATATCACCTCACACCAGTCAGGATGGCCACTATACAAAAGACAAACAACAACAAGTGTTGGTAAGGATGTGGAGAAAGGGGAACCCTCCTACACTGCTGGTGGGAATGTAAATGTGTTCAACCATTGTGGAAAGCAGTATGGAGGTTCCTCATAAAACTCAAAATAGAAATACCATTTGACCCAGGAACTCCACTTCTAGAAATTTACCCTAAGAATGCAGCAGCTCACCTTGAAAAAGACATATGCACCCCTAGGTTTATCGCAGCACTATTTACAACAGCCAAGAAATGAAAGCAACCTAAGTGCCCATCAGTAGATGAATGGATAAAGAAGAGGTGGTACATATACACAATGGAATATTATTCAGCCATAAGAAGAATCCTACCATTTGCAACAACACAGATGGAGCTAGAGGGTATTACGCTCAGTGAAATAAGAAAGGCAGAGAAAGACAAGTACCAAATGATTTTACTCATATGTGGAGTATAAGAAAAAAGGAAAAACTGAAGGAACAAAACAGCAGCAGACTCACAGAACCCAAGAATGGACTAACAGTTACAAAAGGGAAGGGACCTCGGAGGATGGGGGGGAAGGGAGGGATAAGGGGGAAAAAGGGGCATTACAATTGGCAAACGTAATGTGGGGGGTGGGGCACGGGGAAGGCAGTACAACACAGAGAAGAGAAGTAGTGATTCTATAGCATGTTACTACAGTGATGGACAGTGACTGTAATGGGGTATGTGGTGGGGACTTGATCATGGGGGGAGTCTAGTAACCATAATGTTTCTCATGTAATTGTACATTAATGATACCAAAACAAAAAAAATTCATATGGAACCATGAATAAAAAATGGGTGGAAGATCTGACAGACATTTCTCCAAAGAAGAAATACAAATGGCCAACAGGCACATGAAAAGATGCTCCACATCATTAATCATCAGGGAAATGTAAATTAAACCACAATGACATATCACCTCATACCAGTTAGAATGGCCATTATCCAAAAGACAGGAAATAAGAAATGCTGGCAAGGTATGGAGAAACAGGAACCCTCGTACACTGTTGTTAGGACTGCAAATTGGTGCAACTGCTGTGGAAAGCAGTATGGAAGTTCCTCAAAAAACTAAATCTAGAAATACCATTTGACCCAGTAATTCCAGCCCTAGGAATTTACCTGAAGAAAACAAAACCCCTGACTCAAAAAGATACACACACCCCTATGTTTATCTCCGCACTGTTTGCAATACGTAAGATGGAAGCAACCTAAGTGTCCATCAGTAGATGAATGAATAAAGAAGATGTGGAAGATATACACAATGGAATATTATCCAGCCATAAAAAGAAAAGAAATCCTGCCATTTGCAGCAACATGGATGGATGTAGAGAGTATTATGCTCAGTGAAATATGTCAAGCAGAGAAAGACAAATACCATATGATTTCACTTAACTGTACAGGATAAAAACAAAGCACAACAGAAAGAACAAGACAACATTAGAGTCACAGACACTGAGAAGTGACTGATGGTCACCAAGAGGCAGGGAAGTGGATGGGAAGGAGCAGAGGAGACTGTTGCACAACTGTGTGTACATTTGATAAAATTTCTAAAAAAAAGATTAATTCATGAAATTAAAATTCAGCTGTGTTTCCATATACTAATAATGAACAATGCAAAAAGCAAATTAAGAAACAGTCCCATTAATAATAGTATCCAAAAGAACAAAATATTTAGGAATATAATCAAGAGGGTAAAAGACATATATACCAAAACCCACAAAACATTGCTGAATAAAATTAAGAACTAAATAAATCGAAAGACATCACATGTTCATAAGAACATCTCATAATATTGTAAAGATGGTAATATTCCCTTAAATTGATATACAACTTAAAAGCAATGCCATCAAAATTGCCACTGCATGTTTTGCATAATGGCCAAGCTTAACCCAAACACTTCCAAAGATGCTCTCAAATACCTAAAATACATTTTTCCTATCTGTCAGTAGTTATGATAAACAGAACAACTTAATACATGATAGATATATATGGTAAAGTATTACAGGTATTCTAAAAGCACATCTTATTTCCAGAAGAGTCAATTGAGACTTTTTGGAAAAAAGACTTTTAAAGAATGTTTCTCATTGGCTGTGGACTAGATAATAAATATTTCATAACACTATACTCCTCCTAAACTATGAATACCCTACATGTTGGCACTAAAAACCACACAACTGTATTTTTTAAAACAGGAATGCTCCCAGTTAAGTGAATTCAAGGCTTTGCAAAAACTCCTCACATAACCCAAGAATCTCCATAAAAATGGACTTTTATTCTAATTTTTTGGACTTGAGTGCTTAATTAATAAGTTTATTTGATAAGTACAACAGAATGGAATCACATTTCAGGCTCTGATGCCTTCACATCAGTATTCTTTTGAAAGAAAATGATCTAATGATTCAGTACAATGCAGAGAAATTTGGTAAGGGTGGATAGAGATACGTAATACCTTACTACACTTCAACCTGAAGTAACAAATAACAATACATCAAGGATTTCAAATTTATACGCCAATGAACCTTAAATAAATTTTATTCTTTTCAGTATAGCAAAAGAAAATGAGTTACCATACCCAATATCGGTAAGGGGGGGTTTATCTCTCCCTCTCTTATAGCACAGGAAAAGTTCTGGGCTTTTTAGACTTCCATAGTTCAAGTTCGCTTGGAGAGCTGATGGAGTGGCTTCAACACAGGTGTAACCTTCAGGCACTGTTTCCCCAGCTGATTTGTGAATAACTGCAATGTCTGTAATTGGAGCTTTAGGTCCAGTCGACTTAGTATCTAAACGATTTATTTCTTGATCCAAAAGAGTACATGTATCTGTGAGGCCTGCCACAACAAAGTAGTCGGTCACTCGAGGCCCTTTGTCTTCTATCATGGCTGCTATTATATTTCCTAGAAGGGCAGGAGAAAGACATGAATTAAATAAAATACTTTATCCTGTCTCATTAAAAAAACACTTCTTAGTTAACAGTGATCAACTAGCACACTTCCCAGTTGGATTTATAATCAAACTATCGCTCTGTAGAAGATGCCTGTTTTGGTATCATTTTGTCAGCTTTTACTTCCTACAAGTTCAAGTTTACAGCATCAATTCATTAGTGAGTCATCTATGATCCTTTCATGTGCCAAGCCTCTATTAAGAAACTGTCAGGTGAGGTACTATCTTTCCTTTTAACAAAATGCACTTAATGAATAACATTCACACCATTTAAGAAGTCATTCTCGAAGAATTAAAGATGGCAGCGTGAGAGGTGACAGAGAGACCTCCTCCTAAAATGATATATAATATGAAAATATAATTAATACAACTAATCCTGAAAGAGCAACATGAAAGAAGGTTGCAACAGACTGCATAAACCTGGAGAAAAGAGCAGACCTCACGGAACAGGGTAACATACCAAAGCTGTGACCCGGCAGGACCCAACCCTTCCCCAACCCCAGCTCACCAGTGGGAGGAAGAGAAACAGACCGGGGAGGGAGTGGAGGCCTGGGACTGCCGAACACCTAAGCCATGGAGATCTCCTCAGGGAGCATGAACCTACATTGCATGGTGCTCTGGTGATTAGTGGGGTTGAAAAGCCTGGAGAGACAGATTCCAGCTGCTTGTGGAAAACAGGAACTCATATCCAGCTGATCTTCTGGGTGGGCAGTATGAGAGACTTCCTAACAGTGAGAGGGCTGCTAAAGGGGCAACGATTGCACAGAGCTTACTGCTTAGGAGAAAGGACAGGTAGACAAAATTGTCCAGGTGCGCTCTGCCCAGCAGGGTGGGAACTTAAATGATCTTCAGGTGCTCCACTCCCCTGACTGGCCACACAGCTCCAAGGCCCTCCACCGTGATATGCAGCCTGCTGTGTCTTCCTCCTAGCTACCCTGAACCTGGCTTGCAAACCGGCACCCCCTGCCCAGGCATCAGGGGAACCAGAGGGAAGCCACGCCTACGGCAGCTAAAAACCTTCTGTACAGCAAAGGACCCCATCAGTAGAACAAAAAGGCATCCTACTGTATGGGAGAATATATTTGTAAATGACATATAAGACAAGGGGTTAACATCCAAAATATATAAAGCACTCACATGCCTCAACACTCAAAAAGCAAATAACCTGATTAAAAAATCAGCAGAGGGTGGATTCAAGATGGCGGCATGAGAGGTGAGACAGAGAACTCCTCCAAAAACCACCTATAGTGTGAAAATATAATTACGACAACTAACCATAAAACAGCAACAGGAAAGAAGGCTGCACCAGACTGCACACAGATGTCAGGAAGAGAGCAGACCTCACAAAATAGGGCAATGTTCCAAAGCCTTGATCCGGCAGGACCCAGGCCCTTCCCCCATCCCAGCTGACAGGCAGGAGGAAGAGCATGGAGTGGGGAGGGGTTGGAAGCCTAGAACTGCTGAACACCTAGCCCTGGAGATCTGCTTTGTGGGCAGAAACCTACATTGTGTGGTGCTCTGGAGGATGGGGAGCTGGGACAGGGGAGTACTTGACAAACACATTTCAGCCATTTGTGGAGGACAGGATCCACAAATGACTGCTCAGGGACAAAGGAAAGGCAGACGGTCTGAGAGGCTTCCTAGCAGTGAGAGGGCTGCTGAAGAGGAGGGCTTGGCATGGAGCTTGCTCCACGGGAGATGAGATATGGGGACAAGGTTGTCTCGGTGTGCTCTGCCCAGCAAATTGGAAACTTTGAGGAGATTCAAGCGCTCCAACCCTCTGGCTGGCTGCTCAGCTCCGAAACCCCCCACTGTGATTAACAGCAAGCTGCACATTCCTCCTGGCCTGACAGCACCCGGCTCGGAAAACAGAATTCACTGTGCTGGCATCAGGCCAGTCAGAAAGAGGCCCCACCTACACCAGCTAGAGAGGCAAAGCAGAGAGGCTTACACCTGTGTGCTTGGCCCCCTGGCTCTTATACTGGAAACAGGCGCAGCAGATGGGAATTAGGAAACAGATCTTTCCTCCCCTCAAGCACCAGGTCCACTCCCCTACAATCCCCAACTTCACTCTAGGGGCTCAGCGGCTCCAGACACTGCAGCTTCTACACTACAGGGCACCACACAGAAATATGAAATGTCAAAAGAACATGGTTCAGACAAAAATCTCACAAACCCCAGAAAAAGGGTCAAATGAAACTGAACTCACCAATCTTCTGGAAACAGCTCAAAATAAAAATCATAAACATGCTTATGGAGGTACAGAAAAATATTCAAGAACTCAGGAACGAATTTAAGATGGATATTCAATCATTAAGAAATTCCATATCTGAAACGAAACATACAATGGAGGGATTTAAAAGTAGATTAGATGTAGTAGAAGATGGTAAATGGAATAGAAATTAGATAAGAGGAACACAAAGAAGCTGAGGCACACAGATAAAAAAGAATCTCTAAGAATGAAATATTGAGAGAACTGTATGACCAATCCAAATGGAACAATATTCACATAATAGAGGTACCAGAAGAAGAAGAGAGAGAAAAAGGGATACAAAATGTCACAGAGGAGGTAATTGCTGAAAACTTCCCCAATCTGGGGAAGGAGATAGTCTCACAAGCCATGGAGGTGCACAGATGTCCCAACACAAGGGACCCAAGGAAGCCAACATCAAGACATACAATAATTAAAATGACGAATATCAAGGATAAACACAGATGTGAAAAGCAGCTAGAGAGAGAAAAAGATCACATACAAAGGAAAACCCATCAGGCTATCATAAGATTTCTCAACAGAAACCTTAGAGGCCAGAAGGGAATGGCATGATATATTTAATGCAATGAAGCAGAAGGGCCTTGAACCAAGAATACTCTATCTGTCAAGATTATCATTTAAATTTGAAGGAGGGATTAAACAATTTTCAGATAAGCAAAAGCTGAGAGAATTTACCTCCCATAGACCACCTGTATTTTCGAGGGACTCCTACAGATGGGAGTATTCCGAAGACTAAACAGATGTCACCCAAGGCATAGACAAAGAGTACAGAATATGATTCATACAATACAAAGAATAGAGGAGGAAGAAAAAGGAGGAAAAAAAAAATCTTTAGGTTGTGTTTGTAATAGCACACGAAGTGAGTTAAATTAGACTGTCAGATAGTAAGGCAATTACCCTTGAACTTTTGGTAACCACGAATCTAAAGCCTGCAATGGCAATAAGTACATACCTGTCGATAATGACCCTTAATGTAAATGATCTGAATGCACCAATCAAAAGAAATGGAGTCACTGACTCGAGAAAAAAAAGACTTACCTATATGCTGCCTCCAAGAGACTCATTTTAAACCAAAAGACGTACACAGACTGAAAGTAAAGGGATGGAAAAAAAATATTTCATGCAACTAATAAGGAGAAAAACGCAGGAGTTGCAGTACTACAAGACACAAAAAAGGACATTACATAATGAAAAGGGGTCAGTCCAACAGGAGGATATAACTATAAACATCTATCCACCCAACACAGGATCACCTACATATGTGAAACAAATACTAAACAGAATCAAAGGGGGAAATAGAATGCAATGCATTCATTTTAGGAGACTTCAACACACCACTCACTCCAAAGGACAGATCAACCAGACAGAAAATAAAATAAAGAGAGAGAGGCACTGAACAACATATTAGAACAGATGGAAGTAATGGACATCTACAGAACACTCCATCCAAAAGGAACAGGATACACATTCTTCTCAAGTGCATACAGAACATTTTCAAGAATGAATGACATACTAGGCCACAAAAAGAACCTCAGTATATTCAAAAAGACTGAAATTGTACCAACCAGCTTCTCAGATCATGAAGGCATGAAACTAGAAATAAAGTACTCAGAGAAAATTAAAAAGCCCACAAACACATGGAGGCTTAATAACATGCTACTAAATAATCAATGGATCAATGACCAAATAAAAACAGAGATCAAGCAACATATGGAGACAAATGACAACAATTCAACTTAGCAAAATCTAAGGGATGCAGCAAAGGTCGTTCTAAGAGGGAAATATATTGCAATACAGGCATACCCAGGAAAGAAGAACAATCCCAAATGAACAGTCTAAACTCACAATTGATGAAACTAGAAAGGGAAAACAAAGAGGCCTAAAGTCAGTAGAAGGAGGGACATAATAAAGATCAGAGCATAAATAAATAAAATCAAGAATAAAACAATAGGACTTCCGGGAAGATGGCGACGTAAGCGGACCGGCAGAAAAATTCCTCCCAACATTATATTTATTCACGAAAATACAGCAAATACAACTATCCCTAAAAGAGAGACCAGAATACACAGGAAAGTGCACAGCGTACAGAGCTCCGGCAGTCAGTCACTCCAGAGAGAGGACTCGGCACCCAGCGAGACCAGAGCGCTTCTCCACCCCACACTCCAGTGGGAGTCACGGCAAGGCGGGCAAGGTACGCAGCCACGACCCAGGCGGACCGAACGCTCCTCCCCCCCAGAACTCCGGCGGTCAGACACTCCAGAGAGAGGACTCGGCACCCAGCGAGGCGGGACAGAACCGCGACCCAGCGAGACCAGAGCGCTCCTCCACCCCAGCACTCCGGTGGGAGTCCCGGCAAGGCGGGTAAGGTACAGAGCCGCGACCCCAGAGGGACCGAGCGCTCCTCTCCCCCAGCGCTCCAGCAGGAGGAGAGGATTCAGAGCCGGGAGGGAGTGGAAGTCTGTGCCAGGAGCGCCGAAACACAGCCGGCAGTGTAGCGGAGATTGGAGAGACAGAGGGCACAGGGTCCCAGCCCTGAACGTGCAAGATGCCCGCGGCAGGCTTCAGGAAGGAAAGAGAAGGGGAAAAAAAAGGGAAGAAAAGCCCGCGCTCTTTCTCAGCAGTCATAAAGAGACAGGAGCTCAGTAGAGGGGCCAGATAAACCCGCAAGCTGAGCCCAGCACGCTGGGAGTCCTGGGGAGCTTTGGACCCCTCAGCTGGCGACTGGGAAGGGGTGGCTGCTATTAAGACCCCCACAGAGATCAACAGCTTCTCATTCGTTCCCAACCCAGCCAGAGCTATACAGGGCCTTGCGGAGCAGGGCGGCCATGGCTCTGGAATAGTGGAGCAACAGCGCCACCTACAGCATTCACACAGAACCCACTCCCAGGGGTTTTAATTTTTTCTTTTTTTCTTTTTTAATTTTTCGTTATTGTTTTTTTCTCCCCTTTCTTTTCCTTTATTTTTCTTTCCCTCTCTTTCAACAGCCTCCCATTCACGCTCACCCCACCCACAGCTTTAAAGGGCCGTGTGGGGCGACATTGCCACGGCTCTGGAATAGTGGAGCAATAGCGCCACCAACAGCATTCACACAGCAACCACCCTCGGTGAGCATTTTTTTGTTGTTTTTTTTTGTTTGTTCTGTTGTTGTTGTTGTTTCTTTTACGTGTTGCTGCTTTTTCTTTTTCTTTCTTTTCCTTTTTCCCTCTTTTTACTTTTTTTATTAGTAGAAGTATTTTTTTTTCTTCTTCTCTTTCTTTTCTTTTTTTCTTTCCTCTCCTCTCTTCTCTTTTCTTTTTAAAGTCATAAAGAGCCCAGCGGACATACGTGACAACTACCAACAACTAATTCTATAGTCATGAGAAGACAGAAGAATATGATACAGACAAAGTTTCAGAAAACACCACACCAGAGAAAGAATCTGAAGGAATCGACATGCATAGTCTTCCAGAAAAAGAATTCAGAATAAAAGTCATAGCCATGCTGACGGATCTACAGAAAAATGTGCAAAAGCTGAGAGAGGAAGTGAGGGAAATGAGGAAAGACAATGCAGAAATGAGACAAGCCATTTACGGGCTCAACAGCAGATTGAATCAGGTTCAAGACACGATCAATGAATTGCAAGACAGGGACCAGGAATACAAAGAAGCTGAGGCAGAGAGAGATAAAAGGATCTCTAAGAATGAAAGAATATTAGGAGAACTATGTGACCAATCCAAACGGAACAATATTCACATAATAGGAGTACCAGAGGAAGAAGAGAGAGAAAAAGGGATAGAAAGTGTCTTTGAAGAAATAATTGCTGAAAACTTCTCCACGCTGGGGAAGGAAATACTCTCACAGTCCACGGAAGTCCAAAGATCTCCCAACACAAGGGACCCAAGGAAGACAACACCAAGACACATAATAATCAAGATGGCAAAGATCAAAGATAAGGACAGACTATTAAAGGCAACTAGAGAGAGAAAAAAGATCACCTACAAAGGAAAACCCATCAGACTGTCATCAGACTTCTCAACAGAAACCTTACAGGCCAGAAGAGAATGGCATGATATATTTAACGTAATGAAACAGAAGGACCTCGAACCAAGAATATTGTATCCAGCACGATTATCATTTAAATATGATGGAGGGATTAAACAATTTCAAGACAAAAGAAAGTTGAGAGAGTTTGCCTCTCATAAACCACCACTTCAGGATATCTAAAACGGACTGCTCTAGAGGGAAATACCCCTAAGGCTAAAAAGATGTCACCAGAGAAAATAAAATCATAGCAAAGAAAGCAGACCATCCAAATACCAACTAAAGGCAAAGAATAAAACACCTAATATATAAAGAAAGGAGGAGGAAGAATAGGAAGGGAGAGATAAAGAAACATCAGACGGCGATCAAAATAACTTAACAAGAAAGTTAAGTTAGATTTTCAGATAGTAAAGAACCAACCCTTGAACCTTTGGTAACCACGATTCTAAAGCCAGCAATGGCAATAAGTACATATCTATCAATAATCACCCTAAATGTAAATGGACTGAATGCACCAATCAAAAGACACAGAGTAACAGAGTGGATAAAAAAGCAGGACACATCTATATGCTGCTTACAAGAGACTCACCTCAAACCCAAAGATATACACAGACTAAAAGTGAAGGGATGGAAAAAAATATTTCAAGCAAACAACAAAGAGAAAAAAGCAGGTGTTGCAGTACTTGTATCAGATAAAATAGACTTCAAAACGAAGAAAGTAGCAAGAGATAAAGACGGACATTACATAATGATAAAGGGGTCAGTCCAACAAGAAGATATAACCATTATAAATATATATGCACCCAAAACAGGAGCATAAGCATATGTGAAACAAATACTAACAGAAGTGAAGGAGGAAATAGACAGCAATGCAATTATTTTAGGAGACTTTAACACGCCACTCACTCCAAAGGATAGACCAACCAGGCAGAGGATAAGTAAAGACACAGAGGCACTGAACAACACACTAGAACAGATGGACCTAACAGATATCTACAGAACTCTGCACCCAAAAGCAGCAGGATACACATTCTTCTCAAGTGCACATGGAACATTTTCCAGAATAGACCACATACTAGGGCACAAAAAGAACCTCAGTAAATTCAAAAATATTGAAATCCTACCAACCAACTTCTCAGATCACAAAGGTATAAAACTAGAAATAAATTTCAGAAAGAAATCAAAAAGGCTCACAAATACATGGAGACTTAACAACGTTCTCCTAATTAATCAATGAGTTAACGACCAAATCAAAACAGAAATCAAAGAATATATGGAGTCTAATGACAACAACAACACAAAGCCACAACTTCGGTGGGATGCAGCGAAGGCAGTCTTAAGAGGAAAGTACATTGCAATCCAGGCCCATTTAAAGAAGGAAGAACATTCCCAAATGAACAGTCTAAGGACACAATTATTGAAATTGGAAAAAGAAGAACAAATGAGGCCCAAAATTACCAGAAGGAGAGACATAATAAACATCAGAGAAGAAATACATAAAATTGAGAAGAATAAAACAATACAAAAAATAAATGAAACCAAAAGCTGGTTCTTTGAAAAAATAAACAAAATAGATAAACTCCTAGCCAGACTCATTAAGAGAAAAAGAGAATCTACACACATAAACAGAATCACAAATGAGAAAGGAAAAATAACGACGGACGCCACAGAAATACAAAGAATTATAAGAGAATATTACGAGCATCTATATGCCAACAAGCTGCAAAACCTAGAAGAAATGGACAACTTCTTAGAAAAATACAGCAGCCTTCCAAGACTCACCAAGCAGGAAACAGAAAAACTAAACAGACCAATCACCAGCAACGAAATTGAATCGGTAATCAAAAAACTACCCAAGAACAAAAGCCCTGGACCTGATGGATTCACCTCTGAATTCTACCAGACATATAGAGAAGAAATAACACCCATTCTCCTTAAAGTTTTCCAAAAAATAGAAGAGGAGGGAATACTTCCAAACTCTTTCTATGAAGCCAGCATCACTCTAATACCAAAACCGGGCAAAGACCTCACTAAAAAAGAAAATTACAGACCAATATCCCTGATGAACGTAGATGCAAAAATACTCAACAAAATATTAGCAAACCGAATTCAAAAATACATCAAGAGGATCATACACCATGATCAAGTGGGATTCATCCCAGGGATGCAAGGATGGTACAACATTCGAAAATCCATCAACATCACCCATCACATCAATAAAAAGAAGAACAAAAACCATATGATCATCTCCATAGATGCTGAAAA
>JAQQAC010002172.1:50785120-50840104 GCA_029783875.1 Phataginus tricuspis
AGTAGAACAAAAAGACATCCTACAATATGGGAAAATATATTCATAAATGATGTATCTGATAAGGGGTTGACATCCAAAATATACAAAGAACTCACGCACCTTAACAAACAAAAAGCAAATAACCCAATTAAGAAATGGGCACAGGACATGAATAGACACTTCTCTAAAGTAGAAATTCAGATGGCCAACAGGCACATGAAAAAATGCTAACATCGCTAATCATCAGAGAAATGCAGATTAAAACCACAATGAGATATCACCTCACACCAGTGAGGATGGCCAACATCCAAAACACAAACAACAACAAATGTTGGCGAGGATGTGGAGAGAGGGGAACCCTCCTACACTGCTGGTGGGAATGCAAATTAGTTCAACCACTGTGGAAAGCAGTAGGGAGGTTCCTCAAAAAACTCAAAATAGAAATACCATATGACCCAGGAATCCCACTCCTAGGAATTTACCCCAAGAATGCAGCAGCCCAGTTTGAGAAAGACAGATGCACCCCTCTGTTTATTGCAGCACTATTTACAATAGCCAAGAAATGGAAGCAACCTAAGTGCCCATCAGTAGATGAATGGATTAAGAAGATGTGGTACATATACACAATGGAATATTATGCAGCAATAAGAAAAAAACAAATCCTACCATTTGCAACAACATGGATGGAGCTGGAGGGTATTATGCTCAGTGAAATAAGCCAGGCCGAAAAAGACAAGTACCAAATGATCTCACTCATATGTGGAGTATAAGAACAAAGAACAAAACAAAACAAAAAAAAACTGAAGGAACAAAACAGCACCAGACTCACAGAACCCAAGAACGGACTAATAGTTACCAAAGGGAAAGGGACTGGGGAAGAAGGGCGGTAAGGGAGGGATAAGAGGGTAAAAGGGGCATTACGATTGGCAGACATAGGGTGGGGGGGCACGGGGGGGACTGTACAGCTCAGAGAAGACAAGTAGTGATTCTCATCTCACTACGCTGATGGACAGTGACTGTAATAGGGTTGGTGGAGGGGCCCTGATGAAGGGGGTAGTTTAATCATCACAATATTGCTCATGTAATTGTAGGTTAATGATACTAAAATAAAATAAATTGTAAAAAAAAAAAAAGAATAAAACAATAGAAAGAATCAATGAAAGCAGGAGCTGGTTCTTCGAGAAAATAAACAAAATACATTAAAAGCTAGCTAGACTTATCAAGAAATAAAGAGAGTCTACACACATACACAGAATCAGAAATTAGAAAGGAAAAATCATGGACACCACAGAAATACAAAGAACTATGAGAGAATACTATGAAAAATTATATGATAACAAACAGGATAAGGCAGAAGAAATGGACAACTTTCTAGAAAAATACAACCTTCCAAGTCTGACACAGGAAGAAAGAGAAAATCTGAATAGACCAATTACCAGCAAAGAAATTGAACTGGTAATCAAAAAACTATCAAAGGACAAAAATCCCTGGACCAGATGGTTTCACTGCTGACCCAGATGGTTTCACTGCTGAATTTTAACAAACATTTAGTGAAGTCCTAAAACCTATCCTCCTTAATGTCTTCCAAAAAGAAGAGGAGGGAATACTCCCAAACTCATTGCGAGGTCAACATCACTCTAATACCAAAACTAGGCAAAGACACCACAAAAAATGAAAATTACACACCTGTATCCCTGATGAACATAGATGCAAAAATACTCAGCAAAATATTAGCAAACCACATTCAAAAATACATCAAAAAGATGATCCATCATGATCAAGTGGGATTCATCCCAGGGATGCAAGGATGGTACAACATTCAAAAATCCATCAACATCACCCACTATATCCACAAAAAGGACAAAAACCACATGATCATCTCCATGGATGCTGAATAAGCATTCAACAAAATTCAACATCCATTCATGTTAAAAACTCTCAACAAAATGGTATAGAGGGCAAGTACCTCAACATAATAAAGGCCATATATGACAAACGCACAGCCAACAGTATACTTAACAGCGAGAAGTTGAAAGCTTTCCTTTAAGATCGGGAACAAAACAAGGATGCGCCCTCACCCCACTTTTATTGAGCACAGTTCTAGAGATCCTAACCGTGGCAATCAGACAACACAAAGAAATAAAAGGCATCAAGATTTGTAAGGAAGAAGTTAAACTGTCCTGTTTGCAGATGACATGATATTGTACATAAAAAACCCTAAAGAATCCACTCCAAAACTACTAGATCTAATATCTGAATTCAGCAAAGTTGCAGGATACAAAATTAAAACACAGAAATCTGTTGCATTCCTATACACTAATGATGAACTAGCAGAAAGAGAAATCAGGAAAACAATTCCATTCACAATTGCATCCAAAAGAATAAAATACCTACCTATCCGAGGAAGTGGAAGACTTATAGTCTGAAAAGTACAAGACACTCATGAGAGAAATAAAGAAGAAACCAATAAATGGAAACACATCCCGTGCTCATGGATAGGAAAAATTAATATTGTCAAAATGGCCATCCTGCCTAAAGCAATCTACAGATTCAATGAAATCCCTATCAAAATACCAACAGCATTCTTCAATGAACTAGAGCAAATAGTTCTAAAATTCATATGTAACCAGAAAAGACCCCGAATAGCCAAAGCAATCCTGAGAAGGAAGAATAAAGTGGGGGGATTAGCTCCCTGACTTCAAGCTCTACTACAAAGCCACAGTAATCAGGACAATTTGGTAGTGGCACAAGAACAGACCCATGTACCAATGGAACAGACTAGAGAGCCCACACATAAACCCAAGCATCTATGCTCAATTAATATACGATAAAGGAGCCATGGATATACAATGGGGAAATGAGCCTCTTCAACAGCTGGTGTTGGCAAAACTGGACAGCTACATGTAAGAGAATGAAACTGGATCACTGTCTACCTCCATACACAAAAACAAACTCAAAATGGATCAAAGACCTGAATGTAAGTCATGAAACCATAAAACTCTTAGAAAAAAACATAGGCAAAAATCTCTTGGACATAAACACAAGCAACTTCATGAACATATCTCCCTGGGCAAGGGAAACAAAAGCAAAAATGAACGAATGGGACTATATCAAACTAAAAAGCTTCTGTACAGCAAAGGACACCATCAGTAGAACAAAAAGACACTTTAGAGTATGGGAGAATATATTCATAAAAGACATATCTGATAAGGGGTTGACATCCAAATTATATGAAGAGCTCACATACCTCAACAAACAAAAAGCAAATAAGCTAAATAAAAAATGGGCAGAAGAGCAGAACAGACACTTCTCCAAAGAAGAAATTCAGATGACCAACAGCACATTGAAAGATGCTCCACATCGCTAATCATTGGAGAAATGCAAATTAAAACCGCGGTGAGATATCACCTCACACCAGTTAGGATGGGTAACATTCAAAAGACAAACAACAACAAATGTTGGCGAGGATGTGAAGAAAGGGGAATCCTCCTAAACTGGTGGTGGGAATGTAAATTAGTTCAACCATTGTGGAAAGCAGTATGGAGGTTCCTCAAAAAACTAAAAATAGATACACCATTTGACCCTAGAATTCCACTCCTAGTAATTTACCCTAAGAATGCAGCAGCCCAGTTTGAAAAAGATATATGCACCCCTATGTTTATCTCAGCACTATTTACAATAGCCAAGAAATGGAAGCAACCTAAGTGTCCATCAGTAGATGAATGGATAAAGAAGATGTGGTACATATGCAAAATGGAATACTATTCAGCCAAAAGAAGAAAACAAATTCTACCATTTGCAACAACATGGATGGAGCTAGAGGGTATTATGCTCAGTGAAATAAGCCAGGTGGAGAAAGATCAGTGCGGATCCCTCATTTGTGGAGTATAACAATGAAGCAAAACTGAAGGAACAAAATAGCAGCAGACTCAGAGACTCATAGAAGGAACTAGTGGTTACCAAAGGGGAGGGGTGTGGGAGGGCGGGTGGGGAGGGTGGGAGAAGTGGATTGAGGGGT
This sequence comes from Phataginus tricuspis, assembly GCA_029783875.1. Taxonomy (NCBI): domain Eukaryota; kingdom Metazoa; phylum Chordata; class Mammalia; order Pholidota; family Manidae; genus Phataginus; species Phataginus tricuspis. Next base: position 50,789,118 of record JAQQAC010002172.1, read on the forward strand.
ATTTTGTTTATTACACATGTGGGGGATCATGGGGAAAACAGTGTAGCACCAAGAAGGCTAATAGTGCATTTGTGGCATCTTATTACACTGATGGACCGTGACTGCATTGGGGTATGGGTGGGGACTTGATAATATGGGTAAGTGTAGTGACCACATTGTTTGTCCATGTGAAACCTTCATAAGAGTTTATATCAATAATACCTTAATAATAAAAAAAAATGAACAAAGAAAAAACTGAAGGAACAAAACAGCAGCAGAGTTACAGAACCCAAGATTGGTCTAACAGTTACCAAAGGGAAAAGGACTGGGGAAGATGGGTGGGGAGAGAGGTATAAGGGGGAAAAGGGGTATTAGGATTTGCAACACATAATGTAGCAGGGAGTGGGGGGGCAGGGATACAGGGAAAGCAGTATAACACAAAGAAGACAAGTAGTGATTCTATAGCATCTTACTACACTGATGGACAGTGACTGTAATGGGGTATGTGGTGTCGAGTTAATAATAGGGGGAGTCTAGTAGCCATAACGTTGCTCAAGTAATTGTACATTAGTAATACCAAACTTAAAAATTAAAAAATGGGCAGAGGATATGAACAGACAATTCCCCAAAGAAGAAATTCAGATAGCCAACAGGTACATGAAGCGATGCTCCACATCACTAATTATCATAGAAATGCAAATCAAAACCACAATGAGATATCACCTCACACCAGTAAGGATGGCCAGTATTGAAAAGACTAAGAATAAAAAATGCTGGTGAGGATGTGGAGACAGGGGAACCCTCCTTCACTGCTGGTGGAAATGTAAGCAAATTCAACCATTGTGGAAAGCAGTATGGAGGTTCCTCAAAGAACTAAAAACAGAAATACCATTTGACCCAGAATCCCACTCCTCGAAATTTACCCAAAGAATATAATTTCTCAGATTTAAAAAGAGATATGCACCCCTATGTTTATTACAGCACTATTTACAATAGCTAAGATATGGAAGCAACCTAAATGTCCATCCGTAGATGAATGGATAAAGAGATGGTACATATACACAATGGAATAGTACTCAGCCGTAACAAAGAAGCAAATTCTGTAATTTGCAACAACGTGGATGGAGGTGGAGGATATTATGCTCGGTGAAATAAACCAGGCAGAGAAAGACAAGTACCAAATGATTTCCCTCATTTGTGGAGTATAACAATGAAGCAAAACTGAAGGAACAAAACAGCAGCAGACTGACAGACTCCAAGAAGGGACTGGCAGTTACCTAAGGGGAGGTGTGGGCGAGTGTGGGTCGGAAGGGAGGGAGAAGGGGATTGAGGGGTATTGTGATTGGCACACATGGTGTGTGGGGAATCAGGGGGAAGACACTGTAATACAGTGAAGGCAAATAGTGACTCTGTGGCATCTTACTACACTGATCAACAGTGACTGCAATGGGGTATGAGGGGGACACGGTAACAGGGGTGAATGTAGTAACCACATTGTTTTTTCATGTGAAATCTTCATAAGAGTGTATATCAATAATACCTTAGTAAAATAAAAAAGAAGTCATTCTCATTCAAGCTACTGAATACCTGGAGCTAGGCTACACATTAAAAAAAAATTGTATTCATCATTAATTAGTCAAGGTCTAACATGAACAAATAAAGGTAAATATAATAAATATAACTAAACCAGTTTCATAATCCAGTTAGGAGTTTATCCCTTATAGTTAAGAAACTTCATGTAAACTAAGTTTAGGAATCATAAAATATTTCACAAATATCGGCTAGGGCATAAAAGACTATAACCAAAGAAGACAAAATTATATAAAATACACATTTAGAAATTTTAGGTAATACATGGTAGAAACCTAGAGAACATGAACACTGAGTCAAGCCTTCTACTATCTTTACACTCAGTACCTCTAAAAATAAAATTAAGCTTCTGATGTTTTAAATATTTCCATGGACTTTTATGTGCTTTTTAAGAACTTAATTGAGGTACAATATACATTTAATAAAATGCACATATTTAATGTATACACTTTTGGTAAATTTTCGCAAATGTACATAGTTGTAAAACAATTACCAAAATTAAGATAGTGAACATATCCACCAATACCTAAAATTTTAATGTACCCTTTTATTATCCCCCCTTCTCCAGGGTATGAATGATCTGCTTTCTGTTTCTAGAATTGACAAAGACAGAATCAAACATGTATTCTTTTCTGTCTGGCTTCTTTCACTCATCGTAATTATTTTGAGATTCATCAATATTGTTTATATCAGTAGTTCAATCCTTTTTATTACTGAGGAGTATACCCCACTGTTGAATATACCACAATATGTTTACCCACGAAACTTATATTAATAGACATTGAGGTTATTTTCAGTTTGGGGCTATTACAAATAAAGCTGTCATGAACACCCATGTAATATACAAGCCTTACGGATACATGCTTTCATTTACATAAGGTAAATTCCTAAGATGGAATGGCTAGATTACCTGACAGGTGTAGTTTTAAAAAAACTGCTAAATAGTTTTCTAGAATGAGGGTACCATTTAACACTGCTACAATCAGTATATGAAAGTTCCAGCTTTTCCACATCCCCTCCAACACTCTAAGGGCAAGTATTTTTAATTTACACACATTAATGTCTATAGTGATACTTAAATGTAGTTTTAATTTGCATCTTTGTAATGACTACTGATGTTGATCACCTTTTCAGGTGCTTATTTTCTATCCATATATTTCCTTTGGTGAAGTTTTGTTCAAATCTGTTGCCCATTTTTTAATTGGGTAGTTTTATCATTATTTAGTTTTGAAATATCTTTATATATTCCAGAAACAAGTCATTTATCAGCATATGCTTTGTAAATATTTTCTCCCAATATGTCACTTGTCTTTTTATTCACTTAATAGTGCCTTTTGTAAAGCAGAAGTTTTTAGTTTTGATAAAATCATTTTATCAATCTGTTCTCTTATGGATTGGGCTTTTGACATCACATTTCAAAAATCACTGAATAATCCAAGGTCAAAGGTTTTCTCTCATATTTTCTTTTAAAAGTTTTATAACTTTAGGTTTTACATTTAGGTCTATGATCTCTTTTGAGTTAATTTTTGTACATGGTGTGAGGTATGAATCAAGATTCACTTTGTACATATAGATAACCATTTTTTCAGCACCACTGGCTGGAAAGACTATTTTTCTTCACTATATTGCCTTTGTACTTTAATTCAAAAATCAACTGCCCAGAATGTGTGTATTTATTTCTGATTCTCTATTCTGATTCCGCTGATTTATCTATTTGTCAGTACTACATGGTTCTGATTATTGTAGCTTCATTAATAAATCTTGAAATCAGACACTGTTAATCTTCAACAACATTCTTTTTCAAAGTCATTTTGACTATTACATTTCAGTAAGAATTTTAGAATTAGCTTGTCAATTTCTAACTCTCCACTCCCCACCAAAATAACTAGTAGGATTTCAAAGTCATTTTGACTATTCTAGGTCTTTAATATTTCAGTAAGAATTTTCGAATCAGCTTGTCAATTTCTAACTCCCCACTCTCCCCCAAAAAAACTAGTGGAATTTCAATTGGAACTGTGTTGAACCTATAGGTCGCCTTGAGGACTGACAATATTGAGTCTTCTAACCATGAACAAGGTTTATCTTTCATTTATTAAGATTTAAAAAAAAATTTCTCTCACCAATGTTTTGTAGTTTACAGCACAGAAATTGTTCATATCTTTTGTCAGATTTATCTTTAAGTACTTAATAATTTATGCTATTGTAAATGACATTATTTCCTTTCTAACTCAATTTCCAATTGTTCATTGCTACTATATAGAAATACAACTGATTTTTATGTATTTATCTTGCATAATGCTATCTTGCTGAAGTTGCAGCTGTAGAGCTTTTTTGTAGGTTCCATTCAATTTTCTACATAGATAATAATATAGCTGTGCGTAAAGACAATTTTATTTATTTTTTTCTACGTAAATGCCTTTTATTTCTTTTTCTTGCTCTGTTGCACCAGATAGAACAGCCAGTACAACCCTCAATAGAAATGATGACCAAAGACGATACAATGGGGTATTATTTAGCCATAAGAAGGAATTTTGATAAATGCTACAACATGAACTTTGAAAACATTATGCTAAATGAAATAAGCCAGACACATAAGTATTATATGTATAATTTCACTTATATGGGGTACCTAGAATAGGCAAAGTCATAGACACAGAAGTATAATAGAAGTTACCAGGGGCTGGCAGAGGGGAGAATGAAGAGTTACTGTTTAATGGTATAGAGTTTATGTTGGGGATGATATAAAACTTTTGGGTATAGATAGTAGCAATGGTTATACAATATTGTCAATGTATCCAATGACACTGAAGTGTACACTTACAAATGGTTAAAATAATAAATATGTATATTTTATCACAAGAAAAAAAAGAAAGAATGAATAAAAAAACATCTCCCTGTATTAAACTTCTGGGATTCTGTTAAGCTGTAATTCCTAGAGCCAGCTCTCTAGATCACAAGACATAAATGTCTATATAACTATTGTTATATATTAGTTTATTGCCTTTTAAAAAGAATATACCAATCTATCCTGGCAATAGTAATATATCTATGATCCATTGGGTGTAGTAATTGTATTATGTTTATTGTGTTGAGTAACACTGGTACAAGGAGGTTGTTTTAATGCACATTTCTTTGATCAAAAAACAGAGAGAAATATTGAAAAGGAAAATCTTTGTTCCTAATTTGATGAGGAAAACATTCAGTCTTTTACCAGTGAATATGATGTTACTTACAGATTTTATCATACATTCTCTTTTTCAAGTTGAGGAAGTTCCTTTCTAGTCTTGAAAGAATAGGTACTGTTTTCAACAACATGTATAGATATCTGGAGGGTATTATGAACAGTGAAATAAGCCAGGTGGAGAAAGACAAATGCCAAATGATTTCACTCATTTGTGAAGTAAAAAAACATAGCAAAACTGAAGGATCAAAATAGCAGCAGACTCACAGACTCCAAGAAGGGACTAGTGGTTACCAAAGGGGAGAGGTGGGGGAGGGTGGGTGGGGAGGGAGGGAGAAGGGGATTGTGGGGTATCATGACTGGGGCACATGGTGTGTGTGGGGTCACAGGGAAGACAGTGCAGCTCAGAAAAGACAAAGAGAGACTCTGTGGCATCTCACTACACTGATGGACAGTGACTGCAATGGGGTATGGGAGGGGACTCTATAATAAGGGTGAATGTAATAACCACATTGTTTTCTTGTGAAACCTTCATACGAGTGTATATCAATGATACCTTAATAAAAAAAAAGCAAAATAGAAGAACAAAATAGCAGTAGACTCACAGACACTGAGAAAGGACTAGGGGGTTGCCACATGAGAAGGACTGGGAGGGTCAGTGGGGAGGGAAAAGGGGATTGAATGGCATAATAATCTGCAATCGCAATATAGGAAGGTCATGGAGAAAGTAGTACAGCATGCAAAAGACAAGTAATGACTCTACAGCATCTTACTACACTGGACAGTGACTGCAGTGGTGGTGGGGGGACTTGATAATATGGGTTAATGTTGAAACCAAAATGCTATTCAGGTGAAACCTTCATAAGAGCATATATCAATGATACTTTAATTAAAAAAAAGGAGAATATATGCTGGCCTTTATCATATACCTTTCCTACTGAGATCACATGATTTTTCTTTTTTCCCTTTTTGATAGTTTATTACATTGATTACTTTTCAAGTTATAAACCAACCCTGCATTCCTGAGACAAATCCCATTTTATCATGTTATTTCTTCCTTTTTATATACTTAGATTCTATTTGTCAAAGTTTTGTTTGAAATTTTACATACATTAATCAAGGATATCAGCATGTAGTTTTCTTGTAATGTCTACCTGGTTTTGGTGTCAAGATAATGCCAGACTCAAAGAATGAGTTAGGAAGAATTTCCTTCTCTTTAATTTTCTGGAAGAGTTTATATAAAACTGGTTTTATTTCTTCTTTAAATGTCTGATAGAATTTACCTGTGAAATCATCTGGGTAAAAGTTTTCTTTGTAGGTAAGGTTTTAACTATAAATTACATTCCTTTAATACATATAGGGCTAGTCAGGTTATCCACTTCTTGAGTGAACTTTCATAGTTTGTGTCCTAGTCAATTCAGGCTGCTATACCAAAATACCCTAGATTGGGTGGCTAAAAGACAACAGAAATTTATTTCTCACAGTTCTTGAGGTGAAGAAGTCCAAGATCAAAGTTCTGGCCAATTCCATATCTGGTGAGGGCTGGCTTCCTAGGTCACGGAAAGCTATCTTTTTGCTGTAACTTCACATGGCACAAGGGAAAGAGGGATCTCTCTGTAGTCTCATTTAGAAAGGCACTAATCCCATTCATGAGGGTTTTACCCTCATGACCAAAACACCTCCCAAAGCCCCACCTCCAACTTACATTACATTGGGAATTAGGTTTCAACATAACCATGGGGAGACTCAAACAGTCTATAGCAGTGTCTTTTTTTTTTTAAAGATATTATTGATATACACTCTTATGAAAGTTCCACATGAAAAACAATATGGTTACTACATTCACCCATATTATTGAGTCCTCCCCCCCCATATCCTATTGCAGTCACTGTCCATCAGTGTAGTAAGATATAGCAGTGTCTTTTGAAGGAATTTGTACCCTTTACCTACATTGTGAAATGTATTGGTATAAAGTTGTTCCTAATAATTCCTTATTTTCCTTTTAATATCTGCAGAATATATAGTGATACAATCTCTCATTCCTGTTATGGTAATTTGTGTCTTCTCTTTTTTCCTGATCAGTTTGTCTAGAAATTTGACAATTTTACTGATCTTCTGTAAGAACCAGCTTTTGGGTTCAATGACTTTTCTCTACTGCTTTTCTGATTTTTTTTTTCTACTTTAATCTTTATTATTTCCTTTCCTCTGTTTAGGCAGAATTTCATTTGCTCTTATTTTTCTAGTGTCTTAATGTGGAAGCTTAAGTCATTGATTTGAGATCTTTCTTTTCTAATGTAGGTATCTAGTGCTATAAAACTCCCTCACCCCAAATTTGGGTATGTTTCATTTTCTTTTTATTCAGTTCAAAATATTTCCAATTTCCCTACCTTAAAGTGTATTCTTTGACCAACAGACTATTTTAAAAGTGTTTTTCAGTTTCCAAATTTTCTACTTGTGAATTTTCCAAGAATATTTCAGTTACTGATTTCTAATGATTACATTTTGGTCAGAGACTATACTGTGTATAACCTGAATTCTTTCACACTTATTTACTAGATTTATGACTACAAATATGGTTATCTTGATAAACCTACCATGGGCATTTTAGCAGAATGTGTGTTCTCTTGATGGACAGAGGGTTCTACAAATGCCAATCAGGTCAAATAGGCTAACAGTGTTGTTTAACTGATTTTCTGTCTGTTCTATCAATTACCAAGAGAATGGTATTGAAATCCCTTACTATAATTATAGATTTGTTTATTTTTCCTTTTAGTTCTACCAGTTTTTGCTTCATATATTTTGAAGCTCTGTTATTAATAGCATTAAAACATTTAGAATTGTTGTGACCTTTTGATTAGCTGACATCTTTATCATTACATAATGACCTTAATCTCTGGTAAAAATGGGTCTGTATTAACAAAAAATTAAGATATATAGTTTAGTAATTAAATTTCATTTTCCAACTATAGTTAATCTTTCAGAATCAATTTCATTCCCCTTACTGTTTATGAACAGCATACCTTTAAATAAATAAATGCTGTTAATAGTAAGAAGATGTTATAACTTATACTTACAAGGCTAACTGTAGTTTATACAATTTCTATCGCTTTAACAAAAAGGTATTTTTAAAACTTCAAAAATAAGTGTTTTCCTTGGTGTTTCAAACCATGCAGAATGAATGAACTTTGTTTAAACTACAAAGAAAATACAGTTTTATCAAAGTTATTTGATTAAAATAGGCCCTTGGTGATTCCATTTTGAGAGGATTATCAATATCAATTATGCTGACTGGGTCATGGGACTACAAAATTGAAACAGTTAAGTCATTTCAGATAAAATAAGTTCCTTTTCCAGAACACAGAGCAGTTCAATTCTCTACTGTTGCACCTGGACTGAAAGAATTGTAAAGGAGGATTGTAAAAGAAGGGCTGCAAACACAAATGTCTAAAGGGGTCAGGCAGGACATAGAGTTGTGGGAACTAGAGAGCACAGGCAGCCACTACTTGTCAGAATCCATCTACTGTTGCAAAGTGAACTTGGCAAAACCAGAACTTCTTTTTTGCCTTTTTAAGAGAAGCTACAAAGAAGATTTTTATGTAAATCTGCAGGTTTTAAAAATATTAGCAATATTCTTAAACATTAGTACGTTCAAACAAAACACATAAGCAGGGTATATTCACTCTGAAGGTTGAAAGGCTAGAGAAGAACAATTTCTAAATTTCATTACAAAAAATACTGACTTGGTTAAATACTTTACTTCAGCTTTAAAGATTACGTGAGTCAATGACCCTACTTGTCCACCAAATTGAAAATATAATCACTTAGAAGGAAATGAAAAAAGAACTAACTCAAATAACTTCTAAACAATTTACTTTAACATGAAGAACTGAAAAGAAATATTGACCTTTACTTAGAAGGCCTGTTTTGTACAGTGGTATGGTTGTAGCAATTCTGAAATTATTCTGCATGTACTCTATGACTGAACAATTGTTGCAAGTCAGAGTTCTTGCTATGAGAAAAGTGAGAAATAAATATGGGATGGGAGAAGTAAGAATCTCTGTATTACATAGAATGGAATTAGAGGCATCAGTGGACAGAAGGAGCAAGAGTACAGGACAGGACTGATTGTTTTTGTGCCTAGTCTCCATCTAAGGCCTGAACGGGGCCTGACTCTGAAAGTAACCTTGAAAAGTTTCCTAATTTCCAGGAACAAGTATCTCAGAAATGCAGGGAGTATCTCAAGGCCAACCACCTGGACCAGATGCCCCCAGGCATATGTGACTTAAGTATTGGATTAATGTCCGATTGGATTGATCTGTGGGCAATACTTAAGTGATTGGATTGAGGTCCTTGAGAAGGGTGTGTGAATCTAATCTGTAGGTAATACATGTGTATATAAGCCATGCCAGAATAAAGCTTCTTTGCATTCTTCACCAGACAGTTTGCCCTCCTGTCATCTTGTATATACAGCCCGACACCCCCACTCAGGAACTGTTCAACTCCTGCCGGCAGGCCCCGGCAATACACTGAATGCAATGTGGTACCTTGAACTGGATCACAGAACAGGACTGAATGTAAAAACAGGTGAAATTAATCTGCACTTATACTAAATAGCAACGTAAGAACGTTGATGTCTTAGTTTTGACAAATGTAGTATGGTAATGGTAAAATGTTAACCACAGAGCAATACAGAACCTCTCTGTACTACCTTTTCAACTTTTCTGTAAACCTAAAATAATTCAAAAATAAAATTTTAAGTTTGTCAATTTTATTGATAACAGATAAAAATGGAAACAACTGAATTATCTATCAACTGATGAAGAGATAAATAAAATGTACTACATCTATACAATGAATTATCTTTCAGAATAAAAAGGAATTAAGTACTTATACATGCTACAACATGGATGAAAACTGAAAATATACTAAGTGGTAGCAGTCAAGTCACAAAAGTCACAAAATTAAACCACAGTGTAATTCCATTTATATGAAATGTCCAGAATAGGCATATGTATAGAAAGAGAAAGTAGATTAGTAGCTTGCCTAGGGCTGGGTGGTAAGAGAAATAGGGGGTGACTGCTAATGGTATAAGGTTTCTTTTGGGGTGATGAAATTGAAACTGACTACAACTGTGGTGTTGGTTCAGCAATCTGTGACTACACTAAAAAACCAGGGAATTCAATACAGTCACAGAGAAGGGAGTATAGCATGGAGAACACAAGTAATGTCTATAGCATTACTACACTGATAGACAGTGACTGCAATAGGATGCAGGAGTGGAATTGATAATACGCGTAAATGTTGAAACCACAATGCTGCACATGTGAAACCTTCATAAGGTTGTATATCAACGATACCTTAATTAAAAAAATATGAATTGTATACTTTTAAAAAGACTAGAGGGAGAAAGGACTACAAGCAGGAAGCAATAGCAATTATCCAGAAGAGAGATAATAATGGCTTACAGTAAGGCAAAGGAGTGGGAATGACAAGAAATGGCAACATTTAAAATACAGTTGAAAGATTGAACTGCTAAATAATAGCTGTCATCAGAGGTAATAAAACCACAGTAAAGAAAGTAGAACAGCTAATTACTAAGAAAATGCAAAATTGAATTAACTATCCCCGAAGTCAATCAAGGCATAGATAAACGGTACAAAATATGATACCTTATATATAAAGAAAGGAGAATGAAGAAAAAGGAGGAGGAAAAAAAAAACCAAAAAAAGAACCTTTACATTGTGTTTGTAATAGCATATTAAGTGAGTAAAGTTGGACTCTTAGATAGTAAGGAAGTTAACCTTGAACCTTTGGTAACCACGAATCTGAAGCCTGCAATGCCAATAAGTACATACCTATCCATAATCACCCTAAATGTAAATGGACTGAATGCACCAGTCAAAAGACATAGAGTCACTGAATGGATAAAAAAAGAAGACCCATCTATATGCTGCCTAAAAGAGACTCACTTGAAACCCAAAGACATATACAGACTAAAAGTGAAGGAATGGAAAAAGACATTTCATGCAACTAATATGGAGAAAAAAGCAGGAATTGCAGCACTTAGACAAAATAGACTTCAAAACAAAGAAAGTCACAAGAGACAAAGAAGGACATTACATAATGATAAAAGAGTCAATCCAACAAGAAGATATAACCATTATAAATATCTATGCACCCAATACATGAGCACCTACATACGTGAAACAAATAACAGAATTAAAGGGGGTTCATTCTAGGAGACTTCAACACACCACTCACCCTGAAGGACAGATCAACCAGAGAGAAAATAAGTAAGGAGACAGAGGCACTCAACAACGCATGAGAACAGATGGACCTAACAGACATCTACAGAACTCTACACCCAAAAGCAGCAGAATACACATTCTTCTCAAGTGCACATGGAACATTTTCAAGAATAGATCATATCATAGGCCACAAAAAGAGCCTCGGTAAATTCAAAAAGATTGAAATCGTACCAACCAGCTTCTCAGACCACAAGAAATGAAACCAAAAATGAATTATGCAAACAAAATAAAAATTCCCACGAACACATGGAGCCTTAATAACATGCTCCTAAATAACCAATGGATCAATGACCAAATAAAAACAGAGACCAAGTAATATATGGAGACAAATGACAACAATAATTCAACACCGCAACATCTGTGGGACGCAGCGAAGGCCATGCTAAGAGGAAAGTATATTGCAATACAGGCCTACCTCAGGAAAGAAGAACAATCTCATATGAGCAGTCTAAACTCACAATTAGTGAAACTAGGAAAAGAAGAACAAATGAGACTCAAAGTCCGTAAAGGAGGGACATAATAAAAATTAGAGCATAAATAAATAAAATCGACAAGAATAAAACAATAGAAAGGATCAACAAAACCAAGAGCTGGTTCTTCGATAAAATAAACAAAATAGATAAACCCCTAGACAGACTTAACAAGAAAAAAAAAGAGTCTACGCACATAAACAGAATCAGAAATGAGAAAGGAAAAATCACTACAGACAGCACAGACATACAAAGAACTATTAGAGAATACTATGAAAAAGTATATGCTAACAAACTGGATAACCTAGAAGAAATGGACAACTTTCTAGAAAAATACAACCTTCAAAGACTGACCCAGAAAGAAACAGAAAATATGAACAGACCAATTACCAGCAATGAAATTGAACTGGTAATCAAAAACCTACCTAAGAACAAAACGCCTGGACCAGATGGCTTCACTGCTGAATTTTATCAAACATTTAGTGAAGCCCTAACACCTATCCTCCTTAAAGTTTTTCAAGGAGTAGAAGACGAGTGAATACTTCCAAATTCATTCTATGAGGCCACCATCACTCTAATACCAAAACCAGGCAAAGACACCACAAAAAAAGAAAACTACAGACCAATATCCCTGATGAACATAGACGCAAAAATACTCAACAAAGTATTAGCAAACCAAACTAAAAAATACATCAAAAGGATCATCCATCATGATCAAGTAGGATTTATTCCAAGGATGCAAGGATGGTTCAACATTCGAAAATCCATCAACATCATCCACCACATCAACAAAAAGGACAAAAACCACATGATCACCTCCATAGACGCTGAAAAAGCATTTGACAAAATTCAACATCCATTCATGATAAAAACTCTCAAAAAAATGGGTATAGAGGGCAAGTACCTCAACATAATAAAGGCTATATATGACAAACCCACGGTCAGCATTATACTTAACAGCGAGAAGCTGAAAGCTTTTCCTTTAAGATCGAGAACAAAACAAGGATGCCCACTCTCCCCACTTCTATTCAACATAATACTGGAGGTCCTAACCATGGCAATCAGAAAACACAAAGAAATAGAAGGCATCCAGACTGGCAGACAAGAAGTTAAACTGTCCCTGTTTGCAATTGACATGATATTGTACATAAAAAACCCTGAAGAACCTACTGCAGAACTACTAGATCTAATATCTGAATTCAGCAAAGTTGCAGGATACAAAATTAATGCGCAGAAATCTATGGCATTCCTATACACTAACAATGACCTAGCAGAGAGGGAAATCAGGAAAACAATTCCATTCAAAGTTGCATCAAAAAGAATAAAATACCTAGGAGTGAACCTAACCAAAGAGTTGAAAGAACTATACTCGGAAAACTGTAAGACACTCATGAGAAAAATTAAAGAAGATACCAATAAATGGAAACACATCTTGTGCTCATGGATAGGAAGAATTAATATTGTCAAAATAGCCATCCTGCCTAAAGCAGTCTACAGATTCAATGCGATTCCTATCAAAATACCAACAGCATTTTTCAAAAAACTAGAGAAAATCACTCTAAAATTCATATGGAACCACAAGAGACCCTGAATAGCCAAAGCAATCCTGAGAAGGAAGAATAAAGCTGCGGGGATTATGCTCCCTAACTTCAAACTTTACTACAAAGCCACAGTACTCAGGACAATTTGGTACTGACACAAGAACAGAACCATAGACCAATGGAACAGACTGGAGAGCCCTGATATAAACCCAAACATATACTGTCAATTAATACATGATAAATGGACCATGGACATACAATGGGGAAATGACAGAATCTTCAACAGCTGGTGTTGGCGAAACTGGACTGTTACATGCAAGAGAATGAAACTGGATTATTGTTTAACCCTCTACACAAAAGTAAACTCAAAATGGATCAAGGACCTGAATGTAAGTCATGAAATCATAAAACTCTTAGAAGACAACATAGACAAAAATCTCCTGAATATAAGCATGAGCGACTTCTTCCTGAACGCATCTCCTTGAGGAAGGGAAATAAAACCAAAAATGAAGTCATGGGACTACATCAAACCAAAAAGTTTCTGTACAGCAAAGGACACCATCAACAGAACAAAAAGGCATCCTACAATGTGGGAGAATATATTTGTAAATGACATATCCGACAAGGGGTTAACATCCAAAATATATAAAAACTTACACGCCTCTACATCCGAAAGGCAAATAACCTGATTAAAAAATAGGCAGAGGATATGAAGAGACACTTCTCCAAAGAAGAAATTCAGATGGCCAACAGACACATGAAAAGATACTCCACATCACTAATCATCACCGAAATGCAAATTAAAACCATAATGAGATATCACCTCACACCAGTAAGGATGGCTAGCATCCAAAAGTCTAAGAACAACAAATGCTGGTGAGGATGCGGAGAAAGGGTAACCCTCCTATATTGCTGGTGGGAATGTAAGCTAGTTCAACCATTGTGGAAAGCAATATGGAGGTTCCTCAAAAAACTAAAAATAGAAATACCATTTGACCCAGGAATTCCAATCCTTGGAATTTACCCAAAGAATACAACTTCTCAGATTCAAAAAGACATATGCACCCCTATGTTTATTGCAGCACTTTTTACAATACCCAAGATATGGAAGTAACCTAAGTGTCCATCAGTAGATGAATGGATAAAGATGTGGTACAAATACACAATGGAATACTATTCACCATAAGAAGGAAACAAATCCTGCCATTTGCAACAACATGGATGGAGCTTGAGGATATTATGCTCAGTGAAATAAGACAGGCAGAGAAAGACAAGTGCCAAATGATTTCCCTCATTTGTGGAGTATAACAATGAAGCAAAACTGAAGGAACAAAATAGTAGCAGACTCAGAGACTCCAAGAAGGAACTAGTGGTTACCAAAGGGGAGGGGTTTGGGAGGTTGGGTGAGGAGGGTGGGAGAAGGGGATTGTGGGGTTTTATGTTTAGTACACATGGTGTGGGGAATCATGGGGAAACCAGTGTAGCAGAGAGAAGGCAAACAGTGAATCTGTGTCATCTTACTACACTGATGGGACAGTGACTGCATTTGGGGTATGGGTAGGGACTTGATAATAAGGGTAAATGTAGTAACCACATTGTTTTTTCATGTGAAACCTTCCTAAGAGTGTATATCAATAATACCTTAATAAAAAAATAAATAAAATAAAATAAAAAAAAGAAACAAACAAATCCTACCATTTGCAACAATATGGATGGAGCTAGAGGATATTATGCCTAGTGAAATAAGCCAGGTGGAGAAAGACAAGTATCAAATGATTTCACTCATCTGTGGAGTATAAAAACAAAGACAAAACTGAAGGAACAAAACAGCAGCAGACTCACAGAACCCAAGAATGGACTAACAGTTACCAAAGGGAAAGGGACTGGGGAGGATGGGTGGGAAGGGAGGAACAAGGGGAAAAAAGGGTCATTACGATTAGCTTATATAATGTAGGGAGGAGCACACAGAGAAGGCAGTATAACACAGAGAAGAGAAGTTGTGATTCTATAGCATCTTACCACACTGATGGACAGTGACTATAATGGAGTATGTGGTATGGACCTGATAATGAAGGGAGTCTAGTAACCATAATGTTGTTTGTGTAACTGTACATTAATGATAGCAAAATAATAAATAAATAAATAAATAAATAGCCTTGTTACTATACCAAGGGCTATCACTCCTGCCTCAGGTGTCACCTCCACTTGCTTCCTGTCCTGGGGCTGGGCCCAGCCCTCTAGGAAGCAAGCCATGTCAGACCACAGACCCATTGAGGGACAATCCACTGTCTACCAATTGAAAGGTGCATCCCACTGAAGCACCCCTCCCATAAGGGCAGCCTATCTTTGAAAAAAGAAAAAAGAAAAAAATAAAATAAAAATAAATTGGTACAGCCATTATAGAAAACATTATGGAGGTTCCTCAAAAAATTAAAAATAGAACTACCATGAGCCAGCTATTTCACTTCTGGTTATTCATCTGAAGAAAACAAAAACACTAACTTGAAAAGATATACACACCTCTATGTTCACTGCAGTATTATTACAACTGCCAAGATATGGAAGCAACCTAAACGTTCATCGGTGGATGAATGGATGAAGAAATTGTATGCAATGGAATACTACTCTGCCACAAATAAGAAATCTTGCCATTTGTGACAACATTGACAGATCTTGAGGGTATTATGCTAAATGAATTAAGTCAGGCACAGAAAAACAAATACTGATGATTTCATTTACATATGGAATCTAAAAGATGAAACAAATGAACAAATGAAAGAAAACTCAGATAGAGAAAACAGATTAGTGGTTATAAGAGAAGACTGTTGGGAGGTAGGCAAAATGGGTAAAGGGGACCAACTGTATGGTGATGGATGGTAACTAGACTTAATTGTGATCACTTTGTACTGTACACAAAAAGTGAATTATTATGTTGTACACATGAAACTTATATACCAATTTTACCTCAATAACAACAAAAAGTAACACATTGTATGATTCCACTGACAGGATATAGCCTAGACAGGCAAATCCACAGAGAGAGCACGTTGACTGCTGGTTGCCAGGGGCTGGGGGAAGAGAGAATGGGGGGTAGCTGCTCAAAGGGCAAGGTTTCCTTCTGGGTGATAAGAACATTCTGGAAGCAGACAGTGGTAATGGCTGCATAACACTCTGAATGTACTAAATGACACTAAACTGTACATTTTTAAGTTGTTAAAATGGTGCATTTAATGTGATATGAATTTTGCCAGTTTTTTAAACATGAAGTGATTATACAACAATATGAAACTCAAAAACATTATCCTAAATTAAAGAAGCCAGTCACAAAAAAACACATATTTATGATTTCATTTATATGAACTGTCCAGAATAGGCAAATGTCCAGAATAATGACAGAAAATACATCAGTGGTTGCCTACGGCTGAGGTGTGGGAAAAGTGGGACTGAATAGTAGACACAAAGTTTCTTACTGGGGTGATGAAAATGCTCTAAATTAGATTACACTGATGGTTGTAAAATTTAAATACACTGAGAACCATGGGATTGTACACTTAAATGGCTGGACTTTATTGTATAAATTGCATCTCAATAAAACTTATTTGAAAATTTTTCAAGTGGTCTAAACACTCTTATTAAAAGACAGAAATTAGACTACATAAAAAAATAAAATTCAACTCTCAGCTATCTAGAGAAAACCTGTTTTAAATAAATATAAAGACAAATGCAGTAAAAGTAAAAGGATGACTGACTGACCTTTGACAAAGTAAAGGCAATTCAATAGAGAAAAGAGATTTTCAACAAATAATGGTGGAAAAACTGACCATGTGCAGGAAAAAAAAAAATCAGACTGAGACCTTACACCTTCTACAAAAAGTAACTCAAGACAGATCACAGATCTCAATACAAAATGTAACACTGTAACAGTGTGATGAGTTTTTATTTTAGATACAACACCAAAAGCACAATCCATGTAATAAGGAATCTGGTAAAGTAGACTTCATTAAAAATTTTAGCTCTGTGAAAGACACTGATAAGAGAATGAAAAGACAAACCACAAAGTGTGAGAAAATACTTGCAAAACACATATCTGATAAGGACTGGTATCCAGAATATACAAAAAACTCTTAGAATTTAACAGTAAGAAAACAAACCAGTAAGAAATGGGCAAAAGATCTGAACATATGCCTCACCAAAGAAGATGTACATATAGCAAATATGTTCATGAGAAAATGCTCAAGATCGTTAGTCATCAGAGAAATGACAACTGAAATAACCAGATATCAATACACACCTATTAGAATGGCTGAAATTTTTTTTTTTTAAACTGACAATACCAAATGCTGATGAGGATGCAGAACAGGAACTTTCACTCACTGCTGATAGGAATGCAAAATGAACAGCCATGTTGGATGACACTTTGACAATTTCCTAAAAGCTAAGCATAAGCTTACTGTATGATCCAGTGATCGTGCTCTTAAGTATTTACCAATTGATACGAAAATCTGTGTCAATGCAAAACCTACACACAATGTTGACAGGAGCTTTATTCATAATCACCAAAAACAAAAAGCAAGGAAGATATCTTTCAACAGGTGAATGAATAAACAAACTGTGATACAGCCATACAATGATTTGGTGATACAAGAAATGAAATTTGGTGATATCAAGCCAGGACAAAATGCAGAAGAACCTTACATGCATATTGCAAAATTAAAGCAGCCAGTCTGAAAAGGTTATATACTATATGATTCAATTTATACGACATTCTAAAGAAGGTAAAACTACAGAAACAGATCAGTGGTTTCCAGGGCTTTGGCGTAAAGCAGAAAGGGTTGAACAGCTAAGTACAGGGGATTTTTGCTAAGGTAAAACTATTTGTAATAGTGGACATACAACATTATAAATTTGTCACAATCCATAGAACTTTACAGCACAGAGAGTGAGCTTTAATGTATACAAACAAAAAATAAAAAAAAACACTGAGGAGATCAGGGGATTCTCTAAAGTAATGTGGAGCAGATCAAAAGAATATAATTGTATTTATTACAAATACATGAAACAACCTCTCTGAAAGGGGTGGGGGGAGGGGAAAGGCTGACCAAAGTAACTTTAGAAATGACTGTAGATAATAAAACCAAAAGCAAAAGTAATTGCAGATAGGTACTCTAGGTGATAAAATTGTTTCCCACATGAGTTAACAATTCTGATACTGCTATATAGTATACTGGAATAGAACAATTTTGTAAACAGATAATGGATGGTGAGAGCACCAATTTACAGATGAGTAAGGGGACGACACTATGATGATCCATGTCGTGATGGATTAAAGTTGGAGATGATATGAACTAATATTTAGCTTAATATAAATACAGATGGTGACATATAGATTTATAGATAAGTGTAAAAAGGGTTAATATCGACAAAACTATTTCCTTGCTCATCAGAGAAGGCCTAGAGGCAATGATACCCCAGGAGCAACCAGCACAACTAGCACCAAGACCTTGGTTCCCAGCACCATTCTCCAACGAAAAGATTCAAGGCTTCTTAAGAAATGGCTAATTATAGGACTGAGACAGGAAATACAAAATGAGCCTGCAGCATTTTTTAGTGCCAGAAAGTAAATGCTCAGAAAACAAATCAACCAAGCAGCCCACACTGACGGGTGTATTATCAAATGAGAACAGGAGTGAAATTAAAGAGCCCCAAACAGCAAAGGTGTAACAATTTGAGCAAATAAAGTAGCACTGGATTATAACCTAAGTTAAAATAAGTATCTGTAAGTCCATACTGATATAAATTACTGATATGAATGAATTGCTAAATGAAGGAAAAAAGACATGTTCCCCCCACCCGAAAAAGAATTCCAAATAACTTACATAGATACTCTGGACTTAGTGACTTCCTTCCAAAGAGTACAGAATGGAAAAGGAGAATAAGGGAGTAATGTTACAGTGGAGAAATATAACAAACACTACCTTGGCCAGGTAATCAAGATCAACATCAAATTAATATATCATGAGAAACACAAGTATCAAATGATTTCACTCGTCTGTGGAGTATAAGAAAAAACTGAAGGAACAAAACAGCAGCAGACTCACAGAACCCAAGAATGGACTAACATTTACCAAAGGGAAAGGGACTGGGGAAGATGGCTGGGAAGGTAGGGATAAGGGGGAAATTAGAACACATAATGTAGTGGGGAGGGGGGGCTATACGGGGAAGGCAGTATAACACAAAGAAGACAAGTAGTGATTCTTTAGCATCTTACTACGCTGATGGACAGTGACTGTAATGGGGTATGTGGTGGGGACTTGATAATAGGGGGAGTCTAGTAACCATAATGTTGCTCATGTAACTGTACATTAATAATAACAAAATAAATTTTTTAATTAATATATCATGTTGATAGCTTATGTACCTTTGATATAATGTGATGGAAGTGACACTTTACCTCGGTGATCTTCCTCACAAAAACTCAATCCCCAGTCTAATCCTAAGAAAAACACCAGAAAAATTCCACTGCAGGGATAGCCTAGAAAATGCCTGGCCAGTACTACTCAAGTGTCATAACCCAAGGAAAATCTAAAAAACTCTTACACCCAAAAGCCGCCTAACTCCATGACAACTAAATGGAATGGTATAGTATCTGAATGGAATCCTCGAACAAAGTACCTCAATCAAGTAAAAACTGGTAAGGAAATCTGAATGAACTACAGACTTTAGCTAATAATAATGTATCAATATTGGCTCAATAATCTTAACAAAGAATCATACTAACACAGGATGTAAATAAGAGGACAAACTGGGTAGAGAGTATAGACAGCTCTCTACCAGCACCTCAACTTTTCTGTAAATCTACAACTGTTCTAAAAAAATAAAGTCTATTTTCAGGAAGGTTCAAGGATGCAAAAACATGTAACATTTAAGTTTCCATAATAAAAAAAAGCTACAGTGGAGGGACAAGGGGGAAAAAGGGCCATTATGATTAGCAGACGTAATGTTGGGGGGGTCGCAGGGAGGGCTGTACAACTCAGAGAAGACAAGTAGTGATTCTATAGCATCTCACTACGCTGACGGACAGTGACTGTAATGGGGTTGGTGGAGGGGACCTGATGAAGGGGATAGTTTAATAACCATAATATTGCACATGTAATTGTACATTAATGATACCAAAATAAATTTTTACAAAAAAGCTAGAGTGGCCATATTAATAACAGGGGAAGGAAGACTTCAGAACAGAGATAAACAAAAATGTTTTGTAATAACAATAAGAGTTAATTCATCAGAATATAACAATCCTAAACATGAATACATCTAACAAACAGCTTCAAAATATTTGGAGCAAAAATTGACGAAACTGAAAGGAGGAATAAAGAGATACACAAAGAGAGCTCCACACTCCTTACCAAGTAATTCACAGAACAGGCATACAGAAAAACTACCAAGTACACATAAAATTTAAAGGCACTATCAACTAACTTAACATAATAGATATATAACATGCCACCCAACAACAGAAAATACACATTCTTTTCAAAAACATAGAGAACACTCACCAAAATAAACCTACATGCTAGCCCATAAAATAAGCCTGGATAAAAATTTTTTTCTTAAGGTATTACTAATATACACTCTTATGAAGGTTTCACATGAAAAAACAATATGGTTACTACATTTACCCATATTATCAAGTCATCACCCATACCCCAATGCAGTCACTGTCTTTGGGTGTAGTAAGATGCCACAGATTCACTATTTGCCTTCTCTGTCCTACACTGTTTTCCCCGTGATCCCCCACACCATGTGTACTAAACAAAATACCTCTCAATCCCCTTCTCCTTCCGTTCCCACCCGCCCTCCCACACCCCACCCCTTTGGGTAACCACTAGTTCCTTCTTGGAGTCTCTCAGTGTGCTGCTATTTTGTTCCTTCAGTTTTGCTTCATTGTTATACTCCACAAATGAGGGAAAGCATTTGGCACTTGTTTTTCTCCGCCTGGCTTATTTCACTGAGCATAATATCCTCCACCTCCATCCATGTTGTTGAAAATGGAAGGATTTTTTTCTTATGACTGAACAGTATTCCACAGTGTATATGTACAACGTCTTCTTTATCCATTCATCTACTGATGGACACTTAGGTTGCTTCCATTCATTGGCTATTGTAAAAAGTGCTGCAACAAACTTAGGGGTGCATATGTCTTTTTGAATCTGAGTTGTATTCTTTGGCTAAATTTGAAGGAGTGGGATTCCCGGGTGAAATAGTATTTCTATTCTTAGTTTTTTGAGGAACCTCCATATTGCTTTCCATAATGGTGGAACTAGCTTACATTCCCACGAGCAGTGTAAGAGGGTTCCCCTTTCTCCACATCCTCGCCAACATTTGTTGTTCTTAGTCTTCTCAATGCTGGACATGCTTACTGGTGTGAGGTGATATCTCATTGTGGTTTAAATTTGCATTTCCATGATGATTAGTGATGTGAAGCATCTTTTCATGTGTCTGTTGGCCATATTAATTTCTTCTTTGGAGAACCATCTCTTCATATCCTCTGCCCATTTTTTAATCGGGTTATTTGCTTTTTGGGTGTAGAGGCGTGCAAGTACTTTACATATTTTAAATATTAACACCTTGTCAGATAGTCATTTATAAATATATTCTCCCATACTGTAGGATGCCTTTCTGTTCTGTTGATGGTCTCTTTGCCGTACAGAAACTTTTTAGTTTGATGTAGTCCCATGTGTTCATTTTTGCTTTTGTTTCCCTTGCTCTAGGAGATGTGTTCAGGAAGAAGATGCTCATGCTTATATTCAGGAGATTTTTGCCTATGTTGTCTTCTAAGAGTTTTATGGTTTCATGACTTACATTCAGGTCCTTGATCCATTTTGAGTTTACTTTTGTGTAGAGGGTTAAACAATAATCCAGTTTCATTCTCTTCATGTAGCTCTTCAGTTTTGCCGACACCAGCTGATGAGGAGGCTGTCATTTCCCCACTGTATGTCCAAGGCTCCTTTATCATATATTAATTGACCATTATGGTTGGGTTTATATCTGGGCTCTCTAGTCTATTCCATTGGTCAATGGGTCTGTTGCTGTGCCACTACCAAATTGCCTTGAGTACTGTTGCTTTGTAGTAGAGCTTGAAGTTGGGGAGCATAATCCCCTAGCTTTATTCTTCCATCTGAGAATCACTTTGGCTATTCGGGATTTTTGTGGTTCCATATGAATTTCAGAATGATTTTCTCTAGTTCGCTGAAGAATGCTGTTGGTATTTTGATAGGAATTGCATTGAATCTGTAGATTATTTTAGGCAGGATGGAGAATTTGACAATATTAATTCTTTCTATCCACGAGCACGGGATGTGTTTCCATTTATTGGTATCTTCTTTAATTTCTCTCATGAGTGTCTTGTAGTTTTCAGAGTATAAGTCTTTCACTTTCTTGGTTAGGTTTATTCCTAGGTATTTTATTCTTTTTGATGCAACTGTGAATGGAATTGTTTTCCTGATTTCTCTCTCTGCTAGGTCATTGTTAGTGTATAGGAATGCCATAGATTTCTGCGCATTAACTTTGTATCCCGCAACTTTGCTGAATTCAGATATTAGATCTAGTAGTTTTGGAGTGGATTCTTTGGGGTTTTTTATGTACAATATCATGTCATTTGCAAACAGGGACAGTTTAACTTCTTCCTTGCCAATATGGATGCCTTTTATTTCTTTGTGTTGTCTGATTCCCATTGCTAGTACCTCCAGTACTATGTTGAATAGAAGTGGGGAGATTGGGCATCCTTGTCTTCTTCCCAATCTTAAAGGAAAAGCTTTCAGCTTCTCGCTGTTAAGTATAATGTTGGCTGTAGATGGCCTTTATTATGTTGAGGTACTTGCCCTCTATACCCATTTTGTTGAGAGTTTTTATCATGAATGGATGTTGAATTTTGTCAAATGGTTTTTCAGCATCAATGGAGATGACCATGTGGTTTTTGTCCTTCTTTTTGTTGATGTGGTGGATGACGTTGATGGATTTGCGAATGTCGTACCATCCTTGCATCCCAGGAATAAATCCTGCTTGGAAATAATGGATAATCTCTTTGATGTATTTTTGAATTTGGTTTCCTAATATTCTGTTGAGTATTTTTGCATCTATGTTCATCAGGGATATTGGTCTGTAATATTCTTTTTTTGTGGTGTCTTTGCCTGGTTTTGGTATTAGAGTGATGTTGGCCTCACAGAATGAGTTTGGAAGTATTCTCTCTTCTATGCTTTGGAAAACTTTCAGGAGAATGGGTATTAGGTCTTCACTAAATGTTTGATAAAATTCAGTGGTGAAGCCATCTGGTACAGGCGTTTTGTTCTTAGGTAGGTTTTTGATTACCAGTTCAATTTCATTGCTGGTAATTGGTCTGTTCATATTTTCTGTTTCTTTCTGGGTCAGCCTTGGAAGGTTGTATTTTTCTAAAAAGTTGTCCATTTCTTCTAGGTTATCCAGTTTGTTAGCATATAATTTTTCACAGCATTCTCTAATAATTCTTTGTATTTCTGTGGTGTCCATTGTGATTTTTCCTTTCTCATTTCTGATTCTGTTTATGTGAGTAGACTCTTTTTTTCTTGATAAGCCTGTCTAGGGGTTTATCTATTTTGTTTATTTTCTCAGAGAACCAGCTCCTGCTTTCATTGATTCTTTCTATTGTTCTATTCTTCTCAATTTTATTTATTTATGCTCTAATCTTTATTATGTCCCTCCTTCTACTGACTTTGGGCCTACAAATGCTAGAAAGGAGAAGCAAGTTAAACCAAATGTAAAGGTAAAAAAAAGCAGAAATCAATAAAATTGAAAATGGAAAGGCAACAGCAATAGAAATCAATACCTCTAAATCAAGAAATAAGCAAGAAGCAGGAATTAGCAATGAGGAATGGAAGTAGGCACATGGTTAAAAATCCTTTAGACATTAAAAAAAAAGTAAGAGTATATTATAAGTACTTTCATGCCAATAAATTGAACAACTTAGGTGAACTGGATACATTTTGTAAGACACAAAAAAAACAAAACTGATGTTAAGAAGAAACAGAAAACCAAAACAGTCCTATTTCTAAGGATTGTCAGTAACCAGAAACAGAAAGAGGCAAGGAGAGTTTCACAGCATACACCTTGATTTTAGATTTCCAGTTTTCAGAATCATGAGAGAACAAATTTCTGTTGCTTTAAACCACACAGTTTATGGTAATTTTGTATGGCAGACCATGGGAAAGTACTATACATGTGAATAATATTTTGGGCATAGTGGAATAAATGTGTAAAATTTAATGACACTATTACTGCTTAGTGTGCAGCTACTAAAAAATTTTAAATTATGTATTTTGTGGCTTACATGTTATTTCACGCAAAAGGTAGTAATCTAGATAATGGCAATGAGACAGGAAAACAACAAAAAGTATAATGATTTTAAACAAAGGAGCAAAACTGGCTTTCTCTGTAGACATTGTCATCATGTTTGAAGAAAATCCTAAGAAAGCTACATAAAAGCTACTAACACTAAAAAGTGAATATAGGACTTCCGGGAAGATGGCGGCATGAGAAGGGCGGTGGAAATCTTCTCCCAAAACCAAATATATTTATGAAAATACAACAAATACAACCTTTCCTAAAAGAAAGACCAGAAGATACAGGACGACACCCAGAGTGCAGCTACACCTCAGAGGACTCGGCACCCCACAAAGTGGGTAAGATACGGAGCCGTGACCCGGCAGGACCGGAGCACTTGCCCACCCCAGGGCACTGGCAGGAGGAGAGGATTCAGAGCGGGGAGGGAGTGGAAGCACAGGCCCGCCAAATAACCACTCCTGGTGATCTGCGCCGGGAGCACTAACACACTTTGCATGGTGTATTGGAGAATGGAGAGACCCAGGTGCAGGATCCAAGACAGCAGGTCCACTCAGCCAGTTCCCGGGACAAAAGAAAAGCGAGTGCTTTTTTAGGGGTCTTCAAGGGACAGGGGCCCAACGGAGGGGCAGGATATTCCCAGTGCACTAAGCCAAGCAGGTTGGGAGTCCTGGGGAATTTCAGTTCCCTTAGACTGTGGTTGGGAAAAGCAGTCACACTGAGACTTCCCACAGAGATCAGCAGCTCCCATTCGTTTCCTCCCTGGCCAGAGTCACAAAGGGCCTGGCAGAGTGGCGTGGCTGCAGAATAGTGGAGCAGCAGGGCCACCTACAGGATCCTCACAGACACTACACCCAGCAGCTGTTTTTCTTCTTTTTTCTCTATTTTCCCTTTCTTGTTTTTTTCTTTTTCTAACCACTTCTATCGCCATGAAAAGACAGAGGAATATGGTACAAACAAAGCTTACCCAGACAACCCCAGACCAGACAACCCAGAGAGGGAGCCTACTGGGATGGACATGCACAATCTTCCTAAAAAAGATTTCAGAATAAAAGTCATAACCATGCTGATTGACCTACAGAGAAATATGCAAGAGCTGAGGGAGGAAGTGAGGGAAGTGAGGAAAGACAATGCACAGATGAGAAAAGCGATCAATGGGTTTAGCAGCAGACTGGATGAGATGCAAGAGACTGTTAATGGAATAGAAATCAGAGAACGGGAATACAGAGAAGCTGAGGCAGAGAGAGATAAAAGGATCTCTAGGATTGAAAGAATTTTAAGAAAGTGTGTGACCATTCCAAACAGAACAATATTCGCATTATAGGAGTACCAGAGGAAGAAGAGAGAGAAAAAGGAATAGAAAGTGTCTTTGAAGAAATAATTGCTGAAAACTTCCCAATGCTGGGGAAGGAAATAGGCTCTCAAACTATTGAAGCCTACAGATCTCCCAACACAAAGGACACAGGAAGACAACACCAAGAGACATAATAATTAAAATGTCAAAGATCAAACATAAGGACAGAGTATGAAAGGCAGCTAGAGACAGAAAAAAGATCACCTACAACGGAAACTTCATCAGACTATCATCAGACTTCTCAACAGAAACCTTACAGGCCAGAAGAGAATGGCATGATATATTTAACGTAATGAAACAGAAGGCCCTCAAACCAAGAATATTGTATCCAGCACGATTATCATTTAAATATGACGGAGGGATTAAACAATTTCCAGACAAACAAAAGTTGAGAGAGTTTGCCTCTAATAAACCACCACTACAAGATATCTTAAACGGACTGCTCTAGAGGGAAGCACCACTAAGGCTAAAAAGATGTCACCAGAGAAAATAAAATCATGGCAAAGAAAGCAGACCATCCAAATACTAACTAAAGGCAAAGAATAAAACACCTAATACATAAAGAATGGAGGAGGATGAATAAGAAGGGAGAGAAATAAAGAAACATCAGATGCTGTTTACAATAACTTAACAAGAAAGTTAAGTTAGATTCTTAGATAGTAAAGAAGCAACCCTTGAACCTTTGGTAACCACGAATCTAAAGCCACCAGTGGCAGTAAGTACATATCTATCGATAATCACCCTAAATGTAAATGGACTGAATGCACCAATCAAAAGACACAGAGTAACAGAATGGATAAAAAAGCAAGACCCATCTATATGCTGCTTACAAGAGACTCACCTCAAACCCTAACATATACACAGACTAAAAGTGAAGGGATGGAAAAAGATATTTCATGCAAACAACAAAGAGAAAAAAGCAGGTGTTGCAGTACTTGTATCAGACAAAATAGACTTCAAAACGAAGAAACTAGCAAGAGATAAAGAAGGACATTATATAATGATAAAGGGGTCAATCCAACAAGAGAATATAACCATTTTAAATATGTATGCACCCAACACAGGAGCGCCGGCATATTGAAACAAATACAAAATTAAAGGAGGAAATAGAAAGCAATGCATTCATTTTAGGTGACTTCAACACACCACTCACTCCAAAGGACAGATCAACCAGACAGAAAATAAGAAAAGACACAGAGGCACTAAACAATACACTAGAATAGATGGACGTAACAGACATCTACAGAACTCTACACCCAAAAGTAGCCGGATACACATTCTTCTCAAGTGCACATGGAACACTTTCCAGAATAGACCACATACTAGGCCACAAAAGGAACCTCAGTACATTCAAAAATATTTAAATTCTAACAACCAACTTCTCAGATCACAAAGGTATAAAACTAGAAATAAATTGTAAAAAGAAAAGATAAAGGCTCACAAATACATGGAGACTTAACAACATTCTCCAAAATAATCAATGGGTTAACGACCAAATCAAAACAGAAATCAAAGAATATACGGAGACTAATGACAACAACACAAAGCCACAATATCTGTGGGATGCAGCAAAGGCAGTTCTAAGAGGAAAGTATATTGCAATCTAGGCCTATTTAAAGAAAGAAGAACATTCCAAAATGAAGTCTAAAGACACAATTACTGAAACTGGAAAAAGAAGACCAAATGAGGCCCAAAGTCACCAGAAGGAGGGAAATAATAAAGATCAGAGAAGAAATAAATGAAATTGAGAAGAATAAAACAATAGAAAAAATCAATGAAACCAAGTGCTGGTTCTTTGAAAAAATAAACAAAATAGATAAACCCCTAGCCAGACTCATTAAGAGAAAAAGAGAATCTACACACAAACAGAATCAGAAATGAGAAAGGAAAAATAACGACAGACCCCACAGAAATACAAAGAATTATAAGAGAATATTATGAGAATCTATATGCTAACAAATGGAAAACCTAGAAGAAATGGACAACTTCTTAGAAAAATACAACCTTCCAAGACTGACCAAGCAAGAAACAGAAAAACTAAACAGACCAATCACCAGCAACGAAATTGAATCAGTAATCAAAAAACTACCAAAGAATAAAACCCCTGGACCAGATGGATTCACCTCTGAATTCTACCAGACATACAGAGAAGAAATAACACCCATTCTCTTTAAAGTTTTCCAAAAAATAGAAAAGGAGGGAATACTTGCAAACTCATTCTGTGAAGCAAGCAGCACTCTAATACCAAAACCAGGCAAAGACCTCACCAAAAAAGAAAATTACAGACCAATATCGCTGATGAACATGTATGCCAAAATACTCAACAAAATATTAGCAAACCGAATTCAAAAATACATCAAGAGGATGATACACCATGATCAAGTGGGATTCATTCCAGGGATGCAAGGATGGTACAACATTCGAAAATCCATCAACATCATCCACCACATCAACAAAAATAACAAAAACCACATGATCATCTCCATAGATGCTGAAAAAGCATTTGACAAAATTCAACATCCATTCATGTTAAAAACTCTCAACAAAATGGGTATAGACGGCAAGTACCTCCACATCATAAAGGCCATATATGACAAACCCACAGCTCACATCATACTTAACAGCAAGAAGCTGAAAGCTTTTCATCTAAGATCGGGAACAAGACAGGGATGCCCCTTCTCTCCACTGTTATTCAACATAGTACTGGAGGTCCTAGCCATGGCAATCAGACAAAGAAATACAAGGCATCCAGATTGGTAAGGAAGAAGTCAAATTATCACTACTTGCAGATGACATGATATTGTACATAAAAAAATCCTAGACTCCACTCCAAAACTACTAGAACTAATATCTGAATTCAGGAAAGTTGCACGGTACAAAATTAACACACAAAAATCTGTTACTTTCCTATACACTAATGATGAACTAACAGAAACAGAAATCAGAAAAACAATTCCATTCACAATTGCATCAAAAAGAATAAAATACCTAGGAATAAAACTAACAAAGGAAGTGAAAGACCTACACCCTGAAAACTACAAGACACTACTAAGAGAAACTAAAGAAGACACTAACAAATGGAAATCATCACATGCTCTTGGCTAGGAGGAATAAATATTGTCAAAATGGCTATACTACCTAAAGCAATCTACAGATTCAATGCAATCCCTATCAAACTACCAACAGCTTTCTTCAATGAACTGGAAAAAATAATTCTAAAATTCATATGGAACCACAAAAGACAATGAATAGCCAAAGCAATCCTGAGAAGGTGGAATAAAACAGGGGGAATTACACTCCCTGACTTTAAGCTCTACTACAAAGCCACAGTAATCAAGACAATTTGGTACTGGCACAAAAATAGACCCATAGACCAGTGGAACAGAATAGAAAATACAAACATTAACCAAAATATATATGGCCAATTAATATATGATAAAGGAGCCTTGGATATACAATGGGGAGATGACAGCCTCTACAGCAGCTGGTGTTGGAAAAACTGGACAGCTACATCTAAGAGAATTAAACTGGACTACTGTCTAACCCCATACCCAAAAGTAAACTCAAAATGGATCAAAGACCTGAATGTAAGTCATGAAACCATAAAACTCTTAGGAAAAAACATAGGCAAAAATCTCTTGGACATAAACATGAGCGACTTCTTCATGAACATACCTCCCCGGGCAAGGGAAACAAAAGCAAAAATGAACAAGTGGACTATATCAAGCTGAAAAGCTTTTGTACAGCATAGGATACCATCAGTAGAACAAAAAGACATCATACAGTATGGGAGAATATATTCATAAATGACGTATCCGATAAGGGGTTATATATCCAAAATATATAAAGAACTCATGCACCTCAACAAACAAAAAGCAAATAATCCAATTAAGAAATGGGCAGAGGACATGACTAGACACCTCCAAAGAACAAATTCAGTTGACTAACAGGCACATGAAAAGATGCTCCACATCGCTAATCATCAGAGAAATGCAAATTAAAACCACAATGAGATATCACCTCACACCAGTAAGGATGGCCAAAATCCAAAACACAAACAACAGCAAAAGTTGGCGAGGATGTGAAGAAAAGGGAACCCTCCTACATTGGTGGTGGGAGTGCAAATTAGTTCAACCATTGTGGAAAGCAGTATGGAGGTTCCTCAAAAAACTCAAAATAGAAATACCATTTGACCCAGGAATCCCACTCCTAGGAATTTACCCTACGAATGCGGCATCCCAATTTGAAAAAGACAGATGTACCCCTACGTTTATCGCAGCACTATTTACAATAGCCAACAAATGGAAGCAACGTAAGTGTCCATCAGTAGATGAGTGGATAAAGAAGATGTGGTACATATACACAACGGAGTATTATTCAGCCATAAGAAGAAAACAAATCCTACCATTTGCAACAACATGGATGGAGCTAGAGGGTATTATGCTCAGTAAAATAAGCCATGCCGAAAAAGACAAGTATCAAATGATTTCACTCATATGTGGTGTATAAGAACAAAGAAAAAAACTGAAAGAACAAAACAGCAGCAGACTCACAGGACCCAAGAACAGACTAATAGTTACCAAAGGGAAAGGGACTGGGGAAGATGGGGGGGAAGGGAGGAATAAGAGGGAAAAAGGGGCATTACGATTAGCAGATGTAATGTTTGGGGGGCATGGGGGGGGCTATACAACTCAGAGAAGACAAGTACTGATTCTATAGCATTTCCCTACGCTGAGACAGTGACTGTAATGGGGTTGGTGGGGGGGACCTGATGAAGGGGGTAGTTTAATAACTATAATATTGCACATGTATTTGTAGATTAATGATTCCAAAATAAATTATTTAAAAATAAAATAAATAAAAAAACTGAATTATTTACAACTAACTATATCTGTGGTTTTCTCTCAGAGCTGGGTTATGGAGAATTTTTATGTTCAATATTAAATACTCCAATACTGGTTAACTTATCTTCTTTAATGAGCACACTTTACTTTTGTAATTAGGAAAAAAAATAACTCTGTGCAGCTGCAAAAATGAAAAAGAGCTCTGTATGCTAATATGGAGAGTTCTTGAGGATATATTATTAAAGTGAAAAAAGAGCAGAACACTATATACAGTACTCTACCTTTTGTGTAACAAAAGATGAAATAAAATATATGGTAAGATTTGCTGGTATCTGCATAAAGGAATAAAAATGGGAAAAAAAAAAAAACCTCAAAATAGAAATACCATTTGACCCAGGAATTCCACTCCTAGGAATTTCCCCTAAGAATGCAGCAGCCCAGTTTGAAAAAGACAGATGCACCCCTATGTTTATCACAGTACTATTTACAATAGCCAAGAAATGGAAGCAACCTAAGTGTCCATCAGCAGATGAATGGATAAAGAAGATGTGGTACATATAGACAATGGAATATTATTCAGCCATAAGAAGAAAACAAATCCTACCATTTGCAACAACATGGATGGAGCTAGAGGGTATTATGCTCAGTGAAATAAGCCAAGCCGAGAAAGACAAGTATCAAATGATTTCACTCATATGTGGAGTATAAGAACAAAGAAAAAAACTGAAGGAACAAAACAGCAGCAGACTCACAGAACCCAAGAACGTAGTAATAGTTACCAAAGGGAAAGGAACTGAGGAGGATGGGTGGGAAGGGAGGGACAAGGGGGAAAAAGGGGCAATTCGATTAGCAGACGTAATGTTGGGGGGGCACGGGGAGGGCTGCACAACTCAGAGAAGAGAAGTAGTGATTCTGTGGCATCTCACTACACTGATGGACAGTGACTGTAATGGGGTTGGTGGGGGGGACTTGATGAAGGCGGTAGTTTAATCACCATAATATTGCACATGTAATTGTAGATTAATGATACCAAAATAAATTATTTTAAAAAACTGAATATAATGGGGGAATACAAAGTTAATATAGAAAAGAATCAACTTTAGTTTTATAGACTGTCAGCAAAAAATTTGGAGAAATAAATTTAAAAATATAATATCACTGACAAGAAAATCTAAAAGCATGAAATACTTAGGAATAAACTGAATGAAAAATGTGCAAGATCTACAGGTGAAGAAAGACAAATACCATGTGATTCCACATATTCCTGTAATCTAAAAACAAAACAAAACATGGAACAGAATAGAGAACCCAGATATAAACACAAGCATATATGGTCAATTAATATACGATAAAAGATCCATGGATACAGAATGGGGAAATGAAAGCCTCTTCAACAACTGGTGTTGGCAAAACTGGACAGCTATATGCAAGAGAATGAAACTGGATTACTGTCTAACCCCATACACAAAAGTAAACTCGAAATGGAACAAAGACCTGAATGTAAGTCATGAAACCATAGAACTCTTGGAAGACAACATAGGCAAAAATCTCCTGAATATAAACATGAACAACTTCTTCCTGAATGTATCTCCTCGAGCAAGGGAAACAAAAGCAAAAATGAACACATGGGACTACATCAAACTAAAAGTTCTGTATGGCAAAGGACACTATCAGTAGAACAAAAAGGCATCCTATAGTATGGGAGAATATATTCATAAAGGACATATCCGACAAGGTGTTAACATCCAAAATATATAAAGAACTCACATGCCTCAACACCCAAAAAGCAAATAACCTGATTAAAAAATGGGCAAAGGATATGAACAGACAATTCTCCAAAGAAGAAATTCAGATGACCCACAGGCACATGAAAAGATGCTCCACATCGCTAATTATCAGGGAAATGCAAATTAAAACCACAATATCACTTCACGCCAGTTAGGATGGCCAACATCCAAATGACAAAAAACAACAAATGCTGTGGAGGATGTGAAGAAAGGGGAACCCTCCTACGCTGCTGGTGGGAATGTAAATTAGTTCAACCATGTGGAAAGCAGTATCGTGGTGCCTCAAAAAACTAAAAATAGAAATACCATTTGACCCAGGATTTTCACTCCTAGGAATTTACCCAAAGGAAACAAGATCTCAGATTCAAAAAGACATATGTACCCCTATGTTTATCGCAGCACTATTTACAATAGCCAAGATATGGAAGCAACCTAAGTGTCCACCAGTAGATGAATGGATAAAGATGTGGTACATATAGACAATGGAATACTATTCAGCCATAAGAAGGAAACAAATCCTGCCACTTGCAACAACATGGATGGAGTTTGAGGATATTATGCTCAGTGAAATAAGCCAGGCAGAGAAAGACAAATACCAAATGATTTCCTTCATTTGTGGAGTATACAACGAAGCAAAACTGAAGGAACAAAACAGCACCCGACTCACAGACTCTGAGAAGGGTCTGGAGGTTACCAAGGGATGGGGTGGGGTAGGGTGGGGGAGATTAAGGGGTATTATGATTGGTACACATGGGGTAGGGGGGTGGTCACAGGGGAGACAGTGTAGCATGGAGAAGACAAGTAGTGACTGTGGCATCTTACTGCACTGATGGACAGTGACTTCCATGGGGTATGGAGGGGGCTTGATAATATTCATGAATGTAGTAAGCACAATGCTTTTCATGTGAAACCTTCATAAGAGTGTATATCAGTGATACCTTAATAAATAAAAAAAAAGAACAAAATAGCAGCAGACTCATAGATACTGTGAAGTGACTGGTGGTTACCATGGGGGAGGGGTTGGGGTGGGTGAGTGTGGAGAGTGAGTGGAGGTAAAGGGCCACAAAAATTATCAATCATAATGTAAGTTAGTTATGGGGATAGTTACAGCATGGAGGACATAGTCAATGATTCTGTAAGATCTTCCTTATTGACAGTAACTGCACTAGTTGGGGAGAGGATTTAATAATGTGGGTGTAACTGATGAACGAACCACTGTATGGTATACCTGAAACCAATATAAGATTGTATATCAACTATACTTCAGTAACAAAAAAAAGTGAAAGATCTATTAAATAAAAATTACAAAAACTGCAGAAAAATAACTGAAGAGATCTCAATAAATGGAGAGATGTAGCATGTTTAAGTATTGGAAGACTCAGTATTATTAAGAAGTCAATTTTCCCCACCAGGCTTTTTGAGGAAACTGAGAAGCTTATAATACAATTTATATGAAAATGCTAAGGATCTAAAATAGCCAAAAGAATTTTGAAAAAAGACAATGTTGAAGAGCATACACTATCTGACTGCAAGTCTTGCTATAAAGAAACAGTAATAAAGTTGATACAGTATTGTTTTAAGGACAGACATATAGACCAATGGAACAGAAAAAGAGACTATAAGTAGACCCACAACTACAAAAAATAAGGAGTCAGATTGCATACAACCTGCAAGCTAGTAAAAAGAACAAAAAGGAAGGAAGGAAGGAAATAAAGAAAATAAATTCTACAGAATAAAATAAGTTGCTATGATAATAACTGCTCTCCCTAAGTGTCATCAGGAAAGACCTCTCAGAGAAACTGACATGTAAATATAACAGTATATACAAGAGCTCTAAGGGAAAAGCCCTGAAAGTAGGTTGGTGTGACAGGTACACAGTAAGCAAGGGAAAGACAAGGCTAAAGAGAGGGCTTTCTCCACTTTTTCCATCCTTACCATTGTTGTTCTCAGTTCTAACCTACATGCCTTTAAGACCTTCTAGCTGATGAAACTGCAGCCATTCAAACTGCTCTCCCAATCCCTTCACAACTGAGCTAAAAGATATTTAACAGCTTAAAAGTCATTAAATGGCTCCCTGTTCCCCACAATGTATGGTCTTAATTTCTTATAGACAAATTTTAAGACTGTTTAAAATCACAATTATGTGAACATTAACCAAATTATATACAAATATAAAAAGGATTAGTATATTATACTTATCAATATATTATACATATACAATAGAATTAGAGTAAGGAAAAATGTAAATATACAGTAAGTGTTAACGTTTTTTTCCTTTTGAATTTCTTTTAATCATGTTGTACTCTTCTACAATAAAACGTTTTCAAAAATCTTTTAGCTCTACTACACTTAGCTACATGTATTATATACTGGCATTAATAGAAAATCTTTTTAAGTTTATACCTACCCAATGTCTTCCCACAAAACAGTTTTAAATTTCAAGTAATAAAATTATCTGATTTTGAAATTTCCCAGTTCGATGTTAAAGACTTGCCATTTTACATTAGCTGTACTATATGTAAAACTCTGCCAAGTTTCACTCATATAAAGCAACCTCGAATTCCACCAAGGCATCCCATCACTACAAGTCTGTCAAGATGAAAAAACTACAAGAGGTACAACTTGTGGTACCACCACAGAGAGGATAAAATTTTAATTCATGTATTATGAAAGCTTATTTGCCTTTACTACCTAAGTCTTAGCAAGCATATTATACTGGAAATACAAATTATACAGAAATTGTTTTGCAAATCAGAAGGACCAAATTAGACAACCTGTCTCTGACTCAGCAGCTTTCTTTTTCCCTTTACAACCTGCACTTAATTTCCAAGGATAAGACTGAAACCTAACTTTCAAACAGAACAGCAAAGCCAATGAAAAATCAATATTTGTCTTGGCGGGAAACTCCAATAAAAATTTGAGATGTTTTGGTCTTGACTGGCAGATATATTAAGAGCAAAAGTGCCCTGTTCAGTTACTATTTATCATGCAAAAATCCCTTGTGGATAGCTACAAATTCGCTTTTATTGCAGCTACTTAACATGTTTCCTTATAGAGAGCACCTCAACCCAATAACCTTCTAAGTCTGGCACCATGAAATGTTACAGCCTACACACAACTGCAGTTCCTTGTAATTTAAAACATTTGCCTTTTAAGAAAGGCTCCACACACCAACTGTACTGCCAATTTCTTCAGCTGAAAGCTCAAGTTTATACTACAAAATGCTGTATTTATTCTCAACAACAGAATGCACTCATTTGAAAGATATACAGGAGTAAATTACTCCAATATTAAACTTGCAACATTTCTAACATCATAGCTTTTCTATTATCCAAATTAACAAGTCTAAACAGTAGCACTCCAAGTGAAGTACTAACTATGGCAAAAGCCAACTGACATATTAATCAATTCACTGAAATCAGTAATACAAATGATCAGATCCCTAATCCCAATCAACTATTTTGTAAAATGGCTACAGGAGATACCAGTGAAGGAAAAATGTGCACTGAGTTTGTCATTACTAGAAAACCGAGTCAAAGCAAGCCTATGAGAGGCAGATGATCTTACGAATACAAATCTAAGTTCATTTCTGAGCTTCCAGACTCACACCAAGAAGGCAGTTTTCCAACTTTTTAAAGTAGTACAAGCAATACGGAAGAAAATGAAATATAGGATTTTTTAATGGTTATTGATCAAGAGCAAGTATCCTTTAATGCTCATTTTGCAACTAATTTTGCTCTTATCACAAGTACACAGAAAACTATACAACGCTCTGAATTCTAGATAGCTTAATACACGTAATCACCCCCAAATCAAATATTGAGAACTTAGCTCCTAACACTAACATTCTCCACTATCTCACTATACCCTTCACCTTCTAACCCCGAGACCAGAAGAGAAGACTTACTCCTACGGTAAACTGGGGTTTAGGGAGAACGCCTTAACACGGGTTTCCACGTAATTAAGCAGGCTCAGTAAATCAATTTACCAGACTATAATGCTTGACAGTTCTCTAAGGCCAAAACACACAGACAGCCGAGTGTTTATTACTGTAGATGACACTTTCCCTCATATTTGCCCAAGTAACTTCAGAAACTATCTTAAATTTTCCCGTGAGAAACAAACACCTAAGGGGTGGTTAGTGGGGGCTACTCTTTAAAAACTAGGTCATTCCTTATTTGTTCTGACGCGGCACGGTCTTCGGGAGGGAAAAAGTCTATGAAGCAGAAAAGAGGAAGAAAAAAAAAGGTATGACAGCATGCTGAATGCAGACAAGTTAAAACTCTTCAAGAAGAGTTAGGATTAGAGGCTCATTCGTAGGTTTCTTGTTCCGTCACTCAGAGTTGAATGGAATCTGCCTTTCTAAAAGACATCCATCCCAATAGGGAAGCCCTGAGGATTCGCCACGGTAAAGCAGAGCAGGAAGGTGCACTCAATCCACCTGCGACACCTGCCCGGGCCCCCAGTTCTCCCCCAGCTCTGTCTCCCAACCCTTCTCAAGACCCCCAGCCCCAGCTCTCCGCCCGCTCTCCACAAGCCCCCCGAGGAATCCCTGCGCCCCTTCCCACCCAGTCGGCCGTCTGCCCGGCGGTCCTCGGGCCCAAGCCCCCGGCGCCTCCAAGCAAGTGGCTCTCAGGAGCCCAGCTGGCGGCGCGGGGAGGCCCTTCCCGACGCAGCCTCTCGCGGATCACACCCCGCAGGCTGCGGGGACTCCCCGCCCCCGGAAACCGCGGAGAAACTAGGCCAGGAATGCCAGCCCCGGCCACTCCTCCTCGGCGACCCCCCGCAGGCTGCCTTCGGAACTCAGCCCTCCAAACTTCTACCTGCCCAGCGCCCTCCCAGACCAGGAGCGCGGGCCCGGAGGAGGTGCAGCGCAGTGTTCCTCCGCAAGAGGCCCTGCACCGCAGACTCACCTGCCGTCCGCTCCTCCTTCAGCGCCCCCGGACACAGCTCCTTTCTGGGGCATGAAAGCGCCGGCTTCGCGGCCTGGGCGCCCTCGGCAGGGCCAGGAGGAAAACTTGCTGCCGCGGCCGCAGCCGCCGCCGCCGCCACAGCCCGATCTGCGCC
This sequence comes from Phataginus tricuspis, assembly GCA_029783875.1. NCBI lineage: Eukaryota > Metazoa > Chordata > Mammalia > Pholidota > Manidae > Phataginus > Phataginus tricuspis. Next base: position 50,826,612 of record JAQQAC010002172.1, read on the forward strand.
TGCGCCGCCTCACTGGCCAGGTCTCGAGGGGCGCCGCATGCAGCAAGGGGTAACGGCCGGGAGCGCGAGCCTCCGCTCTCGGGAGGGTGGCCGGGCCGGCGGCGGGACGCCTAGGAGCTGCCTGCGGCACGGCCACCCCGACGGCAGACGGCCATGTTTCTGTTCCCTTTTTCTTTCTTTTCTTTTCTGCCCCTCCTTCCGCCCCTTTCCACAGAACAGCACTTTCCTTCCCCTCCCTCTCCCTTTCCTTACAGCGCGGGTGGGTGGAAAAGGGCGTGGGGGAGGGGTGGGGAAGGGAGGGCGCGGGGGCGGGGCAGCGCTCGAACTCCGCCCCCAGGCGGGGCCGAGGCCAAGCGGCCTCTGCGTGCCCCCCACCACCCCGCCCACGCCGCGACCCTCGGGAAGCGAGGGGGTCCTAGTCTGCGAGATCTTCCTCCGCGTCCGCGCGTCGAGTTCCCTAGCAAAAAAGGGCGCAGGGCGCTGCTTTGCACCCCTTCCTGCGGTGCTCAGACTCGCGGTGCCGTGTGGTGTGGGTTTATTGCCTTGGCTTCAGGCAGGTGGCGGCTGCTCCTCTTGAGTGTTTCAAAGCCGAGGAGAGTGGCGCGGAGTCGCTCAGAATCACTGAACAGGGTAAAGAGAGGGATGCTTGTCTCTGGACGAGAAGTTTCCTTCCCGGGTGGAAGTTGGAATTTCCACGCATGACTGAGGGGGGCCTCCGGGGCCGGGGAGAGACCACCGCAGACTGGCGCTTCCCGACGTCCCTTTCCGGCTGCGGCGTCCCATGAGAGTCAGCCGGCGCTCAGTCACTACCTTGGCGGAGATTTCAGGATGGAAATCGATTGCTTAAATAATCAGCCCTCTCCTTCCTGCTAAGTAAGTGTAGCCTCCTTGCCTATTCGGATGCAGGCAAAGTCGTTTCGCCTTAATTCAAATTTTGCAAGATATTTTTATCAACGTTTTGAAGTTAGTATAATAATGAGAATAACAACTAGTTATTAAGGGACAAAATAGAGAGTGACTTCACCGGTTCTACGGCAGGTTAAAATTAGAACTGGTAATTGTGCATATCTGAGGAGTATTCACACATATAATGATCATTTCCTGAGAATTAAAATTTTCTTATTCAATCTATATTTTTGCTAGAAAGTATGAGATTAAACCTTGGCCACAATGGCCCTGTGGTCAATTTACTTCTGAAGTTTATTGCGCACATGGATAATTTGAATTTTGTAGCCGATAACAGAAACTATCTTACTAACCACATTTGCAATCCAAACTGATATAGTAGAAATGCACAGCAATGGAAATAAGGCATATTTAGTAGTAGTTTGAAGTTTGAGCCTAGTGGAAACTAATTTTTGACGTTGACAATCTAGACAGGAGTTTATAAAGAACTCATACTTAGAAATTTAGCTGTGGACCTCTTGTCCTTCCTTGCTAATAGTTAAAAAAACATTCAATATAGACCTCAAATTAAGATTTCTAAACGGGTGAATTTCATGAACACTTGTAGGTTGAGAGTTATTTTCCTCTTTTCCTGGTTTTTTGCACCCACAGAAATGAAAAATAGAAGATATAACTGTTCCATTTGACATATTTTTCTTAATTTCTTCAATGTAGGATTTAAGAATTGCTTTAAGTTTTTTCACTAATTGTCCTATAGGTTTACTATAGATTTACATTGCTCATCTGCCCAAATTTCACAGAATGAACTTGTATGTTTTGGCCTAATTTTTAGTCTAAAGTAGCTCTACAAGTAAGTTTACTTAGTGAAAGTCTTTGGTTCACAAACCTTCTCAACCACACTCTTACGTGCCCAGGATGAAATAAGTTCATTTTAATTTTTAACATACAAATATTTGACTACCTAAAAAGTGGGAAGGAGTTGGAGATCCCAATGACAACATAATTGTTACAATCATAGTATCAGTTTCAGTTGAGCCTATAGATACAAGAATGCATAGGAGAATTGCTCAGTCCATTGGAGAGGGAAATACTGACATCTGACTAGGCATGGACACTGCAGATTTTTGTGGATCAGCAATTAAAAAGAGCTAAGTGGAACATCTGAAAATTTTCTTAAAATAACCAAGGTATTTTTTGCAGCAATCTTCCGTGCAGCAGCGTGCTACATTATTTCATCTTATTAGTTTTCTTCAAAAACTTCTAAATGTTACTTTTCACAGGAGTACTCAAAGACCTTTATACTTCTTTACTTCTTTTTATGTTTTATTCAACTCCATGTTTAACGAACATTATAAATCTAGTCGTTTAATATGATTGTAATTTTTTTAATGTGTAAATTCTATGCTAGAATGTAAGCCCTGTGAGAGCAGGGTTCACCTATGTGCCATATGTGTATTCACATGCCATACACTCTTCCAGATCTCCAGTACCTAGCAAAATGACCAATGTATGATACTCTCAAAAAATATTTGATGAGTGACTGAAATTAATCAGTTTATGGTTCCCTCACTTCTGCTTCCTCCATAAGCAAGTTATTTAATTTTCCTCATCTGTAAAGCTGGTAGAATGATATTCAGAGAAATAAGATCATTTATTAATTTATAGTCGGCTCTAACTGCCAAATGGACCATTCAGTAATCAATACTTTAGCACATGTTACTGGCAGCCTCTCTTTGTAGCTTACAATGATCCCTGCCTCCTGGTTCATGCCCTTGTGTAATCCCCTTCTATTGAGTGTGGGTTGGATTTACTGACTGACTTCCAGTACAAAGAATACATCAGAAATAATGAGATCGCTCTAACAAAATGAGTTTATAAGAAAGGGTGTGGCTTCAGTCTTGGATTCTCTGTCTCCTCTCAGATTGCTTACTTTGGGGAAGCCAGCTACCATGTCATGAAGCAGCCCTGTGAATTGAGAAGTAGGTATTCACCAGGTTGAGCCTTGAGATGACTGCAGCCACACCAACACCTCAGTTGCAGCCTCCTGATAGAGGCTGAGCCTGAATCACCTAGCTAAGTTGCTCCTGCATTTTTTACTCACAGAGGCTATGAGATAATAAATGTTTCTTGTTTCCAGCTGCAAAATTCGGGAGTAATTTGTTAACAATAGATAACTAATGCAACACAATAATACTTGGAAGAGCAAGCGTTCATTAATGCTTAGTGTATAACTGGGTTCAGCATTTGATACTTAGCGCCCTATAATGCTGAGTTTAATGAGTGTTCACTATTGCAGTAAGAGAAGGTATCCAGAGAAATGGAAAGACTGACTGTCTGATCTGTTATTTATAAACTCTCTTTGCTTCAAGAGAATTTACTAAAGTGTATTTCATATACTGTCCAGAATTTGCTTCAAAAAAAATGCATTAGGGGTGGGAGAGTAAGTAGAGGTTTAGATAAAACAAAATTGTGCATATATTGAAGTGAAGTGATTGGTACATGGCAGGTTCCCTATGTTCTCTACTTTTTGTGTCTTTTTGAAATTTTCCCTTAAAAAAAAGTTGTTTTAAGTATTTCATGGAATCATAAATTTGGAGCTGAGGGAAATTTTTATTAGAGATCATCTATTCTAACTCATTTGCTAGATGGGGAAACTAAGGCCTAGCAGCATTTATTGGCTTACCTAGAGTCTCCTAGTCTCAGTTTTGGTATTTTGTAGTTTAGTATTGAGAAGAAACTACTAAATTCATAGCTCTTTATTTTCCTAAGCAGAATAACTGGCTCCAGATTGCCTAGGATAGCCTTCACAGAATAAAAATCCAAGCCTGATCTCTGCTTGCCACGTGTATTTCACACAGTGCAAACTGGCATGTTATTTTGTTCCAGTGCCTCACTCATCACTTTTCAGAAACATACAATTTTGAAAACATAGAAGATTGGAAGCCTGGTGCTTCACACCTGCAGCAACTCTTAGTTACTCTTTTAGAGAGAGTTTTAAGTAAAAATGACATCAGCAAACACTAGATCTGCTTTATTCATATGATATCTGAATGCCGCAGTGTGTTCTGCTCTCCACTGGGAGTATTAGAACACTCGTCTCTTTGTGCTCCACTCCAGTATCTTATCTGGCTAAGGACTCTATCTCAGCAATATCAGAATGGGCTCATCTAGAGTCTTCTGGAGTTACTCAGCACATTCTTTATCCAGCTTGCTTTATTAGGCCTGCAGGCCAAATATGGCTGGACTAAGAGTGGGGAGGGCTGGTGCAAGGCTTTTGGTCTTGGGTCAGAGGGGAGTAAGTGATTCTAAGAACAGGGTGCTAATAGACCATAAGGAAGAGCAGGGATTAGCAGAGAAAAAGAAATAAATAGCAGCTCTTACCCTTTACATGGTTAAACACATTTTAACTTTAATTTCCTCTCTATATGGCACCTCCCCCCAAAAACTATTCCTTTATATGCTACCTCATTTCATTATATGGTACCCTATCACTATCTCCTCTATCTTGCCAAATGATGTCCTCCCCAATACCCAGATCCAAAGGTAGATCACCTGACCTGGGGTTTAAGAAGGACATCATTTGACAAGATAAAGGAGAAATGGAGCAGGAGTCAGCATTGGGAGAACAGTCCAGCACTTGTAGGGGCCAGTGCCAGAGAGGCACAGAAAGGCCAAAGCCTGCAGACCATTGATTACTATTCAGTGGTACCTGCAGTCATGTGAGGTCAAGTGAAGCAGTCACCTTAGCTATGTGTCTGGTATTGAGGGGTGTGGTCATTCCATTAACAGCAGCCTGTACATAGCTTTGGCTCTTAACTAAAAGAATGTAAGCCTGTGTCCTGAGACTTGAACCTTAACTACATTGTCCATATAAACAAGTGCCACTTTTAGTTCTCCAAGATAACGCCAAGGTGATCATGACACCAGAGGGGCAGTGGTAGTACATAAGGAAAAGCCATGGTAAGGACTGGGCTGAAGTGAAGCCATCACTTTATAGAGAAAATATATATGTTTGATACGCTGTGTTCAGGAACAAGTTATAGTGCTGTTGACCATGAGTGCAATGTTAATAAGTCAATAATATATATTAAATAAGTTATCTTTAAATGGAAACACATGAAACAAAGCTATTTGTTGATCAGTTGATGCAAATGTGAACAGAGGGTCTCAGGAACCTATTTCTGTTAGGCGCAATGGTTAGTGTTTGCTAATTCAGTGTTCCCTGCCTACCCTATTAAAACAGCACTTGCCCACTTTTAAATTTTCCCCATACTGTGGGCACTGACATTTACTGTCTATTTGTTTATGTGCTTACTGCCTGTATTTCCTATCAGCATGTAAGCTCCTAAGGGCAGGAACTATTTTATTCACTACTGTATCCCTGGTACCTAGAACAGTAGTAATATTCCATAAATATTTGTTGGTGAATTAATCAAACAGTTAACAAGCACTTTTAGGAATCTGTTGTCTGCATCAGTTTTCAGCCATGTTTCTGATCATTGTTCCATCCTTGGGATTTAGCACAGGTAAACCCCAGCTGGCCCCACCTCTCCAATCCTGAAACATGCCTGAGCATGACAGAAATCTCTAGACCTCTTATTATACATATTTCTTCCTTGTGCAATCTATGTAAGAAAGTTCTTTGAGTTTGGTCCAGACCATTAAATATGGCTGTGAACAATTCTATAATAGCAATAACCATTAACTGACTAATGCCCAAAAGAGAACACCAACTTAGCAAATTCTGTCTGAACATGAATGATATGTTAATTCTCAACTTAGTGGTTTATTTACTGTTGATTGCTGCCTTCATTAACAATGACTAGAACAGTTTTTGAGCTTATCAAAGGGAATCTCTTTGTGTTTACTTTAGTCACCAGGGTTAATTGCTATTTTAATACTCTTTCGATGTGCTAATAGCTCCTAATGAGGATCATTAATTAAGAAACGAAAAGGAGAAGGCAGGTTTCTGCAAAAAAATTAAAATCTATTCACACAAGTTCCCTAAATTCCAGACCATGTTTCCTAGGACTTAATTCTCATTTCACCTGGATGTCTACCATTAAATCAAACTCAATCAAAATTGCATTCATTGGGACCCACTCTTGGTAAATAATAGAGCAGAAAGTTAAGACTTTTGAATCTTAGTATTTTTACTTACTCTCTGTGCAAGTTATTTAATGTCCCTGAGCCTCTATTTCCTCATGCATAAAATATCCAACTTGAATAGTCATTTACAATTAAATATTACCATTTGCAGCAATCATCAAGCACCTACTATTGACCAGTCACTATGCTGGTGCTATCTATCACTCCAACCCTATAGGTGAATTGTCATGGTAGCTTCCCATGAGATAATGCATGTAAAGCCTCTGTCATGGTGATCGGCATACACTTGGACAAAGGTTGGCATACTATATATAGCCCTTGGGCTAAATCCAGCCTGACACTTTTGTAAATTCAGTTTTATTGGAACACAGCCATGTCCATTTGTTTATTACTACCTTAGCCTGCTCTTGCTCTACATAGCAGAAATGAAGAGTTGTGACAGAGACCATATGGCCTGCAAAGACAAAAATATTTGCTATCTGATTCTTTACAGAAAGTTTGTCAACTCCTGTACTAGGAGACCAAAAAAGTTAGTTCGATTTACTTTTCCATTCAAACAGGAGGCCAGAAAAATAAGACAAGCAGGTCTAGAGAGTAGGTCACAAATGACAAGAGTCCCACAGAAACAAAGATTTTTACCAAAAAAAAAAAAAAAGGAAGAATAATAGAAATGGAAGTGAATAGAGACCCTAATAGTGACTTCTAGATACATTTCCTGCTGCAGAGTGAGCAACCTCCAATAAAAAGTGTCAAGCAATGTGCTCATGGAATAATTGGAATTCAGTTATGAGTCCTTGGAAGAGCCTAGTGGAAAGTGTTCAGTGAATAGATTGGATGTAAAGGAAGAATCTGTTTATCATTGGAAAATCTGAAGAGGCAGAGTGGAAGGATTTATAAAAGAGGAGTGAGAAGAATGTCTATAACAAAAGAGACATAGGAATGCCACTGATTGAAAGCACATCACTTACCCATATCAAAGAGTGAGAGTAACTGCAGGAGACCATGGGAGAGCCGATGCCACACCCTTAATGCCACTGGTGGGAGGCTGCGAATGGGAAAGGGAAGCAAAAGTACAAGCAGCACAAAAGCCATGGCAAAAAGGACATATATTTTAAACAGTGACTGAAGATGATGACAGAAGTGATCAACATGGTGGAATAATCCACCTTCACAATTTCAAAAGGATTCTTACAGACTTGCTTTAGCTTGGCTAGAAGCTCAGATCCAGTAGCATTAGTGGCCTGGTGAGGTTGATGGTGTGACCTATAAACTTCATAGGCCAGAAGTGAATAGGCTCTACAACACCAGTGCTTTAACTGTAGGTGTTCAGCAAGTTGTTTTCATCCTTTATAACTTACTAGAATGATTGTCATTAGTATCCTGGACTGCAGAAAGGGAATTTGAAATATTTCAGTGGTTAAAAGGAAAAAAGTAAAGTGAAACCATACTGTCAGAAGTTTTAGCCTTTTATTTTTTTTTTATGTGCTTTTGCTTTTTATTTTCTTAAGATAGCACCATCTTTTGAAATACTGTTTTTAATTGTAGAAAAGGGTAAAGGGACCACAATTTCTGGAAACCTTAGAGACAACCAGCCAACCAACCACTTCTAGTGTTACTTCAGGGGAGTTCTGACTTACTAACATATACTACCCCTTTTCATCTTACTAGATTTTTTATCATTCATTGTTCACAAGCCCTTTTTATTGTGTGTTTTGCAAGTCATGGCACCTCCAGAATTTTTAAACAGAATACTAACTTGTTTACTATTCATAGAGTCAGTATCTTAGGGTCACTTCTGAAGATTCCATCCTATTTTGGAATGAAATTCAGAAGCATTTTAAGTTTACCTGTTTAGATTCACTTCAGTGACAGCTTATTTTCTTTTTAAACTTTGATCCTAATATTCTTCAGCTAAACATTTGAAAGTTATTTTAGAACTGGACTTATAGACTGGTTTCCTCAGAAGGAAGCCTAAAATCAAAGTACTATTGAAAATGTCTTGATGTGCTGAAAATAAGTTTTTTGAGCTGAAATGTTAAAAAGGGATTTTACTTTTAGAGAAAGGCCCCTAATAATTTGTGTAATTCAGCCAGAAAATATGCCTAAATTACCTAAATATTAAGTAAGGGAAAGACAAAGGGCCAGTAATTTTTCACTCATTCAAATAAGTACTTATTAAATAACTACCTTGTGCCTACACTGTTCTAAGCACTGAGGATAGAACAAGAAAAAAAAACAGACAGAAATTCCTGCCTACTAGGAGATTACATGCTGGGGTGAGAGGGGGAGGGGAAGATAGACAATAAACAAGATAAATAGGAAAAATATATAATATGGCAAGAGGTGATAAAGGTAAGAAAAAAATTATTCTGGGAAGGAGAAAGGGGGCTTTTGCAGATGGGGTGTTTGCATCTCCAGTCAGCTTTGAACATTCTTAATTTCTTCAAAATGCTCTAAGGCTTATAAAACAATGAGATGGAAGCTTGAAGAAGGTTCCAGGAGACAAGAATTGGGACTAGTGGTAGCTTGCCCAATTATTGGATTACTAAGACCTTATGCATGGCCAGAACATTATTTCATCCACCTGCACTACCTTCTCTGCCAGTTGCTTTTTTTTTTACCCAATTAAAGTAAAAGGGAAGGGTGAGGGAAGTATTAGAACTATTTTTGCTTGTATTTTGAGCCTGATGTGTTTTTTAAAAATACAAATTCAAATGAGTTCTAAAAACCATGTAAAAACAGAATTACCATAGTTTTTGCTATTGCAGATAAACTGATGATTGAATCTACTTTAGAATTTCTTCCCATTTGAGCTACAGCACATTATATGTCCTGGGTGAAAACATGAGTCAAGAGTTTGGGGGTTTTGGTACCAGCTATGTCATTGCCTACCTGTGCACCTAAACAGGTAACTTGCCTTTCTAGGATTCAGGTCCTCATCTGAGAAACTCTAAACTGCTGTGATTCTTCTTCTTTTTAATCAATTCAAGTCATTAATTACACAAACCTAAGTGAAATTAAGCTTCCCTTTTTTTTCAGGAAGTAAATACATGTGGTTAAGATTATTAAACTGAGCTTTGCATATGCATTAAATAGAATGTGGATCTCATGACTGATTTACATGACTTTAATCTCCAGGACTGTTTTTTGCATTAGGAATATGTGTCATATTCTTTCCATGTATTTACATCAACATGAGTTTTAAAATATAGAAAAGCTTAAAGTAATCTGCATAAGTTAACAGCAATTTTGATTAAAATTTGAACAGCTTTAGAAAACTGGAATATTTATATTAAGATCAATTTAAAGCAACTCTTTTTTGGAATATGGTAATGCAATGCTTTATACATGAATAAAAACTTTAATAATGATAATTATGTCATAATTATATATCAAACCTCTTGCCAGGAGGTTTGATAGGTATGTTATATATATTGATTCATTTAAGACTTATAAGAACCCCCATGAGGTAGGTACTACTATTTCCTCCATTTTATAGATAAGGGATCTGAAATTCAGATAGATTAAATAACTTTCTCAAATCTAGAGACCTTGAGTGTAAGTTTGATCCCGGGTCTGTCTGCTTTGGGGCCCTAGTTTATCATCAGGAAAATAAATTTTAATTGATTAGTGTCATTGTCAAAAAGTAAAGCCATAAAAATGCTAAAATAAAAAAATAAAATAGTTATATAATCTTGGCCAAAAAAGATCTTCCTAAGCTTAATGCCAAAGGTAAAAAGCATAGAAGAAAAGGTAGTTACACAGAAATTAAAATGTGTTCCATTTTTCTTGATTAGCATTTTGCAGCTGTGGAAGTAATACATATTAATTGTGAATTCATTGTACATTGATGTAAAAACATAAAAAATACAGAGTTGTATACAATAAACAGTGTCCCCTTCTTCAATTCTTCTCTGTACAGGTAACTGCTTTTAATGATTTATATTATATATTTCCAGACCTTTCTCAATACATATATACACATATAGTGTGTGTACCTAAATACATAACCTTTTCCAAACAAGAATTATTCTAAGTGATACTTTGCATCTAGTCTTTCTACCCCCAACAGTATATCCTGGACTTCTTCTCTTGGCAGCACGTACAGACCTATTTTACTCTTTCTGACATCTGCCTTGCACATTATATTACATGAATGACTTAGTCAATCACTTATTAACAGATATTATGGATTTTTCTAGTTTGGGAGACTGTATTCCAGAAAAAATTTTAATAAATATGAAGGTTTAATATTAAAATATATAAATGTTTCTTTCAAGTCAATAATAAAAACACAAACAGCACATTTTCTTATGTAAATAAGAAATGAAATAAAATATGACATTTACATGGGGAAAATGGACAAAAATATGAAGGACAATTCAGATGAAATACAAATGGCAAAAAATATATATACAAATACACGGCAAATAAATATTTGTATTTACTAGTAATGGAAAAAAAGCGAATTAAAACTTCAAGATGCTACTGCCTTTAATCCAGCAAATCAGCAAAAAAGGGAGAAAAAAGAATGAAAAAAGAGGAAGTTTTTGGTGTTGGAAAAAGGCCCTTTTATAAACTAAAATCAAAGTGTTAATCCATATGTACTTTTGACAGGCACTTTGAAAGTGTCTATTAAAGAAAACTATGTGTAGCCTTTTACCCAACAAGTCCTTTTGCAGAAATTTTAACTAAAAAATAACTAAGACTACATCTTAGTTTTTTTCATATAAGATTATTACAAGGTTGTTTAAATCCTACAGTTCAAAGTACTTAAAAATAGCAAATACATAACAGTACAACAATTGAAACGCAGAACATCTGTGAAATGGAGTGCTATGCATCATATTAAGAATGATCATATTGAAATATTTTTATATGGAAAAGTTCTGGCTAAAAAATAAAATGCAAAGATGATTGCTTTTTAAATTAGTGTGAATACACATATGCCTAGAAAAATGCTGCCACTAAGATTGGTGAGATCATGGAGAATTTCTTCAGTTTGCTTAACTATACTTCCAATCAACACACATTACAATCATCTAATTAAAGCTATAAAATGTTTAAAGGAAGAATATGCTTTGTTATAACAAAAAATAAGACAATCAGACACAGAATGGGAAGGAAACAAAAGCACACAGAACAGTTGGATTGCTACTGTTAAGGGAGGTTTCTCTCTTTTTAAAAGAATAGCAAATGATTCCCTGTGGATTTGGAGTTTACTTTTTCAATATAAGAATGTGTCTTTGTGACTATCTCTTTAGTCTTAAGCCAAGTGGAAAGAAAACAAAGAAGTCCAAGAAACTGATAAGGACCTTTAACTGATCTGGGGGTTGGGGGAACTAAGAAAACTAAAACCTCAACTCTTGAAGTAATTTTGTGTAGCAAGAGAATAGTCTGAACTCTGTTGATCTGGAGAAAAACCTCATTTTTGCCTTTGTCACCAGAGGAATTTGAGACTACATTGGCCTGAAGTATGGGGCCCATCTGAGTGAGAGACCTTTTCTAAGATTATATTCAAAGTCAGTTAGAAAGAAGCCTTCCTACCCAGTCTGCACATAAAACCAAAATGCAATATATTTTGAAATGTTGTAAAAGTATTTAGCCTATGTGTATCTTCTCAATAAAATCTTGCCTGATAAGGATATCATCTAACCATAGTGTTTCGCATAGCCCTATATGTATTTTCATATTAGAGGGAAGAGGAAAGTAAAATGTGTTAATCTACCTTTTGGTTAATCATTCCTGGCTCCTGAAGTCCAGTTGTTTGGACAACATCTCTAGTCAAGATAGCACCAAACATAGTTTATAGCTATGAAACCCAAAGGAACAAATAATGACCAGAATGCTGAATTTGAAACCTAAAGCTATGGTGAGAACATCAAAACCAGCAAAACTATTGAACAAATAAATGATTAATGGCCAAATGGCTTTTGCAAAGTTGGGCTATTATTTTTAGATTTTTGGCAATAGCTTTTTATAGCATACAAATAGTAATTTTCTGTTTGATAAATCAAGTAATAATTTCTTTCAAGAGAAGTCATACAAACTTTTCTATCTGCAGACATAACAACTGAAAATTAATTCTCAAGACCTCCTCAATACAACAATTTTAACAAATGTAAGGTGTACTAATTTATTTTTTGTTTAACATTGTTTGCTAAATACTTACACTGGCTGATTTAATCCATAAATAACATTATGGATTAACAGGTATCAAAATTGGCTGCCAGATGTGAACCTTTGGCCTCATGAGGAATGAAGTGGCCTCATCTCTAAGCTTGCCAGGTCTGCTCAGATAGGTGACTGGTTACATTTTTAGCCCTCTTTAGAAAAATATACAGAAACTTACTATTTGACACATCTTCTTTTACTTTCTTTGTATTCTGATCCTTACTGTTGTCCTTTTCTGCCCTAACATTGATTTTAGAGCTTAGCTTTGGGTTCTTAAGTCCTAGAACCAATGGAGGAAATAGTAGCTCAGCTAGAAAAACATCTTTCTTAGTCTCTAGATATGATCTCTAGGTCCAATCTTTTCTTAGGTGCAGGGTCCTCACATAAAAACCCAAATTTGTTAATCTAAGAGACATTGAGCAAGAAGTTACCTGTTTGTACAGGCTTCCCCCCAAGGGGACAAGAAGAACCTGCTACCCTAGTTGCCATCACTCAATTAAAAAAGACAGTCATTTGATACACATTTGAAACCTGTCTTTCATTGAATGCATACATCCTCATTTACTCCTCAGGTACTTACACACTTGCCTGCACAGACTAGTTTGGTTCACAAATAGTTTATTAGGAGAAGTTGAAGTTTCCTTGTACTTTAATTCTTTTCTGGTGTTGTTTCACTGTTAAAACCCTTCTGACTTTGTCATCACCCATCAGTCCAGGTTAATTTATATCTGTGAACATGTGAATGTATGAGGCATCAGACATATGCTTACTTAGCATGATTTTGGCTGAATACTCGTACTGTGAATGTATGAGTTTAATGTCACTTTATCTGAATTACAATTTTAAATTGTTAACAACTATATCTTGGGCCTACAGCTGTTTGGATTACTTAATAACTGAATACCTTAGAATATCACTATAATGCTATCTTTTTGTAAATGTAAATGCTTGGATGGTATGATTTGAGAAAACCTTAATCTCAAATAAGTTTCCCACCAACCTGTCACAATGCCTGAAATTCCACTACAAGGAGCTCATGCCTTTATGTTTTGAAAGAAGCTCAAGACATCTAATGAAGTGTAGTGTGTATGAGTTTGTATGTATTTGTGTGTATGTGTGCCTGTGTATTTCAAAATCTTAACAGTTATGATTGATTATTTTCATTTTCTTCATATATTTCCCTACTTTGAAAATTTTCTACACTAAATAATTTCTACACTTTTATTATCAGAAAAAATGCTATAAAATTTTCTACACTAAATAATTTCTACACTTTTATTATCAGAAAAAATGCTATAAAATTT
>JAQQAC010002172.1:50840114-50887782 GCA_029783875.1 Phataginus tricuspis
TAAATAATTTCTACACTTTTATTATCAGAAAAAATGCTATAAAATTTCTTATGATGGTAAAACTCTGAAGCTATTCTCAGCAGTTAGCACCTTAATGAATATGTATTTCTCAAACTATTTATATTAATGCCAGGTAGCTAGAAGCCACAATCTTTCAGAAATATGAATCAGATCTCAAAAGGAAGTAAGTCTTGATAATATTCTTGCTCTTACATGTAACACATATCCACATATTCATATAACACATATTCTTTTGTATATCAAGTATTATGCTAAAAAAGTGAAAAGAAAATCCTGAACAGGCCAAAGATAAACTTCTTATTTTCCTAATATTTCACAGGCCTGCCATGACAGGATTTATGCAGAGGGAATTCTTTATGGATAATGTTGCTATGTAAGTAGCATTTCTAAAAATATTTTAGAAACTAGAATGCATAGAACAGACTCATATTAAGCTAAAGTTTACCTGATTTTATGGTAAAATTTAAACTACTGAAATTCAATTTAAAATAGTTAAGTTATGGTAAGGTAAGCCTCATATGATAACAGTGCATATCAGATTCATGCTCCTTTCAATGTCAGGTAAATTCATCCTTTCATGAGAATCTGGGGATTAAAGAAAGGTAGATTCCTTCAAAGGAAGTTGTCTACTCTATTTTCAGGTATATTCATAGAGTATTAATTTGTTTTCTATTCAATTATTCATCCACTCATTTACTCAAATATTTTATGATCTGTGTATGAGGCATATTCTAAATTTGTGCTACGGACATAGTGGTGAACAAACCAGACATGGGCCCTGTCCTTGTGGAGTTCCTGGCATACCACCTTTACCAAATCTTTTTATTTTTTTTATGTATAATTCACATACCATGAAATTTTACCCTTTAAAGTACCAATTGTATCTTCATTCATTTATTTCAACTACTTATTGAGTGCCAGTTATATGTAAGGCAGTGTGTTAGGTAAGAAATCAATATAGACCAAACTTTTTGGGTCCTACAGGTGATATTTACTAGATAGTAAAAATACTAGAATTCAGACTCTTTATTTCCAATGATTAATCTTGTTTCCCTCAGTTATTGAGATATGATTGACATACAATCATTATGTAAGTTTAAGGTTACAGCATAATGGTTTGACTTATGTATATTGTGAAATGATTACCCCAATAAGTTTAGTTAGCATCTACCATCTCATACAATTCAAAGAGAAAGCAAAAAAAAAAAAAAAAAATAGAATTTTTCTTGGAATGAGAACTCTTAGAATTGGTACATCTTATATCACCTTTTCTTACCAGGACTAACCAGAACTAATCTATGCTGACACTGACTTTTCCCAGGATTGAGGGGTGATTTTAATCATTTTTAGCATGAAGTGTTTTTTTAATGTTAGGGAAAAGTGTTTTTCCCCAATGTTAGGGAAGCATTGTGTATTTTCCTCGGTCCTTGTCCCCACCACGACAAAGAGTTGAAGGGCAGAGACACAGTAGTTGAGGGTCCGTGAATCGGGGTGCAATGACCAAGACACAGATGTAAAATCAAGGAGCACCTTTACTTTAGAGCAGATACCAGCATGCTGGGGTCGACCATGCAGAGTAATGGCGACCCCCTACAGTTGGCGTGCAGGCCTTTTAAGCACAATTGAGGCTTTCCTGAATGGGGCAGGTGACCTACAACCTGGTTGGCTGGGTTCATTCTTAGGGGTATGTGGACATAGGTGATTGGCGCATCATCTAGGGGAACCCTCCTCGCCACTGACTGTGCAACCACCTTAGTCTTGCCAGGTGGCGTGCTGGCTGGTGATTGGCTGCCCATGTCTTGCAGCTGGTGTGCTGACTGGGACTGGGCTGGGTTTTACTGGGAAACTGAAACTATGGCCTACTTAAGTTTTAAAGGGATTTGAAGCCTGTCATGGCGGTGGTTAAGGCTCTTCAGTAGTGAAACAGAATAAAAGCTTTATTTAAAGTTACTTAGAGAAGTGCAGCAGGCAACCTCAGCAAGGAGAGGCACCCCGAAAGGTTGGAGAGAGAAAGTTTAAGATTAAAAGGTTACATACTTAGAAACTGTGGGCCACCTCAGAGAGAGGAGCACCCCCTGAAAGGTTGAAAAGAGAGTTTAAAGTTAAAAGGTCACGCACTTGGAAAGTGTGTGCGGGTAACCTCAGAGAGAGGGGCACCACGAAAGGTTGGGGATTCCCCCTTTTAAGGATTCTGTATGAATGTGACTAAGGGGTGGGGGTGCAGATCTTTGAATACTTAGAATTAACTTAACACAAGGAAGTTCCTGCTCTGGTTTCTCCCTGGGATACCGGCGTCTTGGTCTGGGAGCAGATCAAACAGGTTGCCTGCCCAGCCCCCAAGGTGGGCTGAGTTATTGTCTGTTTGCTAAAGAGTAAATTAAGAATCTTACATTTTTAACTTCCTGGGTATTAAAATACAATCTTTAAAATGGAATCCTTCCTGCCTTTCACTATGTTGTTTATGGTTGGGCCTGCATGCTAAACTAGTTGCTTAGGTTAAAAACTACTTAATTAGGGCCGGAAGGAGGAAAAAAACAGCATATAGGTAAAGGTAAAGAAAGTAAGCTGGGCCTGCATGATTAGCACAGTAAAGACATGGACTATGCTGAGGTTCCTTCCTTTATCTGGGAAATATTCAAACATTCCAGGCCAAGTAGCTCTTGGCTTTTTGAGCTTTAATTGATGAATTTTGGGTCTTTTTTAGTGGACTTTCTGCCCTTTTTCTCTTTCCACCCCACTCATATCTATTTTCCTGCCTAACAAACCTTTAACCTTTTCTTTATTGATGGAACTCAGATATAATATGTGTAGCTTGCCTGCTCGGTGGTTTTCCTCACCACCAGGTACAGCCAGCCTAGTTGATGACTGTGAAGGTAGTATTCCAGCTACACCCAAGCTTTAATGCACAACATGGGGGATCCTGTTAAAATGAAGATTGTGATTCGGTAGGTGTGGTTGGAACTGAGATTCTGCATTTCTAATAAACTCACTGGTGCTGCGCATGCTGGGATCCAGAGAACCCACTTTGAGTACCAAAGATTTAGACCTTGTTTGTAGGAGTAGATACACAGAAGCTCTCCCTTGGGTGTTCCTGTGTGGGGGCTGCCATGTCCCTTTTTCAGTACAGCCTCTCCCCACCTGGGCAGCACCTCAGCTGGCACAGTCTCTGCTCCAACTCCCGCCACCACCCCACCTTTTTCGTTTGCCTGCCCTGTAGCTGTCTAGCCAGAGGGCAGTTCCTTGTCTCAATATAAACCCTTTATTCTGCATCTCCTTGAGATGCTACCACCTCCCTCACCCTCTTCCTGGGATAAGCAGATCCTTTATTTTATGGCCCATTAACTATTTTTATCTAACAGATAAGAAAGATCAATGGAAACCAGCTGCCCTTCGTACAGACTATTTCATTGGCTTATATTTCATTGACTTTGATATAAGCCTTCCCTACTCTCAATTTTCAAAGTTTGCTGTTTATCTGTAGGTTTGGGGAAGGTGGTTTTAGCTCAAGGCTTGTTTTGATCTCTTCCAATTCTTTAAGCTCTGGGGTATTTGGTAAACAGTTGAGAAGCCAGTAGCTACTAACCTCTGTGTTAGCTGTTTTTAGGCCATATAATTATAGACGTTGAGACTAGAAAGGGGAGTTTTTGTTCAACCCCTTTATCTGACAGATAGAGAACAGAAGTTCATGGAGTTTCTGTACCCTGCAAAGATTATGATGCTGTGTCCCCACACTCTGCTCCAGGGGACACCGAGGAGCTGCTTAGCTCTTGATTATGCCTAGTTGTTTTCGTTCAAGGGACTGGAGGCAAAGGCTTGCTTTCCTGCATACTTCAACCAAAGGAGCTCCATTTGTAATACTTCCATCTGTTCCACGGCCTAGAATTCCAACTTAGATCTTATTTAAAGAATGAATTTTGTATTCAAAAAAAAAATTGCAACCAATTTTATTTTACCATGCTACCTGTAAATTACTCTTAATTTCACGTCTTCAGTTTCAGAAACTTAATTTTTTTCCCTTCTCATTTGTAGAGTTTGAGCCAAAGCTAAATTCTGTATCTGTGGGAAAAGCTAAAGAAAGGGAGTGTGATCCTTAGAACATTTAAATATAATATTGAAATATGCCTTAATAATGGTATTTTGTTAGTCACCAATTCATGCTATGAAAAATAAATTTTATGCTTGAAAAGATAGAACTTGAATTTATCCCATCCAGTCTCCATTCTATTTTCATGATACTTTTCCAACCCTTACACTGGAAATTATACATAATCATTGACTGATTTACACCCAAATCTTGGTAAATTTAACAGCTTTACTGAGATAGAATTCACGTACCATATGTGATTGCCGATTTTATGTGTCAGCTTGACTGGTTAAAGGATGCCCAGATAGTTTGCAAAATACTATTTCTATGTGTGTTTGTGAGGGTGTTTCTGGGAGAGATTATTAGCATTTCATTCAGTACACTGAGAAAAGATCTGTCCTCACCAATGTGGGTGGGCATCACCCAATCTATTGAGAACTAGGAAGTGTAAATTCCTTTCTCATGAACTGGGATATCCAGACTACAAGTTACACCATCAACCTCCCTGATTCTCAGGCCTTCAGACTCAGAATGAATTATACCACTGGCTTGCCTCCTTCTCCAAAGGCTTCCTATCCTCCATTCCTCAATCAAAGAACAAATCCAACTTTGTTCTACTTTTTCCAGATTGTTTTGCAGACAGCAGATTGTGGGCCATGAAAACCCCCCATAATCACATGAGCCAATTCGTGTAATAAATTTCCTTGTATTTATATCTACATTTATATCCTATTGGTTCTCTTTCTTTGGAGAATTCTAATACACCATACAATTCGCCAATTTAAAGTGTACAATTAATGGCTTTTAGTGTATTCACAAAGTTGAGCAAAAACAGGATCACTATTTAATTCTGGAACATTTTCATCACCCCCAAAGGAAACCCTGTATCCATTAGCAGTCATTCCCCATTTCCCTCTCCCCCAACCGCTCGTAACCACTGATCTACTTCCTGTCTCTGTGGATTACCTATTCTGGATATTCATGCTTCATGTGTGAAGTAGAATCATACAATATGTGACCTTTTGTGTCTGGCTTCTGTCACTTAGTACGTTTCAAGGTTCATCCACAAGTTGTAGCATATATCTATATTTCATTCCTATTTATGGTTGAGTACTATTTTATATCTATACTATTTACATTTAATATTATGTATATCTATACCACATTTTGTTTATCTGTTAATTTGTTGATGGACATTTGAGTTGTTTCCATCTTTTGGCTATTGTGAATAATACTGTTATGAACAGTGGCATACAAATATTTGTTGGAGTACCTGTTTTCAATTCTTTTGGATATACTAGAAGAATTGCTAGGTCACATGGTAATTCTATATTTAACTTATGGAGGAAACAGTAAACTGTTTTCCACATTGGCTGCACCCTTTTACATGATTTCCCTATAGCAATGTACAAGAGTTCCAGTTTTTCCACATTCTCACCATATATCCAGGATATATAAAGAATGCCCTTATCGGATACATGATTTGCAAATATTTTCTACCATTATGTGCTTTCTCTTTTCACTTTCTTGATGGTGTTACATTTTGGTCATGTCCAATATATCTATTTTTTCTTTAGTTGTTTATGCTTTTAATGTCATATCTAAAAAACCATAGCCTAGATACCTACATATATAAATAAATAAATAACCATAGCCTAATCCAACATCCTGAAACTTTATATCATACCTATGTTTTCTTCTAAGAATTTTATAGTTTTACCTCTTACATTTAGATATGTGATCCATTTTGAGTTGATGGTTTTATATGGGGTGAAGTAGGGGGGGCCCAACTCTATTCTTTTTCATATGACATCCATTTACCCCAGCAACATTTGTTGAAAAGACACTTCTTTCTCCTACTAATTATCTGTCATCCTTGTTGAAAATCAATTCATTGTAAATGTAAGTGTTTGTTTCTAAACACTCAACTTTATTCCATTGATCTATATACCTATCCTTATGCCAGTATTCCCACTTGTCTTTATTATTGTTTTGTATTATTCAAAATCAGGATGTATGAGACATCCACCTTTGTTCTTTTTCCACATTGTTTTGGCCATTGGGTCCTTCATATCTCCATATTATTTTTAGAATCAGCTTGCTGATTTCTGCAAAGAAGACAGCTGGAATTTTGATAGGAGTTTTGTTGAGCGTGTAGTTCCTTCATTTTATTTTTAGATTGTGTATTGAAATATGAATGGGACTATTCTTGTTCTTATTCCTATTATCAATCTTGTCCCCTACAACCTTGATGAACTTACTGATTAGTTCTAATAATTTTTCCAGTGGATTCCTTAGGATTTTCCATACACAGAGTAGGTCATCTGCAAACAGAGACTGTGTTACCTTTTTTCCATCTGACTGCCCTTTTTTCCTTTTTTTTCCTAATTGCTGTTGCTAGAACCTCAAGTACAATGCTGAATAGCAGTAACAAAAGTGGAAATCATTGTCTTGTTTATGCTATTAGGAGAAAAGCATTCAGTCTTTTACCATTAAGTGTGATGTTATGTGAGGTTTCAGCTATTTCTACAATGCCAATGCATATCCCAGTAGAGACGTTCAGGCTGAGGGTGGAAATATAGAATACATCTCAGAAGAAATACCTGGGTTACATTTGGAAATCCTTAGTATTCAGATGATAGCTGAAGTTACCAAAACTAATGAGATGATCCAGACAGGGTGCATAGGATGAGAATAAGATTAGAGATAGACCTTTTGGGAAACATCAACCTTCAATGGACAGAGGAGCCCTTAGAGGAGTAGCCCTCCAACTTGGCTATGCCTGAGAGTTACCTAGGAAACTTTATAAAAATGCAAATTCCCCCAATATGAGTGGTCACGGGGATGGTAGTACAGCACAGACAATACATACATGGAGAATTAATGATTCTGTAACATCTTACTACATTGATAGACAGTGACTGCACTAGAGGGGGTGAGGATTTAATAAATACTGTTGAACCACTGTGTTGTATATTTGAAACCAACCTAAGATTGTGTATCGGTGATAATTTGGATTTAAAAAAATTCAAATTCCCAGTGCTATCCCAAGCAATTCTGATTGAGACGGATTTGGCTTTGGTTTCACAGGTAATTTGGTTCTCTGACCCCTTTGATTTGTACCTCTGTTCTCAATATCCATTTTGCTTTGAAACCTGTTTTGTCTTTACAGAAAAGGTAATACACTGACTCTTGAAGATTACTGAATGGCAGGTGAAGATTTAACCAGTCAGCCAAACTAAAGATATTGAAGTAATGTTGGGGGTTGACCTCTCTGATATCCCTATAATCTAACTGGATGCCTCACCTTGTCAGTCATACTTCAGGACTATCTTTCAAACCAGCTTCCTTCAATTTTCCCACTTCCTTAGGTATTTATCCCTTGTACCTGGTCTATAACATTTGCCTATTAGGTCTCTGTCTTTCCTTTGCAGCTGTCTGCATGCTGGCACCAAAATTATATTTTTCTATAACTGTATCTTTCTTGAAAAATCTTTAATTGCTCCAGTGATTATAGGGTGAAATCCAGACACTTTGGTTGGTGTAAAGGCCCTTCACTACTTTGTGCTAACCCCTTCCGAGCATCAGCTCCTGCCACCTTTCTCCTTGAACCCCACAGTCTAAATGTACTGCACTTCTACTGCCTTCTGCCCAGTTCCTTGAATGATAATCTCTGACATCTTCAAGATCCAGCTAAGATTCTCCCTCTATGATGTTGACCCTGATGGTCCCTCACTGACATAACTTGTTTCTCTATAACTATAGCAGTGCCTGGGAATGACCAGTGTGGTCCTTGATAGATACGGAAAGAAAAAATTTGAAATTTTAGTTTTCTTGCCCTTTTAAGTTAGTGTGTGTAAGTTTTTTAATGCAGTCAGGACTTGCAGTGATTAAGGAGCTAAACTGAATGGGCATTAATCCTAACTCTGTCACTTGCTAGATTTGGACAGATTACTTAACCATTCTGCGTTTTCTTATCTATAAAGTGGATATTGTTCCAATTATTTATTGGTACATTACAAACCACTCTAAAACTTAGAGACTTAAAAAACTTCATCATTGTCTTCCAAAGTTTCAGGGGATGTCTGAACTTGGTTGGTTCTCGTTGTGATCTCTCATAGGTAGCAGTCTTATGGCAAATCTTATAGGAATTACCTGTCAGCTTCTTCACTCACTCATGTCATACTTGGGCTAGGAGAGCTGTAACAGTGGGGGCAGCTCAGGTGTTTCTTCCTCCATATGTCTAACTTGGGCTTCTTCATTTGGCATCTGGCTTCCCCCAGAGCAACACATTTAATAACATAACCTCAGAAGTCTCAGAATGTCACTCTATTAACCATGCAAGTCACTAGGGTCAGCTTCAGTAGATGAGGAATTAGACGTCTTGATAAGAGGCATGACAAAGAATTTGCAGCCATTTTTGATCTACCATGGCCATAATAACAGTACCTACTTCAGGGCTGTGGAGAGGATTAATTGAGTTAATATTTATAAAGAGCTTAGAACAATGCCTGGCACTTCATAGTGCCATTTAGTTTTAGCTCTTATGAACAAGAGGGTAATTTATAGATAAACTAAATTTGCATGTATGCTCAATATCTTTATGATGGAAACACGCACATTTGAAGACTGCTCTGTAGTGTACTTTGCCCAGTTTTTTTTTTGTTGAGTGTAGTGTCCTTTTGAACCCACTACTGTGTGAATTCCTCAAGGTCAGGGACTTTAACAATGTTTTTCTTTATTCTCCAGTGCTTGGTATAGTGCCTGGTATATGTTAACTGCTCAGTGATTTTTTTTTTTTTTTTTTTATAAATGAGTGCAAAGAATGGATGGAATAGGGTGACATGGCCTGGGACCAGTAGGATTCCCAGGACAGGGAACATTGAGTACTTAAAACCAAGAAAGTCTCAGACAAACCATAATGAATGGTCAGTTTAGGAATAAATGAATGAATGCATTTTCCAAAAGAGATCAAAGTGAGGTTCCTAGTTCAGCCTATCAAGGCTTGGCAAACTCCTAATATCATAAATCACGTTAAAACATTTTTTTATAAAGGCTTAGAGTTCGTTTTGTTTGTATTCTGTTTTGTTTTTTTCTCTTATAATGAAATATAAGAGAAATTTCTCTTATAATAAATGAAACCTTATTTGAGCACAATACATATAAAACATGCAAACTGGACCCTGGCTGATGTGCCGGAAGGGACACCTAGAACTTTGGCATTGACCTTCTCTTCCCTTCCCTCTCTCCCTCCCTTTAGAAGCCCCTGAAGCATCTTTGAAAAATCCAAGGCATTACCTTGAAATCCACTAACGTAGAAAATCATAGCCCCAGGGAACCTTAAAGTCCTGAAATATGACCCTTTGGCTCCTCTTCATATTATATTTTATAGCCTCGATCCTCAGCCTGGAGTGAGCAGTTTGAGGTGGCCAAGGCAGGTCAACAGGACAAAGGGGATTATGGGAGGTTTCTGCCACAACAGGAACAGGGATTTTTTGAAAAAGAAGTAGTGTCCACATCACGAGAGCTTGTGGGGAAGAGGAGTGAAGCAAAAGAGACCACTTGCTTGTGCTGTCATTCACCGGTGAGTAATTGATTGGCTTTATAAGCATTGTATCATTCCTAACTATTTAAAGAGAAAGAGCTCTTGTGTGTATTAAAATCATTTTTGTTGCAGTATTTCCACTTCTAATAATTTCGACTAAGGGCATAATCAGAAATATGTGCAAAGATATATACAAGGATATTCATTGCAGTTTTATAATAGTAAAGGTCTCCTTAAAGAAGTGATCCCTGAGCTGAACCTTAGAGGAATAGGAATTAACTAGGCCTACCGGGAATAGAAAGAGGAAAAGGTGTTCCAGTTAGGGGAAACAGTATGCACCAAGGTACAGAGATGTGACAGGGTCTTGTGTATTGGAGAACTGTAAGAAACTGGGAATTTCTGGAGCAAAAGATACACTGTGAATGGTGAAGGAACAGAGGCTGGAAGGGAGGAACATGTCAGAGGCAGAACAAAATTATAATTCTCATTTTATAAATCACAGTAATTTTACTCTGAGTGAAAAACACATTCTTTAGGTTGGCTTGTATGCACAGAGAGATAAGAAATCTAACCCTGTGTGCAGGAAATTCAAACCATGGGAAGTGTCCTTGAGTTTAAATGTTATTTGAAACAATAAAATAAGGAAGATTAACAAGTCATGCTACTTTGATGTCAGATATAATCATCTCTATGTATAATACATTGGTCAAAGTTCAAGAACTGCTTATCTTTATAAAGATACTGCTCTCCTCTTTGCAAGGTTATCAAAACAGCTCCAGAATTGTGTGACTAATAAGTTTTGTTTCTCATGCAAAAAGTTGTTTTTAGCCAACTTGTTTGTAAAACAAAATTTTGCATATTTTTAATGGACTTACATCCATTTGCATATTAAAAAATTGCTCCAAATTTACCATTTTCACATGACTCAGTCATTCCTGCTGGTGCTGACACTTGCCCGTTGTTAAACTTCTCTTACACTCCTTGTTTATTGTCCATAATCTGTGTCTTTTTGCTACATCTACTGCTAAGTAATGATTTCAGAGGAAGTTTTTTGTTCCACCTCTTCCCACCACTTCATTTTTCGTGGACCATAAAGACAAGGCCAAAGCAAGTACCACCATCATACCATTTATTGCTTCAGCGAGCCCTGAGTCAATGGCAGCACTTCTTACAGGTGGAAGATTATCAGATTCACCTGATTGGTGAATTGAAACAATTACATCTTAATGTTGCTCTGAAGCCCTCAAATATTTAAGAGTCTCAGAGGAAGGTAATTGGTTCTGAAGGAACAATTCATGGTGGAAGAATCGGTCTCACAATTTGGAATCACTAAGATTACAGAATTTAGAGGTGCACACCAGCATGCATTTCAGAAATGATTTTATCTAGCTTCTTACAGATGAAGCAAATGAAGCCTAGGAGGACAACATGATGACTGTGTGACCTTGGGCAATTCACTTATTTTCTCTTTGCCTCACTTTTCTTATTGGTTACATTTACCTTAGCAGTACCTATACCTCAGAGGATTATTTTAAGAATTAGACAATACAGTGAAGAACTCAGAACAATGCTTGGCCCAGATATATCATTCAGTAAATGTGTGCTGTGACTATGGATATAACAATCATCAAGGGGCCCTGAACCTGCTATTAATTTACAATGTACTGAGAAAGTTCCTCAGTTTTACCAATCTATGAAATGAGGGTGGACTAAATCAGTCATCAAGTTGTGCTGTGGAGCCTTGGGGCTCCCCTGAAAGACTGCAGGGAGAGGGTGGGGAGACCAGCAAGCAGGCATTGAACCACCCACGTTCCTTCACCAAAGCCATTTAGCCTTCAGCTTACATCTATTTTTGTTTGAATAAAAGAGTTCTGCTTAAAAAAAATAACAAGTACATAATGAGATAATTTTTAAGTCTCTTTCAGGTCAATATTCTATGATTTTGCAACAATCACACTGTGTCCACTCTGTTATTCTGGTCTCAAAATAAAGACAAGGATTTTAAAGTGTTAAAGATAAGATCAACTTATGACCATAGGCACAGAGCCAGGACAGAACTTTAGGTCTCCTGACAGTAAGGAAGAGACATGATAATTTCTTGAGGTTATGGGGAGGACATCCTTAAATGATTAGTGCTTATGGTTATGGACATTCTTGTGTCTTATAGGGAAACAAATCCTGCATTTTTGCTTCAGTTTTCTCTTGAATTGTTCAAGGGGTGTGTATTCTTTTGGAGAGTGCTGATGACTATCTACTCTGTGATTACCAAATTTATTACCCAATCCTTTTCTGCGTAACTGAAGATTCAAATTTGCTGAGTTATGGTTTATTGTGAATTAAGCTTATGTTTTCTATTGGATTAAATTATTACGCTAGTCTTATTTTCTCTGCATTTCAGACTTTTCCAGGATAAAAAATACTTAGATTTACAAGTGCTGTATCAGATTCCAGTATATAAATTCCATACTGTCCTTTCTATCCTGCCTGTTCAAGTGTCTCTGAACTAATGTTTCCATTATATGAAATAGTTATAAGGGCATTGACTTTCATCAGAAAAGAAATGTAACACTAACAGCAGTTGTCTACTGTCATAATTTTAATTCTCAAGTAAAACACACCTAGTTCAGACTGTTTCAAGGTGTAAGATCTGAATGTAATTGAAATAATATGCTAATGCATTTTCATGAAGATTTTATTAAAGCCTAAATTTCATGCTAATCATTCTTACCTATGCATTGATTTCCATGTGATGGGAAGTACTGTATACACAATGAAAAGGAGATTTTTTGTCTAGCTAAAGGCCCTCAAGGCCCCTACCCAGAGATGACCACCAATCCCATTTTCTTACCTATCCTTTCAGAGATATTTAATGCATTTTTCTGATATAAGGAAGCAAAACTTAAATACACTTTATTTTATTTGTTCTTTACAAAAATTCAATAAGGTAGGCAGAAGAGGTTTCATCCCTGATCACAGAAGCAAAAATGGACTCAGAGGAGTGAGTCAATCATTATAATTCTGTTCGACAACTAACAGTTGATCACATTGTCAGTTTGGACCTTATTAAGGATCTTTTTGCACCCAGAGACATTGGGCTGAGAAGTAGAGACAGGACTCAAGTTCAAACTCATTATACCTCTGTGCTGTTTCTATTATTTGGAGTGATTCTTGATGATTCAGTTTAAAAACATTTTAAAATTTGAGGAGGCTTTCTTACAATGGAAACATGTTTAATAGAGTCTTAATTCACAGACTATAATATACCCAATACTGTTCTGCAACAACTAAGGACAGCAGAAAGAGAAAAGTAAGGGCTGGTTTTTGTAACTACAGTATTTGCCTGCTTAGGCATCTAGGGTTTCATTTTACAGATTTCTTAGGAAGCCCCAACTGTTACAAGGAAGTGTTGCTTTTGGTTTAATGTTTAGCCTGCTAGTGCACTCCACCCTTAAACTATCCTAGTGACTAATAGGACTGGCACCAATTCTCACTTACCAGATGTGAATTCCACTTAACCAGCTTGTTTTTTGTGCCTTCTGCTAATTTGTAGTCAACGGACAAAACTAAGCTCAAGAAATGAGAATAGGCGATGGTGGGATTGTTCTTTAATTTTTAAATTGACCTGGCACAATGGCCTCACCTAAAAGTCACATGGCCAGTTGGTTGGTCTTCTGTTCCCTGACTGCGGGCCCTCCTCTGCTGCCCACAGTGACTCAGAAGGCAGCTGCAGAGAACAGGAAGGCCTGAGGTCCATGTGACAAGCCACCAGCCTTCAATAGGACAAACAAAGCAGGTGGAATGTCTTCCCCCTGCCTCCCAGCTTTATGTTGCATTTCAGCGATTTTTTTCTTTCCTCCTCAGACTGCTCAGAATTTTCTCTTTGACCTAATTTCATCTGTGGAAAAATGCTGTCTGGAAGGGCCTGCTGAGATTTTGTCTGGACCTGCCTTACCGAAGAAGGCCAATAATTGGTTTGCTCACCAAGAATGGAAAAAATGTTTCCATGCTTCAGAGATTATTGAGTACAATCTTTCCAAAATTAATTAATTCCTTCCAACAAGGATAATTTTCACCAGTTGGGGAAATGAAGCTGTCAGTATTCAGTAGCCAAATTGTAGATTTCAAAAGAGGCCACGTACCCTCACAGTTTCTTGGAGTATTTCTACTCCAGGTTTAAGTCATTGTTTCCCAAAGTGTGATTCATCCAGAGTGAGGACTCATTACCTCTAGACAAGGATCCAGTAATCTGTGATTTTATAAGCACTACAACTCATTTTTTTTTAAATATTGCTTAGTTCTATAGTTTTGTTCCCCAAAATTTTTTTAAAAGTATCATTGGTACACAATCTTATTCAAATATATAACACAGTGGTTCAACAGTTATCCATATTATTAAATCCTTACCCCCTCTAGTGCAGTCAGTATCTATCAACATAGTAAGATGTTGCAGAATCATTAACTCTATTCTCCGTGATGTACTACTGTTCCTGTGATCAACCTATATTGTGACTGAGAATTAGAGTCCCTTTATCCCCAACCCCTTGGTAACCACTAGTCCCTTTCTCAGTGTCTGTGTCTAGGGCTATTTTGTTCCTTCTGTTTTGCTTTGTTTTTATATTCCACAAATAAGTGAAATCATATGGTACTTGTCTTTCTCCACCTGGCTTATTTCACTGAGCATAATACTGTCTAGATCTGCCCATGGTGTTGCAAATGGCAGGATTTCTTTTCTTTTTATGGCTGAATAATATTCCATTGTGTATATGTACCACATCTTTATCCATTCATTTACTGATGGACATTCAGGTTGCTTCCATATCTTGGCTATTGGCACATAGTCTGGTGATAAACATAGGGATGTATATATCTTCAAATCAGGGATTTTCTTTTCTTTGGGTAAATTCTAGGAGTAAAATTACTGGGTCAAATGATATTTCTATTTTTAGTTTTTTGAGAAACCTCCACACTGCTTTCCACAGTAGTTGCACCAATTTTTATCCCCAACGACAGTGTAGGAGGGTTCCCCTTTCTCCTCGTCCTCGCCAGCATTTGTTATTTATTGTCTTTTGGATAGTGGCCATTCTAACTGGTGTGAGGTGATATCTCATTGTGGTTTTAATTCACATTTCCCTGGTAATTAGAGATGTAGAGCATCTTTTCATGTACCTGTAGACTATTTGTATTTCTTCTTTGGAGAAGTGTCTGTTCAGATCCTCTTCCCATTTTTTTAATCAGGGTATTTGTTTTTTGGGTGTTGAGGTATGTGAATTCTTTATATATTTTGGATGTTAACCCCTTATCTGATGAATTGTTTATGAATATATTCTCCCATACTGTAGGATGCCTTTTGTTCTGCTGATGGTGTTCTATACTGTACAGATACTTTTTAGTTTGATGTAGTCCCATTTGTTCATTTTTTATTTTGTTTCTCTTGCCCAAGGAGATGTGTTCAGGAAAAAAATTGCTCATGCTTATATTCAAGAGATTTTTGCCTATGTTTTCTGCTAAGAATTTAATGGTTTCATGACTTACATTCAGGTCTTTGATCCATTTTGAGTTTACTTTTGTGTGTGGAGTTAGACAATAATCCAGTTTCTTTCTCTTACATGTAGCTGTCCAGTTTTCCTAACACCGGTTGTTGAAGAAGCTGTCTTTTCTCCATTGTATATTCCTAGCTCCTTTATCATATATTAATTGACCATTTATGCATAGTTTTATATCTGGGCTCTCTATTCTGCTCCATTGATCTATGGGTCTGTTCTTGTGCCAGTACCAAATTGTTTTGATTACTGTAGGTTTGTAGTAGAGCTTGAAGTCAGAGAGTGTTATCCCTCTAGCTTTGTTCTTTCTCAGGATTGCTTTGGCTATTTGGAGTCTTTTGTAGTTCCATATGAATTTTAGAACTATTTGTTCTAATTCCTTGAAGAATGCTGTTGGTATTTTGGTAGGGATTGCATTGAATCTGTATATTGCTTTGGGCAGGATGACCATTTAGACAATATTAATTCTTCCTATCCATGAGCATGAGGTAGATTTCTATTTTTTGTGTCTTTTGTAATTTCTCTCATGAGTGCTTTGTGGTTTTCAGGGTATAGGTCTTTAACCTCCTTGGTTAGGTTTATTCCTAGGTATTTTATTCTTTTTGATGCAATTGTAAATAGAGTTGTTCTTTAACTGTCTGGTATAATTCATTTGTGAAACCCTCTGGACCTAGAGTTTTTTGGGGGGGGATTTTTTTGATTACCCGTTTGATTTCATTGCTGGTAATTGATCTGTTCGGATTTTCTGTTTCTTCCTGGGTCAATCTTGGAAGGTTGTATTTTCTAGGAAGTTGTCCATTTCTTCTAAGTTGTCTCATTTATTGGCATATAATTTTTCATGTTATTCTCTAACAATTCTTTGCATTTCTGCATTATCTGTTGTGATTATTCCTTCTTCATTTCTGATTCTGTTTATGTGTGTATACACTCTTTTTTTTTCTTGATAAGTCTGGCTAGGGGTATATCTATTTTGTTTATTTTCTCAAAGAACCAGCTCCTGGTATCATTGATTCTTTCTATTGTTTATACTCCTCTATTTTATTTATTTCTACTCTGAACTTTATTGTGTTTCCCTCCTTCTACTGACTTTGGGTTTCATTTGTTCTTTGCATAATTACTTTAATTGTGAGTTTAGACCATTTATTTGGGAGTGTTCTTGTTTCTTGAGGTAAGGCTGTATTGTTATGTACTTTCCTCTTAGAACTGCCTTTGTGCGTCCCACAGATTTTGGGCTGTTGTGTTTTTGTTTTCATTTGTCTCCATGTATTGCTTGATTTCTGTTTTAATTTGCTCATTGATCCATTGATTATTTAGAAGCATGTTGTTTAGCCTCCATGTGTTTCTGGGTCTTTTTGTTTTCTTTGTGTAATTTATTTCTATTTTCATATCATTGTGGTCTGAGAAGCTGCTTGATACAATTTCAGTCTTTTTTATTTTATTGAGGCTCTTCTTGTGGTCTAGTATGTGATCTATTCTGGAGAATGTTCCATGTACACTTGAGGAAAAATGTGTATCCTGCTGTTTTTGGATGGAATGTTCTGTGGATATCTGTTAAAGTCCATTTGATCTAATATATTGTTCAGTGCCTCTGTTGCCTGGTTGATCTGTGTATTGATGTGAGTGGTGTGTTAAAGTCACCTACAATGAATGTGTCACAATCTATTTCCCCCTTTAATTCTGTTAGTATTTGTTTTAAATATTTAGGTGCTCCTATGTTGGGTGCATAGATATTTATAATGGTTATATCCTCTTGTTGGACTGATCCTTTTATCATTATCTAATGTCCTTCTTTGTCTCTTGTTACTTTCTTTGTTTTGAAGTCAATTTGGTCTGATGTAAGTACTGCTAATCCAACTCTTTTTTTCCCTATTATTTGCATGGGCTATCTTTCTCTATCACTTTACTTTTAGTCTGTGTATGTCTTTGTGTCTGAAATGAGTCTTTTATAAGCAGCATATAGATGGGTCTTGTTTCCTTATCCATTTTGCCACTGTATATCTTTATTGGTGCATTCAGTCTATTTACATTTAAGGTGATTATTGATAGATATGTACTTGTTGCCATTTTATTAATTGTTTTCTGGCTAATTTTTATTGCTCCTCTCTGTTCTCTTCTTTCTCTCTTAGACTCTTCTCTTGTTATTGATGGTTTTCCTTAGTGTTGTAATTGGATTTCTATTTATTT
The DNA here is from genome assembly GCA_029783875.1 of Phataginus tricuspis. Lineage (NCBI taxonomy): Eukaryota > Metazoa > Chordata > Mammalia > Pholidota > Manidae > Phataginus > Phataginus tricuspis. Next base: position 50,857,489 of record JAQQAC010002172.1, read on the forward strand.
ATTTATTTATTTATTTGTGTGTGTGTGTGTGTGTGTGTAGTGTGTGTGTGTGTGTGTGTGTGTATTTATTGTAGGCATTGGTTTTGTGGTTACCAAAGGTTCAAGGATAACTTCTGTCTTTAAATTCGAGGATAATAGTCTATCTTAAATTGCTGATTACTCTACTTCAAACACAATCTCAAGGTACTTTTTTCTTCTTCTTTTTCCTCCTCCATACTTATGTATTAGATATCATAATCTGTACTTCTTGTGTATCCCTTGACTGATTTTGTATATAGTTGATTTTGCTGCTTTTGTTTTAATTTTATACTTGCTTTGTAATTAATTGGTCTACTACCTTTATCATGAGGTCATTTTCACTGGTGAAAGCTATTTAGCCTTAGGGTTATTTCCATTTACAGCACTGCCTTTAACATATCCAGTAAGGCTGGTTTAGTGGTGCTGAATTCCTTTAACTTTTGTTTATCTGGAAATTGTTTAATCCCTGCTTCAAATTTAAATGATAATGTTGTGGGTAGAGGATACTTGGTTAGAGGTGCTTTGTTTCAGTACATTAAATATATTATGACACTCCTCTGGCCTGTAGAGTTTCTGCTGAGAAGTTGACTGATAGCCTGATGGGATTTCCTTTATAAGTAATCTTTTTTCTCTCTGGCTGCTTTCAGCAATCTCTCCTTATCCTTGATTTTTGCCATTTTAGTTATTATATGTCTTTGTGTTGTCTTTCTGGGGCTCCTTTGTTAGGGGATCTCTGCACTTCCATGACCTGAGTGTCTATTTCCTTCCCCAAATTGGGGAAGTTTTCAACAATTATTCCCTCAAAGAGACTTCTATTCCTTTATCTTTCTTTTCCCCTTCTGGTACCCCTATTATGTGAATATTGTTTTGTTTGGATTGGTCACATAGCTCTCTTATCATGCTTTCCATTCCTAGAGATCCTTTTTTCTCTCTTTTCCTCAGCTTCTTTGTTTTCCTGTTCTCTAATTTCCATTTCATTTACCATCTTCTCTATATGTTCTAATCTACTCTTAAATTCCTCCATTGTATGTTTCATTTCAGGTACTGTATTCTTCAGCTCTGAGTGGGTCTTTATCAGGTCTTCTATCTCTTTGTTGAAGTCCTCCCTGAGATCTTAAATACTTGTTTGTAAATCTATGAGCATGTTTATGACTTTTATTTTGAAATCTTTATCAAGAAGATTGGTGATCTATTTTTTATTTAGCCCTCTTTCTGGGGTTCTGTCTTACAGTTTTGTTTGGGTCATATTCCTCTGCCTACTCATTTTGTCCAGGTTTCTGTGTTTCTTCCTTTGTATTATATGTTTCTGCTATGCTTTCTGGCCTATAGAGTAATAGATTTATGAAGAAGGTATCCTATGGTGCCCAGAAGCTCAAGATTCTTTATTTTCTAGTGCCTGGTTCTATTTTACAGGGGCCCCAACTGTTGGCATGCCATGGGTGGGGCTTTCTTTCTGTCTGGTTTCTGTAGTGGTCTTAGTCTGGGTGGGCAGTTTGCTTCGGCTGCACCTCTGTGATCAGCTCAGGAGTCTGTGCTGGAGTCACTGTGGGTGGGGCCCTCCTCTGCCGGGCATGCAGCAATGGTGGTGCTGCAAGGTAATGGGATGGACAGGCTGATGTGCGGCTCTGACCCGGCCAGACATGCAGCACTGGGCTTAGTCACCCACAGGGAGGAAGGAGCTCTTGGGGCTGGCTTCTGAAGGCATCTCTCTGGTTGGGCTGAAATGGAGTCACAGAAGCTGGGAGGGTCTCCCTCTGCCTGCCAGGCAGCAAATTCTAATGCCGCCACTGGGCCAAGTGGGTTAGCTCCTGGCTGTGTGCAAGGAGGAGCCTTGGGGCTGCGCTGCCAGTAATGGAGATGGAGCATCTAGGGCTCCCAAGAGTTCCTGATCTGTTGAACCAAGGGTGGGCTGGGGAGGTATGATCCACCTGCCCTTTCTCCTGAAGAGGGAGTTCCATCCAACCCTTGCCCCTCTGGTATCCCTCCCACTGCTGGCAAGCAAGTCTTTCAAACTGCTGCCTCTGCTTTGGGTCTCAGGACTGGCAGAACATGCCTGCCCTCCACACTGGCTGGAGTCAGCCTCCCAGAGTGTTCTGCCTGTCCTTGGTGTCCAGCCTCACTAATCCCCAGAACCCAATGTAATGTGGGCTTGTGCTCCCAGAGCAGATCTCCAGGAGCAGGTGTGCAGCGCTCCTGGGCTCCTACCCCCTCCCTGCTCCATTCCTCTTTCTCCCAACTGTAGGCTGGGGTAGGGGGAGGCTTTGGTCCTGTTCAATCTCAACTTTGCTACTTTACCCTTTTCTGTGTGGTCCTCTCTTCTTCCTCAGGTGTAAGTGGTCTGTTCTGCGGTCTTCAGGTTGTTTTCAGGTTTAGTTGTATTTGCTGTATCTTCTTTTATGTGTTTTTGGGAGGAGGTTTCCACCTTGCCTTCCTATTCCATATTTTTCTGGTAGCTCTGAGAAAAAGCTGATGAATTAATAAATATATTTCCCAGGGCTGTGGTTGTACAGTTGTAAATTATTTTCCATCTTTAAGCTGCCCTTGATTTAACTCAGATCAACAGGTTGGAGTTGAGTTCACTGTGACATGTTCTTTGCTCTGTGTAGTGTTGTGTCCCTCACTATCCCTATAATGGTGCACCAGTGGACAAAAAGTCATTAGAGGTTGGTTGATTGAATGATATGGATTGAATGTCATCTTCTGCCCCAGCTTTGCCTATTGTCAGATACAAGGAGAAAAATTAGGGAAATCACTCTTAGCTTATAGAGGTCAAATCTTTACTTGGATTTAAAAAAATACTTTCTGACATCCAAACGAGTTTGACTGTTTTTGTCCACTACTTGTCTGAAAAATTAAATACCCCAGGTAAGAGCCTAATGGCCAGCAAGTGACTATTTCATTATCTCAGTTATTACAGGTAGCATTAAATGCCCCTTATTGTAAATCAATAGGTGGTAGTATAATCAAAAGTGTTTGTCTTTTTTTTATCTTGTTCTTTGCCAGTAGACTGGTAAATGTTCACTATTCTTGTTGCCCCAAATTATAATTGTATCAGAGCACCAATAATTCACTAGCTTGTAGCTTTGGGAAAGTCATTTCTCTCTGGAAGAAAATTTCCTCAGTGATAAAATGAAGAGTTTGGATTCTGGTCTAATTGGTCTTCCAATTCTAACATCTTTTTTTTTATATATCATTCAATTCACCAGACCAAACAAATTAATTTTTGTTCATTTTCCCCCTCTGTTCATATGGCAAAACAAAGGTTATGTCTTTCCATAAATTTGTAAAGCACTTATGTTTATACAAGGGACTTTTATTTGAAAATAAAATGAGAATATAGACTTCTTTTTCCTATTTGGCCATTAGATGTCACTGAATATCCAGGAAGTGTAAGAAACCAGCTGTGCATATAAAACTCCAGGGCCTGCCCCTTCCCACTGTTTGAATCCTCGGTTTGCTTAGTCATGTATTGGTATTTGTGCGTTAGCATCTTGTGGTATTGTCTTGCCAATGGGTTTCAGCCCCCGGGAAAGTTCACTATGGATTCAGTGAGACCGAGGATTGACAATGGAAGGTTCTTGGGATGAAAGGGTTTATTACCCCACTTGTTTTCCCCGCAATAGGTCGAGCACTAGAATTACGTCTGCATCCAACAGTCTGCAGTTCTGTAATCTTCCTTCATCTTTGCCTCTGCCCAGAGCACTGGGCAGAGCTCTTTATATAGTGACTCAGTCAATAATAGCTTATTGCCTACAGGTATGGAAACAGTAGCTTAGCAGCAGGCCAGTTACATCATCAAGTAGTTTAGGTTCAGATGAGGATCCTAGCCATAGGCACCTTCAGTTTATCCACAGGTATGCAGCAAGAAATCCATTCAGCCATCCAGAAAACATATTCACCAAATGTTTTAATTTTGCCAGTTAAGTCAATATATAGCTGTTGAGCATTTGGTTTACCACATACCAGGATCAAGGTACTTCATGGCAGAATTCCCACTCGATCTTCCAGGACTAGCACAAATGCTACCTCCTCTGTGGATCCTTATCTGACCCTCTTTCTTAACCCATAGCACCACAGAAAAATCTTTGTCATAATACTTTGTACTATGTTTGTTTACAAATCTGTCTCTGTAAATTATGGAAAATATTCTGAATCTCATTCATAATACAAGAAATGCATACTAAAACTACAAGGAGAAGCCATTTTCACCTAGGAGACTGGCAAATATCCACAATTTTTATAATGTGTTTGGTTTAGGGTAACAGGCATTCTCATACATGTTAGTGGAAGTGTACACTGGTTTATGCTTTCTGGAAGACAATTTGGCAATTTCCATCAACATTTTAAACACAGTAGTTCTTCTTCTACATATTTTCCCTAAAGATACATACTTGCCCATGTACACAAGTATCTGTGTAAGGAGATGTTCACTGCACAATTGTTTGTGGTAACAAATGACTAGAAGTGACCTAAATGTCCACCAACAGGAGACTGGTTAAATTGTATATCTTACAGTGAATTACCTTGCAACTATTAAAGAAGTACATTTATAGGTACCAATATAAAATTATCTGCAAAATATATTATTAGAAAATTGCTAGGTTGCAGAAAAGTGAGTGAAATTGTAATAGTCAACATTTATTGAATACTTTAAATTTTGCTCATTTTATCTTTTACACTAAAAGTTTCTCATTTAATCTTCATAAAAACCCTAAGAAGTAGGCACTTATATCATTGTCACATCACAAATAAAACTGAGAAGTTAATTCGTCAAGATTCTAGCTAATGATTGGGAGAACTGATATCTAATCCCATGTAATGTTAGTTTCAAGGCCTGCCCTTGTTCTTAATCATTATACTACATTTGTGTATGGTAGTGTAGGGGACATAGAGGTGTCATACATATATATGTATATATATATATACACACATACACATATACACAGACATATATATATTTAAAAAGCACAGTGTATTTTTATGCACCATATATATCTGAATTCTTAATAGCCTATAACAGTGACTGTACCTGGCAGGAAAATTGGGGCTAAAGGTCAAGGGTGAAAGGAGAGCTTCTTCACATTCTACATGAGTGGTTCTCTATCTTCGTTGCACGTTAGAATCACCTGGAGAGCTTTTAAAACTGTTGTCTGGTCCCATTTCAAGTGAATTAAATGAGAATCTCTGGAAGAGTCCAGGCACTGGCATTTTTTTCAAAACTTCTCAGATGATTTGAATGTAAGTTGGCATTAAGAACCACTTTCTGTATCCTCTTGCATCATTAAAACTTTTTTTAACAATAGCAAGTGTTACTTTAAAAAGAATCTCAAGGCAGCCCTGTGTCTTATGACACAGATCTCTGGAGAATAATTTCCTGGTTGACATGCTTCCTTACTGTGCTTAAAACTCTCTCTGAAAGGGGACATATTAGACTGGTTAATTTAGCAAAAGCAAAGCATTTAGGCTTTTGCAAAAAATCCTTAATACATAAACTTCAATTGACCAGTTATCTACGACCTGATAAAATCTTTGAGTTCATTCTGTTTTCTTATAATAATATAAAAAGCTTTCTGGCCCAACATGTCCTTAAAAAAATAAAGATTTGTAATCTCTGTTTATTGTTAAAATACTGGCCAACAAAATTATTTGAATGTATTTTATTTTTATGTTCTTGGTATCTTCATTCCTCCTTCCTTCATCACCTCAACTCTGCATGAAAACATCTGTGATTTCATAGTATAAAAAAGCTGATGTTCCACAATTCTAAGAAAAGTTAGCGATTTGTACATAAAACACTTTCAGAAATGATTTAAGTTCATCTGCCACAATTCTGTTCTGTTTTATTTTGTTTGTTTTTTTGACATAAAATAGCTAATGATGGGCTTTCTAGAAAACTCCAGTGAAAGCTTTACTAGGGGTGAAGGAAGATGCACACCACCATGAAACTCAGAAGGAGAAAAGTTCATGCCAGGTTTGTGATTAACAGGTCCTAGGTTAATAACTTAATAAGATTTGGGACGAGGAAGAATAATAGTAGCATGAGTGAATTTTTGCAGACGTGGGTACTGAAAGGGGAATGTTGACCTGAGGGAGGAGGATGTTATGTATAACAGCTGGTAGGTGGGTGACCTGTGGTTAGGCCCCATCACCCCACAGTAGGAGTCTTTTTGATCATTAAATTGGCATCTGGGGGAAAAAAATGTCCTGAGATTCACTGCCTCCAAAAACCCTTCATTCCTCAGAATGCTGCTGTTTATATTTGAGGAGTGCTTTAAAATCGTTTTACAAATCTGCACAAGTAAACTGAGGCACAGTCAGAGACTTTCCTACGAAGTGTTCCTGCCTAATACCACATTTCAGTACAGAACCTTGAGTGAATCACAGTTTCGCAGTGAACTCTGGTTTCAGTAGATAAAGACTGAATTTCAACATTTTAGCTTTTATTGTGCCACAACTGGATTACTTAGTATTTATTCTCATTTTACAGATTAAAAAAGCCCTTCAGTAAAAGGTTCTCTATCTCTCACACCGTTGTTGCCAGAAAATGAGAAATCCAATTACATCCTGAGTATTCCTTGCTGTCTCAACAATAGAGCTAAAACAATAGCAGGCTAAAGTAAAAATAGAATTATGAAAAAAAAATACAATGCTAATTTAGCTCAGAACACATACAACCAATTTATTTTATATGTCACCAGAGCAACTAAACATTGACGTTCTTATTGAATACCCAGCCTTTCCTTTAATTTTCCTCCTGATTTTCAGTCAATAAATACATTTGGATACTTTGTATCCTATGTGCCAGGCACTATGGTAGGCACTTTCTGCATGACCTCATTTAAGCTTTCCTCTGGCTTCCCACCTGTAATCCCCCCTCCTCCTAACTGCATTTTTCCTTCTTGCAGCTCTCCTTTTGCCTCTGACTCCTACTCCTTTGCTCTACTATTTACTCTTCTTCTATTATTTTTGTCTTTGGTTCACCACTCTGTCCTTGGAAAACATTTTCTATTTCTTCTGAGACACCCTTTCCCCTCATCTTTTTCCTCTTTGCCTGCCTTCTGTGTATGTTGATCAATGTGAAGAAAATTCAAAGGAAAGTTACAAACAGGTTTATTTTTTAATTGAAGTATCATTGACATACAATCTTATATTGGTTTCAAGTATACAAGACAGTGGGTCAACAGTTACACACATTATTAAATTCTCACCCCAACTAGTGCAGTTACTGTCTGTCAACATGGAAAGATAGCTGCAGAACCATTGGCTATATTCTCGATGCTGCACTTTCATCCCCATAACCAACTTATCTTGACTGAGATTTCTGTGCCCCTTTATCCCCTTCACCCTCCCTACCCACTCACTCCAACCCCTCCTACATGGTAACCACCAGTCACTTCTCAGTGTCTATGAGTATTCTTCTATTAAAATAATTTCTGTAAAATACTCTTAACTTATAATTACCACCAACAATGTTTGAATTTTATTGCTCGTATCCTCACCATTTTTTAAATTTTATCTCTTCTGTTAGGTATGAGGTGGTATCATATTTGGTTCTAGGATACATTGCCCATCACTGATGAGTATCTTCTCCTGTGCTACCAGCCACTCACTCACCTTCTTTGGTGATGTGTATATTCAAATCTTTAACCCATTTTTAAAATGAGTTGTTTGTCTTTTTATTATTGAGTTGTAGGAAGTATATATGTATATATATATATATATATACACACATACCAGGCCTTGATCTGATATATGGTTTGTTAATATTTTTCTTCAATGTGTGGCTTGCCTCTTTATTTCTTTCAGGGTGACATCTGATAATCATAGTTTTTCATTTTGATGAAATCTACTTTATTCATTTTTCTTTTGTGACCAGTGCTTTCTGTGTCTTATCTAAGAAACCTTTGCCTAATCACAAATCATGCAGTAGATTTTCATATGTTTTCTAAGAGCTTTACGGTTTTAGCTTTTACATTTAGGTTTGTAATCCATCTCAAAATAATTTTTGTGTATGTTGTGAGCTAAGGGTTAGAATTCATTTTTCCATATTAATATTCTATTATTTCAGCATAATTTATTGAGATGACTTTCCTTTGCTCATCGTATTGCTTTGGAGCCTTTTTTGAAAATCAAAAGGCCGTATAAGGATGGGTGGCTTGCATTTTTAAATTATCTTCTTGTTACTGATTTTTCATTTTATTGTGTCATGATCTGAGGATCTGGTTTATATAATACTAATTTTTTATTTTTGGACATCTTTTTGGCTTACTGCATTGTAAGTTTTATTAAATGACCCTCATGTATTTAAAAAGTATGGCTTTTTTCTAATTGCTATTGCAGAGTTCTCTGTCAATCATTTGAGGCAGTGTTTTGTCTTGTACAAATTTCATCCTCTTAAAACATTGTTTTGGCTTGGGTTCTCATTTTTTGAGATATATACTACAATTTTGGTATGCTTGTGGGATGGCAAGGAGGCCAGTGTGTGGTTCAAAAGCAGTAAGGAGGAGAGGAGTAGGAGTTCAGATCAAAGAAGCACTGGGGCCAGATCATGTTTTAAAGGCTTTGGATTGGCTGTGAGAGAGTTGAGGCATCTTTCAGGGTTGTGAGCAGAGGAATACACTAATGCTGTGTTAGGAATAGAATAGGGGTTGTGGGTGTGGGATTCTGTAAGAGACTAGTTAAGGGACTAGTAGAAGCCAGGCAAGAGAAGGTGATGGTTTGGAACCAAGGTTGTATAGAAGGAAGAAGTGAGAAAGGTCTAGAGTTTGGAAATATTTTGAAGATAACATCAACAGATTTTGTTAATAATTTAAATATGTGGTGTGAGAGAAAGAGGATTCAAAGATGACTCCAAGATACTTTGCTGAACTACTGGGAGAATGGAGTTACTAATTACTAAATGGGGAGGGGTGTATGTATATATCTGTGAGCTCCCTATAGGCATAGTGAGTATCTTCTGGTTCTTCGCCACCTCTTAATAATGCTTTCATAGGTAATAAAACCACAGTAAAGAAAGTAGAAGAGCTAATTACTAAGAAAATGCAAAATTAAATTAACTATCCCCAAAGTCAATCAAGGGATAGACAAAGAGTACAGAATATGATACCTAATATAAAAAGAATGGAGGAGGAAGTAAAAGGAGGAGGAAAAAACAAAACAAAACAAAAAAAGAACCTTTAGATTGTGTTTGTAATAGCATATTAAGTTAGTTAAGTTAGACTCTTAGATAGTAAGGAAGTTAACCTTGAACCTTTGGTAACCACAGTTCTGAAGCCTGCAATGCCAATAAGTACATACCTATCCATAATCACCCTAAATGTAAATGGACTGAATGCACCAATCATAAGACACAGAGTCACTGAATGGATAAAAAAACAAGACCTACCTATATGCTCCCTTCAAGAGACTCACGTTAAACCCAAAGACATACACAGACTAAAAGTGAAGGGATGGAAAAACACAATTCATGCAACTAATAGGGAGAAAAAAGCAGGAGTTGCAGTACTTGTATCAGACAAAATAGACTTCAAAACAAAGAAAGTCACAAGAGACAAAGAAGGACATTACATAATGATAAAAGGGTCAATCCAATAAGAAGATATAACCATTATAAATATCTATGCACCCAACACAGGAGCTCCTACATATGTGAAACAAATACTAACAGAATTAAAGGGGGAAATAGATTGCAATGCATTCATTCTAGGAGACTTCAACACACCACCCACTCTGAAAGACAGATCAACCAGACAGAAAATAAGTAAGGAGACAGAGGCACTGAACAACACATTAGAACAGATGGACCTAACAGACATCTACAGAACTCTACACCCAAAAGCAACAGAATACACATTCTTCTCAAGTGCACATGGAACATTTTCAAGAATAGATCATATCCTAGGCCACAAAAAGAGCCTTGGTAAATTCAAAAAGATTGAAATTGTACCAGCCAGCTTCTCAGACCACAAAGGAATGAAATGAGAAATGAATTATGCAAAGAAAATGAAAAATCCCACAAACACATGGAGGCTTAATAACATGATCCTTAAATAACCAGTGGATCAATGACCAAATAAAAACAGAGATCAAGCAACATATGGAGACAAATGACAACAATAATTCAACACCGCAACATCTGTGGGACGCAGCGAAGGCTGTGCTAAGAGGAAAGTATATTGCAATACAGGCTTACCTCTGGAAAGAAGAACAATCCCATATGAGCAGTCTAAACTCACAATTAACAAAACTAGGAAAAGAAGAATAAATGAGACTCAAAGTCAGTAAAGGAGGGAAATAATAAAAATTAGAGCAGAAATAAATAAAATCGAGAAGAATAAAACAATAGAAAGGATCAACAAAACCAAGAGCTGGTTTTTCTAGAAAATAAACAAAATAGATAAACTCCTAGTCTGACTTATCAAGAAAAAAAGAGTCTACTCACAGAAACAGAATGAGAAATGAGAAAGGAAAAATCACTACGGACAGCACAGAAATAGAAAGAACTATTAGAGAATACTATGAAAAATTATACGCTAACAAACTGGATAACCTAGAAGAAATGGACAACTTTCTAGAAAAATACAACCTTCCAAGGCTGACTCAGAAAGAAACAGAAAATCTCAACAGACCAATTACCAGCAACAAAATTGAACTGGTAATCAAAAACCTACCTAAGAACAAAATCCGTGGACCAGATGGCTTCACCACTGAATTTTATCAAACATTTAGTGAAGACCTAATACCCATCCTCCTTAAAGTTTTCCAAAGCATAGAAGAAGAGGGAACACTTCCAAACTCATTCTACGAGGCCAGCATCATTCTAATACCAAAACCGGGAAAAGACACCACAAAAAAAAACTACAGACCAATATCCCTGATGAACATAGACGCAAAAATGCTCAACAAAATATCAGCAAACCGAATTTTAAAAATACATCAAAAGGATCATCCATCATGATCAAGTAGAATTTATTCCAGGGATGCAAGGATGGTTCAACATTCGAAAATCCATCAACACCATCCACCACATCAACAAAAAGAAGGAAAAAAAACACATGATCATCTCCATAGACGCTGAAAAAACATTTGACAAAATTCAACATTCAGTCATGATAAAAACTCTCAACAAAATGGGTATAGAGGGCAAGTACCTCAACATAGTAAAGGCCATATATGACAAATGCACAGCCAACATTATATTTAAGAGCGAGAAGCTGAAAGCTTTTCCTTTATGATCAGAAACAAGATAAGGATACCCACTCTCCCCACTTCTATTAAACATAATACTGGAGGTCCTAGCCATGGCAATCAGACAACACAAAGAAATAAAAGGCATCCAGATTGGCAAGGAAGAAGTTAAATTCTCCCTGTTTGCAGATGACATGATATTGTACATAAAAAAACCCTAAAGAATTTACTCCAAAAGGAGTAGATCTAATATCAGAATTGAGCAAAATTGTGCGATACAAAATTAATACGCAGAAATCTGTGGCATTCCTACACACTAACAATGACCTAGCAGAGAGAGAAATCGGGAAAACAATTCCATTCATAGTTGCATCAAAAAGAATAAAATACCTAGGAATAAACCTAACCAAGAAAGTGAAAGACCTATACTCTGAAAACTACAAGACACCCATGAGAGAAATTAAAAAAGATACCAATAAATGGAAACACATCCCATGCTCATGGATAGGAAGAATTAGTATTGTCAAAATGGCCATCCTGTCGAAAGCAATCTACAGATTCAATGCAATTCGTATCAAAATACCATCAGCATTTTTTAAGGAGCTAGAGAAAATCATTCTAAAATTAATATGGAACCACAAAAGACCCTGAATAGCCAAAGCAATCCTGAGAAGGAAGAATAAAGCTGGGGAGATTATGCTCTCCAACTTCAAGCTTTACTATAAAGCCACAGTAATCAAGACAATTTGGTACTGGCACAAGAACAGACCCATAGACCAATGGAATAGACTAGAGAGCCCTGATATAAACCCAAGCATATATGGTCAATTAATATATGATAAAGGAGCCATGGACATACAATGGGGAAATGACAGCCTCTTCAACAGCTGGTGTTGGCGAAACTGGCAGTTACATGCAAGAGCATGAAACTGGATTATTGTTTAATCCAATACACAAAAGTAAACTCGAAATGGATCAAGTACCTGAATGTAAGTCATGAAACCATAAAACTCTTAGAAGACAACATAGGCAAAAATCTCCTGAATATAAGCATGAGCATCTTCTTCCTGAATGCATCTCCTAGAGCAAGGGAAACAAAAGCAAAAATGAACACATGGGACTACATCAAACTAAAAAGTTTCTGTATGGCAAAGGACACCATCAACAGAACAAAAAGGCATCCTACAGTATGGGAGAATATATTTGTAAATGACATATCCGACAAGGGGTTAACATCCAAAATATATAAACAACTTACACGCCTCTACACCCAAAAAGCAAATAACCCGATTAAAAATGGGCAGAGGATATGAAGAGACAGTTCTCTAAAGATGAAATTCATATGGCCAACAGACACATGAAAAGATGCTCCACATCACTAAACATCAGGGAAATGCAAATTAAAACCACAATGAGATATTACCTCACACCAGTAAGGATGGCCAGCATCCAAAAGACTAAGAACAACAAATGTTGGCGAGGACGCGGAGAAAGGGAAACCCTCCTACACTAGTGGTGGGAATGTAAGCTAGTTCAACCATTGTGGAAAGCAATATGGAGGTTCCTCAAAAAACTACAAATACAAATACCATTTGACCCAGGAATCCCACTCCTTGGAATTTACCCAAAAAGTACAGCTTCTCAGATTCAAAAAGACATATGCACCCCTATGTACAGCACTTTTTACAATAGCCAAGATATGGAAGCAACCTAAGTGTCCATCAGTAGATGAATGGATAAAGAAGAGGTGGTACATATACGCAATGGAATACTATTCACCATAAGAAGGAAACAAATCCTGCCATTTCAACAACATGAATGGAGCTGGAGAATATTATGCTCAGTGAAATAAGCCAGGCGGAGAAAGACAAGTGCCAAATGATTTCCCTCATTTGTGGAGTATAAAGACGAAGCAAACTGAAGGAACAAAATAGCAGCAGACTCAGATACTCCAAGAAGGAACTAGTCGTTACCTAAGGGGATGGGTGTGGGAGGGCAGGTTGGGAGGGTGGGACAAAGGGATTGTGGGGTATTTTGTTCAGTACACATGGTGTGGGGGATCACGGGGAAAACTGTAGCACAGAGAAGGCAAACAGTGAATCTGTGTCATCTTACTACACTAACAGGCAGTGCCTGAATTGGGGTATGAGTGGGTACTTGATAATATGGGTAAAGATAGTGACCACATTGTTTTTTCATGTGAAACCTTCATAAGAGTGTATATCAATAATACCTTAATAAAAAAAAAATAATGCCTTCATAATCAGAATCCCAGCAAGATACGATCATGGTAATAGCTCATATATATCTAGTATTTATGTGGCAAGCATGGCACCTCTAATGTGAATGCAAATGTAATCCTTTAATGTACTTTAATATTTAATCATTTAGTCCTTACAAAAATCTAGGTGATAGGTCCCATTGTTAACCTCTTTATGCATAGGGACACTAAGACTCTGGAAGGTAAATAACGTATTCAAGGCTGTATAACTAGTAAAAAGGAAAGCTGGAATTATTATATTTTTTCTTTTTGTAAGTTTCCTCCAGATGTAGCTCCTTACTTTTTCTTCATAAAATGTTTGCTTTTTGAACAAGTGACGGGGTCACATAATTTAAAATTTAAAAAGCAAGTTTCTTTTTCAGTCTTCTCAGCTATCCGCTACCCCTCCCACAGGCAATCAGTCTTAGTTTCTTGAATATTCTTCCAGAGATATCTTATCTCTAAACAAGCAGATATAACATAGAAAATAACCCCACCTTTTTATTTTTTCATGAAGAATAACATACCTTATTCACGGTTCTGTATCTTGTTTTCCCACTTGGATAACTTTCCACATGGTTATGCCATGATTTTTAAACTTAGTCTCCTATTGGTGCACATTTAATATATTTCTAGTAATTTGTTATTATAAACAGTGCTGCATTGAATTACCTTGTATATATACCATTTGCAAAGGTGAAGGCCGGTATTACACACAAGATCTGTCTGACCTTAAAGCTGCTTGGCTTCTGCACCACACTGACTCAACATTATGTTGTTGCTGATTGATTTCAGAAGATGACTGTTCTTAACTCCTCTCAGTTTTATGAGAAAACATCATGCTTTCACCCCTGTGCCTCCCAGCCCTAGGTGAATCCCCTCCTGAACACCTCAAGTTCATAAACCCTCAGTCTCTGCAGGGGATCTTTTCTGGGAACTTTGTCTACACTCACATGACCCTGTTGAACAGGAATAATAAACTCAGAGCACATGTGAAACGGTTTCTTCGCTTATTGGTTTACGGTAATTGTATTTTGGGAAGTAACCCAGAGGGTGAAAGTTCCTAGGGGTAGTAGAAAACCTTTTCTAAAGTGAGACAATGATCTAACTACTGCAAAGACTGTTTGCACACCAGTATCTTGAGCAATATATCCCCACATCATGCATGACACGTAGCACTCATCGTTTTTGCTAGCACAACTTTTGTCATGCAGGGAACTAACTTTGCCCTAGATTTGAGTCATTTCCTGTTAAACTTTACATCTACTTTGTGGTGCTAAAAAGTGTACTTGTCTTAGGAAAAATGAATACTTAGCAACTCTATTTACCCCTGAACTTTGGTCTAGTTTGTGTTGCAATGACATTTACTCCTCTGTGAGCTTTCACCTAGTTATCTGATTCCCTGAAATTATTAATAGTATGGCACATAAGCCTAATAATTCTTTTTAATACATTGATATTTGAGATATCTAAATATTTGATGAACATTATTTGCACACACATTTAAAGTTAAAACCACTCTTCCAATTCAACTGTAGAAAACAGCTTATCTTTTGCTTATCTTTTTTATCCTGCATTAATCATAATAAATAATACTTATTAAGCCCTATCACATGCTAGGTATTGTTGTAAGCTCTTTAGGTATTACTCACAAGAGGTGGGTTCTATTATTATCTCCATTTTATAAACAAGGAAACTGAAGCACAGAAAGGTGAAATAATTTGCTTAAGGAAGTAATAGGTAGCCAATCAATAGGGAAACTGGGATTTGGATCCCCTGCACTCTTGCTGTGGGTTAAAGCAAGAGGTAAACTAGCAGTGAAAGGGACATGAGAGTGGGACTCAGAGGGAAAGACAAGTCCAGAAGCCTTGGGTGGCCGGTGGCCAAAGTCTAGGCTGGGGCAATTGCCAGGGTTTTGTGAGACAATGTCATGCAGTGGGAAGAGAGCAGCAGGGCTTGGGATGGGACACACCAGTGCTAAAATGTACAGCTATTTAACTTTGGGTGGATTTCTGAGCCTCATCTGCACATTAAGAATAAAAATATCATTTTAAATTCTCTGAGGGTTGGAAATAATGACTCTGGGACAGAGTAGGGGCTCAACAAGTGGTATTATAGCTTGGGAAGAAGGTGAGTGAAGAGGCAAAAGAGGTATTTTTAAAAAGAGGAAAATGTATTTCTTAAGATAAATGTTCTTTTTTTTCCCCACCTGGGATTTATCCAGCAAATCACATTGACCTCCTTTTTATCCATGGCTGAAGTGAGAGGGTAGTAGTTTGACATGTATCAGGAATCACTTGGCGATCCATTAAAATGCAGGTTTTAGTTCAGTGGGTCTGGGTGGATCTGAGATTGAATATTTGTGGCGCAATGCTGTTGGTCCGTGAGCCATGCTAGCAGTAGCTAGGTGTTTGTCCATGTAGGCTGTTGAAACCAAGAAAGATGGATGGGTCAGCTGGGCTGCCTGGTTTGCTTCTCTCACATGTCTAAAAACACCTGAGCATTCCAGAAGAATGAGGTCAGCTAAGGGAGGCTAAAATCTATCAGGAAACAGTATCATGTGGGGTGATGGGGCCAAAAGGGCAGGGAAATTATAAGTGTAAAAGAGAATGAGATAGCATATGAGGCTTTTGCTACAAACTATTAACACTTTTATCCCCTAGCAAAGTAGTGTGATGATTTAGAAAAAGCACCAACACACATGTGACTGGAGTGCCTTTAATTACACTACCTAGTCTATCTGACACTGTTTCTCCAGCAATAAAATGGGAACAATAACTAAAGCACATATAGAAAATTATTAATTGTAGAATTTTGGTGGTGGGCACATGGGTATCCATTGAACAATTCTTTCATCTTCCCTGTGTGTTGAAAAATCTTCATAATAAAGTGTTGAAAAGATTGTGCTTCCCACCTCTCAAGGTTTCCATATGGTAGAAGTGAGATAAATTTTAACACAGTAGATGTATCTAAATTACATTAGCCTAGTCTGAACAGTGGGTACTTTCTGAGGGACTTTCTCTTCGCAGTTTCAGAAATTATTTTATAAGCATAAATATACAGAAAATATTTATGGAAAGATGCGTAAGAAAATAATAACATTGGTTGCCTCCATGGAGGGGGAACTTTGTGTCTAGGGAACAGGAATGGAAGGGAGACTTTTCACTGAATTCCCTTTTGTAAGTTTTGAATATCACAGTAGTATGTATTACCTATTCAAAAATAAATAAAATAGAAAATAAACATAGAGCTCTCGAAGTCTAATAGTTTGCCTCTTTTCCAAGTAGTGTTAAGTTGCAGACTTGCTATGTCTGGCCTTGGTCAGCAAAAAAGCAATGTCCAGCTTCATCAAGTAGTGCAACTTAGGGCCGAATGACCTGTCAGTAACATGACAGCTACATGAGCTTAGACATATTCTCTGAAATGTTCTGAAAAAGTGTGGGTTTGGAAGCATAAATTGAGAGAGGCAGCAACAGCTTACAGGACCTGTTCCTAGTCACCTTCCAGGCCTCTATGCCTGCCTTCCCTGAGCAGCACACATGCCCAGCTACATCTGTCTACTCGAAGATGTTGTTAACTATGAGCCAAAGGATTGCATTTCCCATTCCTGCTTTGCAGACAGGCCTGGGCTCTGGAAGTAATTAAATTGAGGAACCCAGAAGAATGAGATGTGCAGAGGCAGACTGGAGGTCTGGTGGATCCCACTGTTGCAGGCTTGCATTAAAGGAAGCAGACAGAGGTAAGGAGTGAAGAATTATACCTCATGACTGAGGCATAGCCTTGTGTAGATAACAGTTTACATATTTCACACTTTACAGTTTGCAAAATATTCATAAACATTGTTTCCTGAGCTACAAAACTGCTTTAGGAGGTTAAGTGGGCCTTAATTTTGTCCTATTTTGCCAAAGAGAATACTGTGTGGAGGCCATGACTTATGCCTCTCAGCTATCCTTCCTACTGCAGGAAGCAACTGACTGAGGGTCCCTGCTGTGTTCTCGAAATCCATCCATGTGTTTGAGCAGAGGCCAAGCTCCCCCATGGGCTGCTCCTGGTCAGCATGGGAATGCAGCACGCATATTAAGGCAGGCTCATTCTTTGGAGATGGGGACTCCTCTGATGGCTTGAGTGCTCCCCTATAGCCTTGCTGAGCTTTCCCTGGCATACACTGCCTTCTAACACTTTCACCCAGCCTTCTTTCCATCTCTTCACTCCAGTAAGGCCCGCATCACAGGCTGCTCTCTCAGCCTTTCCTGGCTCCGTCCCATTTTCTCATAGAGACATTTCCTGCAAGTTTAATATGTTTTGGCATCAAACAGATCTGGGTGATTCCAGGCTGTGCTTCTAATCAATGCACTATATTGTCTTTCTTTTCATGAAATTCATTTCACCTTGAGTGAAATGACGTGGATGACCACATCCTTTTTCCAACCACCTTGCTGTCATTTTTGATACCTTATTATTAAAAGTATCTATGTATATGGTATTATGTCTGCCATATTACATAGACACATAAATGAAAATTATTTTATCTTGTTAAAAATATGATTGTCCCTTATTAATTTAGGTAAACTTATAAGATTCAGTTTCACAAAGCTCTTTGTTTAGTTTATTTGAAGACCTTGAGGTTTCTTTTGTTGGTGGTGCTGTTCTTTGTTTAATGTTTGTCCTGTACCAGTCTCCATCTCCACTTTTCATTGTCTTTATTAGTGCTCTGAGGTTTGTAATGATGCTGGCCAACCTAGAGATTCTAGGAATTTATGTGGGCCAGAAGAACTACCATTTATAGGTTGCTCTATGGTTTACAGGAAATATCATAAACCCACAAATGTTAGTGTAAGGAGGAAGCCATATAAGTCTATTGGAATGGTGTCTCCAGGAGAACAGGGACTTTGTAAGCTGTGAGAGGAACATCATTTAACATAGGGTGGTGAGGAGGCAGAGAAACCAGCAGGCTCTTTCTTCTAAGTTCTTCCTGGAATTCGCTGGCACCAATCTGGCTGGCTGTACAAGTTCCTAGGACTCTATCAGGAATTCATTCTGAAGGAACAGAATGTTTTGTTAGAGTAATTAGGGCTTACTTCCTACAGTATTCTTGGCTTTGAAAGAAAGCAGAGACCCCTTAGAAGCCAGAATTCTAGGAGTGATTGACCCTGAAACAATGCATGGGAGAAGGACTGCAGATGGAAAATATTTTGAAGCAATGCAGATAAGCTGAGTCTTGTGGAAGCAACCCTCATAGGCAGAAGACCAGAGCATCAGAATGCTTATCTCCTGCCCCAATGTTTCTATAAACAAAGGAAGTGTGTCTGGAGAGTAGGAGGAGAGTACCAACACCAGAAAGGCCAAAGGAAAGTGAGAGCTTGAGCAGCAATACTTGATTTGGTGAAGAAAGGATGTCTTTGAAAATTGTGTATGTTAGCAGACTGGTGTTAGGAGGAATCAGTACTATGTGTGTACGAGTGCTTGCACACATACACACAGAGGGAGCAGGGGAAAGGAGAGAGAGAAGAAACAATAATAACTTGCCCCTTCACAACATTCAGAATCCCCAGGCATTAACTATTTTTGGGCTCCTCAGGAGCAGGGGTCATGAATTTTCCCTGTTTTGCATCTGTTGTGTGGCAGGGCCTCTTTGAATATAGCTTACGTATTATTATTTTGGGCATCGTGGAAAATGTGTTTTGGGCTCTCTGGCAATATGCACTGTGCTAAATGATTTACATGCCCCAAAGCACAAAAGTTCCACACCTCACCTCCAACATTCTTCATCCACACATTTTGAGAGCTCTGTCTAATAGTCCAGTTCTAACATGTCTTTGAGCATGAGATTTGTTTTTGCCAGCAGTCAATATTAGACTAAACCCCTATGGCCATTAGCCATTTTCTGAGAGGCCAAAGTAATCAACTGTAAACAAAAGGTAGGGGATGAGGGGTAGGGGTAGGCTTTTTGGAGGGGCAAGGGGCAAGGACCTAGAGGAAAACTGCTCAGTTTCAAATGGGCAAAAACAGTGCCTGCAGATTAAGAAAAGGGCTCACAGTAAAAGGAAGCCCAGGGCGCTTCTACTTTCTCCAAGATTGATATCTGTACAATTTCCTACCTATTCAGAGGACTGGTAAGGAGTTCCCAAGTCATCTCAGGTCTCAGTCCCCACAGCTGCTTGGAGATTATGCTAGGGATACTCAAAGATAGGCAGGACAATCACAGGAAAGCCAAACATGAAGCCACTTATGGTAATATGCAGTCCATTGCTAAGGGACATGCATGCAGTTTTTTGTATGTTAACCTTGTATCCTGCAATAATCTTTGCTATCATTGCTTATTAGTTTCAGGAGTTCTTTTGCCAATTCTTTTGGATTTTCTGCATAGATTGTCATGTTATCCGTGCATAAATGCTGTTTTATTTCTTCCTTCCCAAACTGTATACCTTTGATTTCCCTTTCTTGTCTTATTGCATTAGCTAGAACTTCCATTATGTTGTTGAATAGGAATGGTGAAAGCGAACATCCTTACCTTGTACCTGATTTTAGTGGGAAAGCTTCAAGTTTCTCACATTATGATGCTTTTTGTTTTTAAACCTTTTATGTTATGCTTTCTGCTTGCATAAGTAGAAATACAGGCTCATTAAACATTTTCAAATGTTTTAAGACATATATGAAAAATAGAAGTTTTTCAATCCCTGCCCACCTACTTAAATTGCCATTGCTAGTTATTTGCTATGTCTCAAGATGGCATACTTTGTGATTCTGAAGCAGATTGTGTCTTAACACACAATATCTCTGGCCAAAAAAAATTGCATCACAAACTTATACTCATTGGCAGTTTGGGGTATAGGTATTAAGTTGTGTGTATGTTTGTATGTAATGAGAGAGACATACAGACAGAATAAATGTGATAAAATCTCCCTACTCCTTTCTTTTCTGGGAAATACTCTTTAGTTCTTGATTTTTATCTTTTATAGGAAATTGTGTTATGAATTAGGGAGCCAGGTCATTTATTTAGCATGAATGTGTTCAAATTCAGTCACAGAATGCCTTAATCTGAATTATCCATAAATAACAATAAATAAATAAAAACAAAAGGGCTGTTTATGAGTTATGAGCTACATATGAGCTCACCTGTTGGAGAGCTGTCAAGAACATGGTGGCCTAGGTGTGGTTTCTGCCCGAGGATCTCAGAAATTCTTATGAGCACATGAAAGGAAGTAGCCATGTCTTAGATGCCTAGCAGATATCCTGGAGTAGTGGCTTAAGGAGAATTCTTTTTGTAAATGACTGTCTGGGAACCTGCAATTTAAACATAGACCCCTTCATGGTAGTGAAACCATGTGCCTTTGGAAAATACCACCCACCTAGCAGTTACAGAGATTGGTGCCAGCTAGCTGGGCATGTGTGCTGCTCAGAGAAGGCAGGCGTAGAGGTCTGGAAGCTGACTAGGAACGGGTGAGCTGTTGTTACTTCTGCTCAGTTTATGCTTCCACACCCACACTTTTTCAGAACACTTGAGAGAGTATGTCTCAGTGTTGAAATTGAAATAAACTTCAATTTTGAGACTCCCTAACTGGCCATCTGCAAGCAGCTGTGGGAGTTCCTGTGGGACTCAGATGCATTGTAAAAGCTGACATTTGGATTTTCTAGCGTAGGCAAGATGTACCCAGTTCCTGGCCCTCTGTAACCAAGTTGCTGGGGGGTTAGCAGTCATCAGTGACTCTGCTGGAGAGTTGTTTAGTTTTTGAGGATTAAGTACAATCTAATAAAAATCTTCAGTAAAAAACAGGATAAATATCTGTATCTTTGTCTTCTGGGTAAAGACATGAAGGGCTACAATATTTCTTTATGACAGAATGAAAATGAACTCTATTTACTACAGATTGAGAAGCAAATGATAAATTAGTATGCTTTGGTTCCTTAAATACACATTCTGTCAAGCAGCATTCTTTTTTTTACTTAAATTTTTTGAGGAATTTTACATTTAAAAGAGAGTTTTATATTATATAGGCCTCCATCAGCATTGCTCTAGTTTGATCCTTAAATGAGCTACATTTCTAGCCTCTAAATTTTAACCCTGGTTGTTTCTTCATTCCCTCCTTGAGTGCTTGTGAGTCTCTTGTCCTCAGAGAGATATATTCAACTAAAGAGTCACACAGTTTAGACTGCAGTTATGCGAGTGACTGGGTGAATGGCCAACCTGGACACACAATTGTGCAATATTTAATGTTCATGATATATTTAGTAAGAAAAAACAAGCTACATAATGATATTGATAATATAAACCCACCTTTATTGAAATATAAGATTAGAAAGATACATTTTCATAGGAAAAATATAGAAATTCTATAATCGAAAATAGATAAAAATGGTTATCTCCAGGTAATAAAGAATTGTGGCTGATTATTATTATTTCATTCATCTTTATATTTAAATACTTTCTTTCATAAGCATATATTATATTTTTAACATACTATTTGCATAATAAAAATGTTTTATGGTGAGATCATACTCGTTATTGATCACAAACAAAATGATACTTACAAAAGGAATTTGCATTTATTTCTAACATCGTCTCTCTCCCAGTATTTCTCTTTATCTAAAATATTCATCAAACTAAGAGCTATTTGTTTTTCTTTCAACTCTGAAACAATGGTTTTGAGAAGCAGAAATGTTGTAAGAGGAGTGGGGTGGGAAGAGGAATAAAACACCAGCATGTATTATATGTATGACATTCAATTTAATTCAGCTCTATATTACCTAGATAATATGGCTTTAGTTATTTGTCTGCATTTCCAAGATTATATCTTACAACCTGTAAGACCAGCCTGAAGCTCCTTTGTTTAGGGAGGGTGGGGGAGCGTTTTTGAGGCCATATTCTATGATGTTCCTGTTAGTTATATCTAAGTACCTAACTGATCAGTGTAAATCAGAGGTGAGGGGAGTGGTAGCTAGTGGATCTGTATTTCAGCATCAGAAAAATGACCTTCCCTTTCTTCTGGAACAATAGACTAGAGTGGTTTTAGTTTGCTAAAGCCAAACATGAAAATTTCTGGAGCCTTGCAAGAGTGATGTTGCTATCATAGATACCATTCTCACAAGCATAACTTTGTGTCACAAACCTATTGTTTTTTATTAAGGTATCATTGATATACCTTATGCTCAGGTTTCACATGAGCAACACTGTGGTTACTAGATTCCCCCTCTTATCAAGTCCCCACACACACCCCATTACAGTCACTGTCCATCAGCATAGTAAGAAGCTATAGAGTCATTACTTTTCTTCTCTGCGCTATACTTCCTTTCCCAAGCCCCTGCTATATTATGTGTGCTGATCATAATGCCCCTTAATCCCTTTATCCCTCCCTTCCCACCCACCCTCCCTGGTCCCTTTCCCTTTGGTAACTGTCAGTCCATTCTTGGGTTCTGTGAGTCTGCTGCTGTTTTGTTCCTTCAGTGTCACAAACCTATTTTTATTCTTTTCATTTCAGTGTTCTAACATTTGAAGATCATCAAAGACTGATTTTTTTTTTTTACAGATTTGTTAAAATGACATCAGGATTACTCAATACCAATATAGTCTTAAATTACAGAAAATCAACTCTGAATTCTTGATGAATGTCAAGACATTTACAGAGTATGGCTCTGTATGTCTGCTAAACTTTGGAGATCATTATATATCCCTCTGTCATTACTTAGTGAAGCTTTTTGGATTTTTCTTTAATGAAATATTAAATCAAATGTAGTACTTTGATTAATTGGCTCAGATAAAAGGAAAGACTCATACTAGGATGACAAAAATTGGACCTGACTTGAGGGTTTTGTTGGTAAAGTCATGTTTCCCCTAACAACCTCAGTTGTTTGTTGAGTCATTAAGGACTGCACATATTGGCTCTGTCAGAAGTCAACCTAGGAAAAGAATCTTTGCCAAATCTAATTCCAGAGCTGGAATATGGAAGTTGACAGTAAATATAATAGGTCATTCCAGAAACTTTTTCAGTTGTCTTCCCAAAATGAACATACTTAAACAAAAACAAAAAACAAATCACTCCTTTCCTACCCCTGCTTCCTATCTTGCTCTTGACCAACAGGAGGACTCAAAGAAATGGAAGGCTCAGGCATGTTCACACAAATGAAACCAGGCCAAATAGATCGGTTTCCAAGGGTGGCTGGCCACACCTCCAGCCTCAAACAAAACTGCTGAAAACAGCCATCTGAGAAGAAGGCACTTGGCTGAAGATCTGTGCCCCAGGTCACTTTCATGCACACACAAGTGTAGATAATCTAGTAGGCTGTCTTCATGCTCTCAAATTCTAGGGTTGTCACCTGGGCTTTGTGGTCCAAAATTAAAATGGCCTATGATTCTTAATTCCTGAAAAAGAGAAAAAAAGAAACATATTATCCACAGGCCTGATGTCCTTTGGGAACTGATCAAGCTTGGGGACTGGCACATAGGTAGTATATATGGGAGATGATGCGTACATATGAGCGTGGGGCACACTTTCTTATCTTCATATAGCCTTCTTCCCCATCTGCCAAGAATAATTCCTTTCTGGTCCTCTAAGGAAATTTGCCTCACCTTTTTTTTTCTCTCCCTCTCTCTCTCTTTCTTACTACCTCATTCCTTCTTGCTCTTTGTTTTAACATTCATTCAACAGACATTTACTGGGGACATTTAAACGTTTACCCTTTGGAGACAGCATGGTATAGCTGAAAGAACTTTGGCCTCAAAGGTTGTATACAGGATCTTCGATCAAGTCTACCACTTACAAGCTGGGTAACCTTGAACAAGTGACTTTGAGTCACAGAATAGGCATAGCATTCCTACTTGATATGAGAAGCTATTTTTTAAATTGTTAAGAAAGATTTTTATGAATTTGTAAGTCTGTAGGAAAGAGGACTTAATAAACTTGTCTTTAGCATTTGGTTTGAGTTCATTTATAAAATGCGTTTGACTTAAGAAGCACAGGCTTGTAGAACTGGAGTGTGTTGGGGAGGATACTGCAGTAGGGAGACTCAAAGCAGACAAAGCACATTACTCCACCTCTTAGGATCTCTAAGAAGGAAGACTGGGGCTGAAAGAGCAGGTGATGGGCCTTCAGATAATACTTTGCCTGCTTTGATGTTCCAGGTCAGGCCCTGTCAGTGATCCCTCAGTGGATATAGGTGAAGGCAAACTGAAGCCTCCAGGAAGAGCTGCTTAGGTTACCCAGGACAAAGCACTCATCATGCAAAGCAAACTGTTCTGCTCCAGCAATGCCAAAGTCATCTGGTCTTGGGTTATTGAGGTTGGGAACTGGCTCTCTTCATAGCATTGTGGCAGGCCAGTGAGCTTGAGTTAGACTATAAATTAATAATACGTTATAAAGGACAATCCTTTATGCCAAAATGATATGATAAAACAAACTTCTCATTGGGTTGTATTTTCATATACACTGTGGAAAGGCCATGTAGTCAGGCACCTCAGGTCCTGATTTCAACTCTGCCAGCTATGGTGCTTAGGCAAACACTCAGCTGCCTCGTCCCTCAGAATAGTCTGACTTGAATGCTGTGTTTCTTATAGTGTAGTTCTTGCATTACCTGCGTTAGAATGATCTGGGCTACTTTTTAAACATTTCTGGACTACCTCCTAAATCAGGTGAATCAGAACCTCTGGGAATGAAGCCCTATAATCTGTATTCTTAACAAGTGCTCCAGGCCATTGTCATGCACACAGAAGCACAGAGAGACACTCAATTGTGAATATAATAACTAAGTCACTCCAGAAACTTTTGGCTCAGTCAATCCAAAAACAAATCACTCCTTTCCTGCCCCTACTTCCTACCTTGCTCTTGACCAATAGGAGGATTCAGAGAAACGGAAAGATCAGGCATCTTCCCAAAAATGAAACTGGGCCAAAAAGATCAGACCATCAATTAGGATCTCTTCCCACTCTAAAGTTCTATTAATTCTCATGACCTGAATTTTAGTTAGCTCTATTTTTCCATGAACAAAGCAAAATTAAAAGGGGAAAGGAAATAAATGACATTAGTTAAGAACCTACTATTTATTTGGCAGTATGTTGGGGGCCTTATATATATATATTATTTCTCTGCTCAGTAATCTTTTGAGGTAGGTATTATTATTACCACCATAGTGTGCATAGATTCAAAGTTGAGACTCTGTACAAGTTCCCACCCATAGGATAAATAAGTTTTAGGGATATAATATATAGCATAGCATGGTGACTATATAGTATTGTATATTTGAAAGTTGCTTAAGAGAGTAGATTTTTAAAAATTCTCAACATAAACACACACAAAAATTTTAACTATGTGAGTTTATGGGTATATTAACTAAATTGTGGTAATCCTTTTTTTTTTTTTTTTTTTTTTTTTAATAATTTATTTTATTTTAGTATCATTAACCTACAATTACATGGGCAATACCGTGATGATTGAACTCCCCCCATCACAAGGTCCCCCCCACCAACCCCACCACAGTCACTGTCCATCAGCGTAGTGAGATGAGAATCGCTACTTGTCTTCTCTGAGCTGTACAGTACCCCCCGTGCCCCCCCACCCTATGTCTGCCAATCGTAATGCCCCTTTTACCCTCTTATCCCTCCCTTCCCATCCATCTCCCCAGTCCCTTTCCCTTTGGTAACTATTAGTCCATTCGTGGGTTCTGTGAGTCTGCTGCTGTTTTGTTCCTTCATTTTTTTATTTTTTTTTTACTTTTATTTTTATTTTTTTTTTCTTTGTTCTTATACTCCACATATGAGTGAGATCATTTGGTACTTGTCTTTTTCGGCCTGGCTTATTTCACTGAGCATAATACCCTCTAGCTCCATCCATGTTGTTGCAAATGGTAGGATTTGTTTCTTTCTTATTGCTGCGTAATATTCCATTGTGTATATGTACCACATCTTCTTAATCCATTCATCTACTGATGGGCACTTAGGTTGTTTCCATTTCTTGGCTATTGTAAATAGTGCTGCAATAAACATAGGGGTGCATGTGTCTTTCTCAAACTGGGCTGCTGCATTCTTGGGGTAAATTCCTAGGAGTGGGATTCCTGGGTCAAATGGTATTTCTATTTTGAGTTTTTTGAGGAACCTCCATACTGCTTTCCACAATGGTTGAACTAATTTGCATTCCCACCAGCAATGTAGGAGGGTTCCCCTCTCTCCACATCCTCGCCAACATTTGTTGTTGTTTGTGTTTTGGATGTTGGCCATCCTCACTGGTGTGAGGTGATATCTCATTGTGGTTTTAATCTGCATTTCTCTGATGATTAGCGATGTGGAGCATTTTTTCATGTGCCTGTTGGCCATCTGAATTTCTTCTTTAGAGAAGTGTCTATTCATGTCCTGTGCCCATTTCTTAATTGGGTTATTTGCTTTTTGTTTGTTAAGGTGCGTGAGTTCTTTGTATATTTTGGATGTCAACCCCTTATCAGATACATCATTTATGAATATATTTTCCCATATTGTAGGATGTCTTTTTGTTCTACTAATGGTGTCCTTTGCTGTACAGAAGCTTTTCAACTTGATATAGTCCCATTTGTTCATTTTTGCTTTTGTTTCCCTTGCCCGGGGGGATATGTTCATGAAGAAGTCACTCATGTTTATGTCCAAGAGATTTTTGCCGATGTTTTTTTCTAAGAGTTTTATGGTTTCATGACTTACATTCAGGTCTTTGATCCACCTTGAGTTTACCTTTGTGTATGGGGTTAAACAGTAGTCCAGTTTCATTCTCTTGCATGTAGCTGTCCAGTTTTTCCAACACCAGCTGCTGAAGAGGCTGTCATCTCCCCATTGTATATCCAGGGCTCCTTTATCAAATATTAATTGACTGTAGGTGTTTGGGTTAATGTTTGGATTTTCTATTGTGTTCCACTGGTCTGTGGGTCTGTTTTTGTGCCAGTACCAAATTGTCTTGATTACTGTGGCTTTGTAGTAGAGCTTGAAGTCAGGGAGCGTAATTCCCCCTGTTTGATTCCTCCTTCTCAGGATTGTTTTGGCTATTCGGGGTCTTTTCTGGTTCCATATGAATTTTAGAATTATTTGTTCCAGCTCATTGAAGAAAGCTGTTGGTATTTTAATAGGGATTGCGTTGAATCTGTAGATTGCTTTAGGTAGTATTGCCATTTTGACAATATTGATTCTTCCTAGCCAAGAGCATGGGATGCATTTCCATTTGTTAGTGTCTTCCTTAATTTCTCCTAGGAGTGTCTTGTAGTTTTCAGAGTACAGGTCTTTCACTTCCTTCGTTAGGTTTATTCCTAGGTATTTTATTCTTTTAGGTGCAATTGTGAATGGAATTGTTTTTCTGATTTCTCTTTCTGTTAGCTCATCATTAGTGTATAGGAAAGCAACAGATTTCTGTGTGTTAATTTTGTATCCTGCAACTTTGCTGAATTCAGATATTAGTTCTAGTAGTTTTGGAGTGGAGTCTTTAGGGTTTTTTATGTACAGTATCATATCATCTGCAAATAGTGACAATTTGACTTCTTCTTTACCAATCTGGATGCCTTGTATGTCTTTGTTTTGTCTGATTGCCGTGGCTAGGACCTCCAGTACTATGTTGAATAACAGTGGAGAGAGTGGGCACCCCTGTCTTGTTCCCGATCTTAGATGAAAAGCTTTCAGCTTCTCGCTGTTAAGTATGATGTTAGCTGTGGGTTTGTCATATATGGCCTTTATGATGTTGAGGTACTTGCCATCTATACCCATTCTGTTGAGAGTTTTAATCAAAAATGGATGCTGAATTTTGTCAAATGCTTTTTCAGCATCTATGGAGATGATCATGTGGTTTTTGTTCTTCTTTTTATTGATGTGATGGATGATGTTGATGGATTTTCGAATGTTGTACCATCCTTGCATCCCTGGGATGAATCCCACTTGATCATGGTGTATGATCCTCTTGATGTATTTTTGAATTCGGTTTGCTAATATTTTGTTGAGTATTTTTGCATCAACATTCATCAGGGATATTGGTCTGTAATTTTCTTTTTTAGTGAGGTCTTTGCCCGGTTTTGGTATTAGAGTGATGCTGGCTTCATAGAAAGAGTCTGGAAGTATTCCCTCCTCTTCTATTTTTTGGAAAACTTTAAGGAGAATGGGTGTTATTTCTTCTCTATATGTCTGGTAGAATTCAGAGGTGAATCCATCCGGTCCAGGGCTTTTGTTCTTGGGTAGTTTTTTGATTACCGATTCAATTTCGTTGCTGGTGATTGGTCTGTTTAGTTTTTCTGTTTCCTGCTTGGTGAGTCTTGGAAGGCTGTATTTTTCTAAGAAGTTGTCCATTTCTTCTAGGTTTTGGAGCTTGTTAGCATATAGATGCTCGTAATATTCTCTTATAATTCTTTGTATTTCTGTGGGGTCCGTCGTTATTTTTCCTTTCTCATTTGTGATTCTGTTTATGTGTGTAGTTTCTCTTTTTCTCTTAATGAGTCTGGCTAGGGGTTTATCTATTTTGTTTATTTTTTCAAAGAACCAGCTTTTGGTTTCATTGATTTTTTCTATTGTTTTATTCTTCTCAATTTTATTTATTTCTTCTCTGATCTTTATTATGTCTCTCCTTCTGGTAACTTTGGGCCTCATTTGTTCTTCTTTTTCCAATTTCAATAATTGTGTCCTTAGACTGTTCATTTGGGAATGTTCTTCCTTCTTTAAATGGGCCTGGATTGCAATGTACTTTCCTCTTAAGACTGCCTTCGCTGCGTCCCACAGAAGTTGGGACTTTATGTTGTTGTTGTCATTAGTCTCCATATATTCTTTGATTTCTGTTTTGATTTGGTCGTTAACCCATTGATTCATTAGGAGAATGTTGTTAAGTCTCCATGTATTTGTGAGCCTTTTTGATTTCTTTCTGAAATTTATTTCTAATTTTATACCTTTGTGATCTGAGAAGTTGGTTGGTAAGATTTCAATATTTTTGAATTTACTGAGGTTATTTTTGTGGCCTAGAATGTGGTCTATTCTGGAAAATGTTCCATGTGCACTTGAGAAGAATGTGTATCCTGCTGCTTTTGGGTGCAGAGTTCTGTAGATATCTGTTAGGTCCATCTGTTCTAGTGTGTTGTTCAGTGCCTCTGTGTCTTTACTTATCCTCTGCCTGGTTGATCTATCCTTTGGAGTGAGTGGCGTGTTAAAGTCTCCTAGAATTATTGCATTGCTGTCTATTTCCTCCTTCACTTCTGTTAGTATTTGTTTCACATATGCTGATGCTCCTGTGTTGGGTGCATATATGTTTATAATGGTTATATCTTCTTGTTGGACTGACCCCTTTATCATTATGTAATGTCCATCTTTATCTCTTGCTACTTTCTTCATTTTGAAGTCTATTTTATCTGATATAAGTACTGCAACACCTGCTTTTTTCTCTTTGTTGTTTGCTTGAAATATTTTTTTCCATCCCTTCACTTTTAGTCTGTGTATATCTTTGGGTTTAAGGTGAGTCTCTTGTAAGCAGCATATAGATGGGTCTTGCTTTTTTATCCACTCTGTTACTCTGTGTCTTTTGATTGGTGCATTCAGTCCATTTACATTTAGGGTGATTATTGATAGATATGTACTTATTGCCATTGCAGGCTTTAGATTCGTGGTTACCAAAGGTTCAAGGGTTGCTTCTTTACTATCTGAGAATCTAACTTAACTTTCTTGTTAAGTTATTGTGTGCGCCGTCTGATGTTTCTTTATCTCTCCCTTCCTATTCTTCCTCCTCTTTTCTTTATATATTAGGTGTTTTATTCTTTGCCTTTAGTTAGTATTTGGGTGGTCTGCTTTCTTTGCTATGCTTTTATTTTCTCTGGTGACATCTTTTTAGCCTTAGGGGTGTTTCCCTCTAGAGCAGTCCGTT
>JAQQAC010002172.1:50887882-50958231 GCA_029783875.1 Phataginus tricuspis
TTAGATTCGTGGTTACCAAAGGTTCAAGGGTTGCTTCTTTACTATCTAAGAATCTAACTTAACTTTCTTGTTAAGTTATTGTGTGCGCCGTCTGATGTTTCTTTATCTCTCCCTTCCTATTCTTCCTCCTCTTTTCTTTATATATTAGGTGTTTTATTCTTTGCCTTTAGTTAGTATTTGGGTGGTCTGCTTTCTTTGCTATGCTTTTATTTTCTCTGGTGACCTCTTTTTAGTCTTAGGGATGTTCCCCTCTAGATCAGTCCGTTTAAGATATTCTGTAGTGGTGGTTTATGGGTGGCAAATTCTCTCAACTTTCTTTTATCTTGAAATTGTTTAATCCCTCCGTCATATTTAAATGATAATCGTGCTGGATACAATATTCTTGGTTCGAGGCCCTTCTGTTTCATTACGTTAAATATATCATGCCATTCTCTTCTGGCCTGTAAGGTTTCTGTTGAGAAGTCTGATGACAGTCTGATAGGTTTTCCTTTGTAGGTGATCTTTTTCCTCTCTCTAGCTGCCTTTAATACTCTGTCCTTGTCTTTGATCTTTGCCATCTTGATTATTATGTGTCTTGGTGTTGTCTTCTTTGGGTCCCTTGTGTTGGGAGATCTGTGGGCTTCCGTGGACTGTGAGACTATTTCCTTCCCCAGCGTGGGGAAGTTTTCAGCAATTATTTCTTCAAAGACACTTTCTATCCCTTTTTCTCTCTCTTCTTCCTCTGGTACTCCTATAATGCGAATATTGCTACGCTTCGATTGGTCACAGAGTTCTCTTAATATTCTTTCATTCTTAGAGATCCTTTTATCTCTCTCTGCCTCAGCTTCTTTGTATTCCTGGTCCCTGTCTTGTAATTCCTTGATCGTGTCTTGAACCTGATTCAATCTGCTGTTGAGCCCTTCGATGGCTTGTTTCATTTCTGCATTATCTTTCCTCACTTCCCTCACTTCCTCCCTCAGCTCTTGCACATTTTTCTGTAGATCTGTCAGCATGGCTATGACTTTTATTCTGAATTCTTTTTCTGGAAGACTGTGAATGTCCATTTCTCCAGATTCTTTCTCTGGCGTGGTGTTTGTCTGAAGCTTTGTCTGTATCATATTCTTCTGTCTTCTCATGACTGTAGAATTGGTTGTTGGTAGCAAGGAGAGATAAGAAAGGAGAGACAAGAAAAAAAAGAGATTTCTACTAATAATATAAAAGTATAAGGAGAGAGAGAGAAGGGAAAAGAAAAGAAAGAAAAAGAAAAGGCAGCAACACCTAAAAGAAAACAGCAAGAACAACAACAAAACAAAACAAAACAAGACAAAACAAAACAAAACAAAACAAAAAAAACACCAAAAAGCCCACCGGGGTGGTTTCTGTGCGAATGCTGTAGGTGGCGCTATTGCTCCGCTATTCCAGAGCCGCGGCCACGTCGCTCCACACGGCCCTTTAAATCTGTGGCCGGGTGAGAATGGATGGGAGGCTGTTGAAAGAGAGGGAAAGAAAAAAAAGAAAAGAAAGGGGAGAAAAAACAAAAAACAAAAAACAAACAAAAAAAAAAAAGCCACCGGGCGTGGGTTCTGCGCGAGTGCTGTAGGTGGCGCTGTTGCTCCACTATTCCAGCGCCACTATAGTTCTAGCTGGGTTGGAAACAATGGGAAGCTGTTGATCTCCGTGAGGGTCTCAATGGCGGGCACTCTTTCCCAGTCGCCAGCTACGGGGTCCAAAGCTCCCCAGGACTCCCAGCTTGCTGGGCTCAGTTCGCGGGGCTATCCGGCCCCTCTACTGAGCTCCTGTCTCTTTAAGACCGCTGGGGTAGAGCGCGCGCTTTTCTTCCCCTTTTTCTCCTTTCTTTTTCCTTCCCGGAGCCTGCCGCGGGCAACTTGCACGTTCCCGGCTGGGACCCTGTGCCCTCTGTCCCTCCAATCTCCGCTACACCGCAGATCTCCACCACCGGAGCGCTGGGGGAGAGGGGCGCTCGGTCCGCTCGCGGCTCCGTACCTTACCCGCCTTGCCGGAACTCCCGCCGGAGTGCTGGGGTGGAGGGGCGCTCCGGGCCCAGACTTCCCCTGGCTCCCGGCTCTGAATTCTCTCCTCCCGCCGGAGCGCTGGGGGAGAGGAGCGCTCGGTCTGCTCGCGGCTCCGTACCTTACCCGCCTTGCCGAGACTCCCGCCGGAGTGCTGGGGTGCAGGGGCGCTCTCGTCTCGCTGGATCGTGTTTCCGTCCCGCCTCGCCGGGTGCGGCGTGTCTGGCCGCTGGAGCTCTGGGGGGGGGAGCGCTCGGTCCCACCGGATCGCCGCCCGTCCGCCTCACCGGCTGCCAAGTTCTCACAGGTGTAGCTGTACGCTGAGCACTTTCCTGTGTATTCTGGTCTCTCTTTTAGGGATAGTTGTATTTGCTGTATTTTCGTGAATAAATATAATGTTGGGAGGAATTTTTCTGCTAGTCCGTTCAAGACGCCATATTCCCGGAAGTCCCGGTAATCCTTTTTTAATAAATGATGTATAAACAAAATGAAACTAGATTATTGTCTAACCCCATACACAAAAGTAAATTCGAAATAGATCAAACACCTGAATGTAAGTCATGAAACCATAAAACTCTTAGAAGACAACATAGGCAAAAATCTCCTGAATATAAACATGAGCAACTTTTTCCTGAACGCATCTCCTTGGGTAAGGGAAACAAAAGCAAAAATGAACACATGGGACTACATCAAGCTAAAAGGCTATACAGCAAAGGACACCATCAGCAGAACAAAAAGGCATCCTTCAGCATGGGATAATATATTTGTAAATGACATATCCAACAAGGGGTTAACATCCAAAATATATAAAGAACTCACATGCCTCAACACCCAAAAAGCAAATAACCTGATTAAAAAATGGGCAGAGGATATGAAGAGACAATTCTCCAAAGAAGAAATTCAGATAGCCAACAGACACATGAAAAGATGTTCCACATTGCTACCTATCAGGGAAATAGAAATTAAAACCACAATGAGATATCACTTCACACCAGTTAGGATGGCCAGCATTGAAAAGACTAAGAACAACAAATGCTGGCGAGGATGTGGAGAAAGGGGAACCCTCCTACACTGCTGGTGGGAATGTAAGCTAGTTCAACCATTGTGGAAAGCAGTATGGAGTTTCCTCAAAAAACTAAAAATAGAAATACCATCTGACCCTGGAATTCCACTCCTAGGAATTTACCCAAAGAATACAAGACACCAGATTAAAAAAGACATATGCACCCCTATGTTTATTAAAGCACTATTTACAATAGCCAAGATTTGGAAGCAACCTAAGTGTCCATCAGTAGATAAATGGATAAAGAAGAGGTGGTACATATACACAATGGAATACTATTCAGTCATAGGAAAGAAACAAATCCTACCATTTGCAACAACATGGATGGAGGTGGAGGATATTATGCTCAGTGAAATAAACCAGGCGGAGAAAGACAAGTACCAAATGATTTCCCTTATTTGTGGAGTGTAACAATGAGGCAAAACTGAAGGAACAAAACAGCAGCAAACTCACAGACTCCAAGAAGGGACTAGAGATTACCAAAGGGGTGGGGTGTGGGAGGTGGGTTGGAAGGGAGGGAGAAGGGGATTCAGGGGTATTATGATTGGCATACATGGTGTGGGGGGGATCATGGGGGAGACAGTGTAGCACAGAGAAGGCAAATAGTGACTCTGTGGCATCTTACTACACTGATGGGCAGTGACTGCATTGGGGTATGAGGGGGACTCGATCATATGGGTGAATGTACTAACCACATTGTTCTTCATGTGAAACCTTCATAAGAATGTATATCAATAATATCTTAATAAGAAAAAAGAAAAGAAATGCATGTACAAAATTACTACACTGTACACCTTAAACTTACACAATGTTATATGTCTATTGTATCTAAATAAAGCTGGGATAAACATTTTGGGACTCTGATTTCAAAGTCAGTGTATTTTCCCCACAGCATCCTGCTATAAAGAGCTTACTGTAATCGATAAGCTCCAGCACGGCACCTTATTGGCATACCATAGATTGCTATTTTAGGAACTGTTTCTTCATCCTTGTTGAATTATTGCATTTCTCCTATAGTGAACATTAAGTAATGATGTGATGATGGTAATATAGAAGCAATAAGCTTCACCTTACTCTTTGCCTTATTTTTCTTACCAATTTAAATTTCATCTTTTTGTGTTCTATGCTTTTT
This sequence comes from Phataginus tricuspis, assembly GCA_029783875.1. Taxonomy (NCBI): domain Eukaryota; kingdom Metazoa; phylum Chordata; class Mammalia; order Pholidota; family Manidae; genus Phataginus; species Phataginus tricuspis. Next base: position 50,892,087 of record JAQQAC010002172.1, read on the forward strand.
GTAAGACAGTTTTAAGTCCTCTGTGTGTGGTGGGCAATAAACTGGATGTCAGTAAAAATTAAGCTATATTATGAATTCATTTAATAGTTGCATCTACTTAAAGAGAATAAAAATACATGAAATGTTGATAGCCTAGGATAATTTCAGTCCATAAAATCTCAAACCTAGAACTAGCTTCAGATGCTGGGGAAAATAAACAGATTTTATGAGAAATTGAAAATTTGATGAGATCTATCTTTTGAATGCTTCCACCTGAGTTACCTATTTCAGTTAGAAAGGGAAGGGGTCATGGCAGACTAAACAATATGAAGTTCAGTTGGGCAGTAGGAGGTTGGCCCATTTGGAAAATCAAGATGAAGTCCATGTGGAAGAGGAATTGCTTTTTCTTTTCCAAGATTACTTGGAAGGGAATAAAAGAAGAATCAAGGTTATTTGGGGGTGATTAAGAGAGTAGGTTAATTGGGTCATCCAAGAAATTCTTTTTGCTGGCCATCAGTTTGCATGGAGTTTGAACCGGTCAAAACAGAAATCATCTGGCCTCATGACTCATTACTTGTGAGGTAGGGCAGGGACATGGAACAAGCATGTTTCCTGCCTATGATGAAAAATGCTGAGATATATATAGTATAGTAAGAACAGGAGGGACTCTATCTCAAGGCTAAGATTCCATTTTAAAAACCAGTGAGTTAGGAGGTAAGATTCCTAACATATTTTATGGTAATCAGCCAATAACCTACCCTATCTTAAGGCAAGCCAAGCAGTCCTAAATGGTATGTCCTCACTACTTGAGGGTAGCTGCTGTCTTGGAGAAGAACAAGATCAAGAAATTCCTTGTGTTAAGTTTATCTTACAGAATATCTAGGGGACAGACTATGGATGGTAACATGTCTTTCACCAGAGATAGACATCATGAGACCACATGTCAAGTGTATGCCACCCCCCCCCACCATGCCCCACCCTTTGCCCCATTCTTGAAAGTCTTAAAAGACAGAATCCTGAACCCTTAAGTGCTTCTCCTCTATGGTTGTCTGCAGTCCCGTCTGAGTGTGTACTGTCATATATCAAATAAACTTTCTTGTTGCATAAGCCGATTGCACTTGTCTCTTGAACTCTTTTCTGTGATAAAGATAAGAACACTCCAACCTCCACCTCTGGTGGTAAATGCCTTTGTCATTTGCTATTTGATTCAATTTTCTAGACTTAAGCACGAGTCTTCACTCTCTCTCTGTCCTACTTCAGACAAGTAGGGAAGGGCTACTAAGATCTCTGATTTGGGCTAAAAAAGTTGCTGTCACCTGGTGACCTGGACAGGACTGCCACTATAAGATCATATTGTTTAGTAGCCTGCCCAAAAATCTCCTTTTTTTGCCTTTGGGAAGTTCTCAGCACATAATCTCACTCCATCCAGTGCTCTGTTGTTTCCCCAAATCCTGGGTGGTAGAGGCTTAGTTCCCACACTGCAGATTCAAGCGGACACCGGATGCCAGGTGACTCCGGCTTCAGGAGTTGGCAAGGGATCTGCCCTTTGCCGAGCAGTTCAATGAACTTTCCTTTCCTCCTTCTGTTCTTCCTTACTCTCTACAGCCTGCATGGCTGCTGCCATTCACTACTACTCTTACTTCAATAAATTCCTTCCTTATCAACACTTGTCCAACCTGTTCAAGAATTCTTTCTCATCAGAGTCAAGAACCTTCCCCCGTCCAAGTTCAGGTTTCACCTAGTGCCCAGGGAGAGACCTCCCCAGATGCAGCTGCCCGACAACACTTGTGATCCATTATCCTTATCTGTCCATGAGAAAGGTAGTTTCATCTAATTTCAGGTGAAAAGAAGAAATGAACATAGTAATACATCCTCTGTTTGGATGGGGCTGCCTTGTAATGAGGGAATAGGAAAAGGCACCAGTCTGGAAAAACATTGTAAAGCCATAAACAGTGTAAAATATTGCCATTTTTTTGATTAAGATATTATAGCTGGAAGGAACCCTAGATTATTTAACTCCTCCATTTTACAGGCACTGAAGTCAATGAGGATCAAGTGAGCCTAAGAGCACACACCAAGTAATGGTAAACAGTGTAGATTCTAGAGTCAGACATTTCTGGTGTGAGGCCCAGTTCTGCCGCTCACCTAGTTATGACCTTGGGGCTGAGGAGGGCCTTACAGAGGTGAAGGGCTGTGATGCACTGTGATAGTTTACAGATGGGCAGGCATTCCTGACAGAGTGAATGAGAGTCTGTCCAAAGAGAGGATGAGAGGGAGAGAGCTCTGCCTGGAGGAGCGGATACAGGTGGATATACCGCAATGGTGCTTCGGTGGGGGGGTGAGGTGCGGGTGCAGAATGATAAGGGGCCGGGGGAAGGAGGTAGTCACCCGGCCTCTGGAAGAGGAAACTTCATTGCCAGACTTGTTTTTTCTTGCTATTTCACTTTGCATCAATAATATACCTAAATAAGGCTCAGTTGCTACAAACTCTAGGAGTGTGTCTTTGTCCACAGGGTCCCCCATACTTTGTAGCCCAAGAAAGAAGACTAGGCAGGGCCTGGGATATTGCTGGTTCCTTGGAGCCCCATCTACTTCTCCTGTGACCTGAGCTCTCTTCAGTCCAATGCCCAGCAAGGCGCTCTTGGCCAAAAAGGTGCTGGATGTGGTTAGAAAACATTAATACTAGCTACCATTTCTATCTACCTGGCATTATTCTAATTGTTGAATGTATTGATTCATTTAATCCTTACAAAAACATTATGAAGCACCAGTTTATTTCCTCAGCTTCAAAACTTCTTTGTAGAAATGCAACATTTGTACATAAAACTGTACATAGGTGGGCAGTTTAATGAATTTTCACAAAAAGAGCACAAATATTTAACTAACACTCAGAATAGGAAACAGAAAATTACCAGGACCCAAAAGTCACTAGTCCTCTTCACCCTGCAGAGCATCTACCATCCTTACTTCTAACAGCAGACCTTAGTTTGCTTGTTTTGTGCAATATTACTTGGATGCAGTTTCTTTACTTACATTACATTGCATGTAGTTATAGTTCTGTTCCTTCTCTCTTATTGTTATATTATATCCTCTACCTTTTCTTCTGAAACATTTTAAGACCCAGAACTAGTACATTGAACACCCATATGCCCTTTACCTAAAACATGAAGGTCTATTATTGTTTGCACTTTATAGATGGGGGGAGTAAGGCAAAGGGAAATTAGGGACCTAGCCCAGGTCATGCCCTTGGGATCTACTCTAGACTGGCTTGCTGCTTACTTAGTCAGTTATAAGACTGGGTAAATCCCATAACTTCTCTGAGCCTGTTTCTTCATTATTAAGTGGAAGTAATATCCAAGTTGTTGTGAGACTCAAACATGAGGAACACGTGAAGGTGCTTTGTGAAGAGTAAAATGTGGGTACTCAAAAAGGGTATTGTTAAAAATGCAGGCTCCTGGACCTCATTCCTCTACATCCTGATTCAGTAGGTCAGGGTAAGAGGCAGAATGTTTAACAAGCGCCTTAAGTAATCTGAGCCATAGTCTCCTGAGCACACTATGAAAAAACACTTCTGTAAAACAATGGTTTCTCAAACTTTAGAGACAATCAGAATCCCTTAAGAGGACTTGGGTGTTATTTTTGCCACTAGGTCACTGACACATGAAGATGGAAGAGAAGTGCAGCTGCAAAATGTGGAGTGCTTCATCCTCTGTGGGCTTGGAGAGCATGGCCTCAAGATTAGTTCCTGGAGCCCTCTCCTTTACAGGCATAGAAGAGCAAAGGAAGCTTGTTCCTCCTTAAAACAGGGCAAGTGACTCATAGGTTTCAAACCAAAAAATAAAAGATGGCATTTGGCATTTGTAAGTGAAAGGGCAAGAGTCTTTCTTCTGTTGCAAAATAAGAGGTCAGATTAGTGAGAAATAAAATAAACAAATCATCATTACTCAAAATTCAGTACATTCCTGACATCTCACAAAACAGCAGGGGTAGATTACCAATAAGTACACAGAACACCTGCTTACACCCTTAACCAAGCGGAAACACCAAAAAGAAAAAAAAAATCTTATTGTTTAAAGCATTGAAAATGTCAGCATAGGAAAATAACAAAAACACCAGAATCATTCCGGACTTCCTAACATTTATCTTATGATTTAGTACTGTATTTTATTTTAAATTACATGGTGAAGGGAGGGGAAGAAACCCCTTAATTTTTTTTATTCTTGTTGAAGGCCTCTAGCTGTATGAATGCTGTTGTATGTAAAGGATACATTTTTAATGGGTTAGTTTGGAGCTCTAAATATGAAAAACAGCATCTCTGTACGGATGACATAATTTAGGTGAATGCCTTTGAGGGATTTTCACAATTCAAACTCCACCTGCTTGATAAAGCAGCTTAGGCTCCAGCATCTTCGCTGCCCTCCTGTGCTTCCCATTCTGCGGCGGTGCCAGCACCGTTTTTACCATCTTCCCTTAACGCCTTCCAGTTGTCCTCTCGTTTACCTTCCTCAAGAAACAGCTCCGTGAGGCTGAGGCCCGCGGCAACATCATCTGGAGATTTCCAGCCACTCACTTAGGGAGAAATCCATGAACTCCTACCTTGTCCGAGGCCGTTGAGCAACTTGTTTGCTCAAATGTTCTGGCTTAAGTCTGTTCATTTTACACAAGAAAAAACTGGGACTCAAATGTTGACTTTTTTGAAGCATATCCCTTAAAAAAAAGGGCATCTTGCTTAATAAGCAATGGCAGCCATCATCCCCTAGTGATTCAAATGTGTCTCAGAAGAAAAGGAGACCAACCAACGGTATTCTATGACCGTTTTTGGAAATTCCGATACAGTTTTAGATTAGCGATATGCCTGAGGAATTCACTTTAAAGTCAAAAGAGCAGGAAAACACAAATCTCTACGGTCCTCCATCGGGATTGAATTTAGCAAAGTTTTTTAAGTTATTGCTAAAAATAAGTCTAGAAACCACTGTTTTCCATTTTTAAAGACCGCTCTATTTTGAGGACTGATGGTAATCAGCAGGCTAGTTAATGTTACTGTGCCCGCGCCGACTCCCGCACTACCTTTTGCAAACCCCAGAGCGGGCCTGGGCACCGGCGCATTTTTGCAACCGGTCTCTCTGGACGCCTCACCCAGGCAGGGGTCCCCACCCAGGCAGGACAGCCCCCACCCAGGCAGGGGTCCCCATCCAGACAGGACAGCCCCCACCCAGGCAGGGGTCCCCATCCAGGCAGGACAGCCCCCACTCAGGCAGCACAGACCCGCACCCAGGCAGGACGGACCCTCGCCCAATCAGGCCCCGCCCCTCGAGACGGCGGGCAGTGAGGGAAGGCGCCGTGCGGGGGTGAAGCCGAAGCTCCATCAGAGCCCCGGGGCTACCCCGCGGCCCCGCCCGCCGTCACGTGTCGCGGAGGCGCGGTGGTGTCGGGCAGGGGCGGGGGTGGCGTTGTATATAGCTGGGTCGCCGTGGGCTCCGCCCTCAGAGCGCCGCGCTCACAACCGGAGCCGTAGGTCGTTCGACTCGCCGGACCCTCGCCTCTGGGCTGCTGTTGGTCGGTGGGTGCGCGTCCCCTCTGGGGCCAGAGAGCTGGCCCGGCGTCCCCGTGGAGCTCCAGGCTGGACAGCTTGGAGTGGCCCGGGAGCTGCCCGCCAGGCGGCCCCTGGGCCGTTTCCGGGCCCGGACTGGAAGGGGCTCGCTCGTGGGCCTGCGCTTTCGACCTTGCTTTTTTGTTTGTTAAGTCTCTTCTGCTCGGAGCTTTAGTAAGGTTGTAGGTTTTTGGGTTGGTTGCGGGGTAGCAGTTTCCAGACAGGACAATATTTGAAAGGAAATGCGTTAGAAAACGATCTTAAGGCAGGATATTATGGGGTAAGGTAGCAGCGGGGCTGCAGATACTGGCGCAGGATTTACGCCTTCGCCTTCGGGGTCGTTCTTACTCATACCCTGCAGCGCTGGGACTGTTGGTGGCGGGAGGGTGAATTTACTGGCACGGAAGTGGTGAGCAGCAGCCTGAGCCGGTTCTTTCCTTCCCAGCAACGCTGCTTAGCAATGAGGCGGTTTTAGGTGGGTGTAGGTCGTTGGGGATACTAACTTTACTTTTACAAGCTTCCTGAAATGTTTTTAAGTGCCTCGGAGCACCTTGTTCCTGTTGTTCTCAGTTCCCATAAACTAGTTTTCAGGCCTTTCACAAGGAAGAACTGTATTCACTTAAAGTGCCCCAACTTGATAGTCCTGGCTGTCTAAAATGTCTTCTACTTGAAATCACTGAATTTTTCTGCACTTTGAAATTAGCATGTACTTGGGTTGGGGAATGAATCTGGAAGAGTCTTATATCAGTGTCCTGAAATGTTTCTCTTCCACAGATTTCTTCTTTTACCAGGAAGAAAAATGGCATCTGTTGCAGTTGATCCACACCCGGTATGAATTTCAAATAGCTCTTTCTTGATTCCGTTACCTCCCCACGTGTTTTGAGGAGTTAACGCCTGCCTTCTTGTTGGTTGCAGAGTGTGGTGACTAGGGTGGCCAACCTACCCTTGGTGAGCTCCACATATGACCTTGTCTCCTGGGCTTACATCAGTACAAAAGATCAGTATCCCTACTTGAAATCGGTGTGTGAGATGGCAGAAAAGGGCGTGAAGACCATCACCTCTGTGGCCGTGACGAGTGCTCTGCCTGTCATTCAGAAGCTGGAGCCACAAAGTGAGTTGTCATTTCCCCTTCAAGATTCAGTCCAAGGGACTGGTCGGGGGTGAGCTAGGAGCTGTCTTGAATACGTGAATACCAGCCTCAGGACCTGAGCACACAGCAGCAACACCAGGGAATCCTCAGCCTTTTCTGAGCCACATGGTGTTTTTAACCTAGAAACTCCAGGTGACCCTCATGTCATAGAGTGCCTGCTTCATAACAGTGGCAGATGTTCATGATGCTTTTTTAAAAAAAAAATCCCCCAGAGATGCCTCTTTGTTGGAAACTGAGATCACAAGGGGAGCCACTAGGTGAACTGAAATAACCAACTTCTTGGGATCATTCAGTGTCCATGAACTACTTAAAAAAACCCACAAAATTTCTTTGAGCCATAACACAACATGCAGTTCACCACTTAGGTGTACAGTTCAATGGTTTTTACTATCACCATAATCAATTCTACATTTTCATCATTCCAGAAGGGAACATCATACCAGTTTCTGTTTGGGATGATAAAAAAGTTCTGGAAATGATAATGATGGTAGCTATACAACATTGTAAGTGAACTTAATGCCACTGAACTGTACACTTAAAAATAGTTAAAACGGTGACGTTTATGTTACATGTATTTTTTGCCACAATTAAAAAAAAAGAAAGAAACCTTATACTCAGTTGTCATTCCTCATTTTCTTCCAACCCCCATGTAGGCAATTATTAATCTGTTTTTTTGTCTTTATAGATTTGCCTTTTATGGAAATTTAATATAAGTGGAACCCATAAAATAGGTCTTTTTGTGACTGGCTTCCTTCACTTAGCATGTTTTGAAGGTTCATCCACTTCTTTTTATTGTAAAATAATATCCCATTGTGTGGATAAATCATATTTTGTATATTCATTTTTATTATTGATAAGTGAATAAGTAACAGACATTTGGGCTCCTATTTTTTGGTGATTGGGAATAATGAATGCTACTGTGAATATTTATGTTCAGGTGTTTGTGTGGACATATATTCTGGATTCTCTTAAGTATATACCTAGGACTGGAATTACTGGTCATAAAAAAACTGTTTAAGCTTTTGAGGAACTGCCAGAGTCTTCCAAAGAGGCTGCACCATTTAGATTCTCACCAGCAGTGAATGAAGATTCCAGTTTCTCCCATATTATTAATTGCTTTTGAATAAAGATTTAAATCATTCCCCCAAATGGTTAAATCACAGACTTTTAGGATTATAAGGAACCTGTAGAGACCAGTTTTCCAATGTTGTTACTTCCTGAATGAAATTCGGAATAGTAACTAGTGCTTGGCTTGATCACTGCTGTGGGTAAGCTTGGACTAAAATCTGGCCCTGTTAGGGAGATCCAGGGTGCTGTTAGCATACTGTTTTCTGGTGACAGCCCAGAATACACTGCTACATACTGAATTAAGCATAGATAGGGATTAAATTAGCATGGAAATGCTCTTTTGTGGGCGTTTTTAGTTACTTTATTCCCTGAATGAGGGTTCTGGTAAAGCTTGGCTTCCCTTGGCATTAACCTTAGAGATCACTTGATAAGGAAGAAGCTTCTTAGCCAGCTTCCTACCTGGCCTGTTACTGACTACCTGCTGTTCCTTTACACCCACTTATTTCCCTGTCAGTTGAAGAAGATTACCAGCAATTTTCTAAGCCACTTCTGTTTGACCTAGAGAAACTAGGCAATACATTGTGTTATAAATGAAGATCAACATTTTTGCTATTTTTTTAATAATAAGGCTGAAGAACAATTCAAAGTATAATGCTATGCATTCATTCTTACCTACACTGTTAACATTTTCTCCATTTGTGTTTCTTGTAGTTGCGGTTGTCAATACCTATGCCTGTAAAGGACTAGACAGGATTGAGGAGAAACTGCCTATTCTGAATCAGCCAACAAACCAGGTGAGCTTGGCACAAGATTACGGAGGCTTTCCAGCTCACATGTTCTCACGTTCTGTCTTTGGCACAGACTATACATGCCATTATCAGGAAATACTTATTTATTCCCTCAACCTGATGTATTTTTGATTCTAATGGTCATTCCCTTACATCCTGAACTATTTGCAGGTAATGTCTAAGAAGCAGAGATGAACTAGCCACCTTTGGACTAGAATACTTTTTGTCTGATCTCTGTCAATTTGTGGCTTTGCCTCTGCAGATGAAATTGCTCTCTCAAATAACTGATTCCTGTGTGGTGTTTGATAAATGCAGAGGTGGTATATAGAACCTTTTCTTACTTGGTGTTTGAGAGCACATCCAGTAAGATGGAGAACTGCCAGCTCTACTATGTGTTGGACTCCTGAGGCTGCATGCATTGTACCTTTGCCTATGCTCACAGGCATGCATGGGCTGCTCTCAGTATAAGCATGTCAACATGGAAAATGCCATTCTTCACTAGAGTACCCCCTGTCCCTTGCTACAGGTTCATCTAGTTAAGAAAAAAACAAACACCTTGACAAATTGACTAATTTTATATTTGTTTCTCTCATTTGGCTCCTCCAATAACCCTTGAGTGGTGGTAAGTAGGACAACTATATCTGGTAGGGAAACTGAAGCTCATTAGCTCTTAGCGACCGTCCTAGAGCTCGAGTGTGGAAGGGTTTATGCCCAGGTTTCCCATCAGCTAAGTGATCTGCTTTTCTACTTATAGGTTGTTGCCAGTGCCAGAGGTGCCATGACTGGGGCAAAAGATGCTGTGACGACTACTGTGACTGGGGCCAAGGATTCCATGGCCAGCACAATCACTGGGGTGATGGACAGGACTAAAGGAGCAGTGACTGGCAGTGTGGAGAAGACCAAGTCTGTGGTCAATGGCAGCATTAACACAGTCTTGGGAAGTCGGATGGTGCAGCTGGTGAGCAGTGGAGTAGAAAATGCGCTCACTAAATCAGAGCTGCTGGTAGACCAGTACCTCCCTCTCACTGAGGAAGAACTAGGTAACTGGATTTGTGTCTTCAAATAATGTTTTATTTCTTAAAGCAATATTAAGTAGCTTCATTGAAATGTATTTTTCTGCCAGAAAATTCACCTGTTTTCATTATAAACTTACAGAGTTGTACAACCATCACCACAGTCTAGTTTTAGAACATTACTATCACCTCCAAAGACCCTTCATGGCTGTTTGTAGTTTGTCTCCATTTCCTCCCCAAGGCAACCACTAATCTTTCAGCATCTGTAGAGTTTCTTAACCAGTCTTAAGTTTCCCATTGAATTTTACAGTAAGTTTTGAAACTTTAGAAGAAATCAGCCTAGAGAAATATTTTTTTTATAAATGGATTGTCTAATGGGCTGCTTTATGGAATCATTAAATTTAGTAGGCATAAAATTTAGTGCCTACTATGTGCCAGGTACTGTGTTGCCCACGAAGCTCACACTTGAGGGAAGAGGTAATGTGTAGATGAAAATGTCAGCTACAGTGATATGTTCTAGGTGGTGGAGCAAGCAGCAGAAATGAGCTGTTTTGGGAACATGAGTGCAAAACTGATAGGTAAGTGGATAGAGTTAGCAAGGCAAGAGGTTAGGTTCCTGGCCTTGTCCCTTCTGGCTGTAATTGCTTGCTTTCTTTTGTCCCTTTTTTCTAACTTCAGAAAAAGAAGCAAAAAAAGTTGAGGGATTTGATACAGTTCAGAAGCCAAGTTATTATATTAGACTGGGATCCCTGTCTACCAAGCTCCGCTCACGTGCCTATCAGCAGGCTCTCAACAGGGTTAAAGAAGCTAAGCAAAAAAGCCAAGAGACTATTTCTCAGCTCCATTCCACTGTTAACCTGGTGAGTCACACTTTAAAGGTATATATGCTGTGAGTTCATTTATCTTGAGGGATAAGAGTAAATATGATTATGAAATCCACGGGTTTTTTAATGACTTATGAACAATCTATGCCATAAAGACATAGGTGAAGAGTATACAGACACAGGAAAGTGTAAACAGCTGAAATATATGAGGCAATGTTAATCTTACTCTGAGGGTCAAACAAATGCCTCTTCTGTGCCTCACACTGCCAAAGTTTGATGATGAGGGCAATGGAGGTGTACTTTTACACTTCTGGAGGTTTCAAAAGGACTGTTCTAGAAAAGTTACAGACACACCTATGCCTCAAGCAGTTTTACTTGTAGAAATTTATTTTACAGATAATATATTTGATTAGAGTTTCAAAAGACTAAACAATAGCTATCAGCTAATGGGGAAATAACTAAGTTAATACATCACAAAAGATGATTGTGTAGCCATTAAAGATCATGAGGTTGCAGAAGAGTATGTGTTGTACTGCCAGTGGAAACCAGCCTCTTCTTGGAAAGGGAAATAGGTGACTGGCAACAAGGAAGAGGAACTTAGAATTCCTTTTCTTCTTGTAATATTTACATTTTACACATACACATACTACATTTGAGTTGCCTGTGCTAAACTCAATATTTAGAGATGTAGTTTAATAGTTAACTAGAGGTAGTAAGGAACTATGACTACCCTGGTGACTTACACATACTGACAAAAAATAACAATGATAGCAGGTGTAGCTCTGCCTAAACTTACAGAAATTCTTGGTTTTTATGTTATCATTGTAGATTTAAGAACAGGCTAATATGAATGTCCTACTAGTGTGTTTGTTTTATTTCAATGTGTTCCAGATTGAATTTGCCAGGAAGAATATGCATAGTGCCAACCAGAAAATTCAGGGTGCTCAGGATAAGTTCTATCTCTCCTGGGTGGAGTGGAAGAGAAGCATTGTCCATGATGATACAGATGAATCCCACTGTGCTGAAGTAAGATGACTGGGACAGGGCCACCCATTAGAGTTTCTGAAGCTGTTTTTAAAAGACTTTTCCTGTCAATTTTCCCATTATTCCTCTTTGAATACTCTATCAAATGTTTGAACATTACTGTGTATATAGGTTGCTTGTAATGTGACCGAAAAGCAAACCTAACAACTTACAGGGATATCAGGATACCGCCAATTGAGAAACATGAGCCTTGCTTTCATAATGGGTGCAGACTAACAAGTGATACAGGCATTTTTATTAGAGTTTTTTGACAGCATAAATAGAGGTGCTATAAGAATGTCATAGGATATAATAGGAAGGATCATATGATAGTAGGAAAGGTGAGTGAGGATGGGTGAGTCACATGGCTTCTGGGAAGAGATGAATGCTAAGCTGAGACTTAATGGGTAAATAAACTAGGTGAAAGGGCAACAAGGAGATTAATGCTCAAGACAGACAAAAGAGCATGTTGTAGTCCTAGGAGCTAGTATGCATACTTACGAAATGTGAATAATACTGAATTCAGAGTTGTTATGAGGGTTTTTAAAAGTCAGAGAATCTATGTTATGTGGTGGACACATAAACCAGCTTACTATAATTGAACTAATTCATATATAGCACTGTTGGACCTACTGTTTATTTTTAAATTTGTTTTATTTTTAGCACATTGAGTCACGTACTCTTGCTATTGCCCGCAACCTGACTCAGCAGCTCCAGACCACGTGCTGTACCCTCCTGTCCGACATGCAGGGTTTACCACAGAACATCCAAGATCAGGCCAGTCACGTGGGGATGATGGCTGGCGACATCTACTCAGTGTTCCGCGATGCTGCCTCCTTTAAGGAAGTGTCTGACAGCCTTCTCACTTCTAGCAAGGGGCAGCTGCAGAAAATGAAGGAGTCTTTAGATGATGTGATGGATTATCTTGTTAACAACACGCCCCTCAACTGGCTGGTAGGTCCCTTTTATCCTCAGCTGACTGAGTCTCAGGATACTCAGGACCAAGGTGCAGGGACAGACACAGCTAGCTAGGAGGCCCAACAGCCTGAGCACAGGACACATTAAACCTGTCCTTGTCGCCAGTGCATGTTGCAGCCGGCCAGATGATACCTTCTGTTATGCCAAAATTAACCTGCTAGACAACTCTGATTTGGGAAGTAGCTTGCTAGAAAAAAGGTTCTCAGGTGTAGTCATTTCCAACTGAATTAAGAACTTCAAAGTTTCTGGCCTTTGATGAGTTCTGTTTATGGGCTGGTAAAAAAGAATGATAGATTGATCGGAGCATAACCAGAACTCAAAAAAATTCAGTGTATTTATGGTCTCTTTCTGATAACACTGTTGCTGTCTGTTTATGTTGAATAAAAACACCTTCATGTGGCCTGTGGTATAAACTGGTGTCGGCTCCAGTATGGTATGAGCAGGCCTCCTCGCTGGTTTGTCTCACATTGCATGCTTGTGCAACTTCAGTTTTTTATTTTCCATAAAGGAATGCCCCTTGATGAATTCAATAAAATTAATTGCAGAATATATGAATGTTATGCTTGTGTGTTCCATGTGCTTTGTGTGTTGCTTCCATAGAGCTGCTTGGTCTGTGTGATGGGGTATTAATGCACAGACATGAATTCCAGTTGGCCTGCTGGAGAATTTGGCAGGGTAATAAACATTACCAGGCTAGTGTTAAAAATGGAGTGTTTGATAGCAGATTTTAAACAAGTTAAAAGCTAATGATGTGTATGTAAGAATTTTATAAGGTGACAGGTGTTGCCTTCGTTTGCCCACTTATTGGGCCCCTGAAAGTGGGTTTTTAAGCCAATAGGAGGACCTACTCATGGCTGACTTCCTTCCTGAAAAGGAATCCAAACTGAAAAGAAGCCAGCGACTATTTCCACCAGTCTCCTGAAGAGGCAATAAGCATTTCTTAACAAGGGGCCATTGCAAGTGTGAGCCCTGCAGCAAGATTAGTCTGTGTTCAGACCCAGCTGGATTTAATTTACTGTGTTGTCACTGAGAAAAAGTCACTAACAGTTTTTGGTGAGATTCCTTTAGAAGAACGTGAAAGAATAATGAGAAGTAAAAGTCTTTGGACCCCCTGTTAGAAAAAGGTCCTTCTAACCTCCTGCCAAGGCTGTTCAGACTTGTAGCCCCCTCAATGTTGGCCAATTATTTTAAAAATAACATAAATCTCCTTATAACAAAAAAACAAATCTTAGAACTTAAGAAATAGAACTACATTTGACCCTTGAAAAACATAGGTTTGAACTGCACAGATGTACTTGTATGTGGATTTTTTTCAATAAATATATTGGAAAAAATTTTTAGATTTGTGACAATTCAAAAAAACATTTTCCCTTTTCTAGCGTACTCTATTGTAAGAATATAAAATACATAAAGTATGTGTCGATCAACTTTATCAGGCTTTTAGTTAACACTAGTAGTTAAGTTTTGGGGGAGTAAAAAGTTACACATGATTTTCAACTTTTTTGGGGGGTTCAGTGCCCCTAACCCCTATATTGTTCAAGGGTCAACTGTACATGCTTCTGCTTGTTGCTGATAGGCTAGCAATGCTACCTTACAGCAGAACCGAAGTCTAAGCCAAATTTGTCCCCACTTTCTACCCTGCTCCACCCCTTTTTCCCCCATGCAAACAAGGAAGCAGTATGGAACTTCACATGCACCCTTGGTGTGAATGAGCCCAGCAAAGCTTACAAAGATACACAAGTAAAATTTTGTAGATTCCTGGGTTCCCCCCAACCCCATAAGAATCTCGTTACTAGGTCTTGAAATGCAGTACCAGGTATCTGCACTTCTTAAAAGCATTCCCCAAACAACACAAATCATCCCTCATGATTTTACTGCAGGTGATCCACTGACCACACTTTGGGAAGCAAAGGAAATAGGAGACAAATGATTTTACCATGAAACAAAAATAAGGCTAGGGTTACCAGTAGTCCTTTCTCCAAACGAGACCATAAAGTGAGTCTCCATAAATGTGGCTCAAAAAGTCTTATTTCAAGAACACCTACTCTTGATATACCTGCTCAAATGAAACAAACATACAGGAGCTAACATTTACTAGTTGAATGTTGTGCAATGGATACCAAATATCACTTTAATTTGTGATCAGTGCTAACCTGCTCTCTAGGCTGAGCATTCTAACCACTTCCATAGTTCTTGTTAGCCAAGGGCAGAGCAGAGGGGTACAAGACAGGGTTCTTACCGTAGGGCTGGGGATGTGCACCACCCTGCCCAGCAGTACCAAATTTTTCAGGTAAAGGCTAAAGAGACAGTTAAGCAGAACAAAGATGCTCCTGGTCCTCGCTTTTAAGCACATAATCAAGCTATATATACAATCTATTAAGACTGGTGAGAGGTTTCTGGTAAAATCAAACTCTCGATTGGGTTAGTCTCATGTATTTGGTATTAGAGGTAATCATTACCTCCTGCATGATTCTTTTATAGCCCTGTATTTTAGAATTACTTTTATACAAACAAAACTTTTCATTTTTCTTTTCTCTTCATTAGTTCAGTTCATTAGCTCTATTCATTCTCTATTTCAAAATCAGTTTTCCTAATTCTTTGCTGAGATTATAAGCACTGCATGCACACTCAACTTTACCATCCCTACAGATGGTGTTTTTATTTCTGTAGTAGCCACACCTATCCAGGGCCCCTGGCTACCTCTAGCGTGTACCTTTATGCAAATTAGAAAATGGCATGTTATCCTCAATGTGTGTGGTGTCACCTTCTGTAAAGTTGTCATAATAAATCTGCAAAGCAATGAATTTTATGATATGGAAGGAGACCCATGTCTTGTATGGTGCAAAAGGTACTCAGGGTTCCTGGAATCCTAGCATGGCCATTAGGGTTTTCTTGAAAAGAATGTGTTGCTGGTTTCTTGTCCTTTTAGGGAGGGACTATGGTTATTTCTTAAAAAAATTTTTTTTTATTAAGGCATTATTGATATACACTCTTATGAAGGTTTCACATGAAAAAACAATGTGGTGACTACTTTTACCCATGTTATCAAGTCCCCACCCATACCCCAATGCAGTCACTGTCCATCAGTGTAGTAAGATGACACAGATTCACTGTTGGCCTTCTCTGTGTTACTCTGTTTTCCCCTTAACCCCCACACCATGTGTGCTAAACATAATACCCCTCAATTCCCTTCTCCCTTCCTCCCCACACCTCTCCCCTTTGGTAACCACTAATCCCTTCTTGGAATCTGTGAGTGCTGCTATTTTGTTCCTTCAAATTTTCTGCACTGTTATACTCCACAAATGAGGGAAATCATTTGGCACTTGTTTTTCTCCACCTGGCTTATTTCACTGAGCATAATACCCTCTAGCTCCATCCATGTTGTTGCAAATGGTAGGATTTGTTGTCTTCTATGGCTGAATAATATTCCATTGTGTATATGTACCACCTCTTCTTTATCCATTCATCTACTGATAGACACTTAGGTTGCTTCCATTTCTTGTCTATTGTAAATAGTGCTGTGATAAACATAGGGGTGCATATGTCTTTTTGAAACTGGGCTGCTGCATTCTTAGGGTAAATTCCTAGGAGTGGGATTCCTGGGTCAAATGGTATTTCTATTTTGAGGTTTTTGAGGAACCTCCATACTGCTTTCCACAATGGTTGAACTAATTTGCATTCCCACCAGCAGTGTAGGAGGGTTCCCGTTTCTCCACATCCTCGCCAACATTTGTTGTTTATCTTTTGGATGGTGGCCATCCTTACTGGTGTGAGGTGATATCACTGTGGTTTCAATTTGCATTTCTCTGATGATTAGTGATGTGGAGCATCTTTTCATGTGCCTGTTGGCCATCTGAATTTCTTCTTTGGAGAAGTGTCTGTTCAGATCCTCTGCCCATTTTTTAATTGTATTATTTTGTCTTTGTTGAGGTGCGTGAGCTCCTTATATATTTTGGATGTCAACCCCTTATTGGATATGTCATTTATGAATATATTCTCCCATACGGTAGGATGCCTTTTCGTTCTACTGATGGTGTCCTTTGCCATACAGAAGTTTTTTAGTTTGATGTAGTCCCATGTGTTCATTTTTGCTTTTGTGCCCCTTGCTCGAGGAGATGCATGCAGGAAGAAGTTGCTCATGCTTATATTCAGGAGATTTTTGCCTATGTTGTCTTCTAAGAGTTTTATGGTTTCATGACTTACATTCAGGTCCTTGATCCATTTCAAGTGTACTTTTATGTATGGGGTTAAACAATAATCCAGTTTCATTCTCTTGCATGTAGCTGTCCAGTTTTGCCAACACCAGTTGTTGAAGACCCTGTCATTTTCCCATTGTATGTCATGGCTCCTTTATCATATAATAACTGACCATATATGCTTGAGTTTATATCAGGGCTCTCTAGTCTGTTCCGTTGGTCTATGGATCTGTTCTGGTGCCAGTACCAAATTGTCTTGATTACTGTGGCTTTGTAGTAGAGCTTGAAGTTGGGGAGCATAATCCCCCCAGCTTTACTCTTCCTTCTCAGGATTGCTTTGGCTGTTCTGGGTCTTTGTAGTTCCATATGAATTTTAGAACGATTTGCATTGAAGAATGCACTTGGTATTTTGATAGGAATTGCATTAAATCTGTAGATTGTTTTAGGTGGGATGGCCATTTTGACAATATTAATTCTTCCTATTCATGAGCATGGGGTGTTTCCATTTATTGGTATCTTCTTTAATTTCTGTCATGAGTTTCTTGTAGTTTTCAGAGTAAAGGTCTGTCACTTCCTTGGTTAGGTTTACTTCTAGGTATTTTATTCTTTTGGATGCAATTGTGAATGGAATTGTTTTCCTGATTTCTCTTTCTGCTAGTTCGTTGTTAGTATATAGGAATGCCACTGATTTCTGTGTATTAATTTTGTATCCTGCAAAACTGCTGAATTCAGATATTAGATCTAGTAGTTTTGGAGTGGATTCTTTAGTGTTTTTTATGTACAATATCATGTCATCTGCAAATAGTGAAAATTTGCATTCTTCTGTACCATTCTTCCGTACTATGCCTTTTATTTCTTTGTGTTGTCTGATTGCCATGGCTAGGACCTCCAGTACTATGTTGTGTAGAAGTGGGGAGAGTGGGCATCCTTGTCTTGTTCCCAATCTTAAAGGAAAAGCTTTCAACTTCTCACTGTTAAGTATGATGTTCGCTGTGGGTTTGTCATATATGGCCTTTATTATGTTGAGGTACTTGCCCTCTCTACCCATTTTTTGAGAGTTTTATCATGAATCGGTGCTGAATTTTGTCAAATGCTTTTTCAGTATCTATGGAGATGATCATGTGGTTTTTGTCCTTCTTTTTGTTGATGTGGTGAATGATGTTGGAGGATTTTCGAATGTTGTACCATTCTTGCATCCCTGGAATAAATCCTACTTGATCATGATGGATGATCTTTTTGATGTATTTTTTAATTCAGTTTGCTAATATTTTGTTGAGTATTTTTGCATCTATGGTTCATCAGGAATATTGGTCTGTAATTTTCTTTTTTTGTGGTGTCTTTGCCTGGTTTTAGTATTAGAATGATGCTGGCCTCGTAGAATGAGTTTGGAAGTGTTCCCTCTTCTTCTACTTCTTGGAAAACTTTAAGGAGGATGGGTGTTAAGGCTTCACTAAATGTTTGGTAAAATAATGGTTATATCTTCTTATTGGATTGACCCTTTTATCATTATGTAATGTCCTTCTTTGTCTCTTGTGACTTTCTTTGTTTTGAAGTCTATTTTGTCTGATACAAGTACTGCAACTCCTACTTTTTCTCCCTATTAGTTGCATGAAATATCTTTTTCCATCCCTTCACTTTTAGTCTGTGTATGTCTTTGGGTTTACCGTGAGTCTCTTGTAGACAGCATATAGATGGGTCTTGTTTTTTAATCCATTCAGTGACTCTGTGTCTTTTGATTGGTGCATTAAAACCATTTACATTTAGGGTGATTATCGATAGGTATGTACTTATTGCCATTGCAGGGTTTAGATTCGTTGTTAGCAAAGGTTCAAGGTTAACTTCCTTACTATCTAAGAGTCTAACTTAACTCACTTAATATGCTATCACAAACATAATCTAAAGGTTCTTTTTTTCTCCTTTTTCTTCCTCCTCCATTCTTTTTATATTAGGTATCATATTCTGTACTCTTTGTCTATCCCTTGATTGACTTTGGGACTGGTTGATTTAATTTCTCATTTGCTTAGTAATTAAGTGTTCTACTTTCTTTACTGTGGTTTTATTACCTCTGGTGATAGCTATTAAACCTTAGGAACACTTCCGTCTATAGCAGTCCTTCCAAAATACACTGTAGAGACAGTTTGTGGGAGGTAAATTCTCTAAGCTTTTACTTCTCTGGAAATTGTTTAATCCCTCCTTCAAATTTAAATGATAATCTTGCCGGATAAAGTATCCTTGGTTTGAAGCCCTTCTGCTTCATTGCATTAAATACATCACGCCACTCCCTTGTTGCCTATAAGGTTTCTGCTGAGAAGTCTGATTATCGTTTCATGGGCTTTCCTTTGTATGTGATCTTATTTCTCTCTCTTGCTGCTTTTAATAGTCTGTCCCTACCCTTGATCTTTGCCATTTTAATTACTATATGTCTTGATGTTGTCTTCCTTGAGTCCCTTGTTTGTGAGATCTGTGCACCTCCATGGCCTGAGAGACTATCTCCTCCCCCAGATTGGTGACATTTTCAGCAATTACCTCCTCAAAGACACTTTCTATCCCTTTCTCTCTCTTCTTTTTCTTCTGGTACCCCTATAATGCAAATATTGTTCTGTTTGGATTGGTCACACAGTTCTCTCGATATTCTTTCATTTGTAGAGATCCTTTTTCTCTCTCTGACTCAGCTTCTTTGTATTCCTCTTGTCTAATTTCTATTTCATTTATTGTCTCCTTCACACTATCTAATCTGCTTTTAAAACTTTCCATTGTATGTTTCATTTCTGATACTGTGTTCCATAATGATTGGATCTCCAACCAGAATTCATCCCTGAGTTCTTGAATATTTTTCTGTACCTGTATGATCATGTTAATGATTTTTATTTTCAAATCCCTTTCAGGCTGATTCATGAGGTGTATTTGATTTGAATTTTTCTCAGGGGTTGTATTCATAATTTTAGTTGGAACCAGGTTCCTTTGGTGTTTCATATTTGTATATGGTGCCCTCTAGTGCCCAGAAGCTCTACTCTCTGGAGCTGCTCAGCCCCTGAAGCAATGTCAGGGGTCACAGGGAGTGGTTTTGGTGCCTGTGAGGAGGAAAGAGCTGTTTCCTGCTTCCCGGCTGCTATGCCTGTCTCCACTGCCAGAACCAGTGGGCTAGCACAGAGATTTAAGCCTCTATGCTTTGCGTTTGTAGTTGCTGTAGATGGGGCTTCCCTCTGGCTCGCGTAATGCCAGGGTAGGGTTTGCCGGTTTGCGAGCCATGTGGGGCTGGCTGGAAGAAAGGCTCAGTAGGCTACGTATCATGGAGGGGTTCCTTTGAACTCTGTAGCCAGCCAGGGAGCTGGATCTCTTGAAGATCGTGAAAGTCCCCAACCTGCTTGGCAGAGTTCACCTCGACAATTTTGTCTACCTGTCCTTTCTCCTGAGCAGTAAGCTCTGTGCAATTCTTGCTCCTTTAGCAGCCCTCTTACTGTTAGGAAGTCTCTCAGACTGTCCACCTTTCTTTTGTCCCAGAGCAGCCAGATACGGAATCCTGCTTTCCACAAGCAGCTGGAATCTCAGTCTTTTCAGGTATTCTGCCTATCTTAGCTTTCTAATCCCCTAATTATGAGAGTACCATGAAAACACCATGAATGTAGGTTTGTGCTCCCAGATCAGATCTCCAGAGTTAGGTATTCAGAAGTCCCAGGCCTCCACTCCGTCCCTGCTCTGTTTATCTTCCTCCTGGTGGTGAGCTCTAGCGGGGTAAGGGCTTTGGTCCTGCCGGGCCACGGCTTTGGTACATTACCATGTTCCGTGAGGTTTATTCTTTTCTCCAGGTGTATGCAGTCTGGTGCAGTCCTCTTTCCTGTTGCTCTTTCTGGATTAGTTGTATTAATTATATTTTCGTATTATATGCGGTTTTAGGAGGAAGCCTGTGTCTCACCTCTCACACTGCCATCTTTAATCCCTATGGTTATTTCATTAGTTTCACACTTAGCATCTGACTCAGATTGGCCTCCACCCCTGAGGG
The DNA here is from genome assembly GCA_029783875.1 of Phataginus tricuspis. Classification (NCBI taxonomy): domain Eukaryota; kingdom Metazoa; phylum Chordata; class Mammalia; order Pholidota; family Manidae; genus Phataginus; species Phataginus tricuspis. Next base: position 50,912,696 of record JAQQAC010002172.1, read on the forward strand.
ACAATCTCAACAAGAGACTCCTTACACTCTTTCAATGGTCCAGACTATACCTATTCATGTCAAAGAAAAAGGGATTTGTTTTATAAACCTGTAAAATGATTTCTCTTGTTCCACATTTCTAAAAACCCTGTGAAGACACAGCTACTATATTTTGCATTAAACTTGCCATGGTAACTTGATAGACTGTGGCTACCTCTCAGCTGCCATGCCTTCCCGTACAGTTCCCAAGTAGATAGCCAAGAAAATAGTGGAAATTTAGACACTCTTAACCAGTCTGGATATATAGAAGATGAATGATTCATTTGGCTTTCCTAAATCGTCTCAGGTACTGGAGGTACTTGTTTTGGTAGTCATAGACAATTTTCTCCGAAAGCTCTCCAACCTTCTGCAACTCTTCTTTAGGCCAGCAGTTATCTGGTCTATAGGTGTCTTTGGAAGTGTGTGTGTGTGTGTGTGTGTGTGTGTGTGTGTTATTAATGAGAATAAAAGCTAGTTTCATATGACTTTTATTCTTTACCTGCCACCCAATTGGTTAGGTATTTCCTCCCTTGAAAGGTAAGGAAATAGGTTAAAAAGAGGTAAGTTGCAGACTGGCAATTTAGCCCAGTGTCTTACTGATGTCAAAGAGTATGTATTTTTTTTCTGTTTTAGCACTCTAGCCTTCTGACAGGAGAAAACTGCAGCTTGGCTTCCTTGTTTAGAGCCCAGAAAAATCTCTCAGCTTATATATTCTTGTGTTGTAGCTTCCTGTTCTACTTTATATTTATTAAAAACAAATAAAATGACATTTAATAGAAATATTTCAGAAAAGAGGGCTAAGCATACATTATTAAATCTTCACCCCTACTAGAGTGATTCCTATCTGTCAACATAGAAAGAAGTTACAGAATCATTTACTATAGTCTCCATGCTGTACTACTATCCCTGTGACTGACTTATATTATGATTGAGAATTTTTGTGCCCTTTTATCCCCCTCACCCTCCTCATCCATCTACTCCAACCCTTCCTCCATGGTAACCACCCGTCACTTCTCAGTGTCTATGAGTCTTCTGCTGTTTTGTTCATTCTGTTTTGCTTTGTTTTTATATTCCACAAATAAGTGAAATCATATAATATTTGTCTTTCTCCTGGCTTATTTCACTGAGCATAATACCCTCTGGATCCAACCATATTGTTGCAAATAGCAGGGTTTTTTATGGCTGAATAATATTCCATTGTGTATATGTACCACATCTTCTTTATCCATTTATCTAGTGATGGAAACTTAGGTTGCTTTCGTATCTTGGCTATTGTAAGTAATGCAGCAATAAACATAGGGGTGCACGTATCTTTTCAAATCATGGGTTTTGTTTTCTTCAGGTAAATTCCTTGAAGTGGAAGTACTGGGCCAAACAGTATTTCTACTTTTAGTTTTTTGAGGAAACTCCATACTGCTTTCCACAGCAATTGCACCAATTCACATTCCCACCAACAGTGTAGTAATATTCACATTTCTCCACATCCTCACCAACACCAACACTTGTTAATTTCTTGTCATTTGGATAGTGGCTATTCTGTCTGGGGTGAGGTGATACCTCACTGTGATTTTGATTTTCATTTCTCTGGTGATTAGCTACGTAGAGCATCTTTTCATGTGCTTGTTGGCCATCTGTATTTCTTCCTTGGAGAAATGTTCAGAGCCCCCTCCTATTTTCTAATCTGGTTATTTGTTTTTTGGGTGTTGAGGCATGTGAGTTCTTTATATATTTTGGATGTTAACAGCCTATTGGATGAATCATTTATGAAAATATTCTCCCATACCGTAGGTTGCCTTTTTGTTCTGCTGCTGGTGTTCTTTGCTGTACAGAAGATTTTCGTTTGATGTAGTCCCACTTGTTCATTTTTTTTCTCTTCCCCAAGGAGATGTGTCCAGAAAAAATTGCTAATATTTATGTTCAAGAGATATTTGCCTTTGTTTTCTTCTAAGGGTTTTATGGTTTCATGACTTATATTCAGGTCCTTGATCCATTTTGAGTTTACTTTTGTGTATGGAGTTAGACAATAACCAATTTCATTCTCTTGCATATAGCTGTTCTGTTTTCCCAGCAACAGTTATTGAAGGGGCTGTCTTTTTCCCATTGTATGTTATGGCTCCTATGTCATATACTAATTGACCATAGATGTGTGAGTTAACATCTGGGATCTCTATTCTGTTCCATTGATCTCTGGGTCTTTTCTTGTGCCAGTACCAAATTGTTTTGATTACTGTAGCTTTGTAGTAGAGCCTGAAGTCATGGAGCATAATCTCTCCAGCTTTGTTCTTTTTTTTTCAGGATTGCTTTGGCTATTTGGGGTCTTTTGTGGTTCCATATAAATTTTAGAACTATTTGCTCTAGTTTGTTGAAGAATGCCATTGGTATTTTGATAAGGATTGCATTGAAACTGTAGATTGCTTTAGGCAGGATGGCCATTTTGATCATATTAAGTCTTCCTATCCATGAGCACAGGTTGTATTTCCATTTATTGGTATTTTCTTTAATTTCTCTCAAGAGTTCTCTTGTAGTTTTCAGGTATAGATCTTTCACTTCCTTGGGTAGGTTTATTCCTAGGTATTTTATTCTTTTGGATGCAATTGTGAATGGAATTGTTTTCCTGATTTCACTTTCTGCTAGTTCATTGTTAGTATATAGGCATGCAATAGATTTCTGTGTACTGATTTCTTATCCTGCAACTTTACTGAATTCAGTTATTAGTTCTAGTAATTTTGGGTGGATTCTTTAGTTTTTTTTTTATGTACGATATCATGTCATCTGCAAACAGTGACAGTTTAACTTCTTCCTTGCCAATTTGGATGCCTTTTATCTCTTGTGTTGTCTAATTGCCACGGCTAGTATCTCCAGCACACTATGTTGAGTAATAGTTGAGCACCTTGGCTTTTAGGGAAAAGCAAAATAGGGACCGCAAACTTCAAGATAAAGGGACAAAGAACAAAGCAAGATTATGTCTTTTTGTTTATTTAAAAATTTTTTTACTTTGGTAAAATATGCATAGGGTTAAATTTACCTGTTTAGCTATTCTTAAGTATACAATTCACTGATATTAAGTCTATTACAGTATTGTACAACCATCATCACTGTCCATTTCTGGAACTTTATCATCATCCCAAGCATAATCTCTGTTGTACCCATTAAACAAGAACTCCTCATCCCCCATTCCCTTTCTCTCTTTTTTTGATACATTTGTTATTGTAGTTTTTTTGCCTCTGTTATGTAATAAGCTAATTTTCTTTCTCTTCCATCAAGATTCCAGCCTTTAATAATTTATTATGTAATACTAATTTTCTGCTTCTAATCTGCTGTTGGCTGAGAAACATTACTTAGTTTATTAAAATTGTATGTAAAGTAAGAGTTAATAGAACTTCTTATCCCTAAAAGCCTTTTCTCTGCAGAGAAGAACTAGGACTTTGTAATAGCTACTTCAACTTTTAAAAGACCTTTGCTTCCTTAGTTCCTAGACATTCCCAAAGGGTTTATATTAATGAGAGTCCAACTTATGGAAAAGTGGTGTATTATTGTTTTAAAGGCAATGATAGATTAATAGACAAATACCTAGAAGTGCCTTTTGTCTTGTGTTTTGAAAAAAGCTTTCATTTAATAAGTTCTACAACTAGTTGGTTTCCTTTTAAGGAGAAGTTTGTTTAAAGCTTTTACAATATGAGTGATTGTGGGACTAAGACCATAAACACCTCAGAGAGCACAGCTATCAACAAAGTAAGGTTCATTCACAGTCATAATTAATGTCTCCATGAAGTCATCTGGGCTTGACAGCTCACATCATTAGTGTTTGTTTTAATATCCAAGATTCTTCTTTTACAGGTATTTGATTTCACTACCCTAGACCTGACATCGGAGACTGATGAAATTCCAGACATTTTAGCTTTGGAAGAGGAGCATGGATCACATCATTCACATGCTAACAGCCCTGAGTCCTCTCAGGGCAAAATGTTGAATAACTAATAGCAAAATACTCCCTTCTGCTGAATACACAATTTTTATCACTTTAAACTTCATGTTTGTCATGTGTTTATTTTTGTGGCTTTGAGGATTAATCTATTGTTAGTTAATCTATTTATTGGCTATTTGGTCTTAATTGTAATGAAACTCTGATCGATCTAAACTTTTGTAAGAGAACCTAGCACTGTATCATATATCATTTTATGTAATTCTTCAAAGTTTAATCATTGAAATGCCTATAATAAAATATTGGGCTGTATAATCTTAAATCAGAGTGATTTATTTTATTTTTTTTTACTGACGTAGTGGACTTTTTTTTTTGCCTCCCAGGATTCATTCCTCCTTCTGGTAATAACACCCTCATGTCTTTTGGGGGAGGGGAGGTAGTCTTGGTGTGTCTGCTGATGAAGGTTTCTTTGCTTTCCTCTAGTCTAGGAGTGGGCATATGACTAAAAGTAGCAACTGGGAGGAAGCATATCATGATGGGTAAAGGTTCAGATTCTGGGTTTTAATATTGGTTCTACCACTTACTAGTTGTGTGACTTTAAACAAGTTACTTAATTTCTCTGTATCTCGATTTTCTCATATGTAAAATGGGGATAATTGTAGGTTTGTTATGAAAAAAAATTTAACATTTGAAAACTTTAGAGTAATGCCTGGCATGGAGCAACAATAAATAAGTATTAGTTAAGAAAAGTGGAGAAACAAATGGCCAATCTAGTAGCAGTGAGCAACCCTAGTGTCCAGATGATAGTTTTGAAATACCTTTTTCCATTAAAATAAATCATAACTTCATAGAGAAAAATTCCAGGTCTGAGGTAAAGAGTGTACAAAGTGAGCCTTGAACTTTTTGCTATTGCAAAAAGAAAGTACGTTTGAAAAGGTTCCCATTTATGAAAGATAGGACAATTTGAACTTCAATAAGGATAATGACTGCAATAGGTTGGACCTCATCAAATGTGAATCCCATTAAATATCCAAATATATCATTACATATATAAACAGCCTAACTGATCACCTTCAGGGGATGATAGCAAACCAATTAATTATCTTGAGAACTGGTAAATAAATGGAAAGAATCAAGAATTTATCCTTCCTTATATCTTTACCACTAGGTAAACAAACAGTAAACAAGGGAAAATTTCTCTCATAAAATTCCCACTAACAAATGAAAAAGAAATGATATTTTCATTTGAACTGCTATAACAGATTACTTTAGAATGTGTGGTGTAAATAACAAACATTTATTTCTCATGTTTTTGGAAGTTGGAAGTTTGAGATCAGGGTGCCAGCCAGCATGACTGGGTTTTAGTGAGGGTCTGTTTCAGGCTGCAGAAAGTGAACTTCTCTTTGTATACTTACATGATAGAAAGAAAGAGGAAGCAAGCTCTTTTATAAGGGCACCAATCCCAGTCGTGTGGGCTCCACCCTTATAATCTTGTTTAATACTAACTACCTCCCAAAGGTCCCATCTTTTAATACTGTCACATTGAGGAGCAGGGTTTCAACATAGAATTTTGAGGGGACACAAACATTCAGTCCAAAACACATAATAAATTAGAATTTCAACATATTGCAATCCCCAGTGAATTAGTGTATCTAGGTGTTTAGCACTGATGCCTGTTAATGGCGTAAATAGAGATATTATGTACTGCCTACTTCCTGATGAAAGAGCATATACCAACCATCATCCAGTCTTCTCCAAAGGATCATACCTGAGTCTGATCAGTCCTCTGGATCCAGGTGCCAATTTGAAGGAAATGCAGAGTATAGGGGCAGTGGAAGATGTTGGACTGCACCATAAAGATGTAATCAGTAAAACCGAGGCTATGGGAAAATATTCAGGTCAAATAACCCCAGTTCTTCACCAGATAAATTTTAAGAAGAAGGGGGTGGGGTGCATAGAGGAAAACCTGTGTATGAAATTAAATAATTAAAAAAAAAACAGAGGAAAGACTAAAAACAAAAAAAGGCAAGACAAAAAAAAAAGGGCAAGACTATAGGAAAGCACATTTGGGTGGTAAAACTACAAGACATTGCAAGGCAATGATTACTACAAAAGCAAGAATGGTGGTTCCTATTTGGGAAAGGAGGGGATTTTCAGATGGCTGGAAAAGTTTTATTTCTTGTCCAGGGTGGTAATTACATAATATATTAAACTGTTTTTAAAAAGTTAATTGCACTTGCCTGGGATATAAATCTTGAGTGGAGTGGCACAGGGGCCTGTCATTTCCTGAAACTTATCCTCTGGCCTTTATGCTATTTAGTACACATCTATTAAAAGTCCTTTAGAGTCAGTTTTGCTGCTTATAACCAAAGAATGCTAGCCAATACAAGTGGTCTTGGCAAGTTACCAATGTTGGTGGGGTGGGTATAGTAGATTTTTTGAAGACGTTTTGCTATAATAAGAAATGGAATGGTATCAGAAAGACATTGAGGTCAAAGGATTTTTTGTTTTAATGACAGAAGATAACTATGGCAGGTTTGCTGTTGGGAAGAGCAGACGATGTAGGAGGGAGTACAGGACAAATGCTGGAGCAAACTCCTTGAGTACAAGAAAAGGAATATAATCCATCAAACAAGTGAAAGAACTGCTTTTAGGTAGGCACACCTTGGTTCACCCAGATTAACAAGAGAAGGAAGACTATATGGACAAAGATGTAGGCAGGTGGGTAAATTGTTGATGGTAGTTCTTTTCTGGAAGAGCCTATTAACTAAGAACAAAAATCATTAAGAGTAAGGAGGGGAAAGGACAGATTGGAAGTTTAAGGGAGGGAAGAAGGTATGTATTATTGTGTGGAGAGTTAGGTTATAGCATAGCGTGAAGAGGGCAGGCCTAAGAGCTCACTTCAGTTATCGTCAATTTTGAGTGACACTGGACATCACAATTGTATTTAGCTCCTAAACTGAAAGTGTGGATTAGGCAGAGAACTGGATTTAATGCGGATCTGGGTTCTGCCAGATAAATCTGGCAAAGGGAGAAAGGGGCCAGATAGCTGAGAAGAGGCCAAGGAACTGGGTAGCCCTGGCCTTGGAAAGGTCACCTACATGGATACTGGAATTAGCAAAAACTATCCCAGGAGTAACGTTGGAGAGACAGAGAATTAAATGCTAAAATTTCTCAGAAGAAGGTCCAGCAACTTGATCTTAAACATGACCTCAACGAGGACGAGTTGTGTGGGTGATAGCATAAACTTCAAAGGAGCTGGTTTTAGTGAGGCAATTATCGCCAGAGGGGGCAATGAGAAGTAGGTTATCTCACCCCTCACCTCATTTACAGGCCCTGTTGTGTATGGGTTGTGGGAGAAAAAACAATCATCAATGGAGGGCTGCAGGGGGAACCTGTAAGCTTAGCAGGGGGCTAGATTTCTTAGTGCAAAAAGATGAAAGAAACATTCAGCATTTGAGTGCACAGATTTTATTATCATAGACTTGGGGCTCAGAAATTAGGTGACTTGTTCGTGGCCACTCAGCTAGTGAGAATGGCTGAAAATTGAACACAGTACTTTTTCTACTACACTGAGCCCCAGTCCTCCACGTACAGCTTTTATCTGACGAAATAAGCACAACAACAAAAGGAACTGCAAAGGGCTTACAAAGTGCGAAGCCCGTGATCAAGACACTGCTTGTGGATACGCAAGCGCAAGAAGTCGCTGGCTGCGCAAAGCGCGCTGGGTCTTGCAGTTTCTCCGCGGGGCGTGATGGGAGGGGCCTGAGAGGACGCATTGCATGGCGGGAGATGCAGTCTTGTCATGGAGATGCCCCGGAAGTCCCTCCTCCTCTGGGAGCTCTGAGAGGCGGTGGATACCGCTCTTCCGGAAGTATGAGGTCGCTGTTTTTGGCGCCTTCTTTTAGACAGCTATGGAGTACTAACAATAGAGGCTCCATTTCCCTGAGACTTTTTGGCCGTTTGAGTTAAAATGGCTCCGGGCGAAAGAGGAGCCGGCGGTGGCAGAGGAGGGGCTGCTGCTGCCTCAGGTTGCCCCTAGGGAAGAGAGTCCGAGGACACCCGAATGGTTTGGGCCTGCGAAGATGAGCTTGCCTGGGGTCATCTCTTTCGAGAAGGAGCATCTCTGGATGTGTCTGCAGGCGCTCGGCTTCGAGCCAGGCCCGGCGGCCGTTGCCTGCGGGAAGATCGTGTCGCACATACACCTCGGAGTGTAAGGATGCCGGGGCGGCCGGGCGCGGGAGTCTGAGGCTGGACACGCTGGGGTGGCCCGCCCTTTCGCGGACCTCGCAGATTGATGAATCTAGTAGTCGAGCGATTACTGGGTGCTAGGCCCTGGCAACAAAGCACGTGTCCAGTGGTTAGACTTATCAGTTTCAAAACTATGCCGGGAACACTTCTTCGGAAAGTCTTTTTAGAGTCTGCATTTGGGGCAAAACTGGAGGAATAGCTTACTCCTGCTTTGGTGGTAATACTGAGTGGTCTGTGAAGTCGAGGGGAGAGTGGCGAGTTGGTAGTGGAAGGAAGGACATGGGAACAGTATGTGTAAACGGCCTTAGGACTCAAGGGAGCCTTTTCAAGGTGGTTGCTTTTTAGTTTACAATTTTTACTTTTTTAATTAAAAAGTCAACAAACTTGCGGGAAAAAAAAGAGAAGGGTAATAAGGTGAAAAGTAAAAGCCTTTTCTCTACTTTCCCCTTACGGTTATGATCGTAAGTCTAACTACTTTGTTTAATATTTCTGTGTTTTGACATACCAGTTTTAGACAGTATCATCTTTCCCACTATAGGCCATGAGAAGTTGGGAATACATAGGCTATCTCATATTCTCTTAAATCTTCTAGACTTTTGCAATTAATGTTATTTTTTTCTAGTGGCAAGCTTAGACCTCTATTTCTTGATGTATCGATCTCAAAAGTGTCTCCTGATTCCTTACTATGTAATTTCACAATGAAGATAGCTGTTATTTATCAGATAATTAGGTCACTTACACTTCCGTACTCTCCTCTGCTTTTTTCTTCTTGACGTTTTTTCAGCTGCATTATAACTTCTGTCAAGGTTTAGAGCTGTAATTAAGTTTTATTTGGTAACTTTGTTTAGCAGTTACTACTATTCTAAAAGTTGACAACCAGCTGATAGCATTTGTCAGTATGTATATATATATATATATTTGTCAGTACTCCATTTATCACACATGATTTGATGTTGCACAGTATTGGCAGGGAAGCTTAAAGCTTCAGGCCTCTACTGAGAGTGGTTTCCATTGCCCTTGCATCCTTCTCTCCAGTGTTTTAGCAATCTTACTTTACTCTGCTTTGGTTTATCCAACTGCAGTCTGCTTTCTGACTTTGAAAATTAGTTAAAATCTGTCAGTGTTGGTCTGGTGATGGCAGGTTTTTTTTTTTTTCTTTCTCCTTACACTGTCATAGACTTTACCTCTCCTGTTTTTAGAGTCATTTCTGTGGGTTATGGGAGGGAGCTACCATTTTGAAACAGATGTTACCTTTAAAATGATTTAAGCATGAAAGTGGCATGAAATTTAACTTAAAACATTAAAACATTTTTTTATTCACTTAAATTTATATATGGTAAAATTTGTTCTTTTTGGTGTGCTGCCCTATGGTTTTCTAGTTTCTGTGAGCATGTAGTTGCATAACTACTTTTCTTATAAGGTTGAACATAAATTTAACATATGATCCAGAAATTCCGTTCTGAGGTGTTTGCCCAAAAGACTTGCATTTTGGAAAAATCGTCCTGGGTGCATTACAGAGAATGGATTAGAGGGGGAGTCAGTTACATAGGCTTAAATTAAGGTGGCAATATGTGATTGGAAAGAAAAGGTGATTTCGTTCATTTGGTTATTTAGCAAATATTAATTGAATCCAGTATTGGGCCTGGGTATACAGTGGTGAGCAGAATAGATACAAACTTTTCCCTTACAGAGAACTTCAGTCTAGTGGGTGAACAGACCTTCAACAAATATCTTATTAAAAATTATCAGTGTCAAAGAGAACAGGATGCTATGTGAAAAGAATTACTGTTTTGAGATGATAAGATGGTGGGAACTTCATTTTTGTTTGCTGAGGAGTAGAAACATTCCAAGGACAAGAAGAGTTGTTTGACTTATGGATAAACATGGGAACTTTTAATGTTAACTTTTTTTTTCAGCTTAAGAAAATAGTTTTCTTTGTTCACGGGATTACTCATCTCTGTCATGCATCCCAGTGTCCCACAACCCCTTTCTTAATTGACTGCCCCCTAAACCCAGTTTCTTTTTGGAGTCTGAAAACAATTAATTACCTAAGAGAGCTATCTCTTCAGATCATTGTTGAAAATGTATTAAACATGAACTATCTCAGCTCCCTGTTCTAAATGTTAAGAATATTTTATATTAGCAGATGGAGAGAATATCCATAGGTATATTCTATTGTGTTCTAGTGAATTTTTGTTCCTTCTTTTAATGTCTTGAGACCTTTCCTTTTAGTTATTTGGTTCACTTGCTTTTAACTCCTTTGATACTTCAGTGGAAAACCATTCTCTTTTGCATCCACACAAATGACCTTTTTATACTCGAGTAATGGAGGAATGGTCTCATAATATTTTGTTCGTTAACTTTGACAGGTTATTTCTTTTATTTCTTGAGTGTAAACACACTTCTATTGGGATATATGTTCCACTTTTATCCCCTTCTTGCATATCCAGAGAACTTACATTGCTTTATTTTCCATACTAGTCTCCACACTTCACCGGGACTTTGGAAAATACTGATTATACCTCCATGCCAAGTGTGATTTGTTTTGCCTTGGAAATTGCCAAAATAAACCTTAAAATCCTGCAGGTGGGCCATGCAGCAGAACTGGTATCTGAAGTGGATCATATCTATCAGCCGGTTACTACCATAGCTGAAATTCAGAAAACTCTGCTTCCCTTGGCCCTGGCAATCCACAGAGTCTGAATTTTCCACTTCTTACCAGACACCTGCACAACCCCGGGAGTCTGGACAAAGGTGTGAGAAGCGGATATTGAGCGTAGAGCCATCAGTGTTGATGACCCTGACTCAGTGGCTGTCATGTTAACTCTTGATTCTTTATAGTTGTGTGACATTTCTTACAAGGCTTAGATTTTTTTGCTTAATTTTTATTGTTTACATATTCTATTTTTTTAGGCTTTGTTGTGATTGGTTAGGGAAATGAGGACAATAAAAACTGTAAGGGACTTGCTAGAATTACAGTATAAGATGGTCCTGAGAATAAAATGTAAGGGAGAAGACCCAGGACTCTGGGGTCTACATAATGAGAAAAATTAATTTGCCTTGACCCTTTGAAGAGAATGAAAATTTAATTTGTGTCAAACTCGTATACAGCTTTTGATGATGTTTAGTCATATTAACTACTTTCTTTGTTTTTTTTTCCCTGTTTAAACCACTAGGAACATGTTTGATAAGCTGAACCGTGATGCCTTTCATATAGTTTCTTATTTTTTGTTTGAAACATTGGACCAGTCTCTCACCAAAGAAGTTTTCAAGTAAGTAGAAGTTGTTTCATTTTCTCTTTGTAAGTAGTCATTCTCAAATTTGAAAAGGGACTATGCATTAATATAAGCAAGAATTTCAGCTTTGGCCTTTGTTATTTGGAATGGATGTCACAAAAGTCAGGTTTGCTTTTGTTTTATGAATTAGTTCCTAACATTCCTCATAGTCTTAATTATTAGACAAAACAATTAACTGGTACCAATCTATGTACTTAATTTTGCCTTACTCATTTATTTATTTGCTAATTACCTACTGCTTAACCTCTTCTTGTAGGTAGTGTTTCTTCTTTTGTCTATTTTTGCTTTCTGGGTCTCTGTAAATCCTTATTCTTGTCAAAGATACAGTAAAGTGTTAAGTGCTTTAGGCAAAAAACATTCCTGTTAAGTATAAGCCTATTATATACTGTTGAATATTAAATAGTTTAAGAAGGAGATTAAAATTTAAATACTAGCCTTGGTTCCAAGTTATTTTGCATATAATTTGGATGTCTTCTGTAAGGAAAAGTGTTCATATTTGTTCTGATATTTATATTGTGCCATTATCCTCTTATATAGAAAAGCAAGCCTATTGCTTAAGGCATTGTTTTTATTTTTGATAATTTATTCTTAATGTTTTGCTTTCAGTTAAAATGGTGAATGACTAGGAGAATGGGTATATTTGAAACAGGGTTTTCTCTGCCCAAATAAAAATAGATTTTCTGACTTTTTTTTTTCCTGATTACCATCAAAATACAACTTACTTTAAGCAATTCAGAAATTAAAGAAAAATGGAAAGAAGAAAGTACAAAAATTATCCCTAACCCCATCAACCAGAATACCACTGTTGACCTTCCAGGCTTTGAGTCTCTTTTCCTATGCATACTTAATTTTTGTCTATGAATATAGAATTTATGTTATGCCATTGAAATATAAAAAACATGGGGCCCTAAACAAATAATTATGCCTCAGAATAAAAATTTAGATGAAACTGATTATCAGGGGAAAGCAATAGGTAAACTTTAAAGTCTGTTATTTTTGACTAAACCTGAGGCAAAACCTTTTTTTTTAATAATTTTGTATCTTGTTTATCCACTAAACAGTAGCGCCCACTGACTATCAAATAGGTTATCTGTAGCAGTAAAAAGCTTTCATGTCACTCCTTCTCCTGTGCTCTTCAAGTGAACCATTTACATTTCTCTTTTTTCCCCCAATGTGAACATTCTAGTTTATTTATGCCATCTTTATGCATTAGTCCAGTGAATCATTGAGTATTGTCCTCTTTAGCTGACTTCCAGCAATTTTAATAGTGATTCTTTCCTTCCTTTAATATATGTATTCACTGAGTATTTGCTCTAAACAGAACTCAAGCCTAGATATTTATAAAGAAAAATACCTAATTTCTCACAGGTTGCTTCCTCTTTAGTTGAAATATACAAATGTTAGCCTTGGTTCATTTAACATTAATGTTTCTAGTATAGGAGATAAATTTTGTTTTTAAATTTTTCTGAGATTGTTATTTTGCTCATAATTCTAATGCTTTTGTTTTTGTTTTAAAGACTTTGTTGGCCTCCATTTGACCAAAAAAGTGATACTGAATTCCGGAAACATTGCTGTGAATGGTTAAAAAAGATTTCTGTAAGTATTCTTAAGTTTCTGTAAGCCTTAAGTTTCTGGAGGATGCAAACTTTGAGAACTTACTACATTAATTTTTTTCCCCTGCTTTATTGAGGTATAATTGTACATTAATTTTTTTAGAGGTGATTATCTTCTTAATGCTTTTATGCTAACAAAGCATAGTATAAGCAAGGAAATATTAATTAGAATGATTTTTTTTATGGTTTTTCATTGTGATGCTATATATTTCTAGGAAACCAGCTTGCTGGCTAGGTGCATTGGAAATAGAAATTTGAGTTCCTGCCAGTTTATATCACAGTTCTATTTAAAGAAAACTTTTGACCTTAGATGATTTTAGCTTGTGTTCCCAAATAGTATCAGTAATTGTGGCTATATATTGTAATTATTTTTGTGACCAAGTCCACCAAGAGTTTACAAAGATTCAAAAATTCAACTTCTGGCAAATGGAATAATCCTGATCAAACCCATTATGTTTAAAAAATAGTATGATGTAAATATAAAGATTATTGTTGAAAGGTTTTTCAAATCATCCTATTTCTTTTTTCCATAGGCTGAATGTGGGAGTAACTTTCCTCAAGTTGTTGGTTCACTATTTCTTTCTCCTGGGGGTCCTAAGTTTATTCATCTGATGTATCATTTTGCAAGATTCGTTGCGATAAAATATATAAAAACCCAATCTAAAAGTAAGTTAAGTTTTTTTTTTTTTTGGTATCATTAATCTACAGTTACATGTGCAATATTATGGTGATTAAACTACCCCCTTCATCAGGTCCCCCCCACCAACCCCATTACAGTCACTGTCTATCAGCGTAGTGAGATGCTGTAGAGTCACTACTTGTCTTCTCTGAGTTGTACAGCCCTCCCCGTGCCCCCCCTACCTTACGTCTGCTAATCGTAATACCCCTTTTACCCTCTTATCCCTCCCTTCCCACCCGTTTTCCCCAGTCCCTTTCCCTTTGGTAACTATTAGTCCGTTCTTGGGTTCTGTGAGTCTGCTGCTGTTTTGTTCCTTCAGTTTTTTTCTTTGTTCTTATACTCCACCTATGAGTGAAATCATTTGATACTTGTCTTTTTCGGCTTGGCTTATTTCACTGAGCATAATACCCTCTAGCTTCATTCATGTTGTTGCAAATGGTAGGATTTGTTTTCTTCTTATGGCTGAATAATATTCCATTGTGTATATGTACCACATCTTCTTAATCCATTCATCTACTGATGGACACTTAGGCTGCTTCCATTTCTTGGCTATTGTAAATAGTGCTGCAATAAACATAGGGGTGCATCTGTCTTTTTGAAACTGGGCTGCTGCTGTATTCGACATCCAAAATATACAAAGAACTCACGCACCTTAACAAACAAAAAGCAAATAACCCAATTAAGAAATGGGCACAGGACATGAATAGACACTTCTCTAAAGAAGAAATTCAGATGGCCAACAGGCACATGAAAAAATGCTCCACATCGCTAATCATCAGAGAAATGCAGATTAAAACCACAATGAGATATTACCTCACACCAGTGAGGATGGCCAACATCCAAAACACAGACAACAACAAATGTTGGCGAGGATGTGTAGAGAGGGGAACCCTCCTACATTGCTGGTGGGAATGCAAATTAGTTCAACCATTGTGGAAAGCAGTATGGAGGTTCCTCAAAAAACTCAAAATAGAAATACCATTTGACCCAGGAATCCCACTCCTAGGAATTTACACTAAAAGTAAGTTAAATTTATAGTAGGAATTATTTTGTTTTGATTCTTAAATTTTTATTATTCTTCACAATTTGTAAATCCTCAAGCTATTTTAATAAAGCAAGGTAAGATAAAAACTTAATTTATCTCAAAAGGTGAATTGTTAGTATTCTATTGGAACCATACTTTGAAATTTTCTCTTAATGAACATAAGTAACTATTTATTATGTTTTCATACAGGGGTTGATAGAAAATATTTTAGGCTTTGTGGACCATACAGGGTCTCTGTCACATATACCTGTCTGGGTTTTTGTTTTTAATACAACTCTTTGAAAATAGAAAGCATTCCTTGCTGACCTCACAAAAACAGTCAGTGGGCCATTTAGACCTGCAGGTTATAGTTTGCCTCTAATATATTACATTAAATGTGTTGAATTTGTTAGAGATTTATTTTACCTACTGGCTATGTTGGAAGTTTTTGTTAGAAATTCCTGTTTTAAAGGGATTTTGACCTATTTGCTAATTCACAGAAACAAAATATGGATCTTTAAGCTGACTTAAAAGAATGCTATTTGTAGCTTATTTAATATACTGCCCTGTTTAATTGGTGTGTGCTCATTAAATAGGTACAGGAAAATACAGAAAAGTTGATCCAGTAAGCCCCATCCATCTTCCAATTTCTAGAGGCAACCATTATTGACATTTTCTTTTAATTTATTTATGTATTTATTTTAGTGCATGTGTTATGTCTATACATTTTTTTTTATGTCTATACATTTTAATTATTTTGAATAGGTACTATTTCTCATGATTTGGAAATCAAAAGGTAAAAAGTCTATTTTCCATCTCTGTTCTCTTTTTATTTAGTTAGGTTGAAGGCTGTTTCATATGTTCAAGAGCAATTTATACTCTTTTTGTACTTTATGTTCACATGCTTTGTCCAATTTTCTATCATTGGTCTTTTTCATTTGTAGGAGTTCTTAATTAATATCCCTTCTGTGATGTGACATGTAAACCTTTTTTTTGCTGTTTATCTTTTATGCACGATTTTTGAAATACATACATGTGACCTTGCTTTATAAGCATTTACATATTTTAAATTTAATGTAGCATCAGCATTTTATGTTTTTTTTTTCTAATTGAAGTATGGTTGATATACAATTTTGTATTAGTTTCAAGTATATAGCACAGTGGTTCACCAGTTTACCTACCTTAGTAAATCCTCACTCCCACTAGTATGATTACTATCTGTTAACATAGGAAGATGTTACAGACATCTTCCCAGTAGATGATCTACTCCAATTACATGTAACCCCCCAAAAATATTTTATATGAAATGTGTGTTTGGATTTAGAAGGAGTTTATTGTGCATAAGGTTTCTAAGCATGGGTTGTCCCATTTCTGATATAAAACAAATCCAGTCAGCATGTTTAGTCATTTGGTGACTTTACACTCAGTGAATTTATTCCAGGAAATATTTAGAAATGGAGGTTTCTTTGGAGGGTAATTAATGCTAGTACCTGAATTAATAATGTTAGGTATAGTGTGGGGCCCTGTTCTAGGCCATCCATCTTTAGTACACTGAACCATTTTAAGGTAGGACTTGCTACATTTATTATAGGTAAAAATATGGACTCTGAAATGTTTGGATGATTGTTATCAGGACCTGCTTTGATTATTAGTAATAGAGGCAAGAGTTACTTGAGAAGTGCAGACTGGTTTTATTTGGTTGTCCTGTCCTGTTGCTCTCTTGAAGTATGCTGATGATAGCAGTGGAGGTGATGTCATCTCACCTCATCTCTCTTAACTGATTGTCTTCCTTTGTTGTTAAGAGGTCTTGTTAGGAAGTTGCTCATGTGTGACAATATTTGTTCATGGATACATGAACTTGTGATAATAAGAATTATTTTGGGCAGGCGCAGTCTCAAGGTTTTTAATTATGTAAAACAACTTCAGAAACCCTTAAAAAATTTTTTTTATTAAGGTATTATTGATATACACTCTTATGAAAAAACAATGTGGTTACTACATTTACCCATATTATCAAGTCCCCACTCATACCCCAATTCAGTCACTGTCCCATCAGTGTAGTAAGATGATGCAGATTCACTGTTTGCCTTCCCTGTGCTACACTGTTTTCCCCGTGATCCCCCCACACCATGTGTACTAAACATAATACCCCACAATCCCCTTCTCCCTCCCTCCCCACCTGCCCTCCCACAACCCTCCCCTTTGGTAACCACTAGTTCCTTCTTGGAGTCTCTGAGTCTGCTGGTATTTTGTTTCTTCAGTTTTGCTTCATTGTTATACTCTACAAATGAGGGAAATCATTTGGCACTTATCTTTCTCTGCCTGGCTTATTTCACTGAGCATAATATCCTCCAGTTCCATCCATGTTGTTGCAAATGATAGGATTTGTTTCTTTCTTATGGTTGAATAATATTCCATTGTGTATATGTACCACATCTTTATCCATTCATCTACCGATAGACACTTAGGTGGCTTTCATATCTTGGCTATTGTAGGTAGTGCTGCAGTAAATATAGGGGTGCATATGTCTTTTTGAGTCTGAGAAGTTGTGTTCTTTTCGTAAATTCCAAGGAGTGGGATTCCCGGGTCAAATGGTATTTGTATTTTTAGTTTTTTGAGGAACCTCCATACTGCTTTCCACAATGGCTGAACTACCTTACATTCCCACCAGCAGTGTAAGAGGGTTCCCCTTTCTCCACATCCTTGCCAGCATTTGTTGTTCTTAGTTTTTTTTCAATGCTGGCCATCCTTACTCATGTAAAGTGATATCTCATTGTGGTTTTAATTTGCATTTCCCTGATGATTAGTGATGTGGAGCATCTTTTTATGTGCCTGTTGGCCATCTGAATTTCTTCTTTGGAGAATTGTCTCTTCATATCTTCTGCCCATTTTTTAATCAGGTTATTTGCTTTTTGGGTGTTGAGGCTTGTGAGTTCTTTATATATTTTGGATGTTAACCCCTTGTTGGATATGTCATTTACAAATATACTCTCCCATACTGTAGGATGACTTTTTGTTCTACTGATGGTGTCCTTTGCTGTAGAGAAACTTTTTAGTTTGATGTAGTCCCATGTGTTCATTTTTACTTTTGTTTCCCTTGCTTGAGGAGATGTGTTCAGGAAGAAGTTGCTCATGCTTATATTCAGGAGATTTTTGCCTGTGTTGTCTTCTAAGAGTTTTATGGTTTCAGATACCCTTTTTTAATTACCTGCTTTAAGCGTAGGTCATCCTCACTTTTGTTGAAATTAGTTGTGTCTTTCTGTATATATGTCATACCAGCTTTTAAGGAGTTGTTAGTTATAGGAAGTTGTTAATGTCTTAAAATTAAGAAAATTCAATGTTTTTGATACTTATCAGCTTGTAAGTCTAAGTTTTCTATGATCTTATTTGTGTTCTGTATAGATTCTTCTATACATTTTACAGAGATATTTAATATAAAGCCACAAGATTTGTACAAGTGTGCTGCCAGATGCCATATAGCGCGTAACAGATTTTTACAAAGTTTGCAAAGAGAAGATTCTGTTATCCGAAAATATCAGGAAAATGCACAGTAAGTAATACTTGGATAGTTAGAAAATGAAAATGCCTTTCTTTTTGAACAGATGTCATCAATATGCCTTCAGTGGCAATAATCCATGCTTACCTTAAAACCCCCTGGCTGTTATTTTTCCATTTTAAAGCCAGATAATTTCTGAATAAAATGCTTTAAAGTTAAGCACATTGTAAGTTGAAGTTTAGAGAAAAGAAAAAGATAATCTTAGTTCAAAAATCCAATTTCTTAGGTTTATTTTTAACATGGGTATACATTTTTAAGCTCTAATTGTAGTATTCATTCTATTTTGTATCCTTTTTTCTTGATATTTCATTCCATAAGTTTTTCCGTACTGCCATAGTGTATTATTTTTAATATCTGCTTAATAGTCTCTTGAGTATCCATGAGTAGACACTCCTTCACATAGGTATTCTGTAGTTTCTTTAACCATTTCATACTGTTTTATATTTAGGTTCATCTGTTTAACAGATTTTTTTTTTTAGTAACTTCAATGAGCCAGATACTGTTCAGTCACTGGGTTTACAGCTTTAAACAAGACAGGCAGGGTTCTTATTCTCAAGAAATAGATTGTGTCTAATTTTTTTTCAAGTAGAATTAACTACAGTGAGATAACTTTTTAAATGCTGTGTTATCTATAACGAAAGCTACAGGAGCCTTTGAAATTGCCTTAAAGTTGCAGTGTTGCCTGACTTAGATAAAGTTAAAATTTGTTCCATAGGTATGTGAGATAAGGATAAGAGAGCAGAGTAGTCTTACTTCCAACATTTTTACTCAAAGTCAGAGTTACATGAGCCATGTCAAAAACAGTCTGTATGGTAGATTGCTCCTGTAACTCTTACAGGGAATCTAAAGTCCATTAGCTGGCTGCTGGGTGTGTTTGGAGGAGGAGTCCTCAGAGGCCATGAACAAAGATATGAAATGGAAAAATACAAAGTGGTCTACTCCAGTTCATTGTAATGGAATTATAGTTGTCACTTTGTATGTTACCTTACAGATTGTCAGTTAAACAAGTACGAAATTTGAGGTCAGAATGTGTGGAACTGCAAAACCAAATGAAAAAGTAAGTAACTTGAAGAGCTAAAACTTACCTTACTTTAGCTCTTGAATTTTACAAGTAACTATGAGTCCCAGAAATGCTTAAAATAATATATCATTAGCTAGATAATGATAGGACTAGAGCATAATTTTGAGTCCTAGTCCAGTTCCTCTAACAAATTATTAGTGCTTTGAGCTAGAATTTTATTTTTGTTTTTAATTAGAATGGTTGTTGGGTTTGCAGATCACTTAGCTCATTGGATGGAGAATTACCACGTGATTTTTTTTGATGACTAATGAGCTTTAATTTTTAATTAGAATGGAGCCTTGTGATGACCAAACTAATACAGAAGAGAAAATTCAGAAGGTAAGACAAGTTTTGAAGGGAGAAATGTAATCTTTCTTTATTTTGTGATATGCAAATGTTTGCTTACTTAATTGAACCCCTTGTATTTTTCTGTCATTTCTTTTTGTGGCACTGTTACTTTTTTTTACTTGTTATAAATGATACATATAAAGGTATCAACAGGGTACTCTAAAGTGCTTTAATATAATGGAAAAATTAGTTTATAATTTATAAGACTATACAGAAAAGCAGTAAATATGGCTAATTTAAAATCTTTCATGCCAGTAAGAAAAGTTTAGCTTGACTGTGTAACTTAATCAGCAGTACTAGTTTATCTAAATAAAATACATTAACTGAAGAGAGATGGTAAGTATTGAAGAAAAATGAGTCACATTGAGGCTAGCTTGGCAGTAAGGAGGAATCTGGCAGACAAAAGATCTGATATTTTCAGAGATTGGCTTTGATGTGGGATAGGAGTGTTTTTTAGGTCTTCTTTATGTTTAGATGAAATCTTCTTAAGCTTTTTGTTCTGATTCTATGGTCAACAAGCTGCTTTGAGTATTAATTTGGCTTTCCAGGCACTTTGTCACTGGAAAAAGTGAGTGTCCTTCTCAGGAAACAATTATTCATATAGTGGACATTTATTTATCACCTGCCTCATGCCAGACAGTCTTCTAGATGCTTGTTAGAGCTATAGCAGTGAAGAAAAAGGCAAAGTCACTTTCCAATTTAGTGAATATGAATATTCCTATTAGTGAACACAATATCTTTGCTTGTAAATATAAATAGGTTGGGAAACAACCTAAATGTCCATCAGTAGATGAATGGATAAAGAAGATGTGGTACATATACACAATGGAATATTATTCAGCCATAAGAAAACAAATCCTACTGTTTGCAACAACATGGATGGACCTAGAGGGTATTATGCTCAGTGAAATAAGCCAGGCGGAGAAAGACAAGTATCAAATGATTTCACTCATCTGTGGAGTATAACAACAAAGCAAAACTGAAAGAACAAAACAGCAGCAGACTCACAGAACCCAAGAATGGACTTAAGTTACCAAAGGGAAAGGGACTGGAGAGGATGGGTGGGAAAGGAGGAATAAGGGGGAAAAAGGGGCATTACGATCAGCACACATAATGTAGGGGGGCACGGGAAAGGCAGTATAACACAGAGAAGACTAGTGATTCTATAGCATCTTACACTGATGGACAGTGACTGTAATGGGGTATGGGGTGGGGACTTGATAATGGGGGGAGTCTAGTAACCAAAAGTTGCTCATTTAATTGTATATTAATGATACCAAAATAAAAAAAAAATATATAAATAGGTTGGTGTGAAATCTATTGAAGTGTTCACATCAGTCTCTCCTGAATTGGATTGATGTTCAGTTTCCCTGAGGGCAGTCAATTTTCAACCATAGTCAAGATAAAATTTCTAGACTTAAAATCTGAGAATCAGATCTTGGATTTTTGTAACTTTACCAAGGAAATGCCATTCTATGAGACCTCTTTAGATTGCCAGCTGATAAATCTTACTTTGGGGACAACTTTACCTTGTGCCATGGGAATACACAGACATTAACATGGGTATAATCATTGTATTTCCCCACCTCCCTGCCACCTTTGTAAATTCTTTTGAAGCTTAACATACATACAAAAAATGCAAAAATTCGTAAGTGTATGACTTGACAAAATTTCACAAAGTGAACACACCCATTTTTCCAACACAGTTTAAGGAACAGAACGTTACCAGTACCTGGAAGCGTCGAGCCTCCTTTCCATTCACAACTGTTTCCCTTCAAGAGTAATACAAGCCTCACTTCATACACTAAAGATTAGTTTAACCTGTTCTTGTAAATGGGAGTGTACAGAATATATTCTTTTGTGTTCGCTTTCTTTCACTCCCACTGTTTTATCAATGCTGCTGTGTGTGTAGTTGAAGTGTGGTCATTCTCATTTCTGTATAGTGTTCTGTTTTATGAATATAGCACAATATACAGAATACAGGTTATTCTGATTGCATCATGATAGTATAAGGTTTCTTAGATTTATTTTGAAAATCATACAGGGCCAGATTCTTCTGAGAAATTCCTTAGTTTTAAGCCCCTTTTGGAAATAATAACAGTGCTTTTAGACAATTTTCTCACCAGAAGTCATTCCAAGAATACTTAATTTGTTCCTGGGAGTGAGCTTATATTTGTGTTTTATATTTCTTTAATGTATGTACAGTTTATGTATAGAATTTAATACCTTTGTCTGTCTCTGTTTTCAAAGGTTCGGTCTTTGTGGGCTTCAGTGAATGAAACGCTCATGTTCGTGGAAAAAGAGAGAGAAATTGTTAGTTCCGTTCTTAGTCTTGTTGACCAGTATATATTAGATGGAACTAATGTTTCTATTAACATTCCAAGGCTCTTACTTGAAAAAATTGAGAAACAAATGTGTCAGGTAAGTATTTGATATTAGGAAGCTTTTGAGATAACTGTTTACATAGTTATTTTATATATTATATATTGTTTTTCTAATGTTTTCAGAATTCATTGTTGCATTTTGTAAAACTTTGATAACAAGGAATATCGTTAAGGATGTGTATATTTATATCCATCAGCATTTACAAATTGTCTCTTCCTTGTGTGGTACTGCAGTATACGGTGTAGAAAGTAAGAGGTTGCTTAGTAGGAAGATGACATGGTAACTAGTTCTTTATAAACTCTCCGAAATAACAGTGGTCTGTCTCCTAACTACTAAATGTCTTTTGAAAATATCTCTATCCTTTGGTGTCTCCTTCATCTTAAAGCTATTGTATTTTAAAGTCTTTTGTTTTTTTAACTTTTGTGTGTGTGTGTGTGTGTATGTATGTTTTCTTTCTTTAACTTTTGTCTCTGCTCTCCAGAGTATGTGGCTTTTCAGACTGCTTTTCTCACTTTTTTCCACTGGTTCTTTTTTCTCTAGTGATTGTATTCCCAGGGGTTCCTTTAATGTTCCCTTTTCTTTTTCATATTACAAGTTCATCTGTAATTCATTTTCTTACTCAATTCTACAACATTGTCGGCCTCCTATACAGTAATATTCCCAGATTGGTATTTCTAGTCTTCCTGTCCAACCTAAACACCATCAAATTATTTCCACTTGCTTACGGGACATTTCCATCTGGATAGCCTACCTTTTTATTTCTTTTTGTAAACATACAATTCATTAAGCATCTGCTACATTCCAGGTATTGATTATAGTATAGGGGATACAAAGATAAAATGTTGTGAAGGGCTTTCACTTTAATAGGTAGCATTACAGGCACTTGAAGTTCCGAGTACATAAAAATCATGATCTGCAAACTCAGATTCTGATAGGGGCTATGTAGGTAATATATAAAAAGGCTAATTGTATATAATAGTAGGGATAAAGTAGGGTATGATGAGGTTTCTGGAGAAATAGTAATCTTTGTGTAAAATTTTAAGATACTGCAAAGTTCACATGATTTAAAAATACTGGAACTAGGTGGAGAAAGACAAGTGCCAAATGATTTCCCTCATTTGTGGAGTATAACAACAAAGCAAAACTGAAGGAACAAAGTAGCAGCAGACTCACAGACTCCAAGAAGAAACTAGTGGTTACCAAAGGGGAGGGGTGTGGGAGGGTGGGTGGGGAGGGTGGGAGAAGGGAATTGAGGGGTATTATGTTTAGTACATATGGTGTGGGGGGATCACGGGGAAAACAGTGTAGCACAGAGAAGGCAAATAGTGAATCTGTGGCATCTTACTACACTGATGGACAGTTACTGCATTGGGGTATGGGTGGGGACTTGATAATATGGGTAAAAGTAGTAACCACATTGTTTTTTCATGTGAAACCTTCATAAGAGTATATATCAATAATACCTTAATAAAAAAATTAAAAACATACTGGAACTGTGCAATGCAAATACATGTCTTAGTTTGGATTTGGCCTTTAGGGGGCATCAATTTGTAACTTGTAGAACATAAATTCATTATCTTTCTCCAAATCTTTCTCCTCAATCTTTATTTTGCTTTTCATTTATTTGCATATCTTTTATTCTAGTTCTCAACTTTTTGCATAGTATAAGAATGTAGCATGGCATGTTAATTCCTCCACAGTAGGTTTCTTTGGACCAAAATTATTTACATGGTTTTATTCTTGGGTCGACATTTGATTTTTTTTCACTCCAAGGTAATCTTTGTATATAATAGTAAAAAACAAATATGTTAGCAGTTTGTTATCTTAAGAACTTACAGTTCATTTATTTTTCTCTCTGAATTCTTAGTTGCACATAGGTAATGTTTATGAGGCTGGAAAATTGAACCTCTTAACAGTTATTCAGTTATTAAATGAAGTCTTGAAAGTAATGAAATATGAACGTTGTCAGGCTGACCAAGCAGAACTGACAGTAGACCTTCACTTCCTTGAAAAAGAGACCAAATTTCAAAGAGAAAGATTATCAGATCTGAAGCATATGAGGTATCCTAGAAAGATCTTTTGTTATTTATTGGGGGAGGATGGTTTTGATAATTTCTCAGCACAGCTTGTGTAGTTAACAACCCTTCAGCTTTGACAACAAGTGTGAAAATTCTACTAGTGTTCAAAAAACTTAACTCAGAGAGACACAAAGTGCAAAGGAAAATTATGTAGTTTTCTTTTTGTCTATATTAAATTATTTGCCCTAAGTGATACTTCATGAAATAATTTTAACTTTTCTTTAGCTTTTCTTTGGTGGGGTCTGCTAATAAAACTAGGTCTCAGAAAAATTTTTATTTGAGCAGAGTGACTGGGAGATACAGGCTGCCTTTGGGAATGAACAGAATGGGAGTAGAATTTTGACTGTAGTTTAGAACCAGGAAAAAATTTTATTTTAAAGATAATTGGAATAAGATGTATGATTGCTTTCTAGTCTTAAAAAGAAAAAGGGTTTTAGGTTCTGTATGTTCACTTTGAAAATTTATTCAATTTATATGTGCTGTTTTGGTTGAACGTTGAGTTATATTTTCTTCCCCTTCTCTACAAACTGTTGTATTCTTAAATTTTACTCAATATTTTAAAAAACTATATTTTAAATGAAGTAATTTTTTATGCTATCATAGGTATAAAATAAAAGAAGACCTTATGACTATAAGACATTCTATTGTAGAGAAACAAGGAGAGTGGGATAAAAAGTGGAAAGAATGTCTTGGTCTGTCTCCCTTCAGTCTCATTAAAGGTTGGACTCCAGTAAGTAATGTTGACTTGCCTTTTGGAGAGTAGTTTAATATAAGGCAATCTCTTGATTTATCATGTTACAAATGACCTAGAAATGCTATGTGTGTGTGTATGTTTGTCATCTGTGCAACAGAGCCCAAAGTTTAAATGTTTTGGTTTCTTTAATTTTTCTAAATATATCTTAGAATATTCATAAAGCTGCTGTTTAGTGTTTTCAAATTCAGAGAATTGTAGTAAAAAGAAAATGGGACATTCGTCTTCATGTTAGGTAATATCACATTTGAGCCACAGTTGGAGGACCGACTAGTTCCTTTGTTGTAATATTGTACTCCTTCACTTAAAAATTGTTGCAGTAACCTGATGAAGGGGGTAGTTTAATAACCATAATATTGCACATGTAATTGTAGATTAATGATACCAAAATAAATTATTAAAAAAAATTGTTGCAGGATAATTTATATGCTTGGTAATTCTATCTTTGCTAGGGGGAAAAATGATCCATTCATAGATTAATTTAGGTAGTGTTACCGTGGTAGTAAGTAAAATGAATATATTTCAAAAATATGAATTCTATGTTTTAAGGCTGTGGATCTTTTACCACCTATGTCTCCCCTCTCATTTGATCCTGCTTCGGAAGAAGTGTATGCAAGGAGTATTCTTTTGCAGTATCCTGCTTCATTTCCAGGTTGGTTATTTATTTTTTTCTTTTTCAAACTTCCCTCCCATCAATATTTTTCACTAACAGTTCCTTTACATTCTGTCTTGTTTTTTCCCCCAATTATTATTTATTTGTGATGAAATGCACATAGCATTTTAGTCATTGCAGAGTGTACAGCTCAGTGGCATTTAATAAACTCACAAAGTTGTATACCATCCCACTATCTAGTTCCTGAATATTTGCATTACAAAAGGAAACCCCATACTAATTAAGCAGTCACTCCCCATTTCTCCCTTCCTTAGTGCCTGGCAACCACTAATGCTCTTTATGGATTTGCCTGTTCTGCATATTTCATATAAATGGAGTCATGAGCCTTTTCACATCTGGCTTCTTTCACTTAGGGGGCAATTTTTCACTTTGTACAAAGGTTCATTTATCAGTACTTCATTACTTTTATGAATACATACTATGTATGGCTAAACTGTATTTTATTTATCGAGTCATACATTGATGGATCCAGGTTGTTTGCACTATTTGGCTATAATGAGTATTGCTGTTATGAACATTCATTTACAGGATTGTGTAGAAATCCACAATTTTTTAACATGAAAGAATAGTACAATAATTTCTTAATACCTACCACCTGTTTCAAAAGGATAAACATCTGCCATATTTACTTTATATGTGTATGTTCATATTTTTGCTAAACCAGGTAAATTCTAGACATTGTAACATTTCACTCGAAGTGTTTCAGTGTGCATTCTCATAAAAATAAGGACTTTCCCTATTTTAAATTAATTCTAAATAACAATAACAATTCTAAAATATTAATAATAATTAACATTAATTCTGTAATATCTCATATTCAGTTTCCTCATCTATCATTATCACACCTAAAAAATTAATCTGTCTACGGTATCTAATATCTGTTTCATATTCAGTTTCCCCAGTTGCCCAATGCTATGTACAATAAATTGTTACTGGGTTCAGTAAATGTCATGTAAGTGGAGGAATAAATGAATAAAAGATGTATAAATTATATAGCTGTGTTGGAGCAGGTAATAGGTGTAGGCCATAGTTGAGTTCAGGCAGGCCAAAGGTCATGGCAGCAGTTAACTGAGGACTTAGGAAGAAAAGGGTTATGCAACTGGGAGAGGTGATTGCTTTGGGAGCCAGAATTATGTGGGGAGGACACTGGTTATGAAAGATCATAGACCAGAAAGTAAGGCTTAGAATAGGCACTAACAGAAGAGTAGACATAGATAAGACTGCAGAGTTTGGTGCATGAAAAAGCTTCAGATAGAATATTACTTGGGACGATAGTGTTACTTTGGTAGCTCTCTACATATGGTTGGTGGTGTGTTCTCACTTTAGCTTGGAAAGGGCCTTTGTACTCTTGTCAGATTATCTTCATGTCCATTTAGAGATTTCTATATCTGCCTTGAAAGTGAGGGCATTTTTTGTCTGTTTAAAATGTCCGCATTTTAGAAGTTTTTGGTGTTCTTTGGAGGTAACCCTCTCTAGACATTGCACAGTTTGTACTTGTGGGATTCCTCTTTTCCCTTAGGATAGAGCCTTGATCTGGTCTTAACAGTATTTTATACTTTTTGTAGTGAAACAACTTTTTTCTCTGCTAAACCTTATATATTATGCCTTTTTTTAATTTTGTTATCATTAATATACACTTACATGAGCAACATTGTGGTTACTAGATTCCCCCCATTATCAAGTCCCCACCACATAACCCATTATAGTCACTGTCCACCAGTGTAGTAAGATGCTATAGAATCACAACTTGTCTTCTCTGTGCTATACTGCCTTCCCCGTGCCCCCCCCGCATTATGTGTGCTAATCGTAATGCCCCTTTTATATTATATCTTATTTGAAGAAAGTTTCTTTTAAATTGTTTAAAAAAATATTTTTAATTGAGGTACATGTAATAAAATGCACAAGTCTTAGTATACAGCTTGATGAATTTTGTCATGTGTATACACTCATGTAGATATCTCCCAGATCAAGATATCAAACATTCTCACTAATTTTTTTCCCCTTCACCTATTTCACCTATCCCTCTACACCTTTTAAATTGTTTTTTAAAACTGTATTTCAACATATTAAAAAGTACAGGGAGTAATACTATAAATACCTGTTTACCAAACACTCTCTTTGTCAAAGCTTTGCAGTTACTCGCTTTAGATACTTTTTTAAATACGTTTCGTTAATCCTTGGCATCTATCTTTCCTTGACTCCATTCTTCCTGCTTTTGCAGATAGAACCACTAGCCTCAATTGTATGTTTATTCTGATTGATGTTTGCTTGTTTATGAAAGTAATTTTACTACATATGTAGAGATCTAAATATACGTAGTACTGTTCTGATGTGATAAAGTTCATGAATAAATTTCTGTTTTATCCAGAAATGTCCTGTGTAAATGTTTACTTTTTGAACCAGAATCTGAGGAGGGTTGACTCATTGCATTTGGTTGTTTTATGCTCTTTTTTTTTTATTAAGATACCATTGATATACACTCTTAAGAAGGTTTCACATGAAAAACAATGGTTACTACATTCACCCATATTATCAAGTACCCATACCCCATTGAAGTTATTGTCCATCAGTGTAGTAAGATGCCATACTCTTATTTTTATTCTACAATAATGCCTCTACCGCTCTTTTAAAATGACATTGATAGAAATTGCTTTTAATAATCATTGCATGTTTAGGTTTAGATTACCATGTACTGATTTTTTTTTTTACAATCAACATTACTACTTTTGTTTTACTTTTATTGAAAAGTATAACGTGAAGTATACCTTGATCCTTCAGTTCTTTAGCAATGGACCCTGGATAGTAAAATCTCAGAAAGACGTTAAGTTTCTGCAAAAATGTTGATATTTTCACTTAATCCTGAATTATAGTTTGGCTGAATGTAGGATTCTAGATCACACTTAGTTTTCCTTAGGACTTAGGTGATATGATCTCATTGTTTTCTGCCTTCTTTTGTTTCTGAGACATTTGTTGTCCATCTAGCTGTCAGTCATCATTGTAGGTAATTTTTAAAAAATTTTGGTATCATTAATCTACAATTGCATGTGCAACATTATGGTTAGTAAACTCCCCACTTGATCAGTACCCCCAAAACCCCATTACAGTCACTGTCCATAAGCGTAGTCAGATGCTGTAGAGTCACTACTTGTGTTCTCTGAGTTGTACAGCCCTTCCCTTGCCCCCCCCAACATTGTGTCTGCTAATCGTAATGCCCCTTTTTCCCCCTTGTCCTTTCCTTCCCACCCATCCTCCCCAGTCCCTTTCCCTTTGGTAACTGTTAGTTCATTCTTGGGTTCTGTGAGTCTGCTGCTGTTTTCTCTTTCAGTTTGTTTTTTTTTCTTTGCTCTTATGCTCCACATATGAGTAAAATCATTTGATACTTGTCTTTTTCTGCTTGGCTTATTTCACTGAGCATAATACCCTCTAGCTCTATCCATGTTGTTGCAAATGGTAGGATTTGTTTTCTTCTTATGGCTGAATAAAATTCCATTGTGTATATGTACTACATCTTCTTTATCCATTCATCTTCTGATGGACACTTAGGTTGCTTCCATTTCTTGTCTATTGTAAATAGTGCTGCGATAAACATAGGGGTGCATCTCTCTTTTTCAAACTGGGCTGCTGCATTCTTAGGGTAAATTCCTAGGAGTGGGATTCCTGAAACAAATGGTATTTCTATTTTGAGTTTTTTGAGGAACCTCCATACTGCTTTCCACAATGGTTGAACTAATTTGCATTCCCACCAGCAATGTAGGAGGGTTTCCCTCTCTCCACATCCTCGCCAACATTTGCTGTTGTTTGTGTTTTGGATGTTGGCCATCCTCACTGGTTGTGAGGTGATATCTCATTGTGGTTTTAATCTGCATTTCTCTGATGATTAGCGATGTGGAGCATTTTTTCATGTACCTGTTGGCCATATGAATTTCTTCTTTAGAGAAGTGTCTATTCATGTCCTGTGCCCATTTCTTAATTGGGTTATTTGCTTTTTGTTTGTTAAGGTGCATGAGTTCTTTGTATATTTTGGATGTCAACCCCGTATCAGATACATCATTTATGATTATATTTTCCCATATTGTAGGATGTCTTTTTGTTCTACTGATGGTGTCCTTTGCTGTACAGAAGCTTTTCAACTTGATATAGTCCCATTTGTTCATTTTTGCTTTTGTTTCCCTTGCCCGGGTGGGATATGTTCATGAAGAAGTCGCTCATGTTTATGTCCAAGAGATTTTTGCCTATGTTTTTTTCTAAGAGTTTTATGGTTTTATGACTTACATTCAGGTCATTGATCCACCTTGAGTTTACCTTTGTGTATGGGGTTAGAGAGTAGTCCAGTTTCATTCTCTTACATGTAGCTGTCCAGTTTTTCCAACACCAGCTGCTGAAGAGGCTGTCCTCTCCCCATTGTATATCCAGGGCTCCTTTTTGAAATATTAATTGACTGTAGGTGTTTGGGTTAATGTTTCGATTTTCTATTCTGTTCCACTGGTCTGTGGGTCTGTTTTTGTGCCAGTACCAAATTGTCATGATTACTGTGACTTTGTAGTAGAGCTTGAAGTCAGGGAGCATAATTCCCCTTGTTTGATTCCTCCTTCTAAGGATTGTTTTGGCTATTCGGGGTCTTTTCTGGTTCCATATGAATTTTAGAATTATTTGTTCCAGTTCATTGAAGAAAGCTGTTGGTAGTTTGATAGGGATTGCGTTGAATCTGTAGATTTCTTTAGGTAGTATAGCCATTTTGACAATATTTATTCTTCCTAGCCAAGAGCATGGGATGCATTTCCATTTGTTAGTGTCTTCCTTAATTTCTCCTAGGAGTGTCTTGTAGTTTTCAGAGTACAGGTCTTTCACTTCCTTCGTTAGGTTTATTCCTAGGTATTTTATTCTTTTAGGTGCAATTGTGAATGGAATTGTTTTTCTGATTTCTCTTTCTGTTAGCTCATCATTAGTGTATAGGAAAGCAACAGATTTCTGTGTGTTAATTTTATATCCTGCAACTTTTCTGAATTCAGATATTAGTTCTAGTAGTTTTGGAGTGGAGTCTTTAGGGTTTTTTATGTACAGTATCATATCATCTGCAAATAGAGACAATTTGACTTCTTCTTTATCAATCTGGATGCCTTGTATTTCTTTGTTTTTTCTGATTGGTGTGCCTAGGACCTCCAGTACTATGTTGAATAACAGAGGAGAGAGTGATCACCCCTGTCTTGTTCCTGAACTTAGATGAAAAGCTTTCAGCTTCTCGCTCTTAAGTATGATGTTAGCTGTGGGTTTGTCGTATATAGCCTTTATGATGTTGAGGTACTTGCCATCCTTACCCATTCTGTTGAGAGTTTTAATCAAAAATGGATGCTGCATTTTGTCAAATGCTTTTTCAGCATCTATGGAGATGTTCGTGGTTTTTGTTCTTCTTTTTATTGATGTGATGGATGATGTTGATGGATTTTCGAATGTTGTACCATCCTTGCATCCCTGGGATGAATCCCACTTGATGATGGTGTATGATCCTCTTGATGTATTTTTGAATTCGGTTTGCTAATATTTTGTTGAGTATTTTTGCATCTACGTTCATCAGAGATATTGGTCTGTAATTTTCTTTTTTAGCGAGGTCTTTGCCCGGTTTTGGTAGTAAAGTGATGTTGGCCTCATAGAAAGAGTTTGGAAGTATTCCCTCCTCTTCTATTTTTTGGAAAACTTTAAGGAGAATGG
Source organism: Phataginus tricuspis (assembly GCA_029783875.1). NCBI lineage: Eukaryota > Metazoa > Chordata > Mammalia > Pholidota > Manidae > Phataginus > Phataginus tricuspis. Next base: position 50,944,056 of record JAQQAC010002172.1, read on the forward strand.
GTGTTATTTCTTCTCTATATGTCTGGTAGAATTCAGAGGTGAATCCATCAGGTCCAGGGCTTTTGTTCTTGGGTAGTTTTTTGATTACCGATTCAATTTCGTTGCTGGTGATTGTTCTGTTTAGTTTTTCTGTTTCCTGCTTGGTGAGTCTTGGAAGGTTGTATTTTTCTAAGAAGTTGTCCATTTCTTCTAGGTTTTGCAGCTTGTTAGCATATAGATGCTCGTAATATTCTCTTATAATTCTTTGTATTTGTGTGGGGTCCGTCATTATTTTTCCTTTCTCATTTGTGATTCTGTTTATTTGTGTAGATTCTCTTTTTCTCTTAATGAGTCTGGCTAGGGGTTTATCTATTTTGTTTATTTTTTCAAAGAACCAGCTTTTGGTTTCATTTATTTTTTGTATTGTTTTATTCTTCTCAATTTTATTTATTTTTTCTCTGATCTTTATTATGTCTCTCCTTCTGGTAACTTTGGGCCTCTTTTGTTCTTCTTTTTTCCAATTTCAATAATTGTGTCCTTAGACTGTTCATTTGGGAATGTTCTTCCTTCTTTAAATGGGCCTGGATTGCAATGTACTTTCCTCTTAAGACTGCCTTCGCTGTGTCCCACAGAAGTTGTGGCTTTGTGTTGTTGTTGTCATTAGTCTCCATATATTCTTTGATTTCTGTTTTGATTTGGTCGTTAACCCATTGATTCATTAGGAGAATGTTGTTAAGTCTCCATGTATTTGTGAGCCTTTTTGATTTCTTTCTGAAATTTATTTCTAGTTTTATACCTTTGTGATCTGAGAAGTTGGTTGGTAAGATTTCAATATTTTTGAATTTACTGAGGTTCTTTTTGTGGCCTAGAATGTGGTCTATTCTGGAAAATGTTCCATGTGCACTTGAGAAGAATGTGTATCCTGCTGCTTTTGGGTGCAGAGTTCTGTAGATATCTGTTAGGTCCATCTGTTCTAGTGTGTTGTTCAGTGCCTCTGTGTCTTTACTTATCCTCTGCCTGGTTGATCTATCCTTTGGAGTGAGTGGCGTGTTAAAGTCTCCTAAAATAATTGCATTGCTGTCTATTTCCTTCTTCACTTCTGTTAGTATTTGTTTCACATATGCTTATGCTCCTGTGTTGGGTGCATATATATTTATAATGGTTATATCTTCTTGTTGGACTGACCCCTTTATCATTATGTAATGTCCGTCTTTATCTCTTGCTACTTTCTTCGTTTTGAAGTCTATTTTATCTGATACAAGTACTGCAACACCTGCTTTTTTCTCTTTGTTGTTTGCTTGAAATATTTTTTTCCATCCCTTCACTTTTAGTCTGTGTATATCTTTGGGTTTGAGGTTAGTCTCTTGTAGGCCGCATTTAGATGGGTCTTGCTTTTTTATCCACTCTGTTACTCTGTGTCTTTTGATTGGTGCATGCAGTCCTTTTACATTTAGGTTGATTATTGATAGATATGTACTTATCGCCATTGCTGGCTTTAGATTCGTGGTTACCAAAGGTTCAAGAGTTGCTTCTTTACTATCTGAGAATCTAACTTAACTTTCTTGTTAAGTTAGTGTGAACGCTGTCTGATGTTTCTTTATCTCTCCCTTCCTATTCTTCCTCCTCCTTTCTTTATATATTAGGTGTTTTATTCTTTGCCTTTAGTTGGTATTTGGATGGTCTGCTTTCTTTGCTATGATTTTATTTTCTCTGGTGACATCTTTTTAGCCTTAGTGGTGCTTCCCTCTAGAGCAGTCCGTTTAAGATATCCTGTAGTGGTGGTTTATGGGAGGCAAACTCTCTCAACTTTCTTTTGTCTTGAAATTGTTTAATCCTTCTGTCATATTTAAATGATAATCGTGCTGGATACAATATTCTTGGTTCGAGGTCCTTCTGTTTCATTACGTTAAATATATCATGCCATTCTCTTCTGGCCTGTAAGGTTTCTGTTGAGAAGTCTGATGACAGTCTGATGGGTTTTCCTTTGTAGGTGATCTTTTTTCTCTCTCTAGCTGCCTTTAATACTCTGTCTTTATGTTTGATCTTTGCCATCTTGATTATTATGTTTCTTGGTATTGTCTTCCTTGGGTCCCTTGTGTTGGGAGATCTGGACTTCCGTGGGCTTCCGTGGACTGTGAGGCTATTTCCTTCCCCAGCGTGGAGAAGTTTTCAGCAATTATTTCTTCAAAGACACTTTCTATCCCTTTTTCTCTCTCTTCTTCCACTGGTACTCCTTGTATGCGAATATTGTTCCGTTTGAATTGGTCACATAGTTCTCTTAATATTCTTTCATTCTTAGAGATCCTTTTATCTCTCTCTGCCTCAGCTTCTTTGTATTCCTGGTCCCTGTCTTGCAATTCCTTGGTCGTGTCTTGAACCTGATTCAATCTGCTGTTGAGCCCGTAAATGGCTTGTCTCATTTCTGCATTGTCTTTCCTCACTTCCCTCACTTCCTCCCTCAGCTCTTGCACATTTTTCTGTAGATCCGTCAGCATGGCTATGACTTTTATTCTGAATTCTTTTTCTGGAAGACTATGCATGTCGATTCCTTCAGATTCTTTCTCTTGTGTGGTGTTTGTCTGAAGCTTTGTCTGTATCATATTCTTCTGTCTTCTCATGACTATAGAATTAGTTGTTGGTAGTTGTCACGTATGTCCGCTGGGCTCTTTATGCTTTAAAAAGGAAAGAGAAGAGGAGAGAAAAGAAAAAAAGAAAACAAAGAGAAGAAAAAAAATATACTTGTACTAATAAAAACAGTAAAAAGAGAGAGAGAAAAAGGAAAAGAAAAGAAAGAAAAAGAAAAAGCAGCAACACGTAGAAGAAAAAAAAAACAAAAACAAAAACAGCAAAACACCCACCGGGGGTGGTTTCTGTGTGAATGCTGTTGGTGGGGCTATTGCTCCACTATTCTAGAGCCGTGGCCACGTCGCTCCACCCCGCCCTTTAAATCTGTGGCCGGGGTGAGAGTGAATGGGAGGCTGTTGAAAGAGAGGGAAAGAAAAAAAAGGAAAAGAAAGGGGAGAAAAAACAATAACGAAAAAGAAAAAAAAAAAGCCCCTAGGAGTGGGTTCTGTGTGAATGCTTTAGGTGGCGCTGTTGCTCCACTATTCCAGAGCCATGGCCACACTGCTCCGCAAGGCCCTTTATAGCTCTGGCTGGGTTGGGAATGAATGGGAAGCTGTTGATCTCTGTGGGGGTCTTAATAGCAGCCACCCTTTCCCAGTCGCCAGCTGAGGGGTCCAAAGCTCCCCAGGACTCCCAGCGTGCTCGGCTCAGCTTGCGGGACTATCCGGCCCCTCTACTGAGCTCCTGTCTCTTTACAACCGCTGAGAAAGAGCGCGCGCTTTTCTTCCCTTTTTTTTCCCCTTCTTTTTCCTTCCCGGAGCTTGCCGCGGGCAACTTGCACGTTCAGGGCTGGGATCCTGTGCCCTCTGTCTCTCCAATCTCCGCTACACCGCAGGCTGTGTGTCGGCGCTCCCGGCGCAGACCTCCACTCCCTCCCAGCTCTGAATCCTCTCTTCCTGCTGGAGCGCTGGGGGAGAGGAGCGCTCTGTCCCGCCGGGGTCGGGCTCCGTACCTTACCCGCCTTGCCGGGACTCCTGCTGGAGTGCTGGGGTGGAGGAGCACTGTGGTCTCTCTGGGTCGCGGCTCCGTCCCGCGTCGCCGGGTGCCGAGTCCTCTCTCCGGAGTGTCTGACCGCCGGAGCTCTGGGGGGGAGGAGCGCTCGGTCCCGCTGGGGTCGTGGCTCCGTACCTTACCCGCCTTGCTGGGGTGGAGAAGCGCTCTGGTCTCGCTGGGTCGTGGCTCCGTCCCGCCTCGCTGGGTGCCGAGTCCTCTCTCCGGAGTGTCTGACCCCCGGCGATCTGTACGCTGTGCACTTTCCTGTGTATTCTGGTCTCTCTTTTAGGGATAGTTGTATTTGCTGTATTTTCGTGAATAAATATAATGTTGGGAGGAATTTTTCTGCCGGTCTGCTTACGTCGCCATCTTCCCGGAAGTCCTCTGTGGTTGTTTTTAAGATTTGTATTTATTTTTGTTTTATGAAGGCTTGTTGAGATATGTCTAAATGTACATTTTTTTTTACTTAGGCATTGGGGCTGTGTGTGCTTATTTAATATGAAGGCTCATATCTTTCTTCTGTTTTGGAAACTTAGTAACATCTTTTCTTTACCACCTCATTCTTTTGATCCTTTCCTTCTGGAACTCCTATTGTTGGGGCTTCTGATTCTCTTCTCCATATCTTTTAAATTCTCTTTCCTGTTCATAACCTCTTTGTAATTCTGGGCTGTGTTCTATGTTTTTTTCTTGGATCTTTCATATGGTTCACTAATTATCTCTTTAGTTATGCTTAGTCTCCTTTCTGACCTATTTAGTATTATTATTTAGTTTTCATGGATGTACTTTTCATTTGTTTCTTTTTCAAAACTTCCTGTTCTTTTTATGTATCATCTTTCATTGTAGCTCCTGTTGTTCTTTTTGCTAATCATTTTTAATTTACTGATTTTATCTTTTCAGTTTTTCTAATATCTGTTTCAGGTGCTTCTGTTCCTATATGTTATCCCTGCTGATTTTCATGATCATTTGCTTCCTATTAAAATATTTCGCTGATCTCAACTTCAGTAAGTCTCCCCAGCCTTGGAGGAGTCACATGGGCTCCTGGTGGTAGAATGGGCGCTACAGAGTCCCAGGTGTTCCCTTGAACTAGGCCATTTAGTATGTCTTTGGTTTGGGATTCCTACTGCAAGTAGCCAGTATAAATTTGTATTTCACATCTTCCTTTGAGTAGGCTAGATGGGCTTAGAATTTCTTTCATTCCCTCCTTTTTTATCACCAAAGACTCAGGTGCTCAAGCTTCCTTGCTACTTCCCTGGTCCAGTGGTAGAATTTTTACAATTTCTTTTTCAAGGGCTGAGCAGCCTTTGTAGTGTCCTGACTCTGAGTGGCCTGAGATGATGTTTTTTGTTATCATGTAGGCATTCATTTTTCAGACCCTGGAACCTGTCTCACTGAGCCTTTGTTTCTTGCTTGAGCTTACTGTTCTGATCATACTTTCCATCTTTGGTCCTGGCACATGATGATTTTTTGTTCTTCTGCGAATTCCTTTCTTTTTCTTTTATATAGCAGTTCTGAGTGTGTTTATCGTAGGAATCAGCGCTTCAGCTTGGTTTGCTTTGTTGTAGTGAGTTCAGTTTTGTTTACCTCCTAAGTGCTCTATTTTGTCTGTCCTCACCGTTGCTATCCTTAGGTCTTAACTGCTATAGTTTACTTTTTGTATTTCTTTTATATGATTGTGTTCTAACTAGCTACTCTGCCTCCTATATTCTACCTATTCCATATTGCAGATGGATATCAGTGATCTTTCTGTAATGTGAATATGGTTCGTTTCATCTCCTGGTATAGTACATACCAGTGGCTTCTTATTACTGTTAGGAAAAAAAAAAGAAAAAAGCTTTTTTCACTTAGCAAATTTTATCTTAGAAACTTTCTTACATACCAGAACAAATGTGTATCAACTCTGCCTACCCGTCACCAGATGGTGTTTATAGTTGTGCATAATCATTTTAGTTTATGGTTGTCTACTAGTTTTGTGGTATAGATGTATTTGTGCTCATTTTTGGAATGTTTTATAAATATCAGTAATTCTGTCATCCGTAGGTGCACAAGGATAGGGTATGGAAAATGTTTTAAGGTGGCCTACTGTTGTGGTGGATTAAAAGAAAATCTTTATATAGTATACACATTGGCTTTTTATACAATACATGTACAAATTTACACTTTAGACATGTGTAATTGGGAAAGTGTTTCAGAAGCTAACATAATGAAAGAAGAGAATGCCCTGGAATATCAAATCCTGTGTAATCTAGCCATGGATTTCTTCACCAATCTCATTTCCTGCTGCGCCTCCCCTGACATACCCCATGCTCCTGCTCACCAGACTTGCACCTTCTCTCCATACCTTCATGTTTTCTTCGTGTTCTCTGGTGTGGGCCAGACGCCTTTATGCCTCCTTGCTTTCTGTGCCTACTCTCATAATACTATAGTAGTATGCCATAATACTCTACTCATTGACAGCCTTTTCTAGACTGACTCCTTGAAGGCATTATTTTTTCTTTTATTTTTTCTCCTGTCTTTTACTTCTTTCTCCCATTGTTCATACAGTAGTGGCACATAGTTATTCAGTGATATGTTGAATAAATCTGTAAGTTGACTGATGTCACAGATGCTGGGGTGAAGTATGCTAAGTACTGTAACTTTTTGGCCTTGTTGGTTTAGGTGTACTTAATTGCATGTTGTGTACATAAACGGGAAGCATGGGCATATAATGCTAGAGAATTATTATGGACTGTTGCTTTTGGGAAAGTTGGTTTAGTGTCAGCTATCACTGCTTTTGTAAAAGCCTATTGCTAGATACTTTCTATCACTGTCCTGCCTATCACTTTATACTTAACAATTGAATAATTGTCTTTTCCTATTAGCATTCATATTATTCTGATTTTTCTGTATTTTCTTTTGTTTAGAAGTTCTAAAATTTCATAAGATCCCTGAATATTAGAATGTATAAATGTAACTAAAGAGTAATTAATTTTTATATTCCTTTAGATACACCTAAGCAGCATAACCAAGAAAATGATTGCAGAAGAGCCAGTGATATGCTAGGAACTGTATATTACCCAGCCAGCAGGTAAAACAAACTTGATTTTCATACTGATTTTTTTTCCTTCATTAAGTGGCATCTTCAGCTGATTTCCAAGCTTTTCTTACTTGGGAGAGTACCTAATTTTCTTTGCTTAACCAGATGTAGTTTTCCGCTGTGGATCCACATTGTCAGGAAAGATTCAACATTTCTGATGCCTGGGCATTTTTTTCTTCTACTGTTTACCTAAATGTTGGGATTCATGGAGATTATCTAATTTTTGAAGAAAAAACAAAAATGAAAATTTTCTAATGCACATTTGGGAATTTCTGCCTTCTTATGTCTATAAATTTATTTGTAACTACTGATACCTGTTGACTAAATCCAAGAGTTTAGGGGCTTTTGAGACAGTCTAGTCTGGTAGTTTTCAGAAGTAGGCTGCAGTGCCCTCTGGTGCTGCGGATGAATCTAATCTAGCTTGTTCCTTGTTCAACCCTTTTCTACTTCAGCCTGAACAGCGGGCTCTTTTTTCTATATTAATGGATTGGGGTTTTTATATGTCATTTGATAAAAAAGAATTCTATGTTTAAAAAAAATTTGGAAGAATTTTCAGTCTAATCCCAGAATTTAACATATGAAAAAACTGAGCCTACTTAGTTTATTGTAACTTCCTTTAGGAGTATTCTTATTTCCTTTATTGCCTGCTTTCTCTGTTATCCCATTTTGGCACTTAAACTGAATGCCAGATTATATAAGCAAAAATCTCTACATGTATGTTATCTGTTTGGTGAATATATATATGTGTCTCTGTTTTTTCCTAAATTAAGCATTGTTAAGTAGTAATCAAATGCAGATATATTGATTAGATTCCTTTATTGTTTTGCTTTCTTTTTTAATTATCCTTTGACCTAAATAGGTGTCTTTCAGTCTTAACTTCTCCATGTAATTGAGGCACAGATATGGAAACAAAATACTTAGGACAATTTTAAAAGAAAATTCTGAGTTTTAAATGAATTGAAGCCCTCTTCATTCTCTATACTCTTAATAATCTAATAAATTAAACCACCATAACAAGAGTCAAAAGTTAATATGTGAAATTGAGCTATTGGCAGTTTCTTCTGCAGTAATTTTCTGCCTCACAGGAGGTCAGGATTACTTGTGGAAAAATTTTATCTTTGTTTTTAGATTTAGATATGATGTTAGTTTTCCTGAGTACCTAAAAAAAAAAGATAATGAAATCTGATATTGAAGAGATAGATAGTAAAGTTAATGGGCTCTTGGTTTGTCTCCCCTTAAAAGAACAAATTAATATTTTGATTAAAGTCTCTTCCTGGACTAAATATTGATGGAGTTAGTAGATTAATTCATAAATCAAATTTTTATTTATGAATTCTATTGACCATCAAGATACTTTCCCGAAGTAGAATTTTGTACTAAGATGTACTGTCAGAATTCTACAGGAGCCAGACACTTAGCCCCTAAGAATTTGGTTCAAATGGAATTCTCTTAATATAGGATAAAGAGGTTGTATTAAATATAATTTGATTTTCACATTTTCCTCTTCCAAGCTCCTGGATCTATTAATTATCTTCTGATACTTTAATTACACGTTTGGGTTATTGAAGGAAAGTAGGTTGCAAGGGGTAAATGCTTAATGGGGTATGAAAGATTATTACTGTTTAACAGCAGAAAAGAACACAGGTCAAGAGTTGGGTCACTGGTATGTGGAGTAAACTTCTTAGAATTTTATGCTATAGAAGGTATTTCATAATAAAAGATTTAATTAGTAATATGCAACATAGGTAGACAGTACTAAGAAGAAGTAATATATTTTTTGCATGTAATGAAGCTATTATACTAAAAATTTTATTTGTAGTGGCATCTTACATTAGTATCAATGTAGATAATTGGGAAATTCATATGATCAATACAGCTATTAAATTAAAAAACATGGAAAAAATGTAATTTTTAGAGTGTGTTATTAGCTCTTTCACATGCAGTTGTCATTCACAGGTACCAAAATGTAAGTAGTCTCCATAAATTTCATGGCTGGTTTTGGTCAGAGTGAGCTGATGGAGGTTTTACCATACTTCAAACCAGTGACTGGTGATGCCTTTGCTATATACTGTGGGCACTAACTTTCTTTGCAGTGGTTTTTGGAAGGTAGGGTTCCATGAAGTTCTAGTGGTGGTGATGCAGTTCTTCTAGACCATTAACCTCTCCAGTTTCTCCTGTGCTGCATTTCAAAGATAGGGCAGTATAATCTTGCCTGCATGCCAACTAAACATCCTTAATCTTAGAAATTTAATTCTAATCTCAAAATTGTCTCTTTATAATTGTATTATTTCTCTTTTAATTATATATAGTAACAATAGCAAATAAAAATGAAAAATAATTAAAATTTCTAACAAATCATCAGATTCTTCCCATTATCAGATTTTTTTAGGTTTTATTTACCAGTCAATATATACAAATTTAGTTCTAATCTAAGCATGGGTTATAGTCTTGCATTCTAAAATAAAATTTTTAAACATTAACATAGCATGAATGCAGAATTTTGGGGGTGTGTATGCATGTTCACTTTGCATGTTGCCAGTTTTCACTTATAATGTAATATTTTCATTTATTTAGTTAATTTATCTGTAATATTTCATTTATTTTTAGACTTTTAGGTTTTCCTCAAATTTTTACTATAAAAAGCATGTTGCTTTCTTTTTTTTCTTTTCAAAGCTCTTTCCTTAGGATAAATTCCCACAGTGGGATCAACATCCTTTCTTTTTATCTGTTATAGTGCTAGAAGTTCACAGGCTTCAGTTTTGGCATGGCAAGTGGATAGTAAGGACTGAGCCAAGGCTTCTTCAAAGTTGTCTGGGATTGAGATGTTAGTACTAATGATAGCACGTTGCCAGTTCAGAAATGAGAGAGGGGAATGTATACAATATGTTTCCATTTTTCTTAATTACAAGGCTCTTTAAGAATATTTCAAGTAGAAAAATCTATAGAACCTGTATCTGTAGATCTCATATATATATATAGAACCTCATCCTCAAGTGATATTCACTCATTGAATCAGTTACATGTACGTAGTGCATTGCCAAGTACTAGTCACTGTGTTAGCCCCTGGGAACGCCTTTGGACTCTTTGTCCTCCAGGAGCTCACATCTAACAGTGGCATTGCTCCATTGATTTATGGTCCTGCTTCAGAGGGCTTTTTGATTATTTTAATGTTAAGTTTTTGGGAAAATTAAGATAAAATTGCAGGAGGTAAACTTTTTGCCTTTGATATTTAGATTATATCTTGTTTGAGATTAAGTTGAAGTTTGAGCAATTTCAGTTATTGTGAATTATGTTTGGAAGGTAGATAATTCCAAGAAGGTCATATTTGCAAAAGCCTATTTGCTGTTACATAAAATATTTGCAAAGCTGTTGATTTCATAATTCTGGCTATGAGCAGAAAGCAAAGCCCCAACATGCTTGATGTTGAAAGTGGGTTCTATAATAATCCTGCCTTTCATATTACCTAGGATAGAAAAGCTTTTGGCCAGTGAGCAGACCCAATCCCCAACTGAATTTGAAAGCTCTTTCAAGATAAAGATAATTAAAGTTATCATTGCTTTGAAGCCTTAAAAATTTAATAACTTGTTTTGTAATTGTAATGAAAGAATGCACAATGTTTTGTTTATCCAAAGGGGCAAGATAATCTAAGAGATTAAGAAATAACTATGTGTAGAATGCAGCAAACTGAAACTTAATTACCCTAAGACTTTACTGTAAGTTAACTTTATTTGCTATAGAGCAAAATTCAGCATAAAATAAATTGATTTTGGATGTGAAGCATCAAAGTTTTAAAAAAAAGTCTCTGCTACAATGAAATTTCACCATCTGAAACCTGAGAACATTGAAGTAATGTAACTATAGTTAATTGAATTTGTTTTTACCCTGTACTCATCTCTTTGAGTGTTCATCAAGTCTAACTCTTATTAAAAAATGAAGATGTGAGAATTTGGGAGATTGATACATAAATTGGGCGGAAGTACTGCCCTAATTGTCACCATATCTCCCTAGAATAAATAAACTGCCTTTTGATGACCGGGACGAATTGAGCGAAATCGTAACGGACAGATACGGGGCAGACAGTTTCTTTAGATTATTCAGACACATCAAAGTGATTGGAATTCTTTTCCTACTTATAACATGGACTTACTACTTTTTCCCTTTAGCCCTGCTTCTTTCCTGTTGCAGCCAGTTTCAGTGTCATCAGATAGAAACAGTGTTACACTATTTGAAAAGGTACATTTTAAAACTTTTTTAATTAATTCTGGCCATACTTATTTAAGATAACATACTACTTATTTTGTTGATATTCCATTTTAATTAAATGTAATTTGTATTTTCACATTTCCCTGTATTTGCACATCATGTACCATTTCTATTTACACATTCCCTATTGCTTCTAAGTGGTTATATTGGAATTATGTAATTGTTCAGTGAACACACAATTTCACAAAAATGTTAATAACTCTTTACAGGTTCATGATAACTCATGAATTTCTAATGAAGATCAGCTACAGTTATTAAGGTTTTAATATTACATGTCTATCCTTCAGGACATGAAGATGAGAACTCTTAGAGAGAAGAATGAAACAATTTCTAAAAAAACAGCAGAATTTGAAGTAGAAGACTCTGCATCATCAAATATTGGAAAAAATTCAGAGAGTAGTGAATTTGGAGGGGCTCTGCCAGCCAAAAAAAGCGATCCATTCCAAAATGAGCAAGATCATCTGGTAGAAGAGGTTAGAAAAAGATTGTAATAAGTATGCTGAAATATCTATTATTTTTCATTGGTGTTGGGATTATAAGTTACAGTTATTGTTAATTATTACACAAATATTATTAGTTATTGATTAACTGGGGTTAATATGGGAAAAGAGGTCATAGATAATAAAAATGGTTAAAGCAAACCATAATAAGAATTGGTCCTCCTAAAAAGTAGAAATAGATTTAGTATAAACTTATTCAATTAAGATTCTTTCCATGATTGATTTAGAACCCACGTCCCATTCTATAAATATCCTAAAGTATAAAAATAATAAATGTATATCATTTTTGGAATTAATCATTTCTTAAATTGTTAGATAAATACACCCAATGATTGTACTGTATTATAATACTCTGTGACTGTTGTCTGTTTCTTAGCTGAACTTCCTCTTTCTTTGAATATGAGAACAAAGACTATGCAGTATCATATTATTACTGAATGAAGGTTTTGTCCTTCTGTTTCTAAATATTTAAAAAGCTATTAAATACATCATTGTTCATGATACTGGTTTTCTTAACTGGCTTTGTTCCTTAATGCTATCCTGTTTTTCACTGGCAAGTGACCACATAAAACTACTATTGCTCAATAGTAATATTGTACTGTTTACTACTGAAAGTTTACATAAACTAAATGCTCAAACTGTGCTATATTTATTACATGTTTCCTGCAACATCCCCTAGCATTATTTGAATTTGTATAAACAGCCAGAAAATAGCAGCTACTTTATATTCCTGAGAAAATAAAAGAAAAATTTAGTGCATATTGATTCAGGTACTCCTTTATTTGAGGCCTGATCAAAGTAAATGAACATGGCCAAATAAGAGCTCTGGATGTCAATGATTTGTAACATGAAGCGGTTAAACCAGTTTCATGGTCTCTGTATACTTTTAAATCTGTAAGGATCTATTATTTCTCTTGTTAGCCGTTAGACTACACTAAAGAAAAGACGGTCAGTCTTATTTTTCTTTCCTTATATGGAAGGAAAAGCACATTTTCTGGTTAAAAGAATTTATATATTAGCAGTGGAGTGGGATAGAATGGAAGAGTAGAGTCCTAAAAGCTCATAAAGCTCTGAAAATAAAATGAAGTTAATTTTCTTTACTAGTGTTTGTGACAAGAAATATTTAATGTTTGAATTCTTAGAATTCGGTTTTCCTGGGGAGGGTAAATTTGGGAGTCAATTTGATTATGGTTGTAGGAAGTTATTTTTAGGAATCTAGGGGTAGTAATTTTAATTTGCATTTTTATTCTGGTTTTATTGAAATTTAATTAATACAGATGCTATTTTCATACTGTATACTTTGCTATTTTAGAATGTAGCCCTATGCCTTGTTCACTTGACAATGAATATTCTGGCAAATACTATGTTGTCAGAATGTATTCTGGTTTTAATATACGTGTTATTATGTAAGTAGATTATAGTTAAAAATGTATAAACTTTCTTTAAAATTACAGCCATTTTACCATATGTAGAGTTGTCAAGCCCAAAAATGTGGGAGATGACATCTTCAGTCACTGTGCAGTCAAAATTATCTCTAAATCTAACCAAGTATTAAGATTCTTATCTTCTCTCCTTTATAATGGAATATCCATTTAAGATAAGAAGAGAGGAAACAGTTTTGTGTTTGATTTCACTTTATAGGATTGTGCCTAGGTAGACTGTATAGAGTGTCTGCAGAGCTACATTTATGAGCTTCTATTTTTAAATGTTTTAATTTTGGTATCATTAATCTACAATTACATGTGCAACATTATGGTTACTAAACTCCCCACTTCATCAGGTCCCCCCCACCTACCCCGTTACAGTCACTATCCATCAGTGTAGTGAGTTGCTATAGAATCACTACTTGTCTTCTTTGAGTTGTACAGCCCTCCCTGTGCCCCCCCAACATTATGTCTGCTAATCGTAATGCCCCTTTTTCCCCCTTGTCCCTCCCTTCCCACCCATCCTCCCAGTCCCTTTCCCTTTGGTAACTTAGTCCATTCTTGGGTTCTGTGAGTGTGCTGCTGTTTTGTTCTTTCAGTTTTTTTCTTTGCTCTTATGCTCCACATATGAGTGAAATCATTTGATACTTGTCTTTTTCTGCTTGGCTTATTTCACTGAGCATAATACCCTCTAGCTCCATCCAAGTTGTTGCAAATGGTAGGATTTGCTTTCTTATGGCTGAATAATATTCCATTGTGTATATGTACCACACCTTCTTTATCCATTCATCTACTGATGGACACTTAGGTTGCTTCCATTTCTTGACTATTGTAAATAGTGCTGTGATAAACATAGGGGTGCATCTCTCTTTTTCAAACTGGGCTGCTGCATTCTTAGGGTAAATTCCTAGAGATGGGATTCCTGGATCAAATGTTATTTCTTTTTTTTTTTTTTTTTACAATTTATTTTATTTTAGTATCATTAACCTAAAATTACATGAGCAATATTGTGATGATTAAAGTACCCCTTCATCAGGTCCCCCCCACCAACCCTATTACAGTCACTGTCCATCAGTGTAGTGAGATGAGAATTACTACTTGTCTTCTCTGAGCTGTACAGTCTCCCCCGTGCCCCCCCACCCTATGTCTGCCAATCATAATGCCCCTTTTACCCTCTTATCCCTCCCTTCCCGCCCTTCTTCCCCAGTCCCTTTCCCTTTGGTAACTATTAGTCCGTTCTTGGGTTCTGTGAGTCTGCTGCTGTTTTGTTCCTTCAGTTTTTTCTTTGTTCTTATACTCCACATATGAGTGAGATCATT
>JAQQAC010002172.1:50963231-51038039 GCA_029783875.1 Phataginus tricuspis
TCTATCCTTTGGAGTGAGTGGCGTGTTAAAGTCTCCTAAAATAATTGCATTGCTGTCTATTTCCTCCTTCACTTCTGTTAGTATTTGTTTCACATATGCTTATGCTCCTGTGTTGGGTGCATATATATTTATAATGGTTATATCTTCTTGTTGGACTGACCCCTTTATCATTATGTAATGTCCGTCTTTATCTCTTGCTACTTTCTTCGTTTTGAAGTCTATTTTATCTGATACAAGTACTGCAACACCTGCTTTTTTCTCTTTGTTGTTTGCTTGAAATATTTTTTTCCATCCCTTCACTTTTAGTCTGTGTATATCTTTGGGTTTGAGGTGAGTCTCTTGTAGGCAGCATATAGATGGGTCTTGCTTTTTTATCCACTCTGTTACTCTGTGTCTTTTGATTGGTGCATTCAGTCCGTTTACATTTAGGGTGATTATTGATAGATATGTAGTTATCGCCATTGCTGGCTTTAGATTCGTGGTTACCAAAGTTTCAAGGGTTGCTTCTTTACTATCTGAGAATCTAACTTAACTTTCTTGTTAAGTTATTGTGAACGCCGTCTGATGTTTCTTTATCTCTCCCTTCCTATTCTTCCTCCTCCTTTCTTTATATATTAGGTGTTTTATTCTTTGCCTTTAGTTGGTATTTGGATGGTCTGCTTTCTTTGCTATGATTTTATTTTCTCTGGTGACATCTTTTTAGCCTTAGTGGTGTTTCCCTCTAGAGCAGTCCGTTTAAGATATCCTGTAGTGGTGGTTTATGGGAGGCAAACTCTCTCAACTTTCTTTTGTGTCGAAATTGTTTAATCCCTCCATCATATTTAAATCATAATCGTGCTTGATACAATATTCTTGGTGTGAGGCCCTTCTGTTTCAATACGTTAAATATATCATGCCATTCTCTTCCGGCCTGTAAGGTGTCTGTTGAGAAGTCTGATGACAGTCTGATGGGTTTTCCTTTGTAGGTGATCTTTTTTCTCTCTCTAGCTGCCTTTAATACTCTGTCTTTATGTTTGATCTTTGCCATCTTGATTATTATGTGTCTTGGTGTTGTCTTCCTTGGGTCCCTTGTGTTGGGAGATCTTTGGACTTCCGTGGACTGTGAGAGTATTTCCTTCCCCAGCGTGGAGAAGTTTTCAGCAATTATTTCTTCAAAGACACTTTCTATCCCTTTTTCTCTCTCTTCTTCCTCTGGTACTCCTAGTATGCAAATATTGTTCCGTTTGGATTGGTCACATAGTTCTCTTAATATTCTTTCATTCTTAGAGATCCTTTTATCTCTCTCTGCCTCAGCTTCTTTGTATTCCTGTTCCCTGTCTTGCAATTCCTTGATCATGTCTTGAACCTCATTCAGTCTGCTGTTGAGACCGTCGATGGCTTGTCTCATTTCTGCATTGTCTTTCCTCACTTCCCTCACTTCCTCAGCTCTTGCACATTTTCTGTAGATCCGTCAGCATGGCTATGACTTTTATTCTGAATTCTTTTTCTGGAAGACTCTGCATGTCGATTCCTTCAGATTCTTTCTCTGGGGTGGTGGTTGTTTGAAGCTTTGTCTGTATCATATTCTTCTGTCTTCTCATGACTATAGAATTAGTTGTTGGTAGTTGTCACGTATGTCCGCTGGGCTCTTTATGCTTTAAAAAGGAAAGAGAAGAGGAGAGAAAAGAAAAAAAGAAAACAAAGAGAAGAAAAAAAAATACTTCTACTAATAAAAAAAGTAAAAAGAGAGAAAAAGGAAAAGAAAAGAAAGAAAAAGAAAAAGCTGCAACACATTAAAGAGAAAACAACAACAACAACAACAACAGAAAAAACAACCAAAAAAGACACCAAAACGCCCACCTGGGGTGGTTTCTGTGTGAATGCTGTAGGTGGCGCTATTGCTCCACTATTTCAGAGCCGTGGCCACGTCGCTCCACACAGCCCTTTAAAGCTGTGGCTGGTGTGAGAATGAGTGGGACGCTGTTGAAAGAGAGGGAAAGAAAAAAAGGAAAAGAAAGGGGAGAAAAAACAATACCTAAAAAGAAACAAAAAAAAAGAAAAAGAAAAAGAAAAAAAAGCCACTGAGAGTGGGTTCTGTGTGAATGCTGTAGGTGGCGCTGTTGCTCCACTATTACAGAGCCATGGCCACACTGCTCTGCATGGCCTTTTATAGTTCTGGGTGGGTTGGGAATGAATGGGAAGCTCTTGATCTCTGTGGGGGTCTTAATAGCAGCCACCCTTTCCCAGTCGCCAGCTAAGGGGTCCAAAGCTCTTCAGGACTCCCAGCGTGCTGGGCTCAGCTTGCGGGGCTATCCGGCCCCTCTACTGAGCTCCTGTCTCTTTAAGACCTCTGAGAAGGAACACGCGCTTTTCTTCCTTTTTTTTTTCCTTTCTTTTTCCTTTCCGGAGCCTGCCGCGGGCAACTTGCACGTTCAGGGCTGGGACCCTGTGCCCTCTGTCTCTCCAATCTCCGCTACACCGCAGGCGGTGTGTCGGCGCTCCCGGCGCAGACTTCTACTCCCTCCCGGCCCTGAATCCTCTCCTCCCGCTAGAGCTCAGTGTGAGAGGAGCGCTCGGTCCCGCCAGGTCGCGGCTCCGTACCTTACCCGCCTTGCCGGGACTCCCGCCAGAGTGCCGGGGTGGAGGAGCGCTCTGGTCTCGCTAGGTCGTGACTCCGTTCTGCCTCGCCAGGTGCCGAGTCCTCTCTCCGGAGTGTCTGACCGCCGGAGCTCTGTACGCTGTGCACTTTCCTGTGTATTCTCGTCTCTCTTTTAGGGATAGTTGTATTTGCTGTATTTTCGTGAATAAATATAACGTTGGGAGGAATTTTTCTGCCGGTCTGTTCACGTCGCCATCCTCCCGGAAGTCCAAATGGTATTTCTATTTTGAGTTTTTTGAGGAACCTCCATACTACTTTCCACAATGGTTGAACTAATTTGCATTCGCACCAGCAGTGTAGGAGCTTTCCCCTTTCTCCACATCCTCACCAACATTTATTGTTGTTTGTGTTTGGATGTTGGCCATCCTCTCTGGTGTGAGGTTATATCTCATTGTGGTTTTCATTTGCGTTTCTCTGATGATTAGTGGTGTGGAGCATCTTTTCATGTGCCTGTTGGCCATCTGAATTTCTTCTTTGGAGAAGTGTCTGTTCATATCCCCTGCCCATTTTTTAATTGAATTATTTGCTTTTTGTTTGTTGACATGCATGAGTTCTTTATATATTTTGGATGTCAACCCCTTATCGGATATATCATTTATGAATATATTCTCCCATACTGTAGGATGACTTTTTGTTCTACTGATGGTGTCCTTTGCTGTGCATAAGCTTTTCAGCTGGATATAGTCCCATTTGTTCATTTTTGCTTTTGTTTCCCTTGCCCGGGGAGATATGTTCATGAAGAAGTTGCTCATGTTTATGTCCAGGAGATTTTTGCCTATGTTTTTTTCTAAGAGTTTTATGGTTTCATGTCTTGTATTCAGGTCTTTGATCCATTTTGAGTTTACTTTTGGGTATGGGGTTAGACAGTAGTCCAGTTTCATTCTCTTACATGTAGCTGTCCAGTTTTTCCAACACCAGCTCCTGAAGAGGCTGTCATGTCCCCATTGTATATCCCAGCTCCTTTATCATATACTAATTGACTGTATATGTTTGGGTTAATGTTTGGATTTTCTATTCTGTTCCACTGGTCTGTAGGTCTGTTCTTGTGCCAATACCAAATTGTCTTACTGTAGCTTTGTAGTAGAGCTTGAAGTCTGGGAGCGTAATTCCCCGTTTTATTCTTCCTTCTCAGGATTACTTTGGCTATTCGGGGTCTTTTTTGGTTCCATATGAATTTTAGAACTATTTTTTCCAGATCACTGAAGAATGCTATTGGTATTTTGATAGGGATTGCATTGAATCTGTAGATTTCTTTAGGTAGTATAGCCATTTTGACAATATTTATTCTTCCTAGCCAAGAGCATGGGAAGAATTTCCATTTGTTAGTGTCCTCTTTAATTTCTCTTAGGAGTGTCTTGTAGTTTTCAGGGTATAGGTCTTTCCCTTCCTTCGTTAGGTTTATTCCTTTTATTCTTTTTGATGCAATTGTGAATGGAATTGTTTTCCTGATTTCTCTTTCTGTTAGCTTGTCGTTAGTGTATAGGAAAGCAACAGATTTCTGTGTGTTAATTTGTATCCTGCAACTTTGCTGAATTCAGATATTAGTTGTAGTAGTTTTGGAGTGGAGTCTTTAGGGTTTTTTATGTACAATATCATGTCATCTGCAGATAGTGACAATTTGACTTCTTATTTACCAGTCTGGATGCCTTGTATCTCTTTGTTTTTTCTGATTGCTGTGGCTAGGATCTCCAGTACTATGTTGAATAACAGTGGGGAAAGTGGGCATACGTGTCTTGTTTCCGATATGAGATGAAAAGCTTTCAGCTTCTCGCTGTTAAGTATGATGTTGGCTGTGGGTTTGTCATATATGGCCTTTATTATGTTCAGGCACTTGCCCTCTATACCCATTTTGTTGACAGTTTTTATCATGAATGGATGTTGAATTTTGTCAAATGCGTTTTCAGTATCTATGGAGGTGATCATGTGGTTTTTGTTCTTTTTGTTGATGTGGTGGATGATGTTGATGGATTTTCGAATGCTGTACCATCCTTGCATCCCTGAGATGAATTCCACTTGATCATGGTGTATGATCCTCTTGCTGTATTTTTGAATTCGGTTTGCTAATATTTTGTTGAGAATTTTTGTATCTACGTTCATCAGGGATAGTGGTCTGTAATTTTCTATTTTGGTGAGGTCTTTGCCCGGTTTTGGTATTAGAGTGATGCTGGCTTCATAGAATGAGTTTGGAAGTATTCACTCCTCTTCTATTTTTTGGAAAACTTTAAGGAGAATGGGTATTATTTCCTCTCTATATGTCTGTTAAAATTCAGAGGTGAATCCATCTGGTCTGGGGGTTTTGTTCTTGGGTAGTTTTTTGATTACCAATTCAATTTCGTTGCTGGTAATTGGTCTGTTTAGGTTTTGTTTCTTGCTTGGTCAGTCTTGGAAGGTTGTATTTTTCTAAAAAGTTGTCCATTTCTTCTTGGTTTTCCAGCTTGTTAGCATATAGATTTTCATAGTATTCTCTTATAATTCTTTATATTTCTATGGGGTCCGTCGTGATTTCTCCTTTCTCACTTCTGATTCTGTTTATGTATGTAGATTCTCTTTTTCTCTTAATTAGTCCGGCTAAGTGTTTATCTATTTTGTTTATTTTTTCAAAGAAACAGCTCTTGGTTTTATTGACTTATTCTGTTGTTTTATTCTTCTCAATTTCATTTATTTCTTCTCGGATATTTATTATTTCCCTCCTTCTGGTGACTTTGGGCCTCATTTGGTCTTCTTTTTCCAATTTCAATAATTATGCCTTTAGACTATTCATTTGGGATTGTTCTTCCTTCTTTGAATATTCCTGGATTGCAGTATACTTTCCACTTAGGACTTCCTTTGCTACATCCCACAGAAGTTGTGGGTTTGTGTGTTTTTGTCATTTGTCTCCCTATATTGTTTGATGTCTGTTTTAATTTGGTCATTGATCCATTGATTATTAAGGAGCATGTTGTTAAGTCCCCATGTATTTGTGCGCCTTTTTGTTTTCTTTGTACAATTTATTTCTAGTTTTATACCTTTGTGATCTGAGAAGTTGGTTGGTAGAATTTCAATAGTTTTGAATTTACTGAAGTTCTTTTTGTGGCCTAGTATGTGGTCTATTTTGGAAAGTGTTCCATGTGCACTTGAGAAGAATGTGTATCATGCTGCTTTTGGGTGTAGAGTTCTGTAGATATCTGTTAGGTCCATATGTTCTAGTGTGTTGTTCAGTGCCTCTGTGTCTTTACTTATTTTATGTCTGGTTGATCTGTGCTTTGTAGCGAGTGGTGTGTTGAAGTCTCCTAAAATGAATGCATTGCTTTCTATTTCCTCCTTTAATTCTGTTAGTATTTGTTTCACATATGTCGATGCTCCTGTGTTGGGTGCATATATATTTATGATGGTTATATCTTCTTGTTGGACTTACCCCTTTATCATTATGTAATGTTCTTCTTTATCTCTTGCTACTTTCTTCATTTTGAAGTTATTTTGTCTGATACAAGTGCTGCAACTCTGCTTCTTTCTCTTTGTTGTTTGCATGGAATATCTTTTTCCATCCCTTCACCTTTAGTCTGTGTATATCTTTGGGTTTGAGGTGAGTCTCTTGTAAGCAGCATATAGATTGGTCTTGTTTTTTTATCCATTCTATAGATTGGTCTTGCTTTTTTATCCATTCTATTACTCTGTGTCTTTTGATTGGTGCATTCAGTCCATTTACATTTAGGTGATTATCGATAGATATGTACTTATTGCCACTGCTGGCTTTAGTTTTTTGGTTACTGAGGGTTCAAGGGTAGCTTCTTTAGTATCTAACAGTCTAACTTAACCCTCTTGTTAAGCTATTATAAACACAGTCTGATGATTCTTTCTCTCCCTTCCTGTTCTTTCTCTTCCATTCTTTATATAGTAGGTGTTTTATTCTGTACTCTTTTACGTTTCCTTTGACTGTTTTTCTGGATAGTTGATTTTACTTTTTGCCTTTAGTTAGTATTTAGATGGTCTCCTTTCTTTGCTATGATTTTATTTTCTCTGGTGACATGTTTTTAGACTTAGGAATGCTTCCATATAGAGCGGTCCCTTTAAGAAAACCTTTAGAGGTGGTTTGTGGGAGGCAAATTCCCTCAGCTTTTGCTTGTCTGGGAATTGTTTAATCCCTCCCTCAAATTTAAATGATAGTCGTGCAGGATACAGTATTCTTGGTTCAAGGTCCTTCTGTTTCATTAGGTTAAATATATCATGCCATTCTCTTCTGGCCTGTGAGGTTTCTGTTGAGAAGTGTGATGATAGTCTGATGGGTTTTCTTTGTAGGTGATCTTTTTTCTCTCTCTTGCTGCCTTTAGTGCTCTGTCCTTGTCTTTGATCTTTGCCATTTTAATTATTATGTGTCTTGGTGTTTTTTGAGCTTATTTTTGTACCATCTGCTATGGGAGGGGATGCTGACTTGAAGGGCTAATTGTTTTATCAGTGCTTTTGTTGCATTTTTCCAATGGGCTTAGTAATTTTCCTTGTACTTTTTCTTTTCTGTTTTAGGTTGCTAGGGCAGTTTTATCTGATTCATCACAGCCCTCTAAAGGAAAAGAAGTAAAATTAGAGGAACTAATTGACTCTCTAGCTTCTAACCCATTCTTAACAAGGAACCAAATTCCACGAACTCCAGAAAACATGAGTAAGTTAATGCTTTCTATCATTTTCTTTCTTAAATACATTACTAGTTTTAGAACTGTGGTCTGACAAATCTTTTGGGAAGTCACTTTAAAACTCTTTTTCAGTTTTATGGCAATGGCTCTTTGTTTTAATGTAAAGGATTTTTATTGAAGTAGTAAGGATGGATACTCCCGCTCACATGGCAGTTCTGCAGCGGTGTTATTTTGCCCTGATATTCTACACTTTTGTTTTTATTGTTTTACTCAGCTTTTTCCTGGAAAATTGAGTTGTGCACTTTCTAAAAACACTCTGCCTCCACATGACCTATGATTAACGTTTATAGAGTATAGAGGCTGTGTTCTCCCAGTGAGCAACCAGCAATATTGGCCCAAAACTGTGTGTACAGAGATTTTTTCTACACCCCCAAGCTAGTCAGACTGCCTAATAGGTATTTTTTCTCATAATCTGTAATTTTGTTGGCATAGTTCCGATATTATTGTTCTTCTGTAGTCACATCATTTTTGCTGAATGATTATATAATTTCTTATTTGCTGCTGGAAATGAAATAATCAAAGTTAAATTGATTCAATTCAGTGAAAGCAAGCCACAGTCTGGGTGGGTGGTTGGCAAACTACATACATCTTAAGAACCAAATTTAGCCAGCTCTGGGTGTTTTTGTAAATAAAGTTGTAGTGAACACAGCCATGGTCATTTGTTGACATACTGTTTATGGCTGCTTTCAGGTTACAGTGGCAGAGTTGAGTTGTTGCCACAGACCAGATGGCCTGCAAAGCCTCAAATATTACTGTCTGGCCCTTCATAGCAAAAGTTCGCTGAACCCTAGCCGAGATGGATAAGGAAATATATTCTTAGGACATGTAATTTGTATGTGCTATGTGAAAGCATATGCACATCTCAGGAACAGCTTTTGTTGTTTGTGTGTGATCATTGGAGATGGTGGTGTGTGGTGGTGGTGGGCTTCAGCATGTTGTGGAGCCTTGTCATGTAGCTGACTTACCTGTAGAACATGTACTGAGTCAGTAGCTTTATTTTGAACACTAGAAATGAAATGTTTGATTGCATGCTTTTTTTGAGCATATTAGTAAATTGTGTTTTTTACTCCCTTCATTGAATTAGTAAGTGAAATTAGGAGCTCATGGAGAAAAGCTCTTCAAATGGAAGATAACAGAAGTATGGAACTGATTCAGATGGATACTGAAACTAGAGAAGTATTGCCAGAATCCTTACCTGTGTTGCATAACGAAAGAGAATTTAGTGTGGCCAGTTTTCTCTCAGCAACCAGTGTGTCTGATTCTAGCCATTCTCATTTGCTTG
This sequence comes from Phataginus tricuspis, assembly GCA_029783875.1. NCBI lineage: Eukaryota > Metazoa > Chordata > Mammalia > Pholidota > Manidae > Phataginus > Phataginus tricuspis. Next base: position 50,971,816 of record JAQQAC010002172.1, read on the forward strand.
AAAAGAAAGTTGTTTCGGATTGCCTCAAGTGTGTGCCCCAGAAGCATGTGGTGACCAGTCACATAGATGAAACAACAACACAGAATCAGTCAGATTTGTTAAGTAAGAAAATAGTTTGCAAGCAAAATTTGGAGAGTGCAGCATTACAGAACAAGCTTTTAGAAATTAGCCAAACAGAGACATTCTCCCCTGCTGTAGGTAATAGGAGAGATGTGATGGGAAGCTGCAAAGAGGACTATATTAAAATAGACCACTTGCAATCTTCTTATAAAGAACCTTCCATGCACAAGAGTGTGTTAGGGAACTCTTTTCAAATATCAAGTGGAATTAATTCCAGTTTTCAGGATACTGAATTTGGCATATTCCATGAAACTCTTCCAGAAGAAGTTGGTCATTTAAGTCTTAATAGTAGTACAGAGGCCAGTTTTAATCTGGAACCAAACAGTCTTATGCACAGTGGCATTTTTTCAGAAGATGTTGTGGGAGAAAGACAGACTACTACAGGATCAGACTTCAGTTTACAGGCTATTTGCAGTAGATACGAGGCTCTGAAAAAATCTCAGTCCAAGAGAAGGGAAGAAACTTACCTCTCTAATCCAGAGACACTTGAGAAACAGACACAAGAACTGAGCCCTACTTTCCAAAACATGCAAATAGATAATACGCTTAACTTTTTGGACAGTTGGGATTTGCACGTTGACTATACAAAACCATCTTTACGCATGTCCCTTGGTGAAAGGAAACAGTCTCTTTCACCACTAATTAAGTTTTCTCCTGTGGAGCAAAAACTGAGGACCACAATACCATGTAGTCCTGGAGAACCTACACCTAATTTAAAAGGTAAGATTTAACCAGACCTGTGCATATTGACTTATTGAAGTTTTTGCTCAAATTTTCATACAAATGAATGCTACATGATTTTTACTGTTAATGTGATGAAATACGTTCGTTATTCTTTCAACAAGGATGAGAAGAGTGAGCCCATCACTTTTATGGGAATTGAGAACCTCTGGGGATGTGTATATATATAGTTTACAATTGGTATGGGACTGGGATAGAAAACAACCAAAAACCTGAAACCTATTGTTTTTGTAACACAAACTACTGAAAGAAAATCTTGCCTAATGGAGGATGGTTCTAAAAAAAAGTGGAAAAATACAATGTTAAGTGACAGTCTTGTTCTAATACAATATCTGTGATTTGCCTTGAAATAAATTTGGGGGGTGGGGTGAAAAAACAAGGTAGGTTAGTACATTAGATTCCTAGGGCTGCCATAACAAAGTACCACAGACAAGTAGCTTAAAACAACAGAAACTGATTGTCTCTGGAGACAATAAATTCTGGAGGCTAGAATCCAGAATCAAGGTGTTGGCAAGGCCGAGTTCCCTCTGAAGCCACCAGAGGAAAAGCCTTCTTGCCTCTTGTAGACCCTGGTGCTCTTTGGCTTGTGGCAGCATGGCTCTGATCTCTGCCTCTGCCTTCACATGGCATTCTTCCCTCATGTGTCTGTGTACCTTCCTAGGACACCAGATGTGTAGATAAGGACACCATATTCTAGAATGACCACATCTTACCAGATTATATCTGCACTGACCCTATTTCCAAATAAGGCCATATTCTGAAGTACTCGGGTTAGAACTGCAACATATCTTTTTGGGAGACACATTTCAATCCATAACAGTATCAATAATTATTGAAACTGGATGATGGATATATTGGGTTAATCATAATTCTCTTTACTTTTGTATGTTTGAAAATGTTCATCATAAGAGTTAAAAAAAAAAACCTCTTAAAGCATCTTAGAATAGCTACAGATCTGGTAATACGGATTCATCATATAGCACCCATTTGGCCATGGTAGTTAAACACAGGCATATTGAAAAGATATTTCTGTGAGAATAATGGTAATTTTATCATAGTTAAGTATTTGTGAGCTTTTTTACTTAAGACTGAAATTTGCTACTACATGAAATCTGTCCTTTTATCCTTTGTAACATTTATCCTTTTCTTTTTAAATCAATTTTTCAGAAAAGAAATCTTGATTAAGAGCCTTGATGCAAAAGAATCGCTGTCTGACTTGAAAAGATGAAGCAGTTTAGCCGAATTAATTTAACTACGATGCACTTAAATTCAAGCAGTGTCACAGGATTCAAAACTCATATAACTTAAAAACACATTGGAAGTGTAACCCGTTTTCAAGGCCTAAAAATCTAAAATAATACCTTTTAGCCTCCTCTAATGTTTTTAGGTAAGGACAGCATTTTGGATTTTGTCTGTAGGGCTGTAGAGTTGAAATGTGAAGTACAATACCGCCTTGAACAATGAGGAGAATTAGGGGAACCAACCCCTGTGCAGTGGGAAATCTGCATGTGACTTTTGACTCCCTAGAAAGTTAACTGCCAATATTCTGCTGTTCACTGGAAGCCTTACTGATAACATAAACAGTTGATGAACACATATTTTGTATGTTAATATGTATTATATGCTATATTCTTAGAATAAAGTAAGCTGGAGAAAAGAAAACGTGTTTTCAAATTGTAACAAGTCTCCAAAAACTTCCAATATATTTATTAAAAAGAATCTACATATAAGTGGACCTGCACAGTTCAAACCTGTGTTGTTCAAGGGTCAACTGTATTTGGAAAGCAAACATCAAGTTATATGATGCCATTTTGATTTCTTGAATAATCTTGTAAGCATTAAGTAAATGGCAAAATGTTAAGTTATTATAATTTCAGTTAATTGATGTAAGGACAAGTGGCTTTTGATGTTCTTTTATTAAGTGGTTAACATAATAGCCATTAGCTATGCTCATCTTTCATTTTAGGGAAACATGGAACATTTATTGTTTTTTTATGTAACATTGTGGTACTAACCAAAAAATGAGAAAAGTAGTTGGTTGGATGTGTGTGGTCAGGATGACAGAGTTTAAGTTTGGGAAAGTTCTAAACAGGCTCAATGATTACTCAAGTAAGTTGATCCTGAAAAATGATGTTTGGTGGAATAAAATGCATGTGATGATAAGAGTGGGGCAGAATGAATTTAGAAAAAAGGCAAAAGATGAAAGATGATGACTAGACACTTGAACACTGTCAAACCATAAATCCATTCAGTGGGTTGCGTAGCAGATTTATATTAGTCTAATTTAGACTTTGAGATTTAATTCTAGTTTTATGTTTTACCAGAAAAAAAGTAAATTAAAAAATTTACTAATCTGTGTTTATTGTTTTTTTTGGGGTGGTGGTGGTGTGGTTTTTTGGGGAAAGGAGATAATTTGATTGTGTTACTTCCCTTCTCGAAAACCATCAGTTCCCTACTGCCCACAGAACAGCTTGAAAGTAACTTAAGAAAATGGAATTTGGGTTAAAAAACTTTTCACTTTCATACAGCTACATCATTGGTAAAGCTAGGATTTGACCCTATTTTCCTTCTTGAATATACAACAACACCTCGCAGAAATAACTAAGGAGCCAGGACAGAGGGTATGGCTGCAGGATTGGGCCTCCTGTTGACTTTCTGGACTCTTGACTCAAAATGTGAGGCCTCTTGTACAGCTGTCCTGCTCACTCAGTCATGGCCCCTGGCCAGGGAAAGGTCTTGTCTCTGTCATCCAGGTGTAAACATGCCATCACCCTCTGTGAACTGGAAGGGTGATAGTGCCACAGTACCCCACTGTCTAGCATCAACCCTTTACTATCCAGACTTTGTCCATTTGCCAAGAAACTGGCAAGGAGAGGTGAAAAATTGGAGGGGAAATTCTGGAAGTGGCTGGGCTTAGTAGTTCATCTTTCATTTTGGGCTGGCTTTCTCTAAGTTGTTTGATCCCAGTTTGAAGAAGTCTTGTGAGCAAAAGAAGGAAAGCACATAGAACTACTTTATTTGCAGTGGAAAAGAAAGGAAGAGAAAAGCTTTTCTAAGGTGCTATACCCCTTTATTATTTAATAGAACAAATTAATGATTTCAGGTCTACTGGGAAACTATTTTGTCATCTTCCTTAAGAAAACCCAATGTCTGTAAATCCAAAGTTAACATGTAGGGAGGAGGTAGGGCTATCATATTTGCATCTACGAAGTGCCAGAGCCATTCCTAGATAATACAGTTTCGCTTCATTCTGAGAATTGTAAAATAGCCGTTATACCTATTTTACAGATGGTACTGATGCGAGGGAGCATAAATGACTAACATGGACTGAAGGAATCATTAGGAACACATCTAAATGTAGATTCCGTATTTCTAAAATGGGGATTATGAATCTGCATTTTAAATGTGCTTCTCTGGTAATTCTTAGCTCAAAGATTGAGAATCACTGCTAGGGGACATAGATTCACATTTAGTCCCAGGGCACCTAAAGTTGCAGGTACACTATTACATATTAACTTAGAGATCCTTCACTATCTGATAAGCTCAAGTTCACCAGTTAGTGTGGGAGGCTGTTAATTACTGAGAAAGTGTCAGAATGTCTCTGGACGACATAGATCTATAAAAACCACATTAAGTAAGCCATACCTGTGAAAGGCTGGGATTTTGGCATTCCCTATCCTTTGTCAGTAGTGTAAACAAAAATCTGTCATCTCTTAAACCACTGTGATTGACAACTGCGTTCAGCCTCTTCCCTATTTATTTTGCATACATAGTTGCCTTTTGACCTAAAGGGACTACTTTGATCATGCCACTTTGATTAAAATTAATAGTTTATTGCTAATTCCAGAATAGAGTTTAAATTTAAAGGCTTATAAGGTCCCCTGTGTAGATGCCTCTATTTCTCCTTCCACTCTTTTTTTACTGTACTGCTTTGGTGAGCATGGGTCTTCAGAAATCTTAATTCACAATTCTGAACCCTGAATACCTTACCTTTACAAGCTTACAGCTGTCCTCTAGAATTTAGAACAAATACCACTTCCACCTTCAAGTCTTGATCTGTCATTTTCTTATCCATGGCCCTATCCCTTCTCTGAAATCTATGGTTCATTTTAGCTTCTATTCACTTAGTATTTTTTTAAATTGCATTTGCTGTATTTTTTCACGGTTGCATGTGATCTCTCCAGTTACACAGATTTTAAACATACATACATAGTGTGGGGGTGTGTGTTCACACATACTTGAAGGGTCATGGATCATCAGCAAATAACTGAAGTAGAATTGCTTTCTTTGCCTCCTAGGTGATGGAATTAAAAGCAATGGTAAAGAGGGCTACTTTATTGTTAATGTTAACATTATTATTGAATGTACATCATTACATTCATAGCAGACTACCAGAATTTACCTTGTTTTATTCAGTATTTGTAAGATAAATGTGTATAAACTGACTTCTCTGTTAACCTGCAACTTTAGTAATGCCAAGTGTCCTGTTTTGAATGTTTAAAGAGGATAAGCATGAATCTTGCTTAACATGAAAAATCAAGTGGAACAAAGAATACTTGAGGTTAAGGAAAAACATTTGGGGAAGTTCAGCTGAAAAGAAAAATACGAGTATTTTGAAACTTATTTACTATGTGTTTCTTAACCATGAAGTTAATTTTATCTAAAGGAAAAACGAATTCTTGAGACCTTTATAAATGGAAAACCTATTTTTTCCTATTCTGTCTGAAACCCTTTTTTTTTTTTTTACTTTTTTCCTACTTTTCTAAAATTAAAATGTTTAAGGACATTTTTCTCAATGTAAAAGTATTTGCTAAAGTAAAATTTTTTCCCATTAAGCTTCAAATTCAGTTGCTCTACCTTTCTTGTGCACTGTGAATGTCAAATCCACATCCTGAACTTAAAATATTTGTGAGTCCTCCATGGGACTATTTATAAATATGTTCTACATACTCGTCTTGATAAACATTCAGTATTTATTACCTGGTTCTGGAATTTCCTATATATCAAGAACCATACCCTGCAAGTTATAAAATGATCACATATAAAGGTCTATCAGTAACTTGCTTGATCAAAAAAGTTTGAGAGGTTCAGTGATTCAGAGAAAAAAAATTTTGCTGCTGCCATTTTAATTACTAAATTTTAAGAAGCACAAATATACCTTCCGAGTTTTTTAAAATCTGGAGTCTTTATACTAACTACTGCCATAGGCCCTAATTAGATGAGTTTAGTAACTTACATCTGAATAGCTTCCTGCTCTTCACATAGGGACCCTGTCTTCCACCATTGCTACTACAAAGGGTTTAAAAAATGTTAAATAATTTTGTAGCACTTTGGAAATTCTCAAGTCCTATCACTTAATGTCTGTATACAAGCTGTCATGCTTCATTTGTAAAATGAGGTGAGAGCAGCTGATCAGAGGTCTTTTGGCTCTACCTAAATACTTAGATTTCATTTAAAACTATGGCAGCTGGATCAGGACACTTTAGGTCTGTTTTCTGATTACACCATATATCTGATTATACCATATTGCCAATCGAAATTAAGGACCGTCCCAAAAGTAGGTAATCTCAGAAACTAATTCAGTCTCATCCAGTTCCCAGATAAAGACGGGAAAGTGTTCTTTCAGAGAAGTCACTTAGCTTCCTGGGCTGCAGTTTACTCAGGCTGTATTATTAGGGGAATTATTTGAAGGAATAATATACACCTAAAGAGCTGGATTTTTATGATAAAACTTTTCTGTCAATGGAAGAGGTATGTATAATAGGAGGAGGGATTTGTGAACATTTCCTAGGTTCGGTTGTATGAATTTAATACAGCTAATACCATTTTCCTCATTAAGATTGAGATAAAGGTAATTTACCTCATAGGTTTGGAGGACTAAATAAGAAAATGCACACCAAGTATTTAAGAATACCTGGCATTTAGTAAGGGCTCAGATATTTAGGTTTCACATCCAGTAATTTGGGGGTGGAGGAACAGCTCAGGCGGTTGTACTGATAGCTGATGCTTACATAGTGAATATGTATGGCATGTGCTAGGCACCATTCTCAATGATTTCCATGTTTCTAATCATTTTAGCAGCCCTATGATGTAGTGATAATCTTCTCCACATTTTACAAAGGAGAAAAGCACAGTGAAACTATCTTGCCCAGTTCACCGAGCTACTAACTGAAGGGACGAGAATAATAACTTAACTCAGGTGGCCTAGCTCCACAGCCCCGTGCTCTTACTCTGCTACAGCTGCTATAAAATAATCGATAAGCTGATGGGTACAAAGGTCACAAAATCAAATTTACCAGTTAATACTTGTGGGCAGCCAGAACCTTCAAATTATTTCAGATAAGACCATATTTTAAATTGCTAACAGCAAATGTTTATTCATGACTGAAGCCAAGAAGAATGTATAAATGCATTTTAATACCTTGCTGATAAAATAGTAACATTCCGTCTTTGCAATCTTGAAAGGAATACAGGAATATACTGTAAAGGCTTTGATGTGCATATCTATTATAACCAGGTATCAGAACACACACACACACCACCTACTTCAGTGTACACCACACCAACTTTTCAGAAAAGGCCATCTTGAAGCTCTACTGGATAGCTGAGTAAATAGCGTCCCAGGTTTAAAGACTGGGGAATAGGAAGAAAGGGATAAGGAATAGTAAGCAGCACACATTTCAAAGCCCACTTTTAAGCACACGACATTATGAATATTACAAAAAAAAAAGATGCGGGAAAAAAGGCAACTCAGCATTTGCAAAAAGAGCATTTGGCAATATTCAACGCATAAGGAGGCTGTGCTTGGGACCATCCACTCTCTCCAGCTTCTCAAAGTGTTTCCTGGCATTGCGAATGTTGATCAGAGTAGCTGCAGATGGGATCGACGGATCGGACATAACAACCATCACGTACGTGTTTGATGTGAAGATGTCGATGAACGCAGCGAAGTTAGAATTCCTAACTTCCATGCTCTGGAAAGAAGCGGCCAATTTACTGCAGCTCAGCTTGAACTGCTTAATGATGTTGCTGATCTTCTCAAATCGGTGGACGTCACGCTGCTCTTTGCACTGATAATGGGAAATGACCAAGAACGTAGCTCTCTCGAACAGCAGAACTTCATCGGCCTCAATAATTTGGGCAAAATTCCTTAGGTTCATCTCCAGCTGCTGAACATTGGGAATCAGCTGATAGACTATACTGGACCAGGCTTTGTAGAGCGTTTCATCCCAGATGGATGTTCGAAAACAAGCGCACTCCAACGGACGAGACAAACGCCTCAGGTCTTCCTCTCGCTCTTTAAAAATCAGGTCACGCTGATCTTCCTGAACCAGATCCATTTTGTGCACCAGGCAGAAAATCTTGGCATCGGGAGAGTTCTGGAGGATGGCCTCCAGACACGACTGGTAATAATGCATGTCCTTTTCAAGCTCGCGGCTCTCCACGTCAAACACGTAGATCAAAACCTCCACGTTACGGAAGATGTTGTCTCGCTGGCTGGTGAAGTAATTCTCCATGAAGGTGTCCTGACCTCCACAGTCCCACAGGTTCAGCACGAGGTTGCCCAGGAATCGGACGTGGGAGTGCTCCACATCAATGGTGGCTCCCAGGCGCCGGGTGTCTCGAGCAATATAATTTGCAAAGATAATCGACCGCATACTGGTCTTCCCCGACCCGCTCTTCCCCATCAACAGCACCTTTTTCTTCATGGCTGTATTTGGCATCACCCGCCGGAGCAGCCGCGGACTGGGCTTCTGGGCGCGGCCTAGCTGCAGCGCGAAGGGACGCCGGGAGGGTCGGGGGTTTCGGAATCTCTGCAGGCAGGGCCGCGAAGCTGTGCAGTCGGGGAGCAGAAAGCGCGAGTTCGGGCTAGAGAGGCCGCGGCGAGGGTAGCTTTTCCTCAGAGGAGAGCGTCCCGGGTCGGGCGGTTGCAACAGCGGCGGAGAAAAGCTCGCCTTCCGGAAAAGAGAGTCGCTGCGTCCCGGCTGCCACCCACTTCCGGCGGCGATCTCGCGAGAACTCCCGCTCGGCCTTCGCTGCCCAACGGGGTGCGGTAAATTGCTGTTTTAATGAAACCGAGCGGGATTCTCGCTCGCGCCGCCCCCGCGACACGCTGAAGATTAAAGGGAAGGTGAACCCAAGACCTTGGTGCTCTGTTCTCTGCTTAACTCGGCTTACGGTCGCAAGGCGTACGTGTGTGGTGGGTTGGAGAGCGCTGCCATCTCGTGGCAAAAAGGCGCCCCGCACACAACTTTTTAAAGAGCGCCGGTGCTTGGTTTTCGGCCTGGGCAAACGGCTGGTGAAGCAGAGGAAGGCCTAACTTTTCAGCGCAGCACGGCCTCCCCAGAGGCTCTGATTTACTGAGTACAAGGGCAGGGCAAATGAGAACTGTATAGATGAAGAAAGTGAGGTTTGGAGAAGTTAAGTGATTGCCTAGTGCTACCCAGCCAGAGGGTAGTAAATCCGTACTGGGAGATACACTGACTGCCCGTTGGTGCTTTTTCCGTTTGAATAAACTTCCTTTCTCACACCTGCTTCTCTGGTAATCTCAGGCTTAAGAATTTATTACCAGAATTCCAAAGCTCCAGGAAACTGTAATATGGAACCCATGCATTAGCTCAAACCTCACAATAGGCCTATGAATAAATAATCCTATTTTCAAGTGAGTAAATTGAAGCTTAGAGGGGTTCAGTAACTTTACTGGGTTACACATCTGTTAAATGATGAGATGCAATTTATTTTTAAAATATAAATTGTATATTTTAAAAGTGTACAACATGATTGGACGTACACAGCTAAATACTACTACAGTCAAGCTAATGAACATGTTTCATATATTTACCTTTTATCCGTGTGGTGAGAGCACCTGAAATCTGTTATAGCAAATTTTGAGTGTTCAAGGTAGTAGTAATTATAGGCATCATGCTGTAGGTTATCTAGGCTTACACAACATTACTGTAACTTTGCATCCTTTGACCAGCATTCTCCCCATTTATTCCACCTCCTGGCCCAGGAAACCACCATTCTACTCACTGATGTTTGTATCTAACTTGTGAAGATTCTAGTATAAATGGGATTAGGCAAGCTTTTCTCTTTCTGTGTATGATTTATGTCACTCAGCATAATGTCCTCCAGATTCATCTATGTTGTTGCAAATGGCACAATCTCCTTTTTAGAGTCTGAATAATATTCTATTGTATATATAAACCACCATTACTTTTTTAAAATGTAAAATATTTCGATTTTGTTTAAAACAGCACACTACAAGTTTTATGAACCATTGAGAATGTTCTCTAACACCATACTCTACAAGCAGATATTGACAAAGCATTTAGCTAATGTATATCAGCAGAATTCCTGTGGTCTCTTAGAGTAATCGAACATTTTTTTTTAGCACGCAATGAATTTAAATTCCTTTGGTATTTACATTGGGCTATGGTGATTTTTCTTCCCAGTTTTATGTGATGTATAATCGATATCAACATTGTATTAGTTTTAGGTGTACATAATTTTTATATTACCAAAATATAAAATATATTACCAAATGATCACCACAGTAAGTTTAATTAACATCCATGATGTCACATAGATAAACTTCTTTTTCTTATGATAAGAACTTTAAGGATCTTCTCTCTTGGTAATTTTCAAATATACAATACAGTGTTGTGAACTATAGTCACTATACTGTACATTACATCCCCAGAACTTATTTATCTTATACCTGGAAGTTTGTAACTTTTGACCACCTTCACCCATTTTACCCATCTCCCAGCCTGACAACCACTAACCTGTTCTCTGTGTCTTTGAGTTTTTTTTAGATTCCACACATAAATGGGATCGTACAGTGTTTGTCTTTTCTGCCTGACTTATTTCAGTCAGCATGATGCCTTCAGGGTCCATCCATGTTGTTACAAATGACAAAGCCTTTTCATGACTGAAAAATATTCATATATATATGTATATATATCACATTTTCTTTGTCCATTTATCTGTTGATAGGCACTTAGGTTGTTTGCATGTCTTGGCAATTATAATTCATCCTCATCCTGCAATGAACATGGGGGTGTGGATTATCTTTTTGAGAGAGTAATTTCATTTCCTTTGGATATACATCCAGAAGGGGGATTTCTTGGTCACATGGTAGCTCTATTTTTAATTTTTTTGAGGAACCACCATCTTGTTTCCATAGTGGCTGCACCAATTTACATCCCCACCAACAGTGCACAAGGGTGTACTTTTTTCCACATCCTCACCAACACTTGTTATCTCTTGTCCTTTCGAAGACAGCCATCCTAACAGGTGTGAGGTGATATCTCCTTGTGGTCTTGATTTGCATTTCCCCGATGATTAGTGATGCTGAGCACCTTTCAATATGCCTGTTGGCCATTTGTATGTTTTCTTTGGAAAAATGTCTATTCAGTTCCTCTGCCCATTTTTAAATCTGATTTTATTTCTATGGAGTTGTATGAGTTCTTTATATATATTTAGGATATTATCAGATAAATGATTTGCAAATATTTTCTTCCATTCCATAGGTTGACTTTTCATTTTGTTGATGATGTCCTTTGTTGCACAGAGGCTTTTTAGTTTGATGTAGTCTCATTTATTTATTTTTTATTTTGTTGCTTGAGCTTTTGGTGTTGAATCCAAAAAATTATTTCCAAAACCATTGTCAAGGAGCTTTCTGCCTATGCTTTCTTATAGGGGTTTTATAGTTTCAGGCCTTATGTTCATGTCTTTAGTCCATTTTGAGTTGATTTTGAGTATGGTGTAAAATAGGGGTCCAGGTACATTCCTTTGCATCTGGATATCTAGTTTTCCCAGCACCATTTATTAAAGAGACTGTCCTTTTCCCATTGCGTATTCTTGGCCTTTGCTGAAAATTAGTTGACCTTATAGGTACGTATTTCTGGGCTCTCTAGTCTGTTCCATTAGTCTATATGTTTGTTTTTATGCCAGTACCACATTGTTTTGATTACTATACCTTTCAATATAATTTGAAATCAGGAAGTGTGATCCCTCCAACTTTTCTTTCTCAAGGTTGCTTTAGCTATTTGGAGACTTTGTGGTTCCATACAAATTTTAAGTTTTTTCTATTTCTTTGAAAAATGCCATTGGAATTTTGATGGGATTACATAGAATTGATAGGTGGCTTTGGGTAATATGGATATTTAGATACTATTCTTGCAATCCTTAAACACAGTTTTTCTTTCTTATTTGTGTCATCAGTTTCTTTTATCATTCATTATATGTTTCAGTGTTCAGATCTTTCAGCTCCTTGTTTCAATTTATTTCTAAGTATTTTTTTCTTTTTGATGCAATTGTAAATGGGATTGTTTTCTTGATTTCCTTTTTGGGATAGATTGTTGTTGGTATAAAGAAGTGCAGCTGATTTTTGCATTTTGATTTTGTATCCTGAAACTTTACTAAATTTGTTTATTAGTTCTAACAGTTTTTTTGTGGAGTTGTTAAGAGTCTTCTGAATATAGGGTCATGTTCTCTGCCACAGTGATAATTTTACTTCTTCCTTTCTGATTTGGATGCCTCTTATTCCCCTTTTTTTTCTTTTTCGGTATGATTGCTTCTCCTAGTACTTCCAGTACTATGTTGACTAGAAGTGGCAAGAGGGATCTTTGCCTTCTATTGGATCTTAAAGGAAAAGCTTTCAGTTTTTCCCCAATAATTATGATGTTAGTTGTGGCTTTTCATAAATGGCCTTTGTTATGTTGAGGAAATTTCCTTTTATACCTATTTTGATGAGCTTTTTTTAAAAATCACAAATTGATGTTGAACTTAAATGCTTTTTCTGCATCTATTCAGATTATGTGTTTTTCATCTTTCATTCCGCTAATGTGGTGTATCATATTGATTTTCATATGTTAAAACAACCTTGCATCCATGACCAACTGGGATAAATCTCAGTTGGCTATGGTGTGTTATGTTTTTGATGTGTTGTTCAATTCAGTTTGCTAGTATTTTGTTGACAATTTTTGCATTTATGTTCATCAGAGATATTGGACTATAGTTTTCTTGTGATATCTTTATCTGTCTTTAGTATCAAGGTGATGCTGGCCTCATAAAATGAGTTTGGAAGTATTCCCTTTACTTCAGTTTTTTGGAAGATTTTAAGAAGGATTAGTATTAATTCTTCTTTGAATTTTTGATTGAATTCATCTGTGAAGCCATCTGGTCATGGCTTTTTTCTTGTTGGGAGATTTTTGATTACTACTTCAACCGCCTTATTTGTTACTGGTCTGTTCAGGCTTTCCATTTCTTCTTGATTCATCCTTGGTAGGTTGTGTGTTTCTAGGAACTTACCCATTTCTTCTAGGTTATCTACTTTACACACATATAATTGTTCATTATAGTCCCTTTTTATTTCTGAGTCATCCATTGTAATGTTTCCTTTTTTGATTCTGATTCTGACTCTTTTCTCCTTTTTCTTAGTCTAGCTAAAAGTTTGCTGATTACTTTTTTTAAAGCTGTTAGCTTTGTTGATTTTTTCCCTATTGTTTGTTTATTTGATTTACTGCTGCTCTGATCTTTATTATTTTCTTCCTTCTGCTAACTTTGTCTTTAGTTTATTTTTTCTTTAGTTTCTTGAGGTATAAAGCTAAGTTGTTTATTTCAGATCTTTTTTTTAAATTGAAGTATATTTGATATTTAATATAATATTGGTTTCAGGTGTACAACACAGTGCTTTGACAATTATAATATATTACTAAATGCTCCTCATAATGTTGTTACATCTGTCACCATACAAAGATATTGAAGTATTATGGACTATATTGCCCATGCTGTACTTTTCATCATCCCTGTGATGTATTTATTTTATAATTGGAAGTTTGTATTTCTTTATCCCCTTCACCTATTTCATGTCCCCCTTTCCTATGGCAACCACCAGTATTTTCTCTGTGTTTATGAGTCTATTTCAGTTTTGTTTGTTTGCTTTGCTTTTAAGATTCCACATATGAGTGAAATCATATGGCATTTTTCTTTCTCTGTCTGGCTTATTTTGCTTAGCATAATACCAGGTACATCCATCCATGTTGTCACAAATGGCAAGAATTCATTCTTTTTTATGGCTGAGTAATATTCCATTGTATATATTCATACCACATCTTCTTTGCCCATTCATCAGATCTTCTTTTCTAATGTCAGTATTTATCAGTATTAAACTTACCTCTTCATACTACTTTTGCTGTATCCCATGTTTTGGTTAAGGTGTGTTTTTGCTTTCATCTTGAGATATATTTTTACTTTACTTTTGATTTCCTATTTGACTTGGTGATTATTTAAGAATTTGTTATTTAGTTTCCATGTATTTGTGAGTTTTCCTGTTTACTTGCTGTTATTGATTTTTAGTTCCATTCCATTGTGATTAGAAAAGACACTTTGTATGATTTCAATGTTAAATTTGTTAGGACTTGTTTTGTGACCTAACATGATCTGTTCTGGTAAATGTTCTGTGTGTACTTGAGAAGAATTTGTATTCTTCTGCTGTTGGGTGAAAAGTTTTGCACATGTCTGTTGGTGCATAGTGTATATATATGTTTGGTTTATAGTGTTCGAATCTACTGTTTATTGATTTTCTGTTTGGATGTTCTATTATTGCAACTGGGATATTGAAGTCTCCTACTATTATTATATTGCTGTCAATTTCTCCTTTCACATCTGCCAATGTTTGTTTTATATATTTAGGTGCTCTGATGTTAGATATGTATGTATTTATAATTGTTATATCTTCCTGTTAAGTTCACCCTCTATCATTATGTAATGACCATCTTTGTCTATAGAGACAGTTATTGACTTAAAGTCTACTGTCTGATAGAAGTTTAGCCATTCATGCTTTCTTTTGGTTACTACTTGTCTGGACTATTTCTTTTTTTTCCATCCCTTCACTTTCAGCCTATGTGTGTTCTTGAACTTGAAGTAAGCTTCTTGTAGACAGCATACAGTTGGATCTTGGTTTTTCTATCCTTTCAGCTACTCTCTGTTTATTGGGGATTTTAGTCTATTTACACTTAAAGTAATTATTGATAGGGAGGAATTTACTATTGCCATTTAAACTGCTTCCTGTTTGTCTTGTAGTCTTTTTGTCTCTCTTTTCTCTCTTGCTATCTTCCTTTGTGTTTTGTTGTTGGTTTTTTTTTGTATTGTTAAGTTTTGTTTCTTTTCTCTTTTTCTTTTGTGTAACATCTATAGGCATTTTCTTTGTGGCTTACATAAAATCTCTTATAAAAATCTATTTTTAAGCTTATAACAGCTTAACTTGCATATAAGAATCTGCACTTTTACCTCTGCTATCACCCCATTATATGTTACTGATGTCACAATTTTTATCTATTAAGAGTATGTATCTATAAGCATAACTTAGTTATAGTAATTAAAATGGAATTAGAACTCATATAGTGTAAATGCAGGGTCTACTTACCTAACCACAGGCTACATTGCTCCTCTTAAAATATAGTATGATTCTGTACTTGTTCTTCAAATAAATGAATGAATCAGTGTTATTCATTTCATTCATTCAGAATGAATCAGTATCACCAGGATAATGAAACTTTTCAAGTTAGGATACTTCATGTCTATCATAAAGCCCTTTTCTGAATGCTAGACTGTACTAATATAGATATTCCATCCTTCCATTTATTCAAAAAAAATTGAATACCTACTATGTGTATGGCACCAAGTTATGTGTGCAGGACAAGAAGCTAAAAAATGGTCTCTGCTCTAGTTTATGGAAATAAAACATTTAGCAAAATGCCATGATGCAAAATAGTGTGTGGAAAATCTCATTATATTCAAACACAATTCCCTCTCCTCGGTGACATTTGCTGTAGAGTCCTCAGTATCTCTTCCACGGTGCGCTGATGTCCTTTCAATATCATTCTGGGATTCCCTTCACCTTTTTCTTGAGTACCCTTTTTCCTTGACCCATGTGTCTTAATTTTTGGCTTATTCGCTCATTGAATGGAACATGTTTTCTGGTAGTTTCCTAATAAATTATATGGGGGCAGTAAAAATTTCAAGACATGGCATGTCTGAAAATGTCTTTATTTTTACTCTTACATTTGATTTGTTCAGAAATAATTTTACCTCAGAGTCTTGGAGGCATCACTCCATTGTCTTTTAGCTTCTAATAAGTCTGATGCCAGCTTCTTATTTGATCTATTTTTTTCTCTCTAAAAATTTGCTTTTCTCATTGTTTGTGGTGCTCTGAAATTTAATGGTAATTGGCATTGTTGAGCCCTAGTTTTCATTATCTTGGGGCGTCCCACATCCTTTAATTTTGGAAAATGTTACTGATTTTTGACAATGTATTTCTTCTGTATTCTCTGTTCTCTCTTATCAATATACTCCAATGATCTGATAGTGAATTGCCTAGTTTCCTCTAATGCTCTTATATTCCCTTTCTTATTTTCTATTTGCCTTTTTGTTCTACTTACCAGAAGTTTTTTCTCATATTAATCTTCCAACTCTTCTTTGGAATTTTAAATTTTGGTACCATATTTTTTAATTTCCACAGGCCATTTCTTAGCCTGATAGTTCCTTTAAATAGTATAAAACTAGGTTCTTAGATTAAACACCTTTTATCTCCCTGAGGATATTAGTAACAGTAAAAAAAATTTTCATCTCTGCTTAGTCTTGGTTTCTTCTAAATCCCTTTTGTTTATTTAAAAATTTATTGTATTGTATTGTATTTTTTTGCCATTGAGCATTAAGAGTTTATTTGGAGAGTAAAGGTTAAAGAAAGGAGAGAGTATCTGCCTGAGAGTTAGGGCATGGGAGAGTTGGGATGCAGGCAGACCCAGGGGGTCACCATTTGTTCCTTTGTTTTCAACTTTCCTCTGTTGCCTAGTGATCTTTGACTGTCTGCCCCTGTTTAAAGTTATTTAAAACCTGGGATAGCACTGGCAGACTGTAAGGTTCATTGAAGGGTGATCTGGCCGCACCATTTATTTGAGGAAACTTCTGTTGCCCATATCTGAAGACTTGTCTTTGGCTTGGGCGATTCTCCCAAGATTCTTCTACTGGGCTGGGGTGACAATAAGCCTGATAAACAGCATTCTGGTCATTCTGAGAGAAGAAAACTAGGGTCCTAATATTACATTTATAGGCAGACCTCACTTAATCCTCCTGTTTTAATCTGGTACCCAGTCTTCATTGTCTTTGGTGTTCCCCCCATTCAGAAACTCTCTGTTTTAGTCTTTCCAGGAAATAAAAACTGCTAGTATTAGATGGAAGAGAAGCACAGCTACATGGAATTGGGGAGGAAATCTGAGTCTAATTGCTTCTTAAACAGATCTTCAACCAATTCTATTTTTAGTGCAACTTTTACTCTCATTGATACTGCCAATTCTTGTATATTTTGGAAGTTCTTTGGTAAAAATAATGCTTCTTCATGGTTTTTTCCATTGCTGTCTAAGGATTCAGTTTTCTGAATTAGCTAAGTCAGATACTACCTTTCCTGGTGCTTTCTGCTTCCTGAAATTTGACTTTGTATCTCTTATCACATCTTTGTCCTTGCTCTCTCATCCCAGAGAGAAAGATGAATGCATCTGTTCAGTCTGCTACCTTGGTTGATAACTAGAGAATTCCATCACTGTAGCTCAGTTTCAGAGTATTTCTACCATTTCCCAAAGTTCCTTTGACTCTGCAGTAAGTCTCTGCTCTCACCCTGAGACCAGGCAACCATTGTTCTGCTTTCGTCTGTGTAGATGTGCCTTATCTAGAAATTTCTTGTAAATGGAGTCATACAATATGTGGTTTTTAAAACTATCTGGTTTCTTTCTCTTAGCATAAGATTTTTGATGTTCATCCATATTGTAGCATGTACTAGCACTTAATTTATTTTTATTGCTGCATAGTACTCTACTGTATGAATATACAATGACTACATTTTGTTTGTGTATTCTCCAGTCGATGGAAACTTGGATTGTTTCCAGTCTTTATACTGTTGTGAAAAATCCTGTTATGAACTTTCATATTAAAGTTTTTGTGTAGACATATATTTTCATTTCTCATGGGTAAATACAAGAGTGGAATTTCTGGGTCATACAGTAAGTATATGTTTAACTTTTTAAGTAATTGTCAAACTGTTTTTTAAAGTGTTTTACACTTACCATTTTACACTCCTATCAGCAATATATGAAGGTTCTACTTATTCACATCCTTTGCAACAATGTCGAATTACAGCCATTTTACTGGCTGCAAAATGGAATCTCATTATGGTTATAATTTGCAAACCCCTAATGATAATTGATGTTGTGCAGTGTGTTGGGTTTCCATGATTTGCTAGGAGGACTCACACAACTCAGCATGTAGTCCTATTCATGGCTATGATTTACTACAGTGAAAGGACTTCCAACAAAATCAGCAAAGCCACAGGAGATGAAGTCTGAAGGAAACCTGGTGCAGGTTTCCAAAAATCCACTCCCAGTGGAGTCACACAGGAGGTACTTGATTCCTTCAGCAGCAAGTTGTGAACCTCCATGTGAAATGTTCTCTATAAAGAAATCTCACAAGGGATTCAGGCCCCAGGATACTTATAGGGGCTAGTCATATAGGCACCATCTACCTAGTATGTACCAAAATTCGTATCTCAGAAGTAAGTAGGTGTTTAGCATAAGCCACATTGCTTGTACAGTTTTGGCACAGTGAGCAATTATTATCAGGCACTGTTGGGAATGCTCTCAGAATCCCCTTCTTAGCCAAGGGCAATACTGGCAAGCAGTACTTTCTAAGGATAGCAGTTTCAGGCTTTCCATGTTAACTGTTTTCTGTACAAGCATCTTTTCATGTGCTTATTAGGCACCCATACATTTTCTTTGGTGAAATATCTTTTAAAATCTTTGCTCTTTTTAAATTGGGTTGCATTATTATGAGTTGTAAGTGTTCTTTGTATATTTTGGATATAAGTCCTTTATCAGATAAATGATGTGCAAGAGTTTCTCCCAGTCTGTACTTGTCTTTTCATTCTTCTAACAATGTGTTTTGAAGAGTGAGTTATTAATATACTGGTCTGTCAATCTTTTTATTCTTATAGGTCATAATTTTTGTGTATATCTAAGATTTAACTGAAGGTCACAGAGATTTACTTACATACTTCTATAAATTTTATAGTTTTAGGTTTTACATTTATGTCTATGATGCATTTGGAGTTAATTTTTGTATGAGGTGATGTCAGGGTATAATTTTTTTTTCTTGCATGTGGATATCCCATCATCCTAACATCATTTGTTGAAAAGACCATCCTTTCCTTGTTTAATTTTTTGCCACTTTCTTTGGGAAAGCAATTGCCCATAAATATAAGAGTTTAATTATAGACTCCATTCCGCTCCTTCATCTAGATATCCTTAGCCAATATCACACTCTCTTGATTTCTTTAGCTATAGTTTCAATGACAAGTTTGAATTGTTATTCTTTTTCCAGGATTGTCTGGCTATTTGAGGCCCTTTGCCCTCCTATATACATTTTTATTAAAAAAAAGTTTCTATAAAATTTCTATTAAAAAAAAGCTTGCTGCGATTTTATTAGGGATTGCACTGAATCCATAATCAGTTTAAGGAGATTGCCTTCTTAACAATATTGAATTTGACCCATTCACATGTTATTTCTCTCCATTCATTTAGGTACATTCATTTAATTTCTCTCAGCAATGTTTTGTAGTTTTCACTGTAAAGGTTTGTACAAGTGTTAAATTTATTCCTAAGTATTTTACTCATTTTGTACTATCATGAATCAAATTGTTTTATTAATGTAACTTTTGGATTATGTGTTGCTATATATAGAAATCCAATTGAGTTTTAATTGATCTTGTTTCCTGCAGCCTTGCTTGTTTCTTGTTTCTAGTAGTTTTTTTTTTTAATACAGAGTTCTTAGGATTTTCAACATCCATGCCATCTGCAAATACAGTTTTATTTCTTCTTTCCCCATCTGGATCTCTTTAATTTCTTTTTCTTTTTCTTCCACTGGTGAGAACCTCCAGTAGGGTGTTGAATAGAAGTGGTGAGAACAGACATCTTGTCTTGTTCCTCACATCAGGGGGGGAAGCATTCAGTCTTTGATGGTAGTTGTAGCTTTTCTGTAAATGCCCTTTATCAGGTTGAGGGAATTCCCTTCTTTTCCTCATTCGTTAAGGATTTTTATCAAGAATGAGTGTTGATTTTGTCACATGCCTTTTCTGTTGAATCTTTTGAGAAGATAAGTAGTTTTTGTCCTTTATTTAGTTCCTCTGTAAGGGTCACGTGATATTCAGATAATGGGACGGACAACATGCGGGCTTTGCCTTGGCTTATAATGGCCCCCACCTCTCCATTTTGTCCCCTTCCCCCCAGATTTCTGGCCTCCTACTTGGAAGGCAAAAAGCAGCTTCAGCCTCACTGGTCCTTAAGAATGATGAGTAAGCAGCTGATGGGCAGTAACTGCAATGGGGTGGGGGGACTTGATAATATGGGTGGGTGTTGAAACCATGTGTTGCTCATTTGAAACCCTCATAAGATTGTATTATCAATGATACCTTAATTAAAAAAAAAAGATCAGTAAGCTGTGTTCCCCTCTGGATCTACCTTTTCGACTCTTTAGAAATGGGGTCAGTTGGCAAACTTTTTCTGTTAAGAGCCGTGTAGTAAATATTTTAGTTTTTGTGGGCCAAGAGGCAAAACCAGGAATATTTCTGCAAATTTTATGGCAACATTCAAACCTTTATTTATAGACACTGAAATCTGAATTGTATATTTTTCATGTGTCGTGTAATAATAGTCCTTTAGTTTTGCAACCATTTAAAATGTAAAAACCATTCTTAGCTTTCTGGCCATCTGTAACTATTGGTACAGAGATGGACTAAGGCCAGGAGAAAGATTCTGGAAATACTGCAATTTTACCCACACCATCTCCAACAGGTGGCTAGCTGAATTTGGCCTGCAGGCAATAGTTTGCTGACCTCTGTTCAGAGCCTAACATGGAAAAAAATAAATCCCCCAAATTCGTGAATATGAAGTGTCCTGCAGTCTAAAATGCCTCTGAATCATTTACTAAAACTAATGGGAAGAGTTTAAGCTCCCATTTCCCATAAAAAGTGGTCCTAATGTGTATTTCCAAACCAGCTACCAGAGCAGTGTCTCCTGAGCTTGTTTCATGATCAGAATCACCTGGCTGGTTGAAACTAGTCTTACACTGGAGATTTTAATGCAGGTGGCTTCTGGGCAGAATCTGTAGTTGTTCCCAGGATCAGGTAAGCTAAGAACCACTGTACTAAGGGAAGGCTGATTAGAGAGGGCAAAAGACCTCCAAAGCTGTGGGTGAGTGTGGTCCCTGGCCCAGCAGCATCTTCACTCAGGAACTTAGACATACAAATTCTCTGAGGATTACAGACCTACGGAATCACACTCCCGGGGTAGGGATTGTGGGGCTGGGGGTGGGGTTGTGTTGGCAATCTGGCTTTTATCAAGCCACGTGATTCTGATGCACACTAAATCGAGAACCACGGCCTCAGCCAGCATTACTAGCACCTGGAGAAGTGACTTGAGTACCCACCCTGCAGTAAAGGCCTAGGTGCCCTGAAACTGCTGTGTTCTGGAGTGCACTGTCCACTGCTGGAGCCAAAGGCATTGATTTCCACAATGAAGATCTGGAAATGGTATTTTAGGCTAGCTTTCTGGAAGTCAGGATACCTTTCTGTAAGAAGGGGCACCAAAGATCCTAGAGAGAGAAAATGCAACCCAATATGATGACAGTGGAGTTTTCAGCCTTTTTGCATAAGTGATCAAGGCATTTGCTGACTTGTGCACCGGTGAGCTTTCCAAGTCGCTGTGTCCTTCACGTCCCTCTCAGGCCCGATGGGGACCTTCTTCCTGGGCCTGCCAGGTGAGGTGCAGGGTGCTTCTTGACCTCACAAGCGGCCCTTGTGACATGACTGCCACCCAGAGGCGCGCCTGTGGACCCCGGCGACGTCACAGAGGCCCCGGAGGGCTCGGGCGCCCAGACTCCCAGGCTGGGCAGTCGCTGCAGGTGCCTGGGTCCAGCCTGCAGAGGCTGGCGGCGGCGGCGGGTAGCGGGAGGTGGCCGGGGCTGGCAGTCCGCGCTCTGTGCTGCAAAGGGCCACTTAAGTTTTCCTTGCAGTAAATATTAAGAACATTTGCCAAGGCGCTTGAGACTTGGCGCGCCTCCAGCGAGGCGGCTGGAGCCCACGAGGCGTCGGCGGCGGCGGCAGGGTATGCTCCGCGCGGACATCCAGGCTCCAGGATGGCCCCGTTGAAGAGGAAGTGCATCTGCGACCTGTGCTCCTGCGGGTAAGGTCTGGATCTGCGGACTCTGAGAGCTACGCTGAGAACCCAGCTCTGCGCCGCGTGATCAGGCGGCATCGCGGGGGATTCGTCCTTCTGGCAACCTTTCTTAGGCCGCAATGTTGTTACCTGGCGTGTAGTGCGCGCGTTCAACCAGGCTGGGTGAATGTGGCGGCCCTCAGGCCTTTCCGCGTTCCGTCTCCTTAGAGCTGCGCCGAGGTGGAAGTGGGCACTGACCCGCACGGCTTGTGCCCCCTTCCCTGCAGCCCAGACAGCTGCAGGCAACGATGCCAAACCCCAGGCCGGTTGGGGAGTAGTCCTTGCTGCTTTGTTAGACTCCTTTGGGAAGGGATGGGTGGGGGAAGAGGGGGCCTTTATGATAACAGAGTTTTTACTTTGATAAGAGAGTTGTTACTTTGTCAGAGAAGCGCAAGGTTATTTGTAAACCTTGTTTCCACACTGGTGTACAGTTGAACAGGAATAAGGAAAGGAAATTCCTTTTGGGCTCTCTTGTCCTGGCCCTGTGAAGTGTGTCTCCTGGCCAGTGGCCTTTAAGGACTCTGCCTGGGTGAAGCTCTGCAAAGGCAGGTGGCCCAGGGAGAAATGGTGGGCTTCAGTCCAAGTTCTGTGGCCCCTCCTCTCTGCTCTCCCACACTGTCTGGCGTGTTCCTTCCCCCTGCTTCCCAGGACACCTGGGGAACTGCTGCTGGGCTCTGGGAGAGGAGAGGAGCAACAGACATAAGAGGGTGGGCTCTGGGGTCAGTTTTACTGGGCTGTTGTTAGCTGGGGGACCTTGGGCAGATAACTGAACTTCCCTAGGATTCTCTAAGGATTAAATGAGAGAATGTGAATGAGACTCCTTCTACTGGGTTGTGCATCACATATCTTAGTGTCTTGAAATCTGCAAAAAGTGCTTGCCACCTGCAATATGCTACAGGCACATAAAAACTGGCATCAGTAGTGGGGAGACTTACAGGGCACCCTGAAAGCTGGGTTAGAAACCTTCCCCATCCCTGGTGTCAGTAGGTGATTCTCAACCCTGGCTGCTCATCAGAGTCACCTGGGAGCTTTCTGACGCTAGCAGTTGCCCAGGCTGTTAAATCATCTGCTCCGAGACTGGGCCTCACCAGCAGTCTTTAGGTGATTCTGACCAACTTTCAGGATTGGGTGACCACTGATCTAGATCACATAAAAGCCTGAGTCTTGCTTTCAAGCTTTGCTAGGTGGGACCAGAGCAGTATGTTAGCTGAGGGCTAATTTTCCAGACTACGGAGAGAAAACCTGCAAGGCTCAGCCTCCGCTGGGGTCCTTTGCATGGCTCTCCTGCTGCCTCCTGAGGTCCTGAAAGATTCAGGTAGGATTGTCACTAGGGCCTAGTTTACACTGTTGGGATTGAGATATAGAAGACACAGTTTGTCTCTGCACAGTGTACAGTCTAGTGAGGACGGCAGGGTGACTCATTCAAGAGGTACAAATTGTGTGCAGAGAAGTCGCCCTCCCGGCGTGTGGTAGGGGTCCTCCGTTTGTCTTCATCCCTGCCAAGGGGCTGTTTGCCAACAGAGGCAGAGTCTGTCGTTTTCTTCCTCTCCCTCCCCTTCCTCCTGTGTCTACCCTTCCACTCTGGTTTCAGTCAGTGGGCTCTGGCTGGATGCCCACATCTCTCTGTCTCAACTTTCTTCTTTCAGTCTTACTTCGCAAAGTGCTTGTAGGTCCATCTGGCTATTTCACAAACTTCAACAAACCTTCAGACATTCAACATTTCCCCTTTTCCCCAGTATCTGCCCCATTAATGGTGCCAGCTGTCCTCCCCTTATCTTGGGTTTAAAATTTGAATCATTTCTTATCCACCCTCCTCTCCAACATTTAATCATTTTCGAAATCTGGTCTCCTCCTCTGCAATCATTCTTTAATTGGTTCTTTCTTTTTTTATTCCCATCATTCTCTGAAAACTAGTCCTAACGTAATTTTATAAATTTTCTCTCCTGTCATCCCCTTACATGAAACTGCCCCTCGGGCTGCACCAGGCTTCCTGGCATCCCCTGAGCAAACCTGCGGCCTCTCATTGCTGCCCTTATTCTGAAAGCCTGTCCCCTCCTCCTGCTGCATGGGCCCTGTTTCAGCCGCAAGCCTCCCATTAACCCAGCCCTGGAGCTCGCCGGCAGAGAGGGACTCCACTCCCTGTGTCCTTGGATCTAGTTGTGTCTGCATGCTTTATCTCCTCTATTGATAATACTCTTGGAAAGCAGAGACCATGTTTTCTGTTTTTGTGTGTGTGCACTGTATAATATACACTGTTCTCCACCTGGCACTCAAATTATCTTTTTGAATAAATGGATGGATTTTTTTGTTTGTTTGTCAAGGTGCTATGCTGGAATGGATTAGGGAGACAAGATCTATAGCTGTCTTGTCTGGTAGGATAGCCACTAGTCATACGTGGCAATTTCATTTAAATTAATTACAATTACATAACATGGCAATTTCAATTCCTCATAGCATTAGCTGCATTTCAAGTGCTCAATAGCTACATGTGTTGCTGTGACTACTCTGTTGGACAGTGCACATAGGGAACCTTTCCATCATTGCAGAAAGTTGCATCAGACAGCATTGATCTAGAGTTTCATCATTTAGAAATCTTCGTCCTCCTCACCCCCAATTCAGTCTGTTCAGAGGTGAGTTGAAATGGAGAGGAATTTTACAGGTGTTCTCTAAGCTCTAGATTTTGGTGATTTTTTTTATCTTTCCAGCCTGAGGTTATAGGAAAAACCGATGAGAAACCTGAAGGTAAAGCATGTATGCAGAAAAACTACTTGTCAGAGAGAGCCCTTCAGTGGGAGAGGGGAGATTGGGGTTTGAGTGAGTCATGTGATCTCTCTGGCCTTTGGTTTCTCCAGTTTGTTAAATCAGGAGACTGTGGAGGCTCTTTGGGCTGCTAGGGAAGGAAGCCCACGTTTGTCCTTCCTCTCTTCTACTTCATATTCTTCCTAAGGTTATGCCTGAGTGGAGTTCTTTAATGTCCTTTCAGTTAAATTTTTTGAAGTCTTTGTTCTTGTTAGTGCGGAGCCTGGGGTTCCATGATCGCTGGATAGGAAGGCTGCCTTTTGCAGGAACAGCTGTCAGAGACCGCAGCTCTTGGAGCAAGTTATTACTTTTGGCCACAAGATGGCAGCCTTCTCCCGACCAACTCTCACTGCCGGTCAAGACCAGCCTAAATAGAAAACAAGCCTTGGAGTCCTGGGTGTTCTTTCACTTAAAAAAAAAACAAACTTTTTTTTAAAAATAGATTTACCTTATTTTTTTTTCTAAAATGAGCAATTAGTCAGAGTTTAGGGCCCAGAAGAGCTCAGGAAGTGTTATACCTTGAGGAGCAGATCATAGATTACAAAGTGAAGGTGTTCAAATATCTAAATCTAAAGATTCCAACCACTCATAAAACTTTTTAATGAGCTTTGCTGGTTTTAAAAAAAACAGACATATTTTACTGTATCAGGCTCAAGGCTCTCCCTCCACTTGACAGTCAAAACCTGGCTATTGAAATTATTGTCATAAAATGTTATATTGTCTTTTCAATATAATCAGTGCCAAATTAGCAAAAATATTCACGAGTTGTAGAAATAGAGTTAAGTGAGCCGTTAAAAAAAATTTTTTTTACCATCTTACTATTTAATTATCTTTTAAAAAGTTAATTATCTTGACAACAAAGCTAAACTGGGGGATTTGAGTGGAGTGATGTCTGAGTATCTCCAGTATTTCCTATTATTGGAAAAAAAGCCATCCTTCAGTTTTCAGTATTATACCTCCTTACATTTCTGTACTGCTTTGAAAATTCTGAGAGTACTTTTTCATATGTTATCATCTTCCTGGGGATCTCTCAAATGGGAAACATGGCTTTCTTTGGAAATTTGATTCCTTAATCTTAGCCTCTGTTTTTCCCTAGGGATGTTTTTGGTTTACTGAGCTGTTCTTGTCCCAAATTACTAAATATGAAATGGAGGTTAGGGGAGGCCTGTAGATAAAGTAGAATGTTAATCAGCTTTTTAAAGTTGAAAGGGATGGTAGCAATCTCTAGCTATTTTACTGATAAAGCATTGAGATTAATCTTAACGTACAAGAACACATTCCATTAAGCTTTAGGCACAATTTAGGCCAATCAATGAAAATTTTCTCATCTGCTGTGGATCAGATGCTGCTAGGTGTCACAGTTCAGTCTGTGGTCTCAAGTCACAGGGGACCATCTTTGACTACAGATTATAACATGAAGGCTCCTGTCCAATTGAGAAATATTACCTGATGTTTAAAAAAAGTTGTAATTCTAAAAGCCTTTTAGTAAAGTAATAAATAGCGAATCTCTCTACTGAGATTAAACTGTAGTAACACTACTTCTTCTGAAATTCTTTAAAAATATTGTGGTTAATCAAGGGATATAGCTTACTTTTATATCTGACTATTTTAAGGCTTGCAGTGCACTATTTTAAAGACTGGGCAATCTTGCAGGAAATTCCAGGACTGGGTAATGTATCATGAAATATTTATGTAGCATTGGTAGTATGCGCAGCATTTCATAAAAAAGGTAGTCCCATAGAGGACTTGCAAATTACTGAAAAGGATGTGGATTTGGCCCTTTCACAGAGCTTGGGGAGGAAGGTGATCTCAGGGCCAGCCATGTATCTGCAACTTAAATCAGTTATGTTAACCAGGGAGGAACTTGTTATTTTAATTTTGGAAAATATTTTCTTCACATTGATGGAAATTTCCTTAACCTTAGATTTTATTTTCTTAGAGTCTCTGTTACAAATTAAAAGGAAGGAAAAAAATCAAGGAATTGGTTTGATATTACATTCTTCAAGAAGAATTCTTGTTTTTAATTTAAATAAAATCAACTTCATAAATTTTCATTAAGAAAAAAGACAAAGAACAGCTTTTAATAGATGCTTGCTGGTGACTTTTTATCGTTAGCAGAATCCAGGTAGAGAGAAGCCAAGGAAAAAACCCTTTCATATTAAATTATTTTTATTGCAGAATTTGTGCACTTTTGTTTCCTTACATGCTCTTTACAAATTATAGCATTTATATGATATCAGAATTAATGTTTAATTGTTCAGATATGCCTTTCATCTTATGTCAGTGTGTACAATTAGTCAAGTTTCAGATATGAAATTACAGAGTGCAACTTAGTAGTAATTCAAATGATAACAGTTACTGATTTCAAACTTACAGTCTGCAAATCCATCAGTTTGGAGTACCCCCGCTCTAATTCCATCTTGTGTGGGCAGTTTTTAAACACCATTCCCTCCAGCATGATTAAAATATTTTGGACTGACCATCAGGTAATTAACAGTTCATTCGTTAGATGCCATGGCTCATGGGGGAAAAGTACCAAAGCTTCAAATGAAAGAATAAAAAGAAAAATAAGTGATGTAGGATTTCAGAGGTGGTATAGATCCCTTTGGGAAGGGATAGCAGAGGAAGCTGTGGGAGGAGGAAATGCCCTACTTGGGTGATTAGGAAAGTGAGTGCTAGAGTTGGACTGCCCGGTTTCAAATCCTGGCTCTGGCACTTTTAAAACTGTGTGCACTTGTGACATTCATTGAACTTTTATGTAGAATAGGGATATAACAAACAATATCTTATTCTTATGGTAGCTGTGAGGATTGGGTGGGACAGGACAGGGACTCCTTGGTTAGGTCTGAGGGAAAATGTTATGTTGGTTGTGGAGACGTGGACACATCACATCCACACAGCGTGCGACCTTGGAGGGGGTCGCCCGGAAGCCCAGGGGGGCCGGCAGCAGGGAGCCCGCAGGTGCCTCAGGATGTGGACTCGGGCAGCAAAGAATCATGGATTTGAGCAGGTGAATGACACAGGTAAAATAGTCGTCTCCTGGAAAGAAGTACTCCAAAGAGCAGCATCTCTTTCTTTCTGTTGAAAGTCGGCTGAATTCAGATACTGGGTAGTTGCTGTTCAGTTAGATCTTCTGAATGGATTGTAGTTTGCTAATATTTCCTTAAAGATACCTCCATTCCATTCTTGTCATTTTCTTGCTTGCTTTAGTCAATAAACAGCACACTGATGGTTTACTATGAGAGGCAGCAGAACACAGGAGTTAGGGGCACAGGTCCTGAGCCAGACCCCTGGGTTCGAATCCCAGCCTTTCCACTCGCCAGCCGTGTCATGTCCCCCCGTTCACGGCAGGGTCTTTACTTCCGCGTGCCTCAGCGCCCTCAGCTGTAAGATGGGGTCAGTAACGCCTTCCTGCATGGGGTTGTGAGGCTCGGGTTGGTATTGTCAATAGCACAATGCCTAGCATGCATACTAAGGTATAGGAGGGTGTTATTAGATAAATATAAAGATGCCGATCTGTGTTCTAAGCCACAAGGCCGTTGGGATAGTGAACAGGGTCTTTTCTCATGGAGAACTTGTACTGTAGGGAAGAGTGTTAATTTTGTTTATTAACTGGCAGGTGATGAAAAATGCTCTGTAGAGAATTAAAACGGTGACATGCTCACTTGCTGGGAGGACTGGATCACATCTCAAGGGTAGGGATGGTCTGAAGATTCAACCTGTTATTCACACAACTGGAAAGGCCTTTGCCTCTCGGGGATACCTACCCTTGTATTGAACAATGATTACATTTGTCATGTTCAGACTGATGTCAACAAACATTAAAGTTAAGTTTGTATTCAGTTTAGAGCTTTCCAATTCTGAAAACAATGATCAGGGAATTAAAAACATCCTCATGGCCCAGCATATGCTTTATGCTTGTTCCGAGTAACTCTGAAGCATCTATGTTGTTTCTCTCAAAGGAAGGAACAGTGTTTCTAAATGGCTGTCAAGGTAACCACTGAGCCAAATGCATCCATGTATTTTGGATATCCGTACTATTCAACAGCCTCTCATTCTAATTAACAAACTGAGTTTGTGACGTAAGGAACAAGTGAAATTTCTGCCTGTGCTGGTAGTTACTTAACTTTAGAAACATCCTTTATATGATTCTTTTTTTATTGAGGTATAGTTGATGTCACAATATTAGTTTCAGGTGTCCAAGACAGGATTAAACAATGTCAACTATGGTAAGTGTGGTCACCATCTGTTACCATATAAAGTTATTACAATATTTTTTACTATCTTCCCCATGTTGTACTTTTCATCCACGTGACTTGTTTATTTCATAATTGGACGGCACATCTTTATCCCCTTCAGCTATTTTGCTCATTCCTCCCACTTCCCCTATGACAACCAACAGTTTGTTCTCTGTATTTGAGTCTTTTTCTGTTTTGTTTGTTCGTTTTTTACCTTTTTGATTTTACATATGACTGAAGTCATCTGATGTTTGTCTTACTATGTCTGACTTATTTCACTTAGTATAAATACCCTTAAGGTCCATCCATGTTGTGTCAGATGATTTCATTCTTGTTTTATAGCTGAGTAATGTTCCACTGTATATGTATGTATATATATATATATTAGCACATTTTCTTTATCCACTCATCTATTGACGAACACTTACATGATTTACTTTTAAAAACAAAAACTTCTCCCCTAAACTATCCTCTTTTCTTTCAAGTATGATGTATTTCAACTCTTCTCTAAATAAAATCTACACACTATCTGTAAATGAGAGTTCAAAATGAAAGCAAAGAATTAACTGAATATCTTGTTTTCCTGTCCTGCTTCAAATGGGTAATGTCAGAGAAAGAACATGGGACAGTAAGTTAGAATGAATTCTAGTCCTGGTTTTGATTAATTATAAGTTTTTGAACTTGTTTTAGTCCTTTAACATCTCTGGATTTTTAAATCAGTGATAATCATTTGCCTTTTTTAGAAAGTAACCATCCTGACAGGTGTGAGGTGGTAACTTATTGTGGTTTTGATTACACCTCCCTAATAATTAGTGATGGAGCATTTTTTCATATATCTGTTGTCTGTTCAACTCCTCAGCCTATTTTATATCAGGTTAATTTTTTCTTGCTAATGAATTATGAGTTCCTTATATATTTTGGAAGTTAACCCCTCATTAGATAAATAGTTTGCAAATATTTTCTACCATTCTGTAGGTTGCCTTTTCACACTGCTGGGGGTAATGCAAAATAGTACAGCCACATGCAAAACAGTATGGTGTTTACTCAAAAAAATTAAAAATACAACTACCACATGATCCAGTAATTCAAGTTTTGGGTATTTATCCAAGATAATTAATATCAGGATCTGGGATATTAGAGGTATTAGATACTCCCATGTTCATTGTAGCACTATTCATAATAGGTAAGGTGTGGAAGCAGCCTAAATGTCCATTGATGGATGAATGGACAAAGAAAATGTGGCATATACATACAATGAAGTATTATTCAGTCTTAAAAAAGGAGATTCTGCAGTATGTGACAGCTATATGAACCTTATAGATATTATGCTAAGTAGAATGAATCAGTCACAGACGAATACTGCATGATTCTACTTACTGGAGTTACTGAAAATAGTCAAATTCATAGCATGGAAGAGTAGAACAGTAGTTGCCAGGTGCTGGGGAGGGGCAAACAGGGAGTTAATCAACAAAGCTTCAGTTGTACAAGATGGTAAGTTCTAGGGACCTGCTATATGACAGTGTACCTACAGGAAACAGTACTTTATTGTACATTGAATTTTAAGAGGGTGGATCTCACATAAAGTGTTCTTACCACAGTAAAATTCAAATAAAAATGAATAATCATTAGATGATGATATAGCCCCCATTCTCAATAATGGCATTTTTCTGGGCTTGGATAATTTTCATCCTAGCATTCTGGAGGTGTGTGCAGAGGTCTTGTGCAACCTCTCTTGGTGATCTTAGAGGAATGAGGGAAAAGTGGAGATGTGTCACAGAGTTGAGGTTGAATAGATATTTTCTTGACTTTTCCAAAAATTACTGAATGGTTAGTTGGAATGAATGAATGTCTCTCTTAGGCCTCATGGGCTCTTGGGGTTATGCCTGATCCAGTTCCCTCCTGGCAGTCTGAATCCCTCTGCACATTGGCCATGTGTGGCTGCCCCAGGCCTTGCTTTATACCTCTTATCATTTCAGATAACCAAAGAGACTGTTTAGTGTACTATTTCCAAATTTCAAGGGGAAGAGGGGCTGCTTGGGCCAGCCTATGACTTGGTTCCTCTGGCATCCATAGTCCTTCCCCTTGGTCCGATCAGCTGAGCTGTGGGGGCTGTGGGCTTACATAACACAAACTGGGCAGCTGGGAAGGGAGCTCTTTTGAGTAATAGCGGTATGCTTAGGAAAAAAATGATTAAAAGAGGAAATGACTGGCCTCTTGAAGACTTTTGTCAAGATATCTTTGTAGATACAGTTGGTGAAACATGGATTGGATAATGATATAATGAGGTAGATTCATAGCTTACTGAATGAGCAGACCCATGGAGTATTGAATGATGGCCTCTTACCTATTTGGAACAATATGACCAGCACCATGCCACAGGACTCCATCATTAGCTTTGTCTTGTTCAACATTTTTATCAAAACTTGGATGAAGACAGCAAAGCCATCCTTATCAAATGTACTGAAAACACAAAATGGGAAGAACATACAAATATGATAGATGACAGAATCAAGATACAAAGTTATCTTGACCAACTGGAATGCTGGGCCCGAAACCAAGCTGAAACTTCACAAGAGTAAACATGAAGTTCTGCATTTGGGATTAAAAATCAATTATACATATTCATAATGGGAGAGGTCTGTCTTTGCCACAGTTTGTGAAAAGGGGTTTCACTTGACCACAAGTTTAATGTGATCTGATGGTATGATGTGGCTGCTAACAGGCATTAACTTTGTTTCAGGCTGAATGGAAGTAGGATGTCTAGGTCAGCAGATATAATTACTTCACTGGACCTTGGCTTGGTCAGATCATAACTGAAGGATGCTTTTCTATTTGGAAGACTTCATTTTTTAAAGATACTGGCAAGCAACCAGGAGGGCCGGGTTATAGGGAAGGCATTCTGGATTTGAAAAAAGACATAAACTTGAGAAATCAGGGGATGGATAGATGGTCAACTAGTATTTGAAAGGCTGTATTCTGCACCGGAGAGTCTCTACTTGCTCTGGGTTGTGGGGGGTGGGGGGCGCGGGTGGAACTAACAACACTGAGTGGTTGATTCATGAAAACTGATTTGGGGTCAAAACAAATAAAGAAGAATTCTGTAGCAGTTAGGGCCAGAGGGACTTGAAGTGGACTGCCTTTGGTCCTCCTGAGTGGGTGCCTGTTGGGTTGCTGTAGGAAGGATTGCTTCATTGGACAGAAGGTTTGACAAAATGATCTCGAGGGTCCTTTCAACACTGAAAACCCAGATTTCTGGAAAGGGAGAAGAGCATTTATTTTAATATGATGACTGAGCTTGAAAGGCTACTGCAGAGCACAGAACTATGGGTGCATATGATATAAGTATAAGTAGAGTGCAGATGACATGATGTTGTACATAAAAAAACCCTAAAGAATCCACTCCAAAACTACTAGATCTAATATCTGAATTCAACAAAGTTTCAGGATACAAAATTAATACACAGAAATCTGTTGCATTCCTATACACCGATGATGAACTAGCAGAAAGAAATCAGGAAAACAATTCCATTCACAATTGCATCAAAAAGAATAAAATTCCTAGGAATAAACCTAACGAAGGAAGTGAAAGACCTATACTATGAAAACTGCAAGACACTCATGAGAGAAATTAAGAAGATATCAATAAATGGAATCACATCCTGTGCTCATGGATAGGAAGAATTAATATTGTCAAAATGGCCATCCTTCCCAAAGCAATCTACAGATTCAATGCAATCCCTATCAAAATATCAACAGCATTCTTCAACGAATTAGAGCAAATAGTTCTAAAATTCATATGGGACTACAAAAGACCCCAAAGAGGCAACGCAATCCTGAGAAGGAAGAGTAAAGCTGGGGGCATTACGGTCCCTGATTTCAAGCTCTATTACAAAGCCACAGTAATCAAGACAATTTGGTACTGGCACAAGAACAGACCCATAGACCAATGGAACAGACTAGAGAGCCCAGAGACCATACAATGGGGAAATGACAGCCTCTTCAACAACTGGTATTGGCAAAACTGGACAGCTACATGCAAGAGAAGGAACTGGATTACTGCCTATCTCCATACACAAAAGTAAACTAGAAATGGATCAAGGACCTGAATGTAAGTCCTGAAACCATAACACTCTTAGAAGACAACATAGGCAAAAATCTCCTGAATGTAAACATGAGCAACTTTTTTCTGAATGCATCTCCTTGAGCCAGGGAAACAAAATAAAAAATGAACACATGGGACTACATCAAACTAAAAAGCTTCTGTACAGTAAAGAACACCATCAACAGAACAAAAAGGCATCCTACAGTATGGGAGAATATATTTGTAAACAATGTATCCAACAAGGGGTTAACATCCAAAATATATAAAGAACTCACATGCCTCAACACCCAAAAAGCAAATAACTCGATTAAAAAATGGATGGAGGATATGAAGAGACAGTTCTCTGAAGAATAAATTCAGATGGCCAATAGGCACATGAAAAGATGCTCCACATCACTCATTATTAGGGAAATGCAAAGTAAAACCACAATGAGATATCACCTCACACCAGTAAGGATGGCCAGTATTGAAAAGACTAAGAACAACAAATGCTGGTGAAGATGTGGAGAAAAGGGAACCCTCCTACACTGCACTGCTGGTAGAAATGTAAGCTGGTTCAACTATTGTGGAAAGCAATATGGAGGTTCCTCAAAAAACTAAAAATAGAAATACCATTTGACCCGGGAATTCCACTCCTAGGAATTTACCCAAAGAATATAATTTATTAGATTCAAAAAGACATATACACCCCTATGTTTATTGCAGCACTCTTTACAATGGCCAAGATATGGAAGCAACCTAAGTGTCCTTCAGTAGATCTATGGATAAAGAAGAGGTGGTAGTATACACAATGGAATACTATTCAGCCATAAGAAAGAAACAAATCCTAGCATTTGCAACAACTTGGATGCAGCTGGAGGATATTATGCTCAGTGAAATAAGCCAGGCAGAGAAAGACAAGTATCAAATGATTTCCCTCATTTGTGGAGTATAACAATGAAGCAAAACTGAAGGAACAAAATAGCAACAGACTCACAGAGTCCAAGAAGGGACTAGCTGTTACCAAAGGGGAGGGGTGGGGAGGGAGGGAGAAGGGGATTGAGGGGTATTATGATTGGCACACATGGTGTGGGGGATCATGGGGAAGACAGTGTAGCACAGAGGTGGCAAATAGTGACTCTGTGGCATCTTACAACACTGATGGGCAGTGACTGTAATGGGGTATGGGGGGACTTGATAATATGGGTGAATGTACTAACCACAATGTTTTTAATGTGAAACCTTCATAAGAGTGTATATCCATAATACCTTAATAAAAAAAAAAAGTAAGTTGAGATCTGTATGTATCTGAAAAACCAAGGAAGTTTGAGAGTTCTTAAGGCATTTATATTTAATGCACAGAGCACGCATGTGTATGTTAGCCTCCTGTCTCTCTCCACTGCTCCTGCTGAACCTGCCTTTCTCACCTGATGCTCCGGGGTTTCTGAGGGCCCTTTGATAACCTTTGTGTAATGTATAAAAAAAGCTTCATCTGTTGCATCCACATCTTTCTCTGATGATGTCTGCATGTGGCAGTTCATGTTTAGGAGGCTTTTATGGGTTAGCCTGGGACTCTAGCCATCATGTGAAGCAATACTTTTGTGGGAAATGTACTTCAGGCTTCCAACAACCAGTGTATGGATGTTTGAAACACATTCCACTGTAGTGCTGGATGGCCTGTGTTTCTTTTTCCTTAGGACGTACCCCTCCACACCACCTCGGATCCCTTTCTAAACTGGCCTTTGGGCTTGGGAGCCCTCCTTGCTTTTGTTGCCAATGATGGCAAATCCTGACATTCTGACACTTCCATGAATCAAGGCTTATTTCTCTTCCACTGCTTTATCTAGAAATGGATTTTATTAAGGTGTTCTCTTCCCCAGAGGAATTTGAAGAATCTTAAATAAGTTCACACAATACAGTAGGGAAACCACTGTGAACAGCTCCATGTCTTCTCTCTCAATAGTGCACTGGTGTGTCTGTGCTGAGTTGTTACCCTGTATGGGCTTAGGGTTGCTGTTTTGCCATCCTTAGATTCTCCAGCCTCTAACCCCTGCAAAGGAAGGTGTAGAAACTAGGTGTGGATATTTTTAAATGATGCTGATGCTGGTACTGGTTATAGCATTCAGAATTCGTGGTTGAAGCATCTGAGGTGGACACCGGCTAGTTTAAGCAAATGAAAAGCTATAGGACAGTTCACAGAATGACTGGGAGCACTTGAGAGCCAAGAATGGAAGATGGACAAGTGCAGGGGAGGCAGGAGGCCAGAGCCACAGCTTGCTCACCCTGCAGAGCCCGTCTGGTTTGGCTGATGCCGGTGCTCTCTCTGGACGCAGATGATCTGTACCTACGATGCTGCCGCTGGACAGCCCTGGCCTTGCCAATGTCCCTGACTGGGGAATGATTTCTTCACTGTCACCCCACTTTTTAACTTTTTTTTTTTTTTTGCTTCACTTGCTCTAGATTAAAATGTCCAGATGGGAGCTTTTGGTTTGCTAGGCCTTGGTCACATGCTCGGGCCTCGCCGTGGGACTGGAGGTCAGAAGGGGTGTGTTTACAGTTTCTGTAGGGGGAGGTAGGCATGCGCCTCAAGATTAACGCGGCTGTGAATTCTTCAAAGGAAGGGCTTCAGATGTTAGGCAGCTAAAAAGTGTTTAACTTTCTGTTTTAACTTACAAAAATTAAGTCTCAATTAGAGCTGGGTCTCTCAGCGGTGGCGCATGCTGGCAGTTTAGTTGTCGAGGTCTGTCCTGTGCTTTATCGGGGGTTTAGCAGCATCGCTGGCCTCTACCCAGCAGGTGCCAGTGGTACCCACCGAAGTGTGCGAGAATGTGTCCGGATATTGCCAAGTGTCCCCTTGGGGGTAAAATTGCCCCGGGTGAATTAGTGGGATAGAGACTTTCTCAAACCACGGATTATGATTTGAAAGCCTTGCTATAATGGCTTTATCATGGGAATGGTTTTTATACTATTGTTCTTGGAGGGACACCACCATGGTGCCCTTTCCCTGCTTATGAAGGTCTGGAGTTCTAGTGCCCTCAAACTAAACTGCACTTAAGGATCAACTGGAGACTTTATGAAAGATGCGAATTCCTGGGCCCTGCCTCCTTCAGCTTGACCCTGAGGGTCTGAGGTCCAGGAACCTGCAAGTCCAACAACCAAGCCTGGTGCTCCTGATGCAGGTGGGCTACGGGCTGCAAGAAAGACGGGGCTACTTCTTGAGGATCGACCTCAAAAACAAAAGTCACGTGTTTCTCCAAGGAGAAGAGGCACAATTTTAAGGCTTCAAAGCTTCCCAGTTGTTGCTTAAAAAGAAGCAAGGTAAAGATGCCGCCTGTTCTTACAGGAGTTTTGTGGCGAGAGCTGTTTGGAACCAGACTTGGCATGTGATGCGGACACTCACTGCCCTCCATCACCATCGGGAGAAGGGTCTTCTGATGTGAGCTCTGCCTTGCCTCTCAGTCCTCCTTGGGAAAAGACCTTTCACTTCGCTCTCCTCCCCATGACAAGTATTTGTCAAACCTCGCAGGGAGGTTTTAAATGCTTTCCAGGGCTGATAGGTCTATTGTGTGGTCTTGTTAGCGACACTCCAACCCGATCGGGGGCAGAGAAGCCTGTCTCTCAGCATCACTGTTTCCCCTGCAGAGCCTCCATGGTGTTAGGTCCCACTTTCTAATTTGCAAGGGGTAGAGGAGACATCTGGTAATACCTGCGACGGAGCCGTGGCCCTTCTGACTCTCCGCCCCTCTCTCAGGAAGCCTGAGTCTAAGTGAGAAGATTCCATCCACTGACCTAGCATCTTGTAGTTCTCTCCCATGTTTGGGGGGCTTGCTGTAGCTGCTTGGGTCTGTTTTCACTTCTGCTCTAGCGAGGGTGCCACCTGGGGCTATTTCTGACAGCACCTATTCTAAAACTCAAGTCATGTGGCTCTGACCAAACCTTGTGGTGGTTTTCCATTGATTAAAGGACAATCTCCAGGCCCTGTGTGACCATTCCAGCTCTTCTCTGCCATGTATTCCAGGTTCCCTAAACTATGTTAAGTATACTAACACCCTGTATTCCAGACTCACCAGCCTATGCTACAAACTAATATGCAATCCTCTGTTCACACACAGGGTACCTGCCGAAACCTTTTTTAAAACAATGGAATTGGTTGCTAACATTATATGACGTTTGCTGATTTAAAAAGTCTGGACTTCATTTCTCTTGGGGAAAAAAAAAACGTGACTGTACTGTGCCCATGTCCCTAAATGGTAACCGTCTGCTCTTGACCCAGGACAGGGCATGTTCTCTCCATAGTGTCCTTGGATAAAGGTAAGGGGAAATACTGTGGACCTTTACCTTCTTATTTCCCACAAGAGGGCAATATAATCTCTAAAAATGTAAAAGGGACTGAAATTGAAAAAGCTGCTGGCTTGACTTTGTTCCTGAAGCTTTGAAGATGTTGTTCAGGCGCCTACCTGTGATTTGCCTGCTGGATGGGTGGTGGCATGCTGTGTGCTATTATTATTCACACTTGCACAAACTCCTTTTCTTTAGCCTGGTTCCCCTCCAGGATCTTACCTCAGTTCATCTGAAAGCCAGTTTGAGTTAAACGTATGCAAGGAGGGCCTCCAGGGAGCTCCTGGAGCCACCACCTTTCAGGCTAGGCTGGGGGTTGTGGAAGTTTGACAGAGGCCTGACAGAGTAGGGTTGTTTGCAGGGAAAAGCCTGACACACGGAGACAGCTGCACAGCTTAGCCAGCTGCATAGCTTAGCCTTCTTTGGTGCTTCTTGTTGGCACAGAATCTTGCTTTTTGTCAGCACCTTGAGAGCAGAACAGTCGCCCCGGGTGTGTCTTAACACTAACCAGGCCAACAGAGACTGACGTGTTAACCAAGATGCCTATTAGAACGACCTGCCTGTATGGGGGTGGGGGTGGTTAGAAGCTGATTTTTGCTGGACAGAGTATACTTTCCTGTTAGAAAAATTAATAACAGAAGCCAAATATAATTGCCAGGTTGCTTGTCTGAGCGCTGAGCAAGAGTATTGCTATGATTTTGCACGTTTGGAGGTTCCTTTGTGGTGATGTGGTGTCCCCTCCTGCAGTGAGGGCTGGACGTGGGGAGCACCTTTGCTGGGCCGCCATCCCAGAGCAGCAGGACGGTGGGCACTTTGCTAAGTTTGCTTCTGCGACTGTCTGTGCACCCCCCTCCTCCATGGTCCAGGCCGGATTTACAGGTCAACAGATAATGCCATGAACTATTAGAGTAGTTTCACAGGTGGCCTTTTTCACTCTAGATGGTGTTTACATGGTTTCTATTACAGATGATTTTAATAATTTAGGTCCAAGTATTTGGGAGGGTTGGGGGTGGGGCCTCTTTAGCACCTCTAAGTGCCCCTAAAGAGATCTTAAAGGTTTAAGAAAAGAAAACTAGCTCTTTACTCCCCCAGTAACCAAATACAGGTGAGTGGAAACAAAGGTCCCAAATCTTTCTCTACTGGTTTTCTTCTCTTTGCGTGCCATTGATTAAAGTGACAAAACAATTCATCTTGGCCCCATTTTTAAAAATCTTTAATGCTGGTAAGATTTGAAATGGTTTAATAAGAATGTGGAAATATGGACAAGAAGAGTAAGAGAAAGGGCATAAATGGTATAATTGGGTTTTGGGTTTTTAAA
The DNA here is from genome assembly GCA_029783875.1 of Phataginus tricuspis. NCBI lineage: Eukaryota > Metazoa > Chordata > Mammalia > Pholidota > Manidae > Phataginus > Phataginus tricuspis. The sequence continues at coordinate 51,010,777 of JAQQAC010002172.1, forward strand.
AAACTGGCTTTGGTTAAAAAAGTTGTGATTTTTTTTTCTGTATTTGGGTTGAAAAACCTATCCATATTCCATTAAGTAAAACTAGTACTGAATTAAATATATATATAAGCCCATGAATCCTATTTTTGACCTTAGTTTCCACCAAATTTGTCTACAGTTAGAAAAGATGTTGACCCAGCCTTGGGTCTTACTGTTGGGGGAGCGTTGTGTATTTTCCTCGGTCCTTGTCCCTGCCAGAACAAAGATTTGAGGGGCAGAGACACAGTAGTGAAGCAGAGTAAAAGTTTTTTTTTTTTAATTTTGATATAATTAATCTACAATTGCATGTGCAACATTATGGTTATTAAACTACCCCCTTCATCAGGTACCCCCACCAACCCCATTACAGTCACTGTCCATCAGTGTAGTGAGATGCTGTAGAATCACTACTTGTCTTCTCTGAGTTGTACAGCCCTCCCCTTGCCCCCCCCAACATTGTGTCTCTGAATCGTAATGCCCCTTTTCCCCCCTTGTCCCTCCCTTCCCACCCATCCTCCCCAGTCCATTTCCCTTTGGTAACTGTTAGTCCATTCTTGGGTTCTGTGAGTCTGCTGCTGTTTTGTTCTTTCAGTTTTTTTTTTTCTTTGCTCTTATGCTCCACATATAAGTGAAATCATTTGACACTTGTCTTTTTCTCCTTGGCTTATTTCACTGAGCATAATACCCTCTAGCTCCATCCATGTTGTTGCAAATGGTAGGATTTTCTTTCTTCTTATGGCTGAATAATATTCCATTGTGTATATATACCACCCCTTCTTTATCCATTCGTCTACTGACGGACACTTAGGTTGCTTCCATTTCTTGGCTATTGTAAATAGTGCTGCAATAAACATAGGGGTGCATCTGTCTTTTTGAAACTGGGCTGCTGCATTCTTAGGGTAAATTCCTAGGAGTGGGATTCCTGGGTCAAATGGTATTTCTATTTTGAGTTTTTAGAGGAGCCTCCATACTGCTTTCCACAATGGTTGAACTAATTTGCATTCCCACCAGCAGTGTAGGAGGGTTCCCCTCTCTCCACATCCTCGCGAACATTTGTTGTTGCTTGTGTTTTGGATGTTGGCCATCCTCACTGGTTGTGAGGTGATATCTTATTGTGGTTTTAATCTGCATTTCTCTGATGATTAGCGATGTAGAGCATCTTTTCATGTGCCTGTTAGCCATCTGAATTTCTTCTTTGGAGAAGTGTCTATTCATATCCTTTGCCCATTTCTTAATTGGCTTATTTACTTTCTGTTTGTTGAGGTGTGTGAGTTCTTTATATGTTTTGGATGTCAACCCCTTATCGGATATGTCATTTATGAATATATTCTCCCATACTGGAGGATGTCTTTTTGTTCTACTGATGGTGTCCTTTGCAGTGCAGAAGCTTTTCAGCTTGATATAGTCCCACTTATTCATTTTTGCTTTTGTTTCCCTTGCCCAGGGGGATATGTTCATGAAGAAGTTGCTCATGTTTATGTCCAGGAGATTTTGCCTATGTTTTTTTCTAAGAGTTTTATGGTTTCATGACTTACATTCAAGTCTTTGATCCATTTTGAGTTTACTTTTGGGTATGGGGTTAGACAGTAGTCCAGTTTCATTCTCTTACATGTAGCTGTCCAGTTTTTTCAACACCAGCTGCTGAAGAGGCTGTCATCTCCCCATTGTATATCCAAGGCTCCTTTATCATATATTAATTGACCGTATATGTTTGGGTTAATGTTTGGATTTTCTATTCTGTTCCACTGGTCTGTGGGTCTGTTCTTGTGCCAATACCAAATTGTCTTAATTACTGTGGCTTTGTAGTAGAGCTTGAAGTCAGGGAGTGTAATTCCCTGTGTTTTATTCCTCCTTCTCAGGATTGTTTTGGCTATTCGGGGTCTTTTGTGGTTCCATATGAATTTTAGAACTATTTGTTCCAGTTCATTGAAGAATGCTATTGGTATTTTGGTAGGGATTGCATTGAATCTGTAGATTGCTTTAGGTAGTATAGCCATTTTGACAATATTTATTCTTCCTAGCCAAGAGCATGGGATGAATTTCCATTTGTTTGTGTCCTCTTTAATTTCTCTTAGGAGTGTCTTGTAGTTTTCAGAGTACAGGTCTTTCACTTCCTTCGTTAGGTTTATTCCTGTGTATGTTATTCTTTTTGATGCAATTGTGAATGGAATTGTTTTCCTGATTTCTCTTTCTGTTAGCTCATTATTAGTGTATAGGGAAGCAACAGATTTCTGTGTATTGATTTTGTGTATAGGAAAGCAACAGATTTCTGTGTATCCTGCAACTTTGCTGAATTCAGATATTAGTTCTAGTAGTTTTGGAGTGGAGTCGTTAGGGTTTTTAATGTACAATATCATGTCATCTGCAAATAGTGACAATTTGACTACTTCTTTACCAATCTGGATGCCTTTTATTTCTTCGTGTTTTCTGATTGCTCTGGCTAGGACCTCTAGTGCTATGTTGAATAACAGTGGAGAGAGTGGGCATCCCTGTCTTGTTCCCGATCTTAGATGAAAAGCTTTCAGCTTCTCGCTGTTAAGTATGATGTTAGCTGTGGGTTTGTCATATATGGCCTTTATGATGTTGAGGTACTTGCCCTCTATACCCATTTTTTTGAGAGTTTTTATGATGAATGGATGCTGAATTTTGTCAAATGCTTTTTCAGTATCTATGGAGATGATCATGTGTTTTTTGTTCTTCTTTTTGTTGTTGATGGATTTTCGAATGTTGTACCATCCTTGCATCCCTGAGATGAATCCCACTTAATCATGGTGTATGATCCTCTTGATGTATTTTTGAATTCAGTTTGCTAATATTTTGTTGAGTATTTTTGCATCTACATTCATCAGGGATATTGGTCTGTAATTTTCTTTTTTGGTGAGGTCTTTGCCTGGTTTTGGTATTAGAGTGATGCTGGTTTCATAGAATGAGTTTGGAAGTATTCCCTCCTCTTCTATTTCTTGGAAAAGTCTAAGGAGAATGGGTATTATTTCTTCTCTATCTGTCTGGTAAAATTCAGAGGTGAATCCATCAGGCCTGGGGGTTTTGTTCTTGGGTAGTTTTTTGATTACTGATTCAATTTCGTTGCTGTTGATTGGTCTGTTTAAGTTTTCTGTTTCTTGCTTGGTCAGTTTTGGAAGGTTGTATTTTTCTAAGAAGTTGTTCATTTCTTCTATGTTTTCCAGTTTGTTAGCATATAGATTTTCATAGTATTCTCTTATAATTCTTTGTATTTCTGTGGGGTCCGTCGTGATTTTTCCTTCTCATTTCTGATTCTGTTTATGTGTGTAGATTCTCTTTTTCTTTTAATGAGTCTGGCTAGGGGTTTATCTATTTTGTTTATTTTTTCAAAGAACCAGCTCTCGGTTTCATTGATTTTTTTCTATTTCATTCTTCTCAATTTTATTTATTTCTTCTCTGATCTGTATTATATCCCTCCTTCTGGTGACTTTGGGCCTCATTTGTTCTTCTTTTTCCAATTTCAATAATAGTGTCTTTAGACTATTCATTTGGGACTGTTCTTCCTTCTTTAAGTAGGCCTGGACTGCAATATACTTTTCTCTTAGAACTGCCTTTGCTGTGTCACGCAGAACTTGCGGCTTTGTGTTATTGTTGTCATTAGTCTCCATATATTGTTTGATCTGTTTTAATTTGTTCATTTATCCATTGATTATTTAGGAGCATGCTGTTAAGTCTCCAAGTATTTGTGAGCCTTTTTGTTTTCTTTCTACAATTTATTTATAGCTTTATACTTTTGTGATCTCAGAAGTTGGTTTGTAGAATTTCAATATTTTAAAATTTACTGATGTTCTTTTTGTGGCCTAGTATGTGGTCTATTCTGGAAAATGTGTTCCATGTGCACTTGAGAAGAATGTGTATCCTGCTGCTTTTGGGGGTAGAGTTCTGTAGATGTCTGTTAGGTCCATCTGTTCTAGTGTGTTGTTCAGTGCCTCTGTGTCTTTACTTATTTTCTGTCTGGTTGATCTGTGCTTTGGAGTGAGTGGTTTGTTGAAGTTTCCTAAAATGAATGCATTGCTTTCTATTTCCTCCTTTAATTCTGTTAGTATTTGTTTCAAATATGTCGGCGCTCCTGTGTTGGGTGCATATATATTTAAAATCCTCTTGTTGGACTGACCCCTTTACCATTATGTAATGTCCTTCTTTATCTCTTGCTACTTTCTTTGTTTTGAAGTCTATTTTGTCTGATACAAGTACTGCAACTCCTGCTTTTTTCTCCTTGTTGTTTGCATGAAATATCTTTTTCCATCCCTTCACCTTTAGTCTGTGTATATCTTTGGGCTTGAGGTGAGTCTCTTGTAAGCAGCATGTAGATGGGTCTTGTTTTTTTATCCATTCTATTACTCTGTGTCTTTTGATTGGTGCATTCAATCTATTTACATTTAGGGTGATTATCAATAGATATGTATTTATTGCCATTGCTAGCTTTAGATTCGTGTTTACCAAAGGTTCAAGGGTGGCTTCTTTACTATCTGTCTAACTTAACTTTTTTGTTAAGTTATTATAAACACAGTCTGATGATTCTTTATTTCTCTCCCTTCTTATTCTTCCTCTTCCATTCTTTATATACTAGGTGTTTTATTCTGTACTCTTTTATCTTTCCTTTGACTGTTTTTGTGGATATTTGCTTTTATGTTTTGCCTTTAGTTAGTATTTTGATGGTCTGCTTTCTTTGCTATGATTTTAATTTCTCTGGTAACATCTTTTTACCCTTAGGAGTGCTTCCATCTAGAGCAGTCCCTTTAAGATATACTGTAGAGGTGGTTTCTGGGAGGCAAAGTCCCTCAGCTTTTGCTTGTCTGCGAATTGTTTAATCCCTTCCTCAAATTTAAATGATAATCATGCTGGATACAATATTCTTGGTTCAAGGCCCTTCTATTTCACTATGTTAAATATGTCATGCCATTCTCTTCTGGCCTGTAAGGTTTCTGTTGAGAAGTCTGATGGGTTTTCTTTGTAGGTAATCTTTTTCCTCTCTCTCTAGCTGCCTTTAATACTCTGTCCTTATCTTTGATCTTTGCCATTTTAATTATTATGTGTCTTGGTGTTGTCTTCCTTGGGTCCCTTGTGTTGAGAGATCTATGGGCTTCCGTGGTCTGAGAAACTGTTTCCTTCCCTAGTTTGGGGAAGTTTTCAGCAATTATTTCTTCAAAGAGACTTTCTATCCCTTTTTATCTCTCTTCTTCTTCTGGTACTCCTATAATGCGAATATTGTTCCATTTGGATTGGTCACATATTTCTCTTAATATTCTTTCATTCCTAGAGATCCTTTTATTTCTACCTCAGCTTCTCTGTATTCCTGTTCTCTGATTTCTATTCCATTAACAATCTCTTGCACCTTGTTCAGTCTGCTCCTAGGCCCATCGATCGCTTGTCTGATTTCTGCATTGTCTTTCCTCACTTCCTCCCTTAGCTCTTGCCTATTTCTCTGTAGATCTATCAGCATGGTTATGACTTTTATTCTGAGTTCTTTTTCAGGAAGATGGTATAAGTCTATCTCATCATGCCCCTTCTCTGGGGTTGTCTGGAACATATTCCTCTGTCTTTTCACGGCGATAGAAGTGGTTGCTGGTAGTCGCCGCGTATGTCAGCTGGGAGAACAAAGTCCCTTCCTGCTTGTTCTCCTTGCCCTTCTCAGGGGCCTGAGGTGTTTTCCAGCACACTGGGAGGTGGTCACTGGGATAATCCCCTAAGCTGCCTGTGTGCGGGCTGCCTCCGTTTAATCTATAGCGCTGTGGGGGTTTGCAGACTTGTTGGGTGTGTTCTGGTCCCCTTGGTGCCTTCTGAACCTGGTTCTGAGGCTCTTCCTGCTTAGCTGCATGCCCGCCGGGAGGTGGTTCTGTGGGGTTGCTGTGGAAGGCACTGCTCCTCTGCTGTTCCGCAGCAGCGGCAGCTCCACTGGACCCTTTGTGGCTCTGGCCGGGCAGGGGGGAACGAATGGCAGGCTGCTGATCTCTGTGGGAAGCCTTGGCACAGCTACTTTGCCCAGCCACCGGCCAGGGGGTCTGAAATTCCCCAAGACTCCCAGCCAGGTGGGACTATTTTGTTCCGCTGTTGGGCCCTTGTCTCTTTAAGACTTTTTTAAAAAAAGCGCACGCTTTTCTTTTGTCCCTGGGAGCCAGCTGAGAGGACCCACTTGCGGTCTCCATCTCAGATCCTGCACTTCTGTTTTTCTAATCTTCGATACACTATGCGATATGTGTCAGTGCTCCTGGCGCAGATCACCAGGGCTGGTTATTTGGCGGGCCTGTGCTTCCACTCCCTCCCCACTCTGAATCTGTTCCTCCTGCCGGTGAGCTGGGGTGGGGAAGTACTCAGGTCCCGCCAGGTTGCGGCTTTGTATCTTACCCACTTCATGAGGCGCTGAGTTCTCACAGATGTAGCTGTAGCCTGGCTGTTGTATTGTATCTTCTGGTGTCCCTTTTAGGAATAGTTGTATTTGTTGTATTTTCACAAATATATATGGTTTTGGGAGGAGATTTCCACTGCCCTGCTCACACCGCCATCTTCCCAGAAGTCGGCCCAGAATAAAAGTTTTATTTAAAGTTACTTAAAGAGAGAAAAAATACACGCCACCTCAGTGAGGAGAGGCACCCTGACCGTTCGGAGAGAGAAAGTTTAAGATTAAAAGGTTACGCGCTTAGAAAGTGCGGGTGACCTCAGAGAGAGGGGCCCTCTGAAAGGTTGGGGATTCCCCCTTTCAAGGATTCTTCAGGAGTGTGACTAAGGGCTGGGGGTGCAGACTTCTTAAGTGGTCTTTGAATACTTAGAATTAACTTAACACAAGGAAGTTCCTGCTCTGGTTTGTCCCTGAGATACCGGCGTCTTGGTCTGGGAGCAGATCAAACAGGCTGCCTGCCCAGCCCCCAAGGTGGGCTGAGTTATTGTCTATTTGCTAAAGAGTAAGTTAAGAATCTTACTTCTCAACTTGCTGGGTATTAAAATGCAATCTTTAAGATGGAATCCTTCTTGCCTTTTACTATGTTGTTCATGGCTCGACCTGCATGCTGAATTATTTGCCTTGGTTGTAAACTACTCGATTAGGGCTGAAGGAGAAAGAAAACAGCGTATAGGTAAAGTTAAAAAATAAGCTGGTCATGCATGATTAACACAATAAAGACATGGGCTCTGCTGAGGTGCCCTCCTTTATCTGGGGGATATTCAAACATTCCAGGCCAAGTTGCTCCTGGCTTTTTGAGCTTTAACTGATTAACTCTGGGTCTTTTTTGTGTGTGTGTGTGGACTTTTTCCTGGTCTTATTCTCTTTGCATCCCACCCATATCTGTTTTCCTGCCTAACATTACAATCTAAGACTTAACTCTGAGCACACAAGGAATGTGAGTGCTTATTAGGAAAAATATTTGGTAATTTTAATTCAAGTGCTCAGTTAAGAGGGAATCTCCATGTGCTCCAGGGTGTGTCTCTTTCACTCATGTTTTGTTGTTAAAACCACCATGGCTCCCTGGGTTGTTGACACAAAGGCAGGTGACACATGAATGTGTGGTGACATTGTGGTTGTTCCCATCCCTGCCTTCCCCATCAGACAGGGTGGCAGTGGGCTCAAAGGCCTCCTTAGGGAGTTTTGTCACCAGGCAGCTGCCTCAGGGGAGGGGTCCATGTGTACTAGGTGAAACCTCAACCTGGGCAGGGAGGATTCTTGACTCTGATGGAGAAAGAATTCTCAGATGAGTGTGCGTGAGGAAGGAATGCATTAAAGCGAGAGCAGTAGTGAGTGGCAGCAGCCATGCAGGCAGCAGAGAAAAACAGAGGGAGGAAAGGGAAGCTCACTGAACACAGATCCCTTGCCAACTCCTGAAGCCATGGTCACCTGGTGTTCAGTGTCTGTTTGAATCTGCACAGTGTGGGGACTATGCCCCTTCCACCCCAGGATTTGGGGAGCTGCAGAGCCCTGGATGGAGTGAGATTATGTTGTGAGAACTTCCCAAAGCAAAGAGAGGAGATTTTTGGGCAGGCTACTAAAGAGCATGATTGTACAGCTGCAGTCCCGTCTGGGTTGCCCAGGCGAGGGGAACTTGCAAGCCCTAATCAGAGATCTTAGTAGCCCCTCCCTACTTGTCTGAAGTGGAACAGAGAGAGTGAAGACTTGTGCTTAAGTCTGAAAATTGAATGAAGTAGTGAAGTGACAAAGACACCACTCGGAAAAGGAGTCTCTTATTAACATCCCAAGAGCCTTGAAAGAGCACAGAGACAAAATGCACTAAGTTGAGCAGCAAGAAGGTTTTATTTAAAGCAAAGCACACACTTGAAGAAACAGGAGTGCAGGCAGCCTCAGAGAGGAGGTGCGCCGAAAGGCTTAGGATTTGTGTCTTTTAAGACTTTTAAGAATGGGGTAAAGGGCCAGGGAAGTGTAGGCTTGACATCATGTGGTCTTATCTTGTGTGAGAGACATTATGTCATCATCCATAGCCAGTCCTCTAGATATTCTGTAAGATAAACCCAACACAAAGGATTTATCGATCTTGTTCTCCCAGATAGTGGTTATCCTCAAGCAGTGGGAACATACAGTTTAGGACTGCTTTCCCTGCTTTAAGATAGTATAGGTTTTTGATAAGTTACAATGAAGTCAGTTAGGCATATTACCTCTTAACTCCTTGCTTTTTAAATAGAATTTTAGGCTTAAGATGGAGTCCCTCCTGTTCTTACTATTTCTATTTCATAGACAGGAAAATTAATCATGATGCTTGTCCCATGTCTCTGCTCTACCTCAGTTTTATAGGACTTGGAGGAATAGGATAGTTAAAAATTATTTGGTACCCAAGTCCAGTCAGCATGTATTTAAATGCCTTTGTAATGTTCTGAACTTTACTTAGGTTTCATGGTGCTATTAGGATAAGTAGAAGATTTTATCCCTATTTTTAGGAAGTTTAAAATCTATGTGATTGGAACATGTACATAAGACAGAGAGCCATGCAGGACACCATGGTATAGTGACTAGCCTGGAGATTCTGGGTAAAACAGACTTGTATTTTTAAAAAAATCTTTCTGAGCCTTAGTTCCTTAATATATAAAATGGGGATATTTTAAAGATTGTATGAGATAATGTGTGTACTTAGGCTAGAGCCTGGCATGTGGTTAAAAGTTCAATATTTGGTAGTTAATCATAATAATTGCATTTAATAAAAGGTTCCTTTCTGCAGTTTTATTGAGAAAGAAGTGTTCCCAATCCTCATTGCTCATGTAAATCACTTTCAAAGAAAATTTCTTAAAATACCTCTATATACCATTTTTACTTAACACATTTTTTTCTGATAACAGAAATATGGACCCATTGATCCCAACTTCTTAAAAAAGTGTCTTTTCTTGCAAATCAGTGTTTTTTTCTTATAATCAGTGCCTGCCTGAAATTGCTTTTAGTTAAGCCCCTATTTTTAACAAGCTTTACTCTCCCAGTGAATCAGCTGAGCAATACATATTAAGGAATCAGGAAAAGGCTTAGGTTCTGGACAACATCAGTGTTCTGGGCTCACGGTCCTTCTGTCCCCACCTTCCTGGTCATGTTCTGTAAGTTGGAGTTTCTGGATTGTGGAACCTGGCTAAATGGAGTGTTTGTTTAGTAGGACCAGAAGTGTAAAAAAACACAGTGAGTAGCTCCTGGGTCATCTTTATTTCCCATCAGAAGAGAGCGTAGTGGAAAGGATGACTCAGAAGGGGGCAGGAAATGTGGGTTCCAGCCCTCGTAATGTCAGGGCTGCCTTTCCACAGCATTTGTTGTCTGAGGAGGTCTTTGGAGTTACTGAAGCACTTTAGACCCTCCTGGGAAGAATAAGGTGCAGAATGAGTGAACGTGAACTTCAACTTCGCATAAGAATTTTTTAGGTTAATAATGTTTATTTGTTAAAAAAAACTTTGATGGACTTTGCCTCTTTGGAGAGTGAGTATTCTCTTTTGAGGTGATGGAAACTGCATGACTAAAGGAAAATCTGACTGGCTTTGGTAATGAAAGAGTGTAAGAAAGTCTGGATTTCTCACAGCTGTTTTAGTAGGCAAAGTGCTTCCACTTGGGGACTAACACCACAAGAAATCTCAATTTTCCGTGGTGTTTGTTCCATTTCATTCTGTGTACTCCTCTTCTCACAGATTTAAATACCAAACTGCTTCTATTACTTCACAGTTTCCACCTGGGGTCTCAGGAGTTAGCACAGAGCCAAAGAAGTGTCTTCAGTTTCCCCTTTTTGCCACATCTTATAACTGGGGGCTTCTTTCTGAGCTGTTTATGTCATCATCACTCTATCTCTGGGTATTCCTAGTTGAGTTTATAGTTTCAACTGAAGCTGTATTCAAAAGTGGCAGATCTCCCTATGCTTAAAAACTAACATCATCTAGGAGACTTTTCTGTTGTAACAGTTTGGGGTGACTTAATTTTCTTATATCTGCTGGGATTTTTTTTTTAACTTGGGAGAGTTTTAAAAATATGTGAAGATGATTTTTTCCCCCAAAGATAAAGAAAGTAGCTTTAGCACAGTCTTGTCAGCATCAGTCTTTCCAAGAGAAGGAAAATTATAGGCAATAAAGATAGATTCTGTCTGCCAATGCTGTGTGACACTGGTTAAAATGAGGCATCTTTCTTTATTTGAAAGCAAAATAAGAATTTATGTTTGGGAATAACTGTTTTTGTACTGTAAATGAATTTGGCCATTTTGACTAAATTGGTCCATCAATTAGCTGGATGATGAATGAATTGCTTTCAGTTTGGGGATTCATGAATTTTGGGTGCTGTGACCAGCATTCACTAGCAGAGTTGCTAAGTTGCATGTATGCTCAAAAGGGCTCCCAGAACACTAGCCTGTCCTTGAAGGCATCTCCTGTGGTGGCTGAGGCACCTTTCTCCCCACCATCTCCTACCTTTTTTTTTTTTTTAACCATGTATGGAATAGTTTGTGTACAGATTTTTTTCTAGCTTTGTTGAGGTATAATTGACAAAATTCTAAGTTATTTAAGGTGCACACCATGGTGATTTGATATATGTATACATGGTGAAAGGATTCCCCCCACTCAGCTAAGACACCCATCACTTCATATATTTATCTTTTTTTTTGGTGAGAACATTTAAGTCCTACTCTGAGCAAATTTCATTATACAGTATCAGGTTATCAACTGTAGTCACCAGGTTAGACATTAGATCCTCAAACCTTATTCATCCTATAGGTGCAAGTTTGTACCTTTTACCAGCGTTTCCCAATTTTTCCCACCTCTGGTCCCTGGCAACCACTTTTCTACTCTTTGTTTCATGAGTTTGACTTTCTTTTAGTTCCACATGTAAGTGACACCCTGCAGTATTTTTCTATGACTGGCTTGTTTTAATGATCATAATGCCCTCAAGATCCATCTATGTTGTTGTAAGTGGCAGAGTTTCCTTTTTATGGCTGAATAATATTCCATATATATTTACAGATGATATCTTTATTCATCCACTGATGGACACTTAGGTGTTGCCATGTCTTGACGCTCATGCAGAGGACATGGGAATGCAGGTATCTCTTTGTTATCCTGTTTTCATCTCCTTTGGATACCTACCCAGAAGTGGGATTGCTGGGTCATATGGTAGTTCTTTTTAACTTTTTGAGGAGCCTCTATATTGTTTTCCATGGTGGTGGCACCAATTTACATTTCCCTTCCCCTTCTTGATTTGTCTTCACCCTGCAACACGATAGGCTGAGTGGGGACTGGAGTGGCAGACTGACAGGAGTTGAGGTCAGTTTGCTGGCCTCTGAGGGGTTGGACGTGAGACCTAGGAAATTTTCTTTCCTCCCCCTTTTGGTTCTCACCTCCCTTCTGCTTCCTGCCTCTCTACTTCCCCACCCCTCAAGAGTTTGATGTCCTGTGGCTAGACAAAGACCCCCAAGCCCAGCCTGCCCCTTCTGTCCCCAGGCCAAATAATTACTTCTCCTTTCTTGACTTCAGAACTCCCTTTTGCTATTTGTAAGTTACATTTTAATTATTTGATGACTGAAATTATTGTTTTAATCCCTGGGACAGTGGCACTTAGTAGGCTCTTGACAAGTATTTGAATGAATGAATTAGTAATTAGTTTAGTTTATTAATGGAAAGCAACCTGACTAATCTAATTCATATGGAAACACAAATGATTGCATCAAATCTTTTATTAGTATTTTTTCAGTAATTATAGGGAATTTAGGTTTGAGTTTGCAGCATTTGTATCATTTTCATTTCAGCAGGAAACATTTTTAAAGGAAATATTAGCTCGTGGTTAAAGTTCACATAGTCCCCCAGTTCCCTTTACCAAAGGCAAACACTGTTTATTTCTTATGTGTCTTACAATTTCTGTAAACAGACAAGCACATGTTTACATATTGCAACCCTCTTTAATAATATGAGACAAAATATGCCCATTTTCTTACCTTTTGTTACTGTAAGGCTCTGATAAAATGGACCACCTGTCTCTTTCCCCACAGGCCATATATTTGTCTTAAAAAAAATCTCATTCAATATTATATGTTTTAGACTAACTTCATCTTTTAGTTCTTTAGACCACAGTAGTATTTAGGGTAAGGTTTGACTGCTTGTGTCAGAAAACCTAAAATAACACTGGCTTACACAAGATGAAAGTTTATTTTTCTTTTACCTAAGAGAAGTCCAAGGCTGAAGGGACAGCTCCCAATGCCAGGCACCCAGGTCTTTCTGCCTCACTGACCTGCTCGAGTGCTTTGCCTCAGGATCCAGGATGGCTGCCTAGCCTCGGCGGTCATTACCTCCATATTCTAGGCAGCAGGAAGGACAGTCTTCCCTAACCCCCAAATCATGTACATCCTTTATGAAGACCTCATTAAAGTACCATGCAGGGCTTTCTTTCTGGCCCAGCTAAAAATGGGATTCTATTATCACAGCAGAAGGGGAGTATAGATAGTGAGGTAGGTAGCTCGTATTTTCTGCCACAGCCTCTTCACTCTTCAGGTGTGGCAACCTCCACTCCTTCCGTAAATTTCTTATTCACCATGGGGTTCGAAATAACTCTGCCCCTATCAGAAATCTTCAATTTGATTTGTGAAAGTAAAGGTCAGTTTAATCTGAGAGTGACCATGTTGTTCAGATCTTTAAAAATAAACGTGAGTGTTGTGTTAGCTCAGTGGGAAGTTCAGTATGGTTTGACGTTACAACCTGGCCTTTTCTGAGCTGATCATTTAGATCAGGCGCTGGCAACGTTTTTCTGTGAAAGACTAGATAGTAAATATTTTAGGCTTTGCAGGCCATATCCTCTGTGTTGCAACTACTCAGCTCAGCTCGCCTTTGTAGTGCAGAAGCCACTGCTGACAAAACATAGAAGAATGAGGATGGTTGTGTTTCAATGAACTCTTATTATCACACAAATACAAATTACATAAGCTCCGTGTGTCATGAAATATTATTTGTCTTAATTTTTCCAGTGATTTTAAAATGTAAAAATCCTCCTTAGCTCACAAACTGTACAGAAACAGGTGGCGAGCCAAATGTGGCCCAAGGGCCATGGTTTGCTGACTCCTAATTTAGATGATGATTGTAGAAATGATAAGCTCTAAGAAAAGAAAGTAATGTTTTGCTGTTCTAAATACAAGTTGGTCAGCTAGGGTGAGATTCTGGAATTGGATGGAGGGAAGGACAACCTAAAAGTATTTAGAAGAATGAACTAACTTTTGAGGCCACATATTCTAAAATGCTTAAAAATATGTCACTGGATAAAGAAAATAACATTTTAAAGAGATATGTTTTACTTTTTAAATGTGATAAACTATAATATATGCTATAAACTTACCATTTCAACCAATTTTTAGATGTACAATTTAGCAATATTAAGTACATTCACAATATATGCAGTAATTACCACTATCCATTTCCAGAACGTTTTCATCACCCCAAATAGAAACTCTATACCTGTTGAAGAGTAACTCCCCATTATCTGCCCCCTCCCAACCCCTGGTAACCTCTACTGTATTTTCTATCTCTATGAATTTGCCTATTCTAGATACCATATAAGTGAATTCTTACAATATTTGTCCTTTCTAAAAATCTGGCTTACTTCACTTAGCATATGCCTTCAAGGTTCGTCCAGGTTGTAGTATGCACCAGAATTTCATTTCTCTTTAAGGCTGAATAATATTCTATGTATGTATATAGCACATTTTATTTATCCACTCATCTGTAGAAGGACATTGGGCCGTTTCCACCCTTTAGCCATTGTGAATAATGCCGCAGTGAACGTTGCTGTGCAAGTATGTGTTTGGTCCCTCCTTTCAATTCTTTGCTGTATTACATACCTGGAAGTAGAATTGCTATGGTGATTCTGTTTAATTTTGTAAGGACCTCCATACTATTTTCCACATTCCCCCTAAGTTTTCTTCTAAAAGTTTTATTAACTTTCAGTTTTTTAGTTTTTTGTTAAGTCTTAATTTAATTTTGAGTTAATTTTTTTTATGTGCTATAAGGTAAGGGTACAATTTCATTCTTTTGCATGCAGATATCCAGCTCTCCCAGCATCATTTGTTGAAAAGATTGTGCCAATTGTTTTGGCACTGTTTTTGAAAATCCTTTGACTATACGTAAGTGGTTTCTTTCTGAGCTCTCTACTCTACTTCATTTGTCTGTATGTCTGTTCTTATCCCAGCACCACATTGTTTTGATTTCTGTAGTTTTGTAGTAAGTTTGGAAATCAGGAAGTGTGAATCTTCCAACTTTGCTCCTGTTTTCCAGGACTATTTTGACTGTTTGGAGTCCTTTGAGATTCCATATGAATTTGGGGATGTTTTTTTCTATTTCTGCAAAGAATGCCAGAGATTTTTGATAGGGATTGCACTGAATCTGTAAATTGCTTTGGGTAGTATTGCCATTTTAATAGTATTAAGTCTTTCAATCTATGAACATAGGATATCTTTCCATTTATTTGTGTATAATCTCAGAAAAATTTAAAATTTTAGAGTACAAGTCTTTCCACCTTGGTTAAATTTATTCCTAAGTATTTTATTCTTTCTGATGCTATTTTAAGTGGGATTGTTTTCTCAATTTCCATTTTGGATAGTTTGTTTAAGTTAGTGTGCAGAAATTCTGTACTGATTGTGTGTGTGTGTGTGTGTGTTGATTTTGTACCTGACAACTGCTGAATTTATTAGCTCTAAAATTAAAATTTTTTTTATTATTTAAAAAATTATTTTAGGCTCTTCACATATGAGTTTGGCATCTGCAAACAGGAATAACTTTACTTCTCCCTTTCCAATTTTCTTTCTCTTCTTGACTAATTTCTCTAGCTAGGACTGATAATACTGTGTTGAATAGAAGTAGTGAAAGTAGACATCTTTGTCTTTTTCCATCCTAAAGGGAAGATTTCAGTCTTTCACTACTGAGGTTTTCATATGTGACCTTTATCATGTTATGAAGTTCCCTTCTATTCCTAGTTTGAGTGTTTTTTTAATCAAGAAAGGATGTTGAATTTTGTAAAATGCTTCTTCTGTAGAGATGTATATTAAAATATGCAAGGGTGATTTCTGAGGTTTACTTTAAAATATTTCAGCAAAGAAAAAAAGCAGCTTGATGAAGCAGGTATTGCAAACTTTGGATAATTATAGAGCATGGATGATGCTTTGGGGGTTTATTAAACTAGTATCTCTCCTTTTGAATATGTTTGGAAACTTGCATAGTAAAAACTTAAAAAACTGTCATTAAAGTACTCATTTTATTGTTTTACATTATTGTTTGCTCCTAGTAAAATATCTTTCTGATTTTAAAGTCATCATTGTTTTGGTTACTTTCACTTATTTCTTCTTTGTTTTAGGAAATCTAAAACCGTGATCTTTTGCAAATCCAAGTATAGTATGCTTTTTCCCAAGGTGGAAAAAGAATCTATTTATGTTCTTTCTGTTTGTAATAGTCTCGCTCTTGCCTAAAGTGCTCTTCTCACCTCTAGAAGTTGGTGAAGTTGATTGTTGTGAATTCTTGGGTGCTTAGTATGAATGTAGTTTCTAATTCCTTGAATTACTCAAAGGAACTTTGGAAAAAATATTGAACTGTAGACAGATTCATCTGGCCTAGAGTAGGACTTGGTCCCCAGAAGTCAGGTTTGGGAATCAGTAAGTGCAAGCAAGGCTTCAGAAAGGGCACAGGAGCTACTATGTCCCTTTGTGCTCCCTCCTACCAGCCTGGAGAATGTCCTGCTTCAGTGGGAGGAGAGCAGGGCTTGGAATCAGAAGTCCTAGTCCAGTTGGTAGATACTGGTGGCTGTGGTTGAGCAGATAACTTCACCCTTGGAGAAACAGAGGCTGAACTATACCGCTGAGCTCCCTGAATGAGTTAGTTATTCTGTGATGAGACTTTGGCTGATGCCAGCTTCAGCCTGGAAGAGAGACGTTGATCACTAGAAGTAAGGGGCTTAATGCGAAATAATCCTGTGCACTGAAGAAGATATTTGTGTATCAGTATTAGGTTGATTAAATTTTTAGATGAATTGCTCAAGGGAAATACCTACAAATTCCCAAAGGGTTTTTTTTTTCTTCTTCTTCTTTTTGGCTGGGTGGGGGAGAAGAAGCTTGCTTTTATAATTTATTTTTACACTCATTTATTTAAGTCATCATAGTAGTAGAAACATGCATTCTATAGTTACTTTCTATATTTCAAAAAGAAAAACTTGATCTCTTCTTGTATGGTCTAGTGGAACTGTAACCTTGGCATATTTAATAAAATTAAGCATTGTACAGTGAGCTTTTCTTTTAAGGCCTTTAAGAGTGTTCAGATATGCCTGGTTAGCTTACTCAAGCCAAATTGGGAAGTCAAAAAGATGCTGGCAGCCTGTCAGATCCCAAGGCCTCAGGCACTGAGAGCAGCCTCAGATCACATCCAGGGGTCAATGTGCAACTGCTAACAGGATTTGGCCCTCTAAAAATCCAGGATTCAGAGGGCAAGGGGCCTGAGAGGCTTTTGGTGCAGCCCTTCCCTTTACAAAACTGAGGCCCAAAAGCGTCGGCTTAGAGCCCTCTCATGCTGAGCCCTGGCATTTCCCATTTACTCGCTCTCTGTTAGGATGGCAACATCTTCCAAACACAGAACAAACTTCCCTGCCGGAAGCCACATCTTTCAGCGTGACACCCAAAGGCGACCCCCCGTGGTCCTGTGCTTGTTTTGGAGAGATGCAGCGTGACTGCTTCTGTTGTTATAGCACTGGGTGGTCTGCCAGGAAGCACGTAGTATAAATAACAACTAATAAATAATTTTACAGCAGAGGCCCTAAATCTTTCCAGATCGTGCCCTGGTGCGTGGCTGTCAAACGCCAGATAGATCCTAAGAAAACAGTAACTTTAACCCATCCATCTTTTACGTACATGGCACATTGTTGCCGTCAACTTTTTCTAAGGTTTTAATGGCTTAAGGGGAAAAGTGTACACATAAAAATACATGAACACAAACACACCCACATATGCAGAGCTACCCTAGCTGGCTACACGATAACTTCTGTTTTTAGAAAACACAGATTTTATATCTTTCTGAAATTTTCTTGTGCTCTAGCTATGGTAAACTCTTTTATACTGTGGTGAATTTGAGCAGACTTGATATTTTTTAAATGAAATCTGATTTTGCATGCTGGGCCATAGTTTTGTGTTTTAGTGTCAGAAGTGATAAGATGAATTGGTTTCACTCATTTTGTAGTTTTCTACCTCTTGAGAGCCAACTACCTGAGTCCGGTTTTTTCTTAAGACACTTGTGTTTCCAGCTGGGTTGGGGGCTGGAATTCTGGCCTTATCCCCTTCCCTGAAATTCCCCAGGCTTTATCTTCTTCGCCTGCAGGTTGGGGATGGTAAAACCTATTGCACAGGGTTATTTTCAGGATCGGGTGCGGTAGCTTGCCTGAGAGGACCCAAGGCAGGTTCTCCATATAAAGCTTTCAGTCGATGTTGATTCCCTTGGCCTTCTACACTTCAGTTTTATACCCTCTTCTGTTGAAATTCTGGCCATAGCAAAGCCAGTTGTTGCAGGAAGCCACCCTGAGTGGGAAGGAGAGTATTTTCATAGTGCTGTACCTCGCACCTCTCCTGTGTGGTCTTTGATGTGATGTCTTGCACTACGGTGATTACAGGGGCCTGTTTGTGCACTCCCTCTTCTCCCTCTCCCCACTCTGGCCAAGCCCCTGGATGGAAGGCTGTGTGAGGATGAGGACATTACAGCATGCTGCACACACAGCAGGTGTGATCATGAATAAGCTCTCAACAGATGTGTGGGGTGGTTTTTAAAAATAAATCAGTAGAATAGCAAGTGCTCATGAGGTGTTTACCTGTCTCCCTCATCCTCGCTGCTACCAGCTGCCCGTTTCTTCCTCCAGCCCTCTTACCTGGAACGCTATGCCCTGTCACCCCAGCAGGTTTGGCCTCCCTGAGGAGGTCAGGTTTAAAGAACAGTGGTTAATTGGCACCAGCCTGACTACTTAATAGTTATGCATTATGAGTGGAATTGTGTCCCCCAAAAGATGCTGGAGTTCTGACCCCCAGAATCTCATAATGTGCCCGTACAGTAGTCCCCCCATCTGCGATTTTGTTCTCCGTGGTTTCAGTTACCTGTGGTCAACCACAGTGTGGAATATGATGACCCTCCTTCTGCCAAATCATCAGAAGGCCAATAGTATCCTAACGCTATGTCACAGTACCCATCTCATTCCACCTCTCTCCATCTCGTCAGTGGGCATTGTATCATCTCACATCATCACAGGAAGTATGAGTACAGTACAATAAGATATTTTGAGAGAAAGACCATATTCACATAACTTTTGTCATAGTATATTGTTTCATTTTATTGTTAATGTCTTACTGTGAGTAACTTATAAATTAAATTTATCACAGGCATGCATGTATAGGAAAGAACATCATATATAGTTGACCCTTGAATGGGGCTGGGAGTTAGGGGTGCTGAACCCCCACACAGTAAAATATCTGCCAATAACTTGACTTCCCAAAAATTAACTATTAGAAGCCTACTGTTGACTGGAAGCCTTATTGTAAATAGCTGCTTAACATGTATTTTGTAAATAGCTGCTTAACATGTATTTTGTGTCTTACAGGTATTATACACTGTATTGTTACAGTAAAGTAAGCTAGATAAAAGAAAGTGTATTTTAAAATTGTTGCAGATTTCCAAAGAAGTTTCCAGTATATTTACTCAAAAAAGACTGCATATGAAGTGGACCTATGAGGTTCAAACCATGTTCAAAGGTCAACTGTCTATAGGGTTTGGTACTATCCAGGGTTTCAGGTATCCACTAGGAGTCCTGGCATGTAACCCTCCGGGTAAAGGGGACTACACGATTTGGAAATAGGGTCTTTACAGAAGTAATCAAAGTTACATGAGGGCATTAGGGTGGACCCTAGTCCAATATGACTGGTGTCCTTATTAAAAGGAAAATTTAGACCAAGAGGCAGACAGAGAGAAGACAAATGGGAAGGCACAGAGAATAATACTGATAAGACAAGGGATGCTTGAGCTACCCGAAGCTGGAGTGAGGCTTGGAACAGACTGTGCCTCACAGCCCTCAGAAGGCATCCACTTGGCTGACAACTTGATTGTGGACTTCCAGCCTTTGTGACAAGGCATTTCTGTTGTTTAAGCCACTGGTGCGTGGTGCTTTGTTATGGCAGCCCCAGGAAACTAACACATCGTGTGCAACAGGCCAGTCGATTAATCTCTTCAGCGTCATTTTCTTATCTGTTGAAAGGGATGATATGAAAATCATATCTGTTTCATAACGTTCTTCCGAGGACTAAGTAGTGCCTGGCTTTTGGGAGGACCCTTATTAATGGGGTCCCTTTACTGTTCTTCCGTGGTCTCCTCGCCTTCCTCAGCTCTGGACCACTTTTAAATTTAGCAATCCCTCGTTGCGTTTCTCAAGAGCTGGTTAGCCCGGTTTCTGGTTTCTGTGGCCATGAGATCTAGAAGCCTTAGTGGAGAGTGAATCAAATTTTCCTATAGGACTCTAATTCAATTAGCGTTTCCTTTCCTGACAAAGTGCTCAGGAGCAAGTCATCTACAAAACGATCCTATCCTAATAGGTCAGCATGTGTTAATGGGCTGTGGCCTCACCCCACTCAGGTAACCATTTTAACTAGGAGCTCTCGTTGTATGTTACGTATTATAACTTTCAGTACCTATTGATGTCCTTACTTTGAGATGCCTGTCATTGTAAGCTACAGGAAGCAAGGCTTGATTATTTGGATAGTTGTTAGAAGAAAAGTTTAAATCTGTGAATCCTTCTTAGTGTGTGGGAGGTGAGCGGCTCCTGGAATCATATGTGGGCTTCAGTCTGGTCCCTGAACCTGTGTGGCCTTGGGGCTGTTACTTAATATTTCTGAGCATCTGCTTTTCCTTTTGCAAAACAAAGGTAATGACACCTGCCCAAGTGGCTTTTTTAAGGTTGAACTAAGAAACATGACTAGAAATGCCTTTTCTATGTGGTACATAACCTAGGAATTCTTTTCCCCCCATTTCCCCCATCCCTTAATTGTCACAATCAATGGCTCAAATGTTGGCCACTTCAGGTGTCATGTGGAGGTTACCCTGGGGCAGGTAAGAGCTTATCATGTTCCTTAAATTATACTCCTTAGAAAGCTGTCTACCACCTGCGTGCTGAGAATCTTTGAGTGACATAATTCAGAGTCAAAACTTTATTTCAGTGTGGACCAAAGTAAATTTGATATTGCACTCATGGTTCTTATGGTGATATTATAACTTCTGAGTTGTTTATTTAAAAAAAAGTCTGAAAGTACTAAACATTTGAAGAATGAGGTATCATGAGACGGGTGTGTGTGTGTGTGCATGATGGTAAAAAAGTAAATTTTCCTATTGCGAGTGTTCTTTAACTATGAGTTGGTCATCTCTGTAAATTAAATGTATATTTTTGAAGGTCTCTAAGATAAATCTGCATTAATAACTATGGCTATTTGAGCACTTAGGGTTCAGATAATATCAATAACCTAGAAATCTCTAAGCTCTTTATAAACACCAATGCAGACTGTATTAATATCCATATAAAACAGGA
Source organism: Phataginus tricuspis (assembly GCA_029783875.1). Taxonomy (NCBI): domain Eukaryota; kingdom Metazoa; phylum Chordata; class Mammalia; order Pholidota; family Manidae; genus Phataginus; species Phataginus tricuspis. The sequence goes on from JAQQAC010002172.1 coordinate 51,031,829, forward strand.
CTTCAGTTTGAGCTTAATTGAATTAGTCATTTGGTATCGGATGAGGAGTCTGTCTCTAGTTTCACTTGAAAAGCAGTGGAGCAGGGAAAGAAAGAGGCATAGAATGTTATGTTTTGGCATCATTTTATTTTATTAATTTTCTGGTCTCAAAGCCATTCTCAGATGATTCCATTATAAGGAGGTGGGATATTTGCCATTTTCCATGAAAATAATTATAGATGATGGGAGAGAGATTTATTTGTGCTTTATTATAATCAATATAGCTTTATAACTGCTTTTTGTGCACTGAAAAGTCAAATGACCTTATTTCCTTTTAAAAATTAAAATGTATAAATTCCATAGGCAGAAGTTCAAAACGCAGAGGAAATTTCCAAAGGTTTTTATACCCTTCTCTGATTAATAATTATTTTCACCAACTATGGTCAGGGAGGGCCATGGTTTGAGTAGCTCTATGATCTGGAAACCAGTGTAAAGGGAATCATCAGAAAGTGAATCATATTTTCCCATGGGAGTCTAGTTTTAATTAGGGGTTTTATTCCTAACAAAGTTCTCAGGATCATATAAATAATAAATATGGCCACTAATATATTATGAAAGTAATGATATAACTATATACATTGTTTAATACTTTAAATAATAGCATTATACTCCTAGTTACATACAATGGGCATGCATGTAGTATATACATTGACTATCCAAAGAGCCCAAGTCTTCTATAAAGTATACATTGAGCATATAAAATACACAGCTCTGCTATGATTTAATGTATATGAAAGAACTTAATAAACTATAGAGGGCTATACAGATGTAAGCTGAAATTTATTAGCCTTGTGCATATAACTTAACCTAATACATGTGCAATAGGACATTCCTAAATGTCTAGTTAGGAATATTTTTGCTCTCACAATTTGAAAGGACATTTTGGGGTGTGAGTGGCTCACGAGCTAGGATATGTAGGGAAGTTTGGGTGAATGCTTTTCTTATGTTAGTATTTCTTCATGCTTATATGCCTTGTTTCAAAATGTTTTTGCATGTGTTTTGTACCCTCATAATCACTTTCTAACAGAAGATCCACTATCCCCGTTTTGCAGAAGAGGACACTGAAGATCACAGAAGATAAATGGCACCTTCAGAGTCACTTTGTCACTAGGAAGTTGCAAAGCCCAAACTAAAACCTGTTCTTTCTAACTCTTCAAAATGTGTTCTTTCAGGTATACTGTAAGAACCGGATGCTTTTTCCCGCAGTAAGCAGATGCTATATAAATTCTTTCAGGGGTCTTAGAGCAGTGTTTAAATTTGGGGTCACTCTCAAAGGGAATTGTTACAGCAGCTGAGAGTGTGGTGTTTTCAAAAAGACTTCAGTTATGAGGGTTGAGAGAGGAAGAGGCTCTTGAGTCTGCTCTCCCTTTATCCCCCCACCCCCATAGCACAGGTGGTCCTGGCAAGCTGAGCAAAGCACATGGAAAGGGGAAGCAGGGTCACATGTCTTTGCCTTAGTGTATTAGTCAAGTAATACTAGTCAATGCTGCAGTGTCGCAGTTATAATAAAGATCTATCAGTCACACCAAACTGGAGGCTCTCTGTGCAGTGACTAAAGGATCAGGGTCGCTGCCATCTTGGAGGTCCTTTTTCCCAGGTATGAGGACGAAGGGGAAAAAACATGTGGTTGCTTAAGGGAAATGGTGTGTGGTCTCACAGTCATGTGTTCTTTTGTGCTGAGATTATTGGCTTCTACAGCAATGGCGTTATGACACTGTCTCCAGTAATATCCAGCTTAATCACCTGAGCTGACTGTACCTGGCAATCATCTTGGTGGCTTTTTGTTTATTTAATAAACATTTATGGAGTGCTTGTGTGTAAGGCATTGGGTTGGAAAGTTGATTCAAAGCAGCAATTCATTCCAAAGAATCACTGGAATTGTGTTTCATCCGGTAATCGTAACTTCTGCATCAGGGCCACTGTTAGCCCACGTGAAGCCTTTGTGCAAATTAGAAACAGGTACCCCTTCCTGAACGCATTTTACTTTCATCTGTCAGAAAGTTGGCATGCTGAGTTTATTAGAACAATGCCCTTCACTGCTGTCTCCTGAAAAATTGTCAAAACATACAAATTGACAATGTATGTGAACAGTGCCCCCTTAAATGTGTCACCCTCGTGCGCTCTGCAGCCTGCACAGCTGTATGGCGGCCTTGTTCCCTTCACTTCCTGCTTTTGATTTTTTCTGAAAATCTGCAGATGTGCCCAGGCAAAAATCTTTCCCAACTTTGTGAACGTGGTGGGGTGTGCTTCTTGGGAGAAGACGGTTTTGGTTCCGGTAGGCCAAAGGAAAAAAGTGTCACTTCTTTTCATAAGGTCAAGTTTGTATACCATTTCCTGAGGCAGGTGTCATCCATCTTTTGTTTGATTTCTTTTAAAATTATATCTACTTTACTCCATTGTTGGTTTCTCTGTTCTTTGACCATCTGCTATGTTTTGAAAATATGGGGTCACCCTGCTACAGTAGTTCCTTTTTATTTAAAAGCCTTTTACTTAAATAGGATCTTAATGGAATATCCTCGGAATGATAAATTCCTTTCCAGGGGCTAAAAATTATTAGGAGAAGAGATTTTCTGTTTGCCAGCATTTGAAATAGGCCAACCCAGTAGGCAATGCTCTTATTTATTAAATGGACAAATGAATAGGTACGTTGTGTAGGACATTTAGTCTTAAATGTAAACCAATTGCTTTTTAAAAAACAAACAAACTTGTTTTATGACTGCCTGTTACCACAGAAAGACCAAAACCTAGAAAAGCCCATTACTTTTTCTTTAAGTTAAGAATCCTTGGTAAAAATGAAGGAGCAATCATGTGTGAAGAAAGGATAGTATGTTTAAAAAAATTCCAGGACTGGTCTAATTGCTCTTTGATTACTCTCTCTAGGGAATAATTCTTATTCCTTGGTAGGAAACCACGAGCAAGTCTGACCATTTGGTTTTGTGCAAATAAACTTAGTTTAATTTATTGACACGTTATATGTACCTGCCAAATTTTCTCATTCTTTTTCCCTGACATGTGTCTTGCCTGATGGAGTCACTGTAATGCAGTCTATGTGTTCTTAAAGAAATTATGTTTTGCTAAGGAATGTATCAAAATTGTTAAACCATGTTGCACCTTGTTCTCATTAGTCTTTGGAATGCAGCTGCTGGAACAGAAAGGGCAGGGGAGACAGAACGGTGGCTGTGAATACTCCCACCTCCTCTCCTCGCAAGAGGCCCTCTGCGCTGCGTCCTGACCTGCAGGGCCTCAGCCTTTCCTTGGGCGGCGGTGCCAGGACATGCAGTCAAGAAGTCCCATGAGCCAAGCCCATGGGTGTTCTGTTTGGCTAACAAACCAAGTCACACGATGAATCTCACCTGTATGTGCAGAGTCCATACAGTCACCCCACTGTATGTAATTAAATTTCCACCATCTGGGTTTCCATTGGAAATACTCGCTAAAGGAAGGCCTGCCTGGTTCATGAGCAGCAATGAGCATGGAAGAGTGTGCAGATGCCCCAAGTCCTGACAACTGTATTTGCTAACATCTTTCTTGTCAGCCCCTGCCCTCCACCCCTGACATCGTGCCTGCTTTAGGATCCCATGAGTTGTGCCTGAACTGGTGGTATCCTTCCTAACAAGCTTCCCTGTTCTTTGCAGCCCACCCTTCATGCTGTGGTCAGAGCAGTCTCGTAAAGGTAGTTGGGCTTTTCCTCTCCTTCCTGTGAGAGCTCACGCGGGGTCCCTGCCATCTACAGCATATAATGATAGCTTCTTCACATGCTGTTGAAGGCACTTCAAGGTCTGCCTTGTACAACCTAGTCTCCCAACACTTCTGCCTTCATTTCATGCTCCAGGAGTACAGGACTGTTTTTAATTTTGGAAATATACCTTGTTCTCTCATACTTCTGTAGTTTTGCCCTTGTTTTTCTTTCTTCCTTGGAAGTCCTCCTGGTTAATGGTTCATCTGGCCCAAATGCTACCTCATCTTTGAAGACCTCCCTGATTTCCTCTGCTCATTTAGGTGCTCAGCATTCTTGGGCTCCCACTGAGCTTTATGTAAATACAGACATCAAAGCAGTTACCTAGTAGTACAAATACTTGTTAGTTTTGACTGGACTCTGAGCTCCTGGAGGTTGAAGATCATAGCTTTTAATTTGTATCTCCTTAAACTATCACAGACTTGGTATATAGATATTCAATGAATGAATTAAGGAGACATTGCCAAGGTACTGCTCAGTGAATCTTCAAAGCAGTTCTTTTAAAAGGCAGACGTTTCTAAATCCAGCAAGTTCATGTAAGAGAATGGATTTTCTTTGGTGGAAAAAATTCAGGTATCTTCATGAAAAATCAGCTGAATTGCTTTGTACCACCTCTGTGCTTGTTGCTTTCATCTCAAGGTAGATGTTAATATACACAACGTCACCCGAAGGAAGGCTCTGCTCAGGGTCACCCCACTGCCATGGTGCCTCTTCCGGAAGTCTGCCAGTGACTCGGACGGGGCAGGAGCGTGCATGCTTGGCCTTCCCTCGTACGTGTTTGAATGTGCTTTGCAGAGGTTTTCCCAGGAGGCTGGTTACCCTACCGATACGTCAGAACTCCTGCCGGGGCCCCAGATTTGGGCTTCCATGGGTGCCCTCCCTCGGGAAGGTATTTTTATTATCTGGTAAAAATTGCTATGGGATTCCAAGACATGTGGCATCACAATCCATCAAGCTCCATTTTGTAGTGACATGTTTTCTCTTCTTGGTGTCTCATGCAAAGGGATTTAAATTTTCTCCAGATTTGGGGGCAATTGTATCTTCACTGCTTGAACATCTTCGCTTGTGGCCTGTGGCCGGTTTTGGCAGAGTCGGGTGGAGAGGGCTCTGCACCCCCACTCTGCAGGCTTCCCTTGGAGTGCAGATCTGCAGTCCTCAGAATGCAGACCTGCCTGTCACGGAGAGGACACGGGGCAAAGTGAGAGGGGGCTGTCACGCGTAAACGCCACAGTGGGTCCGGGGAGGTCTGTAGAGCAGGAAGTCTGTGCTGTAATGGGGTTTCCTCCTCCCTTGGTGAGGAGGGTCCGGCTCACTCAGCCTTCAGGAGCCAGTGCCTCTAATCTTCAGGAGCATGGCGAAATGGGAAGGAAAAGGGTTTCAGAGTTGGGCAGGGCTGAATAAGAATCCTGATTTTGGCACTTACTGCAGGACCCTGGGCAAGTTGCTGAGTCGCTTTAAAAAAACAGCTTATAAAACAGGGCCTGTGCTCCCTGTGGGTTGTGTGAGGATTAATTGTGATAACATTTTGGTGGGCACTGCTGATAGAGACAGGAGCTCTAGCGAGAGTAATCCCTCTTGGGAATACCAGTCCTGACAATACATTTGAACAATACTGGAGGCACAGAAAGGGAGTGTGGACTTTTGTTTTGCATACTGGCCTAGTGAAATGGCTGAAATTACTAGGAGCACAGACTCAGGGCTCCATATTCTGTGTGAGGAGCCTGAGTCAGGCCAGAGGATTTGCTCTGGGGGCCCCTTCAGAAAGGGTGGAGGGGGCAGGATGCCTTAGTTCTAGTCCAGGCTTTGCCACCGACCGCCTCTGTGACCTTAGGTGAGTCACTTGCCTTGTGTTTACCTCTGTTTCCAGACTCATGTGGAAATTGGTGTGGAAACAGTCTTGCTAACCTCCCAAGGTGTTGGTAGAAATAAAAAACTGTAGATCTGGAAGTGTTATCAAAATACTACAGGGTATTTTATAGCTGAGAATGAGGGTTGGTGGGGTAGTTTTTTCCTCTCTATTTTCCTTCTTTCCATTAGCAAGGTACTTCATTATCACAGTCACAAAGAAATAACCTAGAAATAGGGAGGAGAAGCATTTCTGTGAAAGTGATTTCTTGTAGAAGTCATCAATATCCATTTCCAGAGGTTCTTAGGAAAGACTTTGAAGTTGGTCTAACACTTCACACCTGCTCTGCTGTCAGGGGTTGGTCTAGCGCTGGTCAGATTTGAATTTCACAAGTCCATGAGTCAACTTACTCTTTAGCTCTTAGATAATGCTGTACACGATAAGCACATTTTTTTAACAATTTATTTTATTTTAGTATCATTAACCTACAATTACATGAGCAATATTGTGATGATTAAACTACCCCCTTCATCAGGTCCCCCCCACCAACCCTATTACAGTCACTGTCCATCAGTGTAGTGAGATGAGAA
>JAQQAC010002172.1:51043039-51059232 GCA_029783875.1 Phataginus tricuspis
GGCTGAATAATATTCCATTGTGTATATGTACCACATCTTCTTAATCCATTCATCTACTGATGGGCACTTAGGTTGCTTCCATTTCTTAGCTATTGTAAATAGTGCTGCAATAAACATAGGGGTGCATCTGTCTTTCTCAAACTGGGCTGCTGCATTCTTGGGGTAAATTCCTAGAAGTGGGATTCCTGGGTCATATGGTATTTCTATTTTGAGTTTTTTGAGGAACCTCCATACTGCTTTCCACAATGGTTGAACTAATTTGCATTCCCACCAGCAGTGTAGGAGGGATCCCCTCTCTCCACATCCTCGCCAACATTTGTTGTTGTTTGTGTTTTGGATGTTGGCCATCCTCACTGGTGTGAGGGATAAGCACATTTAAAAGGTGAAAAATCTTTCAACTGTTAAAAATGTAGGTAGAAATACTGGAAGGTAATACGCCAAAATGGGTGCATAGTAGAGTCCTGAATGATTTTCTTTTTCTTTATACCCGCATATAACTTTTCAATAATGGGTTTTGCTTTTAGAATTAAAATACGTGTACCTCCTCCCACAAATCCAATGTAGTGCTATTACTCAATAGTAGAAAATATATGGATTTTAAAATTTGTAACTTGCCTGTGAACTGAAGTAGACTAGTGTGTCCAGAAAACCCCCAAAGGCCAGGTTGGGTGGGAAGCTTTTCTTGAGCCCCCATGTGGGGAGCCCTGTGCCCTCTCCCTCTGCTGCTCAGAGCTTGGATGACACTGCCTTTCTAGCTAGGCCTTCCTTACCAGTTGGGTGTTTAGTGAGCATTCCGTACCAGGTTTGGTGGGTCTGGAGAACTAATGAACTGCTAAAACTTGACTTTTCATCTCCTGAAGCTTCTTTTCAAACAGTAGATTCCAAATAGGACCTACCACAACTGCATCCCACCTCCCACTATACTTTGTATGTTCCGCAGCAGTGTCTCTATTCCTCCTCTTGATTCTGAGAGGTTCAGCCAAAGCAGGCCAGAAAACAGCTTTATGAATCAGCACAGCAAACTCATAGCAGGGAAGTGACTCTAGAATAACCCAGTTTTCAGGCCTCCCTGTAAAATGAACTTTGAAATTATTCTAATTAGTTCATCCCAAAGTGTGAACACTTTAGCTGATCAGAATCGATCAGTTATAAAACAGAAATCTTTTCCTTTCTCAAGCAAACTTCCTTTCTGAACAACCTACTTTAGACAATGTCTTGCTAGTGGAGAATTTCCCCTCCTTTCCTGCTCTGATACAGTCTATCACCAAGTCTTGGCAAGATGTTTCCAGGTAACTATACTTTCTCCCTTCCACACCCGAGCTTAAGCCTTCATCGTTTTGCAATAAACAACCATAACTGGTCTCCCCACTTCTAGACTCTTTCCCTCTATTCCGTACATGACTGCCAGATTAATTCCTGGAGAATAGAGCTGATGGGTCACTCTTCCAATCAAAGGATTTCTTGAGTTCCCTGTTGCCTTCAAAAACCAGATGTTTCGTGTTCTGGAATGAGAAGGCAGGTAACAGGGAGCTCAAGAAAGCAGGTAAATTGGCCCTTTCCAGGGCAATTCCAGCCCCACGCATACCTCCAGGCTAAGTGCTGTAGCCAAAGGAGCTGCAGACCATTCTATCAAGAGCCTGTGCCTTCCCCTTCCTGAGCCTTTGCTCCAGTTCTGTTTGCTTCAGACACCCCCTTCCCCTTTGCCCACTCATCGCTGACATACAAAAGCCCACCCATTCTCAACCTTTTCATGAAGTCTGAATTTGTCATATACCTTCCTACCCTGTCCTTCCTCTGAGGTCCATTAGCATGCTATGAAATTCTCTCTGGTTATAGTAGTATATTAAGCAGTTTGTGTATTCATCTGCTCGAGGGATTGGAATATCTGTGAGGTAGCCAAGACTATCTTACTCTAGGATCTCTCCATACTGTCTGGCTGAGTGCCTTGAACGTGTATTTGTTGAATGTAATCGAATAGTAGGCATTTACAAATGGCTTTTAATGAGGCATCTAGAGTACATTTAAGAAATATACTAATTTTTCTGACCTTCACTCAGGAAGAGTAAAAATAAAAAATTCTGTGTTATCCCATTTTAGTAGAGTAATATGCTACTTAAAATGCTGAGGCCTGGAAGTCTTTCCTATTTTCCAGCTTGAGTAGACTTTCTTTAAAAAGAGAGCAATTTTGGTTCCATGAGAAAGTGGGAGCATGGATAGAGATGTGTAAGGGTTTTGGTTTCAGCCCAACATAGAGTCAGTTCTTGGCCATGGGAAAATTATTTAACCTCTGTTAAGACCTCAGGTTCTTCATATGCAAAATGCTGATAATATCTGCTTATGTTATTGTGTGGATTGAAGGATGATGGGTGGAAACATCTAGAACAGTGTCTGGCACACAGTAGGCATGTCAAATGTAGTAGTGATTAATTATTTTCATAGCTATTACCCATGGTTCAGTAAGAAAGTGGGGCATCTATTAAGTGCAGCTGCAGACTGAAAACCAATTTTATGTTATTTCAAAAGCTCCTCTTGCACAATGGGTTTTATTAAAATGTGAGATTGTTTATAAAGCGGAGAATTACTTGACAGCTGACCCTGAAAATGGAGCTTGAGCTCAAGCAGGAAAGGCCAGGTGTGCTGTGCTAGGCTGTGCTGGACATCTCCTCCTTAGCAGGCGAGGTCTTTAGGCCAGAAAAAGCAGATGTTTGGTGTTCTGGAATGAGAAGGCAGGATGGGGTCCTGTTTGCTCTTTCATAGTGTGTGGCTGTGAAATGCAACAATGTGCAAGGCTGGGCTAAGGAACCATGTGCATTAATGGAGGTCTTGCATGTGCATGGCTTAAAAACAGCTTTAAAAACCTGCCACTCTCATTGTATCTCCGTGGGGGGAAACACCAAGAAAAGATGAGAGAAGAGAATTGGCTCAGTTGGATGACTGGTTCTTGAATACCTATCCTGTACTCGGCACTGCCTTTGGGAGGTGCGGACAGTGATCAGAATGATGGTGCAGAATGTAAAGATGATGAGATTAGTCTTTTTTTTTTAATGAGTTTTGGACTCTTGAAGATATGGTGAAAATTTTTGACTTTCTCCAAGGAGAATGTGTACATGTACACACCATTTTACATATAATTCTCAGGGACTCTTGGATCCCCTGAATCTCATGTAAGGACCCTCAGTTAAGAACCCTTTGTTAGTAATTACAATCTAGTGCAAACATTAACACGGATGTTAGATTCAGAAATACGTGGTTCAAGTTTGTGTTGACCAGTCATGTATCTCCACAAATGATGTAATGATCTTGGATAATTTAACCTTTCCAAGCCTCAGTCACCTAATGTAGATGAGAATAGTAGCAGCATCTCATGGGGTTGTAGTGAAGATGAAATAATAAGCAAGAAGCTATTAGCACTAAGCCTGGCATGTGGTAAATGATCAGTAAATGGTAACACGTTTTTATTAGCCTGCTCTGAGGGAGCCACAAAAGTATAGCAGGAGATTAATTCCTACTACCAGCTGGAAAGAAAGTATGAACCACAGTTTTTAGTTGAGGTCTTGTATAATAATCGTGAATAACAACGTGGTGGGGTTTTCCATCTGTATAGGCAATGAATTTATGGTAACTGTCTCCTGCCTGCTTGGAAAATAAGGCAACCACAACAGCATTCCATAGGGGGTTTCATATATTCCACTGGAGGGAATAAATATCACTCAATGACTGATAAATACTAACAATTATAATTCATCAGCAAAAATGAAGAAAAAGGATAAGTTGAGGATGATAATGTTATGAGCTATTGAAGGGTTTCCATGTGCCAGGCACTGTGGCAAGGGCTTCCCGTTTGTGTTGGTTTGTGGTGACCTTTCTGGAGAACCTTGGTCACCTAGAAGAGCACAAGTCAAAAGGTAAAGGACTCTCACTGGTATAGTTAGATGGCAGCAGGCGGTGTGTGTGTACACGTATGTGCACATGTGTGTGCAGGGTAGCAAATAGGGAACTGCTTTATCGGCTTTCAGTCATTTGACAGCTTTCGGAGCTGTAAGTTGAACATTTTGGAATGTGCCTGTTGAAAAACGAAGGTTTATCATGCAGAGTGTAAGATTACATCCGCAAGATTCAGAAAAGAGTTTCTGAGCTTGGGGGAGAGTTACAATTAACCTCGTAAAGAGTACAGATGAAAGTCTTTCCCATAGTTACGATCAAAGACACTTCAGGCCACTCTTTCCCCAGAGGAATAGTTGCTTTTTATGGCATGTTTTAAAGTTTTATTTCAAAAACAGTCAGCATCTTAAAGCAGAATGGTATATGTTCCCCAGGCCTTTGCCTATACTGTGTTTTCAGTTTTCTCAATTGTATTACTGAGTTTCTGGACACGATGTGAGTTCCTACCCTCATTGGATCCATGTGGGGAAGGATTTAGCCTGACTTTCTTGTGCTCATAGCAAGAACTCTCACCCAAATCTCCCTGCTATTTTCTCCTGAAGAGAGAGCTCAGAGTCAGCATTTTTATGTTAGACGAGATTGTCTCTTTCAGTTAAGCAAACTGAGGCCTAGAGTAGGGATGAAATCCAGATGGGTCCAGCACACTTCAGCAGACCCAGCACTCAACTGCTCCTGAAACTCAAGCAAACAGTTTCTTGCCCTTATCCTGGGTTGGAATGCCTCCTAATTGTGTCATAGGTCTCTTTGCACACATGGGAGTAACTGTGTGCATGTGTTTTGACTTAAGTACTTAAATATCATCTGTCTTTTCCTGAGATGTAGACACTGTGACTAATTGCCATTCAGTAATACCCCCGTGCTGGGCACCTGACTTGCAGGGATGATGACGAGTCTGATAGCACCAAGGTGTCACAGTCCTGCTGTGCTCAGTTTGCCACTGCATTTGAGTGCAGTTTCAAGGCTCGGGAAACCTATTCCCATCCCTCCGGGTCTGCCTGCTGCACTCCAGTCCAGTCCTTTGTCCTGGGTCCCACTGGCCCCTCAGCACAGCTTGCAGCTTGCCCTGGGTCCTGGAATTTAGTGACTGAAGAGAACATGAACCGCTCTCTCCCCACCATTATCTGCCCTCTGACAGTGACTAGGTGAAAGCTGGGAGTCTGACCCGATTCTGAGGTCATTTGGATGTGCACCTCTTATTTGTACGATGCACACAGCACTCTTGTAGGGGCTTTTTTACCGGTCACGGTGCCGGCAGGCTGTTTCTTGATCAGTGCTCACTGCTGCCCTGGTCGAGCTCTGTCAGGCAGAGCCAGTCTTACGAGCCACCTGTTAAAGACCTGTAAGCTTTACCACAGCCAAGAGCAGGGATGGCAAGTGACTGTATTTCAGGTGCCAGTTCCAGTTGACTGGTAGTGGCCGCCTGCAGTGTGGGCTGTCTGAAGTGCAATAGACTGCGATGCTTTGGAATGTCTGGCATGTGGGCAGAGCTGGTGGGTGGTGGTGGCAGATGTGGCACATTATCTCTAGCTGAGAAGACGAGGTATAAACTTCGAGGCATTGACACATAAGACTCTTTCTGATCTGGTTTCTGCCTGTCGGTCCAGAATCACTTGCTTCTCCCCAGCCTGCGTCCTCCCTTCATGCTGCTTCCCCAAAACACTGGCCATCACAGCAACATGGCTTTGTGTCTGCCCAACTTCTGCCTGCGACCCTTTGCCTCTTGTCTGACCACTGCCTCCTTGTCCTTGAACCCCTGACTCAACTCCTACTGCCTTTGAAGCCACCTCGTCTTTTTGACCCTTAGCCAGGCTCCACAAAAATCACTCCTTTCTCTAGTTTCTCATTGCTTTCTGTATATGCATAATTTTACTAACCCATAATCATTTAATCATATGTCTGCTCTCCTACACTACTTGGGAAAAATCGATATTAACTGATCTCCTTCAATGGCCTAAACTCATTGGGAAGCACTGCCCATCTAGAAAGCCCAGTGGGGCAGAAAGAGGGTGGGGGTGCGAGGCTGACTTTCTGGTCTGAGCCCTGTTCTTTTGCTGACTGTGAGGACAGGCATTTGTCTGAGTCTCAGGCTATTCGTGTTGCGAACTGGGAATCATAATGCTTATGCCAGTTTGTTCAGGAGTTTAGAAGTAGCATTTCTAAAGTGTTAGCATGTAATAGTAAGTCCTCAATAAACGGTAACTAGTATTGTTGGGCATCTAGTTTATCTTTAGACCATTCTGTGAGGTGTGGTAAGAATTGTTTTTTAATGCTGCAACTGAGACTCAAATTGTCCTTCCAGCCATAAATTTAATAAATTTCTGAGTTTATTAAAAACTGAGTCACAGTTTAAACTCAGATCAGTGTGACTTGAGGGCCAGTGTCCTCTTTCTCCTCGTGTGTTTTCATGAAAAATAAAAATGGTCTGAAATCTCAAAAATGTTGTAAAAACAGTACAAAGAATTCTGTATCCCCCTTACTTCATCAAGATTTTCCAATTGTTAATATTTCACCTCAGTTTTTGGTCCCCCCCCCCCGCCACATGTACATGATCACACACACCTTACAACACACATCTTTTTTTGACATGAGGACTCATCACCCCTGTTGCTGCCCCAAACAAGGACCTCGTCTGCATCATCTTATAACCATCCCTACTGGGAGAGCAGTGCTGACGCAGTCCCCATTCAGATTCCTCCAAGTATTCTGACAATCAATGTCTCTTTTTCCTTTATGGTCCCGAATCCTATCTGGGAACATGGATTATACTTAGTCATCTCATCTCACTAACATCCTTTAATCTGGAACCATTCCTCCACCTCCCCTGTGTGTGTCAAGCCCTTGCCAGGACTTACATCCTGTTGGGTCATTGTTCGTCTGGGACCTTGCGGAGCTCCCTCATGATCAGACCTGGGCCCTGCGCTGCTGGGGGGAACCGGTGGTGTTGCTTCTCCTGGCGGTTTTGCGTTTTCTCTGTGCCTTCTCATTATTGCAAAGACTCAGTTAAGAACTGTGCCTGGTACACAGTGCTTAATAAATGTTAACTATTCATATTACTATCTTTGAAAGTGTACATATCTATTGGTGTGCAAGTTTTATACTCTTATGAACAAAAGGCAAAAGCCCCGTGGAGAAGAGTTTTCAGCCAGCCTTACAGAGACCTGTGTCATGGTTACTCAGTGATTTCAGATAAAAAAGAGATTATAGAGGAACAAGAATTTTATTTTTGTGTATTTTTTTTTTTTAATAAAGAAAGGCTATATGCTACCAGAAATCAACAATGGAATTAACACCCATCATACGTGTATCTGCCTATTCTCTCCAAACACCTCCTCATTCCCTAAAGCTTTGCCAGCACTGGGGAGGTCCAGCAAGAAATGCTCTTTAAATCCTCTGCATTCTTCCAGAAGCCCAAGGGGTTTAACAAGTTCTGATTTTAGCTAAAACATATAAACCAAAAAAAGAAAAATGAAAAAACCCCCAACTTCTGTAACGTGGTTCTTTATGCCAGAAATCTTGTCAAGTAACAAGTGTGCTTGTCAAGTCACAAAGCAAAGCCTAGATCTTTTGTTATTGGGCAGTCAGTATAAGGCATGGCATTTCTTCAGGTAAGAGAAGTGGGTTGCTTTATTGAATGAATGGGTTTCACACTATCAGTACAAAGTTAGTAGGAGTAAACTTTAATTTCCAGAGAGAATAATATATATATATAAATAGTTGGAAAAAGATGATTTAAAAATTTTCCCTTTAAGCTGAACATCTGAGGAGAAATGGAGAAAAATCATTAATGAAATCAGAGATCATTTTGGCATGTTGAATTATGAATACACAGCACAGTGAAGTAATTTTGTTCCAGCTGCTCAGCTGTGGTGATAATTAACCTCAAAATTCAGCCTCCTGCTTTTTGGGGGGGAGAAAGAGGGAAGGGGGTGTCTTATAACAGTGACTTCAGTCCCTAAGAATCAAATGCTCGTTTAAAAATATTTATGGTACACAAAGGAATACATTTAAGGCGATAGGCTATTTTTCTACAATTATTCTACTTATTGTTTAAATTAATTTTCTTTCACTTTCATGACATTATAAGAGATTTGGCTCAAAATTTGAAAATCTCCTTAGAGGCAGAGAAAAAAAAATGTAGATTAGCATTTGAAATCTTTTTTGATGGGGGATATAACAGTTGTTGAAATTTTGGTATCAGTTGAAGTTCCAAGGGTTTGAAGCAAGCCATGGTGGGGCATGGGGAATTTTTAGTTAATGATGGTTCACTCAGTAGTTCATGAGTGAGCAGTGGAGAAAATCCTCTCCTGTTTGAATTAGGCATTGGCTATGGATTCCGATCTTTCTGCCGGGCACGCCTTGCTCTGCCTCTTGCTGTGAAGGAAGAAAGGGCTCCTTTCTGGGCTGTTCAGGTAGGAAATGATATTGGATAGGAGGGCTGGGCAGGGGAGAGCTGATGGGAGCCATTTATTCTCCAGTATCCACAGCATGGGGCAGGGCCATGTTTAGAGAAGGAAAGGCCCCAGAAATTTTGACAGAGACCTTGGCATTGAAAATCTGACATGGAGGCTAAGATAACCTTAGCACCAAGTTTTAGGGTTCAAGGCTGTGGGATGTTTATAAACACTGTGCAGTGGTTGTTCTCAGTAGTTCACAAGGCCCTTGGCAGCGCCCAGGCCTTTCACTGGCTCTGTGCAGGATGTAAAGAGAGCATGATTGTCCCCCAGAGATGGGACATGGGGATGTTGGGATGCTTCTCTGAAGGAGTTAGAGTATAGCTCTACCTGGAGTCCTGCTCTTTGAACCTTGTGGCCCCACTCAAGTTGTCACCAGTTCACTTGTTGAAACTCAAAGCAGGAATCTAGGGCTATGGTGGGTTTGCACGTCGATGGCTTTAGGTCGAGAATAGCGGCAGTGCACCTCAGCCGATGACCAGTGTTTTACTTATAGATTTGCCCAGAACTTCCAATTCTTTCCCCAAACTTGAAGTTAAGTGAGGAAGAGGAGTCTTTTATGAACTACTGCTTGGGGTAATCTGATCTCAAAAATGACAGCTCAGGGTAATCCTAGCCAGTCCCTGATCATTCCCAAGAAAGGGGCTTTGAAAACACAGCCCTTCCTTATTATTTATGAAATATGAGGGAAAGGGGCATGTGTGGCGGGAGAAATTATGAAACAAATTAATACATGTTGAGTGGTTGATGTCAGCTGGCTGGTGGAAATTAACATGGTGTATAAGCTAACTGTTGTCTTTCTACCTTAATTAATGATATGAGACATTTAACATGTTCAAACATTAAGCCAAACATCTGGGGTTTTATGGATGGTGGCATTTATCCAACTGTTTACTCTCCCTGATTTCCAAGTAAGATCCATGCTCACTGGGTCCTGTTCACTCCTAAATTTAGCAAGTCAGAGGCCACACAAGCCCCACCGCCAAGCTCTGTGATTGTGGGAATAGAAGTGTCTCATTCTCAGTGACCAACCTGAATTTTCCTTAGGAAGGAATTTGATATGACAAAGAGAGCATCTTTTGAGGAGACAGCAAAACTGGCACTCGCCCTGGTTTCACCCCTGCTTGTTCTGTAAGATGGAGCTGGTCTTGAACCCTTTGGCCTTGCTTCCTCATCTGCGATATTGTTAGGGTCAATAATTTCTGCCCTGTTTAACTTGTAGGGTTGCAGGGAGAATAAGATGGGACCATATGGAAAAGCTGTGTAAACTGTACGTTTTACACATTGTTCATGCTGAGACCCAAAAACGTTTTGGTAAGCGTGTAGGTGTCGGAGGCAATGTGCTGGCTGGTTATGTGACAATGAACAAGATGCCCCGCCTCCCTTACACGAGGAGCCTAGTCTGGGCAACAACTACACAAGCATTTCTAAATGCGGTGGGATAAAATGCACGGTAAGAGTGATCACAGAGAGCTACCCGTGCAGCCCCCTCTTGGGTAGGGGTCAGGTGGTGCGTCAAGGACACCATTTGAAGACAGAGATGAAAGAGGCTTTGGTGGTTTTTCGCAACATCTAAAAGAGAGCCTTGGGAAGATTGCTTTAGCACAGCTGTTGGGTTTCATCTGAAATTCGCAGGGTACTTATTAGATGTCTTGAGAAGAGAGTGAAACGCCAGTGAAGTATGTGAGCTTGCTGCTTTTTGGCTGGAGGACACTGAAAGGCCGTGTGGGAACAAGCCCAGCGCCGCTGACACAGACTTTACAGTGAGAGGAGGAAGCTGCCTTTGGTTATTGGCTCTGCACTTATCATCAGCTTAAATCAAGATCCTGTTTTGTCCCAGGTGGTTGGACTAAAGCCGTATTAGCCTCCAGGGGACTCTTGCTTAAGCAGATACATGCTTGTTTCGTGTAGGCCCTACCTCTTAGGGATTTAGTATTTGTTTAATTAAAAAAATATGAAATCTGAAAAAAAGAGAAAATAGAGCGATGAACCCCCATGTATACATGTCCCAGCATCAATGATTATCAAGATTTTGCCACATTTGACTCATGCATTAATTCCAGATGTCTTGTCATTTCACCCTTTATACTTATTATGCTTCTCTATAAGTATGGATTTTCCTTACATAACCACAATGCCATGATCACATATAAAAACTGGAATTTTAGGAAGTTTTTCTGCTCTTCTTCCTCCCCAACACTTGATTATGAAAAATTTCAAGTATAAAACAAAGTTGGAAGAATTTTAAAGCGAACGGCTGTGTATCCATCGCCTAGATTATATCAATAACATCGACACATCTCTCCATCTGTTCATTCCGTTATTCATCAATCCATCTTTTCCATGTACTTCAAAGTAAATCACAGAGCTTGGTAAAATTCTCCCCTAAATAGTTCAGCATTCATATCATTAACAGCAGATTAATGTTGGTTCCCTTTTTCTTTTGAGGTAAATATACAATGAAATACACACATCTTGAGATTGTTTGCTGAGTTTTGACAAATTCAAGTGCTTGTATAACCCAAATTTATATCAAGATATGGAACATTACAACACCCCAGAAAGTTCCTGCACTTTCTCAATGGTCCCTTCTCTTGCTATCAAATGGCAACTGCTGATAGATTTTTTTCCCACTGAAGATTAGTTCTTCCTGTTCCAGAATTTTATATAAATGGGTTAATAAAGCATGCATTCTTTTGATGGATTCTTCTTTCACTCAGCAAAATGTTCTTGAGATTTATTCATGCTGTATATGTAACTTTCTCCTGCTGTGTAGTGTTCCACTGAATACCACAGTTTATTCTCCCAGCAATGGATGCCTGGGATGTTTCTAGTTTTGAGCTTTATCAGTAAGCTTCTATGAACATTCTTGTCCAATTCTTTTTTGTGACTTAAAAAAAATTTCTTTTTGGATAAATTCCTACACATGGAATTGTAGAATTCCAACAGAAACTGTCATACCTTTTGCCAGATTGGTTTGGAGCATTTTCCATTTCTACCAACAATGTGTGACAATTCCGGTTCCATTCTGCCAACAATAGGTTTTGTTAGTTTTTTCAATTTTAGCTATGCTGGTGTGCATTGTGATATCTCATTTTGGTTTAAACTTGCATTTCCCTGATAACTCATGATGTTAAGAATTTTTTGATGTTTATTGTCCATTTGTATATCCCTTTGTGATGCATAATTTCAAGTCTTTTGCCTCTTACTTTTTTGTGTTTCAATAGAATTATAAATCTTTATACACAAGATACCAGTCCTTTCCTAGTATCTGTTTTGCAAATATTGTTTTCAAGTGTGTGGCTTGCTTATTTTCTTAATGGTATCATTGAGCAGAAGATTTTGACTTTGATAATATCTAACTTACTAATTCCTTCTTTTATGGCTATTTCTTTGACCTAAGAGATCTTTGCCTTCTTTCAAATTACAAAGATATTCTCCTGTTTTCCTCTAAAATCTTTATAAGCCTAGCTTTTACATTTAGGTTTGTAATCCAGCTCAAATTATGTATGTGTGTTATTTGAGGTTGGGTTCAAAGATTTATGTTTTAAAACCAATTTTTAGGCTTCATTACACAGGGAGTGACACACAAGGGCAAACAGATATGAGTCTAACTGCTAGGTTTCTTTTGTGCACCTGATGCTGGGTCAGGCCACAGTGGACAGAACTTCCCCACGTGTGATACTTGCCCCTGTTCTCGCGTGCTTTCTGCGGTCACGTATTGACTGTCCATCATGTGTCATAAAGGGGTACCCAAGACCCACCTGCTAGGAAGTCAGACTGAGCAGGAGGCTACATGCATGTGGTGTGTGAATATAGGGACCAGCAGAGCAAACATGGTTGAGCTGGCAGGAGGGATTTTTGAGCTGAAACTTGAAGGAAGTGAAGAGGCAAGGGTAGGAACAGGGTTCTGGGCAGAGTGTTGCCAAGAGCCTGGGGGTGGGGGTGGGGGAACCTGCAAAGTTAGAACAGCCTGGGGTGGTGCCTGTCCTCCCCCAGAGGACCGGTTCTCTGCAAGTTGGAAAGAGAAGATGCCCTGGTGACTGGCACATTTCTCTCCGTGTCTCTAAGACTCAGTGGTCCATTGCCAAAATCCCTGCCCTGTATCTCTAGGGGTGCCTCGACTAATTGCACCTTCTTGCAGAGGTTCCTCCCATTAATCTAAATATTTTTTTCACAGAAGAAACTCTTCCTTTGGACCACCAAGGACAGGGGGACTGGGAGACCCCATGAGGGCTCTCCAATAGCCTGTACATGTTCTTTGCTGCTCTCTCCAGGTCTTCAGTTTCTCCAAGGACCACTGCCTCTTGCTGACCTCCTTCCTGGCCACTTAGCCTGGTGGCTGCATGTCCCACAGAGCTCTTCTCACAAGCGCCTGCCATCTCACAAGTCCCTCAGCTCCTCTGCTGAACCAGAGTATCTTTCCCCAGAGCTGCTGAGCACCCTGCTGGAAGTCCCCACACTGAGCCAGCTGGGCCTGGGTGGGCCCCTCTGCCTAGCCTCCCTACTCCTGGAAACCAGTCTGCCTTCTACAGCTCCAGCACCTCTCTGCAGTGCCCCCTGCACACTGTGAACCTCTCTTCCGGCTGCCTTTCCCACCTCATCCGCTTTTTCTCTGCATGCCTTTGTGTTGGGGTGGAGGCCATCAGGCCGGTGCGGCTCAGATTCCCATCTCTTCCCTTAAATGGTCTCTTTGGCCCCCTCCCAGTCCCTCCTTAATCATAACTCCTTTGCAGTCCAGCCTCTGGCTCCATCAGTTATTGTTGCTCTGGAAGAATCCCTACCTTCTAGTCTATTCCTCTACCTGTGAAGATCGGATTCCCCTTCTTTTACCCACCACCCCAGGAGGATAATCACAGGTAACAATTCTGGTGTACTTCCTGGGTAACTTCTTGAGCTCCTGTCTGACATTTCTGGTAGCTTTCGCCACCAGAGTTCTCAGCATGGTGGCCTCTCTCCCTCACACCCGTTCCCTGGCCCCGGCCAGCTGCTCTCCCACAGCTACTTCCTAGTCACCATGTGAGACACCTTTTCTCAGCCCTCAGGCCTTTTGATTTTCCTGTGACCTTTAACTAGTAGACACTTTAAGTCTTTTATTTGAATCTATGCCACTGAGTTTTCTTTTTCATCAGTTTTTATACTCTGAAACTTCTTTGTCTTCTTAAATATGCTGTTCCTCAAGGTTTGACCTTGTTTTTATTCTTTTGTCTTCTGTTCTTGGCAACTTCTTGCATATTTTTATGACTTCGTTGTCATTCCAGATGTCTTCCAAATGTATGACTCCAACAAGTCACCATTTTCAAGTCTGTGGACGTTTCCGAGGATTGCCTTCCTCCCTTTGCTTCCCTTCATTCATTCGATCATTCATTCATTCATTCATTCACTCATTAATTCATATGTTTGTCACTGACGCCCCACTTCCCTAACCTGGTACCCTTGACAGACATAGTTAATCAATCAAGATGGTCTTTCTTACTAAACTTCCTTGTGACCTCAGAATCTATTCATTGTGGTTCCCTAGGCAGCCACTGATAGTTGAATATTTATTTGTCATATATATATATTTTTTATAATTTATTTTGGTATTATTAATCTACAATTACATGTGCAATACCATGGTGATTAAACTACCCCCTTCATCAGGTCCCACCAACCCCATTACAGTCACTGTCCATCAGCGTAGTGAGATGCTATAGAATCACTACTTGTCTTCTCTGAGTTGTACAGCCCTCCCCATGCACCCGCAACATCACTTCTGCTAATCATAATGCCCCCTTTACCCTCTTATCCCTCCCTTCCCACCAATCTTCCCCAGTCCCTTTCCCTTTGGTAACTATTAGTCCGTTCTTCGGTTCTGTGAGTCTGCTGCTGTTTTGTTCCTTCAGTTTTTTTCTTTGTTCTTATATTCCACATATGAGTGAAATCATTTGATACTTGTCTTTTTCGGCTTGGCTTATGTCACTGAGCATAATACTCTCTAGCTCCATCCATGTTGCAAATGGTAGGATTTGTTTTCTTCTTATGGCTGAATAATATTCCATTGTATATACATACCACCTCTTCTTTATCCATTCATCTACTGATGGACACTTAGGTTGCTTCCATTTCTTGGCTATTGTAAATAGTGCTGCAATAAACATAGGGGTGCATCTGTCTTTTTGAAACTGGGTTGCTGCATTCTTAGGATAAATTCCTAGGAGTGGAATACCTGGGTCAAATGGTATTTCTATTTTGAGTTTTTTGAGGAACCTCCATACTGCTTTCCACAATGGTTGAACTAATTTGCATTCCCACCAGCAATGTAGGAGGGTTCCCTTTTCTCCACATCCTCACCAACATTTCTTGTTGTTTGTGTTTTGGATGTTGGCCATCCTCACTGGTGTGAGGTGATATCTCATTGTGGTTTTAATCGGCATTTCTCTGATGATTAGCGATGTGGAGCATCTTTTCATGTGCCTGTTGGCCATCTGAATTTCTTCTTTAGAGAAGTATCTATTCATGTCCTCTGCCCATTTCTTAATTGGATTATTTGCTTTTTGTTTGTCGAGGTGCATGAGTTCTTTATATATTTTGGATATCAACCCCTAATCAGATACTTCATTTATGAATATATTTTCCCATACTGTAGTCCTTTGCTGTACAGAAGCTTTTCAGCTTGATATAGTCCCACTGGTTCATTTTTGCTTTTGTTTCCCTTGCCTGGGGAGATATGTTCATGAAGAAGTCGCTCATGTTTATATCCAAGAGATTTTGCCTATGTTTTTTTCTAAGAGTTTTATGGTTTCATGACTTACATTCATGTCTTTGATCCACCTTGAGTTTACCTTTGTGTATGGGGCTAGACAGTAGTCCAGTTTCATTCTCTTACATGTAGATGTCCAGTTTTTCCAACACCAGCTGCTGAAGAGGCTGTCATCTCCCCATTGTATATCCAATGCTCCTTTATCAAATATTAATCGACTCTATATGTTTGGGTTAATGTTTGGATTTTCTATTCTGTACCACTGGTCTGTGGGTCTGTTTTTGTGCCAATACCAAATTGTCTTGATTACTGTAGCTTTGTAGTAGAGCTTGAAGTCAGGGAGCGTAATTCCCTGTTTGGGTCCTCCTTCTCAGGATTGCTTTGGCTATTCGGGGTCTTTTGTGGTTCCATATGAATTTTAGAATTATTTGTTCCAGTTCATTGAAGAAAGCTGTTTGTAGTTTGATAGGGATTGCATTGAATCTGTAGATTTCTTTAGGTAGTATAGCCATTTTGACAATATTTATTCTTCCTAGTCAAGAGCATGGGATGCATTTCCATTTGTTAGTGTCCTCTTTAATTTCTCCTAGGAGTGTCTTGTAGTTTTCAGAGTACAGGTCTTTCATTTCCTTTTTTAGGCTTATTCCTAGGTATTTTATTCTTTTTGATGCAATTGTGAATGGAATTGTTTTTCTGATTTCTCTTTCTGTTAGTTCATCGTTAGTGTATAGGAAAGCAACAGATTTCTGTGTGTTAATTTTATATCCTGCAACTTTGCTGAATTCAGATATTAGTTGTAGTAGTTTTGGAGTGGAGTCTTTAGGGTTTTTTATGTACAGTATCATGTCATCTGCAAATAGTGACAATTTGACTTCTTCTTTACCAATCTGGATGCCTTGTATTTCTTTGTTTTGTTTGATTGCTGCGGCTAGGACCTCCAGTACTATATTGAATAACAGTGGAGAGAGCGGGCATCCCTGTCTTGTTCCCGATCTGAGATGAAAAGCTTTCAGCTTCTTGCTGTTAAGTATGATGTTAGCTGTGGGTTTGTCATATAT
>JAQQAC010002172.1:51069232-51143156 GCA_029783875.1 Phataginus tricuspis
TTTGATCTTTGCCATCTTGATTATTATGTGTCTTGGTGTTGTCTTCTTTGGGTCCCTTGTGTTGGGAGATCCGTGGGCTTCCATGGTCTGAGAAACTATTTCCTTCCCCAGTGTGGGAAAGTTTTCAGCAATTATTTCTTCAAAGACTCTTTCTATCCCTTTTTTTCTCTCTTTTTCCTCTGGTACTCATATAATGTGGTTCCATTTGGATTGGTCACACAGTTCTCTTAATATTCTTTCATTCTTAGAGATCCTTTTATCTCTCTCTGCCTCAGCTTCTCTGTATTCCTGCTCTCTGATTTCTATTCCAGTAACAGTCCCTTGAATCTCATCCAGTCTGCTGTTAAGCCCGTCAATGGCTTGTCTCATTTCTGCATAGTCTTTCCTCACTTCCCTCACTTCCTCTCTCAGCTCTTGCACATTTCTCTGTAGATCCGTCAGCATGGCTATGACTTTTTTCTGAATTCTTTTTCAGGAAGACTGTGCATGTTCATCCCTTCAGGTTCCCTCTCTGGGGTTGTCTGGGTCTGGAGCTTTGTCTGTACCATATTCCTCTGTCTTTTCATGACTATAGAAGTGGTTGCTGGTAGTTGCCACATATGTCAGCTGGGCTCTTTATGACCGCCTCACGGGGTGCCGAGTCCTCTCAGGTGTAGCTGCATGCTGTGTGCTTTCCTGTGTATTCTGGTCTCTCTTTTAGGAATAGTTGTATTTGCTGTGTTTTCTTGGACAAATATAGTGTTGGGAGGAGATTTCTGCCGCCCTGCTCACGTTGCCATCTTCCTGGAAGTCAGCTTTTATTTGTCATATTTGTATCAAATGGTCTTAAGGTTGCTCATTTTCTCTCACATATTGAAGTGTTTGGCCCTGCTTTCTGTTACACAGGATCTGGTCCAGTGAAGCATTAATTGCTACCAAAGTGCTCTAGTTTATAATCCCTGCTCAATTCCCTAGCACCATGGGAAGAGTATAAACTGGAGTTATTCATATTTCTCATACTGTTCTGAGTCTTTAGAGACCTATATAGAAGAAAATATGGCAGTGTGAGAGATGGACAGAGAACTCCTCCTAAAACCACATATAATATGAAAATATAATTAATACAACTAATCCTGAAAGAGCAACAGGAAAGAAGGCTGTGCCAGACTGCACACACCTGGAGAAAAGAATAGACCTCACAGAACAGGGTAATGTGCCAAAGCTGTGACCTGGCAGGACCCAAGCCCTTCCCCCACCCCAGCTCAACTGTGGGAAGAAGAGAAATGGAGTAGGGAGGGAGTGGAGGCCTGGAACTGCTGAACACCTAGCCCTGGTTATCTGCTCTGGGAGCACAAACCTACATTGCATGGGGCTTTGGTGATTAGTGGGGTTGGAAAGCTAAGACAGGTGGAATACCTGGAGAGACTGAGATTCTAGCTGCTTGTGGAAACAGGAATCCATATCCGGCTGATCTGGGCGGGCAGTCTCAGAGACTTCCTAACAGTGAGAGGGATGCTAAAGGGGCAAGGATTGCACAGAGCTTACTGCTCAGGAGAGAGGACAGGTAGACAAAATTGTCCAAGCACACTCGGCCCAGCAGGTTGGGAACTTTCAGTATCTTCAGGTGCTCCATCCCCCTGGCTGGTTATGCAGCAACAAGGCTCCCCACTGTGATACACAGCCTGCTGCACCTTCCTTCCAGCCAGCCCGCACTTGGCTCGCAAACCAGCAACCCCAGTCCTGGGGTCAGGCTAGCCAGAGGGAAGCCCTGCCTACAGCAGCTACAAATGCAAAGCATAGAGCCTTACACCTGTGTGTTTGGCCCACTGGATCTGGCAGTGGAGACAGGCATAGCAGCCGGGAAGCAGGAAAGAGCTCCTTCCTCCCCCCAGGCACGAGTGCCATTGCCCTGGGTCCCCCAACATTGTTTCAGGGGCTGAGCAGATCCAGAGAGTAGAGCTTCTGGGCACTAGAGGGTGCCACAACAAATATGAAACATCAAAGGAATCTGGTTCAAACAAAAATACTACAAACACCGGAAAAAGAGTCAAATGAAACCGATGTCATCAATCTCCGAGAAAGAAATTTCAAAAGTGGGCAGGAACGAATTTAGGGTGGAGATCTAATTGTTAAGGAACACAATGGAGAGTTTTAAAAGTAGATTAGATATGGTAGAGGAGATGATAAATGAAACAGAAATTAGAGAAGAGGAATACAAAGAAGCCGAGACACTGAGAGAAAAAAAGGATCTCTAGGAATGAAAGAATATTGAGAGAAGTGTGTGACCAATCAAAACAGAAAAATATTCATATTATAGGGATACCAGAAGAAGAAGAGAAAGAAAAAGGGATAGAAAGAGTCTTTGAGGACGTAATTGCTGAAAAGCTCCCCAATCTGGGTAACGAGATAGTCTCTCAGGCTATGGAGGTCTCCCAACACAAGGGACTCAAGGAGGACAACACCAAGACATATAATAATTAAAATGGCAAAGTTTAAGGATATGGACAAACTATTAAAAGCAGCCAGAGAGAGAAAAAAGATCACATACAAAGGAAAACCCATCAGGTTATCATCAGACTTATCAACAGAAACCTTACAGGCCAGAAGGGAGGGGCATGATATATTTAATGCAATGAAGCAGAAGGACCTTGAACCAAGAATACTCTATCCGGCAAGGTTATCATTTAAATTTGGAGGAGGGATTAAACAATTTCCAGATAAGCAAAAGCTGAGAGACTTTACCTCCCCAAAACCATCTCTACAGTGTATTTTTGAGGGACTCCTATAGATGGAAGTGTTCCTAAGGCTAAATGGTTGTCACCAGAGGTAATAAAACCACAGTAAAGAAATTAGAACAGTTAATTATTAAGAAAATGCAAAATTAAATCAACTATCCCCAAAGTCAATCAAGGGATAGACAAAGAGTACAGAATATTATATCTAATAAATAAAGAATGGAGGAGGAAGAAAAAGGAAGAGAAAAAAAAGAACTTTTAGATTGTGCTTGTAATGGCACACTAAGTAAGTTAAGTTGGACTCTTAGATAGTAAGGAAGTTACCCTTGAACCTTTGGTAACCACGAATCTAAAGCCTGCAATGGCAATAAGTACATACCTATTGATAATCACCCTAAATATAAATGGTCAGAATGCACCAATTAAAAGACATAGAGTCACTGAATGGATAAAAATACAAGACCCAACTATATGCTGCCTATAAGAGACTCACTTCAAACCCAAAGACATACACAGACTAAAAGTGAAGGGATGGAAAAAGATATTTCATGTAACTAATAGGGAGAAAAAAGCAGGAGTTGGAGTATTTGAATCAGACGAAATAGACTTCAAAACAAAGAAAGTCACAAGAAACAAAGAAGGACATTACATAATGATAAAAGAGTCAATCCAACAAGAGGCTGTAACCATTATAAATATCTATGCACCCAACACAGGAGAACCTATATATGTGAAACAAATACTAACAGAATTAAAAGGGGAAATAGAATGCAATGCATTCATTTTAGGAGACTTCAACACTCTACTCATTCCAAAGGACAGATCAACCAGACAGAAAATAAGGAGACAGAGGCATTAAGTAGCACATTAGAGCAGATGGACCTAACAGACATCTACAGAACTCTACACCCAAAAGCAGCAGGATCCACATTCTTCTCAAGTGCACATGGAACATTTTCAAGAATAGATCATATTCTAGGCCACAAAAAGAGCCTCAGTAAATTCAAAAAGATTGAAATTGTACCAACCAGCTTCTCAGACCACAAAGGTATGAAACTAGAAATAAATTCTGTAAAGAAAACAAAAAAGCCCACAAACACATGGAGGCTTAACAACATGCTCCTAAATAACCAATGGATCAATGACCAAATAAAAACAGACATCAAGCAATATATGTAGACAAATGACAACAATAATTCAACACAGCAAAATATGCGGGAAAAAGTGAAGGCCGTGCTAAGAGGAAAGTACGTCACAATACAGGCCTACATCAGGAAAGAACAATCCCATATGAACAGTCTAAACTCACAATTAATGAAACTAGAAAAGGAAGAACAAATGAGGCCCAAAGTCAGTAGAAGAAGGAACATAATAAAGATTAGAGCATAAATAAATAAAATCAAGAAGAATAAAACAATAGAAAGAATCAATGAAAGCAGGAGCTGGTTCTTTGAGAAAATAAACAAAATAGATAAACCCCTAGTGAGACTTACCAAGGAAAAAAGGGAGTCAACACACATAAACAATCAAAAATGAGAAAGGAAAAAATCACTACGGACACCACAGAAATACAAAGAATTATTAGAGAATACTATGAAAAATTATATGCTAACAAATTGGATAACCTAGAATAAATGAGCAACTTTCTAGAAAAATAGAACCTTCCAAGGCTGACACAGAAGGCAACAGAAAATCTGAACAGACTAATCACTAGCAACGAAATTGAATTGGTAATCAAAAGACTACCTAAGAACAAAATGCCGGGACCAGATGGCTTCACCACTGAATTTTATAAAGCAAGTAGTGAAGACCTAATACCCATTCTCCTTAAAGTTTTCCAAAAGTAAAAGAGGAGGGAATACTTCCAAACTCATTCTATGAGGCCAGCATTACCCTAATACAAAAACCAGGCAAAGACACCACAAAAAAGAATATTACAGATCAATATCCCCCATGAACATAGATGCAAACATACCCAACAAAATATTAGCAAGCCAAATTCAAAAATACATAAAAAAGATCATACATCATGATCAAGTAGGATTTATTCCAGGGATGCAAGAATGGTACAAAATTAGAAAATCCATCAACATCTTCCACCACATCGAAAAAAAGAAGAATGAAAACGACATGACCATCTCCGTAGATGCTGAAAAAGCATTCAACAGAATTCAACATCCATTCATGATAAAAAGTGTCAACAAAATGGGTATATAGAGAAAGTACCTCAACATAATAAAGGCCATAAATGACAAACCCACAGTCAACATCATACTTAACAGCCAGAAGCTGAAAGCCTTTCCTTTATGATCGGGAACAAGACAAGGATGCCCACTCTCTCCACTTTTATCCAGTATAGTTCTGGAGGTCCTCACCACAGCAATTAGACAACACAAAGAAAAAAAAGGCATCCAGATTGGTAAAGAAGAAGTTAAACGGTCACTGTTTGCACATGATGACATTGTACATAAAAATCCCTAAAGAATCCACTCCAAAACTACTAGATCTGAATTCAGCAAAGTTGCAGGATATAAAATTAACATGCAAAAATCTGTTGCATTCCTATACACTAATGATGAACTAGCAGAAAGAGAAATCAGGAATTCTGTTCACAAGTGCATCCAAAAGAATAAAATACCTAGGAATAAACCTAACCAAGGAAGTGAAAGACCTACACTCTGAAAACTACAAGACACTCATGAGAGAAATTAAAGACAATACCAATAAATGGAAACACATCTTGTGCTCATGGATAGAAAGAATTAATATTGTAAAAATGGCCATCCTTCCTAAAGCAATCTACAGATTCAATGCAATCCCTATCAAAATACCAACAGCATTTTTCAATGAACTAGAGCAAATTGTTGTAAAATTCATATGGAACCACGAAAGATCCCAAATAGCCAAAGCAATCCTGAGAAGGAAGAATAAGGCAGGGGGTATTATGCTCCCCTACTTCAAGATCTACTACAAAGCCACAGTAATCAAGACAATTTGGTACTGGCACAAGAACAGACCCATAGACCAATAGAACAGACTAGAGAGCCCAGATACAAACCCAAGCATATATGGTCAATTAATATATGATAAAGGAGCCATGGACATACAATGGGGAAATGACAGCCTCTTCAACAACTGGTATTGGCAAAGCTGGACAGCTACATTAAAGAGAATGAGACTGGATTATTGTCTATCCCCATACACAAAAGTAAACTCAAAATGGATGAAAGACCTGAATGTAAGTCATGAAACCATAAAACTCTTGGAAGACAACATAGGCAAAAATCTCCTGAATATAAACATGAGCAACTTTTTCCTGAGTGTATCTCCTTGACCAAGGGAAGCCAAAGGAATAATGAACACATGGGACTACATCAAAGTAAAAAGCTTCTGTATAGCAAAGGATATCATCAACAGAACAAAAAGGCATCCTACAGTATGAGAGAATATATTTGTAAATGACATATCTGACAAGGGGTTAACATCCAAAATATATAAAGAACTCACACACCCCAACACCCAAAAAGTAAATAACCCGATTAAAAAACGGGTGGAGGTTGTGAACAGACAATTCTCCAAAGAAGAAATTCAGATGGCCAACAGGCACATGAAAAGATGCTTCACATCACTAATTTTCAGGGAAATGCAAATAAAAACCACAATGAGATATCACCTCACACCAATTAGGATGGCTAGTATCGAAAAGACTAAGAACAACAAATGCTGGCAAGGATGTAGAGAAAGGGGAACCTTCCTACAGTGCTGGTGGAATGTAAATTAGTTCAACCATTGTAGAAAGCAGTATGGAGATTCCTCAAAAAACTAAAAATAAAAATACCATTTGACCCAGGAATCCCACTCCTAGGAATTTACCCAAATAATTTTATTTCTCAGATTCAAAAAGACACATGCTCTCCTATGTTTATCACAGCACTATTTACAATAGCCAAGATATGGACGCAAACTAAGTGTCCATAAGTAGATGAATGGATAACGAAGATGTGGTACATACACAATGGAATACTACTCAGTCATAAGAATTAAACAAATCCTACCATTTGCAACAACATGGATGGAGCTAGAGGGTATTATGCTCAGTGAAATAAGCCTGACGGAGAAAGACAAGTACCAAATGATTTCCCTCACTTGTGGAGTGTAACAACGAAGCAAAACTGAAGGAACAAAACAACTACAGAGTCACAGACTCCAAGAAGGGACTAGCAGTTACCAAATTGGAGTGTTGGGGGAGGGCAGGTGGGGAGGGAGGGCGAAGGTGATTGAGGGGTATTAGGATTGGCACACATAGTGTGGGGGATATTGGGGAAGACAGTGTAGCACAGAGAAGGCAAGTAGTGACTTGTGTCATCTTACTACACGGATGGGCAGTGACTGCAATGGGGTATAGGGGGGACATGATAATATGGGTGAATGTAGTAACCATATTTTTTGCATGTGAAATCTTCATAAGAGTGTATATCAATAATACCTTAATAAAAAAAGATCTATATAGAAGAGGTAGGTAGGGAGTATGAGTCATCTTGTCTAATGATTGGCATGAAATATGTCTGTGTATGTTCAAAATGGTGTGATTTGCAGTTTTTAAAGCATTCTCACTTGTCCCTTTGCCTCTGGGTATAAGAGAACAAATTTTAGTAAATACCTGAAAAGTTTATAAACCACTGCAGGTAGATACATACACTTCAGGAAAAACACTGGCTTTACCAATCTCCAGAGGCTAATCGAGTTGGCTTTGTGAGCTGTTCAAGGAGAAGACCATTGTAGAGACAGGGGTCTTCCTCTGAGAACACCTTGCCTCTAGGATCTTAGAGTTTTGTTATTCCAGACACCCTGGAATCTAAAAGGCATGGAATGATGACTTTTATGACTTGTGGTTCGGCGATCTTTGGCACCTTCCCCTCTTCCAGACCAAGAATGCATTTTCTGCTCTAAGTGTTTTCCTCCCTAGCACAGAAGCTGTGACAGGTCACAGGATCCCAACTACTGGGAAAAAGGAAAACAGTTTTAAAAATTACAATTTTAAATTGGATTGTAAATGGAAGTCAATTATGTGGGAGGTATTATGGGACCTGCGGTGAACGCGGCTGCTGACCAGCTGTGTGACCCTGGTAGTAACTCAGCATTTCTTGGTGTCAGTGTCCACATGTGTGTGATGAAGCCACAGGGCAGCTGACCTCTAGGGTCCTTCCAGATCCACATTCCATTTTCTCGTTTTTCCTGGTTGTTACTGTTGCTACTTTATCTAATGATGCTCTCTTGTTTTGGAAGTTAAGTAAGTTCTGTGGAAAGATCAGAGTTCTAAAGGGCATTGTATCTGTTGGTTTGTATTAGAATAGTTTCATAGTCCTTGGGAAAGAGGAGAATATACTGCTTTGGAAGACTCTGAGGGGAGATAAGGGGAGGGGAAGGAGCAGGTCTAAGAACTGCCTGTTAATTGGCTGCCCTTCAGTTTATCAGAGCAGCCAGGATGCAGAAGTGTCTGTCACAGCGTGGCATGAGCCATGTGGTGCAGGGCTGTGATTAAGAGCTCAGGCTTTGGGGACTCTCTTGTCCCCTCCTGGCATGAGCCAGGAGCTCTGTCCTTTCACTTTATCTCTAAATAAAAGCCTGTACCTTGCTCTCCTAAAAAAAAAAAAAAAAAAAAAAAAAAAGAGCTCAGGCTTTGAAATCAGGCAGAAGACTTGGGGTTCTAGTCCTGACTTCATGACCTTGAGAGAGAGAACATCCCCTGGCCTTCAGTTTTCATGTTTGTAAATGGAGATATTAAGGTGCCTCTCCAGTGGCATCACTGTGAGGATTAGATGGGATAATATAAGAAACTCTGAGCGCATTTGGTGTTACAGTAACTACTTAATAAACATGGCCTATTAGAGTGTTTGCCGTGGACTAGACTATACATGTTACCATTTTAGGTATCTGGTTTAATCCATGTAATCATACTAAGTAGTAGAAGTTGTTATCCTAATATTAGAGAGGAGGAAATTCAGGAGTGTTAAGTAGCTAATTTTCTCAACATTACACAAGTGGTCAGAGACAGAGCTAGGATTGGAAACCTGCCCTCCAAAATTGCCTTTCTGCCATGCGCTCTGCCTTCTGGAGTGAAAGAGATCCCTCTGCACTGCCACACCAGGCTAGGCTCAGGGGATTCCAGAAGACTGTGGTAGAGGCAAGACAAGTCATCAGTATCCATACATGCTGTTCTCTTTACAAACAGGTTAGGTTCTAAAAGATTATTAGAAGTTCATTTGTTTGAAAAGTCCAAAGGTCTAGTAGTAGTATTCATTCTGCCTGTTGGTGGCAGGAAGAGAGACCATGCTTTTGTTCTTTATTTTTTTTCCTTCTGTTTTTTTTTTTAATTGAAGTATAGTTGATAAACAATATTAGTTTCAGGTG
Source organism: Phataginus tricuspis (assembly GCA_029783875.1). Lineage (NCBI taxonomy): Eukaryota > Metazoa > Chordata > Mammalia > Pholidota > Manidae > Phataginus > Phataginus tricuspis. The sequence continues at coordinate 51,078,358 of JAQQAC010002172.1, forward strand.
TAAAACATAGTGATTGGACAATAATCTACATTGTTAAATGCTCACCATGTAAGTGTATTTACCATCTGTAAATACCAAGTGTATTTACACATAAAAATTAATACTATTGACTAATCAGACTTTTGTTTTGATGAGTAACTTTGTTTGTAACCCTGAAAATTCTCAACCTGAAAGTTTTTAAAGAGAGGACCATGCAAAGCAGCATAGAAGATAGAGTCCTAAAGGAGGTGGGGACACAAAGCCATGCCAGAGGAGAGAGGGTCACAGTCAGTAACAGAATATGGTGACATCACCAGTAGCCTCCTGGGTGGTGGTAGCATTCAAGAAGGGCCTGGAGGGAGGAGAAACATTTTGGGAAAGTGGAAGTGGTAGGAAAGACAGCAGCTCCAGGGAGCATCACAGGTACATAAAACTGAAGTTTGGCTCTATGGAGTCAGAGGAACTACTGAAAACTCTCTTAGTGCCTCTGATTGGGTCACAGAATGTAAGAAATAGACAGACACCATATTAGTCAACAAAAACATTTCAAGGCAGCTTTTTCTTTTCTCCACTTGTAGAGAAAGCTTCCAGCACCTCAATACTTGCAGTTCTTTTGTTTCTGTCTTCAAATTCTAGACCAGCGCCTTCCACTGGGGAAGCCATTACCACATGTGGCTGCTGAGTCCATGAAATGTGGGACTCATGATTGAGAAGTGCTGCCAGTGTAAGACACATAATGGATTTTAAAGATGTTGAAAAAATAACACACCTCTTTATTTTTTAAATAAGGTATCATTCATATACAATCTTATGCTCAGGTTTTACATGAGCAACATTGTGGTTACTACATTCCCCTTATTATCAAGTCCTCCCGCCCCATGCCCCATTACAGTCACTGTCCATCAGCGTAGTAAGATGCTATAGAGCCACTGCTTGTCTTTTCTGTGCTATACTTCCTTCCCCAATGCCCCCACAATATTATGTATGTTAATCATAATGCCTCTTAATCCCCTTATCCATCCCTTCCCAGCCACCCTCCCCATTCCCTTTCCCTTTGGTAACTGTTAGTCCATTCTTGGGTTCTGTAAGTCTGCTGCTGTTTTGTTCCTTCAGTTTTTGATTTGTTCTTATACTCCATGGATGAGTGAAATCATCTGGTACTTGTCTTTCTCTGCCTGACTTATTTCACTGAGCATAATACCACTAGCTCCATTCATGTTGTTGCAAATGGCAGGATTTGTTTTCTTCTTATGGCTGAATAATATTCCATTGTGTATATGTACCACATCTTCTTTATCCATTCATCTACTGATGGACACTTAAGTTGCTTCCATATCTTCGCTATTGTAAATAGTGCTGTGATAAACATAGGGGTACATATGTCTTTTTGAATCTGGGATCCTGTATTCTTAGGGTAAATTCCTAGGAGTGGAATTTCTGGGTCAAATGGTATTTCTATTTTGAGTTTTTTGAGGAGCCTCCATACTGCTTTCCACAATGGTTGAACTAATTTGCATTCCCACCAGCAGTGTAGGAGGGTTCCCCTTCTCCTCATCCTCGCCAGCATTTGTTATTTGTCTTTTGGATTTTGGCCATCCTAACTGGTGTGAGGTGATATCTCATTATGGTTTTAATTTGCATTTCTCTGACGATTAGCAATATGGGGCATCTTTTCATGTGCCTGTTGGCCATATGAATTTCTTCTTTGGAGAAATGTCTGTTCAGCTCCTCTTCCCATTTTTTAATCGGGTTATTTGATTTTTGGTTGTTGAGGCACATGAGCTCTTTATATATTTTGGATGTTAACCCCTTATCAGATACATCATTTATGAATATATTCTCCCATACTGTAGGATGACTTTTTGTTCTACTGATGGTGTCCTTTGCTGTACAGAAGCTTTTTAGTTTGATATAGTCCCACTTGTTCACTTTTGCTTTTGTTTCCCTGGCCTGAGGAGATATGTTCCTGAAAAAGTTGCTCATGTTTATATTCAAGAGAGTTTTGCCTATGTTTTCTTCTAGAAGTTTTATGGTTTTATGACTTACATCCAGGTCTTTGATCCATTTCGAGTTTACTTTTGTGTATGGAGTTACTAATACAGATGAATTCTCTTACATGTAGCTGTCCAGTTTTGCCAACACCAGCTGTTGAAGAGGCTGTCATTTCCCCATTGTATGTCCATGGCTCCTTTATCATTTATTAATTGGCCATATATGTGTGGGTTTATATCTGGGCTCTCTATTTTGTTTGATTGACCTATTGTTCTGTTCTTGTGCCAGTACCAAATTATCTTGATTACTGTGGCTTTGTAGTAGAGCTTGAAGTTGGGGAGCATAATCCCCCCAGCTTTATTCTTTCTTCTCAGGATTGCTTTGGCTATTCGGGATCTTTCATGGTTCCATATGAATTTTAGAACTATTTGCTCTAGTTCATTGAAGAATGCTGCTGGTATTTAGATAGGGATTGCATTGAATCTGTAGACTGCTTTAGGTAGGATGGCCATTTTGACAATATTAATTCTTCCTACATAAGAGCATGGGATAAATTTCCATTTATTAGTGTCCTCTTTAATTTCTCTCAAGAGAGTCTTGTAGTTTTCAGGGTATAGATCTTTCACGTCCTTGGTTAGGTTTATTCCTAGATATTTTATTCTTTTTGATGCAATTGTGAATGGAATTGTTTTCCTGATTTCTCTTTCTGCTAGTTCATCATTAGTGTATAGGAATGCAACAGATTTCTGTGCATTAATTTTGTATCCTACAACTTTGCTATTAGTTCTAGTAGTTTTGGAGTGGATTCTTTAGGACTTTTTATGTACAATGTCATGTCATCTGCAAACAGTGACAGTTTAGCTCTTCCTTACCAATCTGGATGCCTTTTATTTCTTTGTGTAGTCTGATTGCCGTGGCTAGGACCTCCAGAACTATGTTGAATAAAAGTGGGGAAAGTGGCATCCTTGTCTTGTTCCAGATCTTAGATGAAAAGCTTTCAGCTTCTCACTGTTAAGTATGTTGTTGGCTGTGGATTTGTCATATATGGCCTTTATGATGTTGAGGTGCTTGTCCACTATACCCATTTTATTGAGAGTTTTTATCATGAATGGATGTTGAATTTTGTTAAATGCTTTTTCAGCATCTAAGGAGATGATCATGTGGGTTTTGTGCTTCTTTTTGTTGATGTGGTGGATGATATTGATGGATTTTCGAATGTTATACCATCATTTCATCCCTGGGAAGAATCCCACTTGATCATGGGGTATAATTCTCTTGATGTATTTTTTTTTAATGTTTTATTAAGGTATTATTGATATACACTCTTATCAAGGTTTCACATGAAAAACAATGTGGTTACTAGTTTTACCCATATTATCAAGTCCAGACCCATACCCCAATGCAGTCACTGTCCATCAGTGTAGTAACTTTCCACAGATTCACTGTTGGCCTCCTCTGTGCTACACTGTTTTCCCTGTGACCCCCACACCATGTGTACTAAACATAATACCCCTCAATACCCTTCTCCCTCCCTCCCCACCCACCTTCCCCCACTCCTCCCCTTTGGTAACCACTAATCCCTTCTTGGAGTCTGTGAGTCTGCTGCTATTTTGTTCCTTTAGTTTTGCTTCATTGTTATACTACACAAATGAGGGAAATCATTTGGCGGTTGTCTTTCTCTGCCTGGCTTATTTCACTGAGCATAATATCCTCCAGCTCCATCCATGTTGTTGCAAATGGTAGGATTTGTTTCTTTCTTATGGCTGAGTAGTATTCCATTGTGTATATGTAACCCATCTTCTTTATGCATTCATCTGCTGATGGGCACTTAGGTTGCTTCCATATATTGGCTATTGTAAATAGTGCTGATATAAACATGAGGTGTATATATCTTTTTGAATCTGAGAAGTTGCATTCTTTGGGTAAATTCCTAGGAGTGAAATTCCCAGGTCAAATGGTATTTCTATTTTTGGTTTTTTGAGGAACCTCCATATTGCTTTCCACAATGGTTGAACTAGCTTACATTCCCACCAGCAATGTAGGAGGGTTCCTCTTTCTCTGCATCCTCACCAGCATTTGTTGTTCTTAGTCTTTTGGATGGTGGCCATCCTTACTGGTGTGAGGTGGTATCTCATTGTGGTTTTAATTTGCATTTCCCTGATGATTAGTGATATGGAGCATTTTTTCATGTGTCTGTTGGCCATCCAAATTTCTTCTTTGGAGAATTGTCTCTTTATATCCTCTCCAAATTTTTTAATCGGGTTATTTGCTTTTTGGGTGTTGAGGTGTGTGAGTTCTTTATATATTTTGGATGTTAACCCCTTGTCAGATATGTCATTAACAAATATATTCTCCCATACTGAAGGATGCCTTTTTGTTCTGTTGATGGTGTCCTTTGCCCAATGGAAGCTTTTTAGTTTGATGTAGTCCCATGTGTTCATTTCTGCTTTTGTTTCCCTGGCTCGAGGAGATGTGTTTAGGAAGAAGTTGCTCATGCTTATATTCAGGAGATTTTTGCCTATGTTTTTTTCTAAGAGTTTTATGGTTTCATGACTTACGTTCAGGTCTTTGATCCATTTCGAGTTTACTTTTGTGTATGGGGTAAAAAATAATCCAGTTTCACTCTCTTGCATGTAGCTGTCCAGTTGTTGAAGAGGCTGTCATTTCCCCATTGTATGTCCATGGCTCCTTTATCATATATGGTCAATTAATTATATATATATTAATTATATATAAATTAGCCATTATATCAGGGCTCTCTAGTCTGTACCATTAGTCTATAGGTCTGTTCTTGTGCCAGTACCAAAGTGTCTTGCTTACTGTGGCTTTGTAGTAGAGCTTGAAGTTGGGGAGTGTAATCCCCCCAGCTTTGTTCTTCCTTCTACGGATTGCTTTGGCTATTTGAGGCCCTTTGTGGTTCCATATGAATTTTAGAAGGTTTTGCTCTAGTTCGTTAAAGAATGTTGTTCATATTTTGATAGGGATTGCATTGAATCTGTAGATTGCTTTAGGAAGGATGGCCATTTTGACAATATTAGTTCTTTCTATCCATGAGCACGGGATGTGTTTCCATTTACTGGTATCTTCTTCAATTTCTCTCATGAGTGTCTTGTAGTTTTGAGAGTATAGGTCTTTCACTTCCTTGGTTAGGTTTATTCCTAGGTATTTTATTCTTTTTGATGCAATTGTGAATGTAATTGTTTTCCTGATTTCTCTTTCTGCTAGTTCATTGTTAGTATAGGAATGCTAAAGATTTCTGCATATTAATTTTGTATCCTGCAACTTTACTGAATTCAGATAATAAATCTAGTAGTTTTGGAAAGGATTCTTTAGGGATTTTTATGTACAATATCATGTCAGCTGCAGACAGGGGCAGTTTAACTTCTTCCCTGCCAATCTGGATGCCTTTTATTTCTTCGTGTTTTCTGATTGCTCTGGCTAGGACCTCTAGTGCTATGTTGAATAGAAGTGGAGAGAGTGGGCATCCTTGTCTTGTTCCCGATCATAAAGGAAAGGCTTTCAGCTTCTGGCTGTTAAGTATGATGTTGGCTGTGGGTTTGTCATATAAAGCCTTTATTATGTTGAGGTACTTGCCCTCTATACCCATTTTGTTGACAGTTTTTATCATGAATGGGTGTTGAATTTTGTCAAATGCTTTTTCAGCATCTATGGAGATGATCATGTGGTTTTTGTCCTTCTTTTTGTTGATGTAGTGGGTGATGATGATGGATTTTCGAATATTGTATCATCCTTGCATCCCTGGAATAAATCCTACTTGATCATGATGAATGATTTTTTTGATGTATTTTTGAATTGCGTTTGCTAATATTTTGTTGAGTATTTTTGCATCTCTGTTCATCAGGGATATTGGTCTGTAATTTTCTTTTTTTGTGGTGTCTTTGCCTGGTTTTGGTATTAGAGTGATTCTGGCCTCATAGAATGAGTTTGGAAGTATTCCCTCTTCTTCTACTCTTTGGAAAACTTTAAGGGGGATGGGTATTAGGTCTTCACTAAATGTTTGATAAAAGTCAGCGGTAAAGCCGTCTGGTACAGGGGTTTTGTTCTTAGGTAGTTTTTTTTATTACCAGTTCAATTTCATTGCTGGTAATTGGTCTGTTCAGATTTTCTGTTTCTTTCTGGGTCAGTCTTGGAAGGTTGTATTTTTCTAGAAAGTTGTCCATTTCTTCTAGGTTATCTAGTTTGTTAGCATATAATTTTTCATAGTGTTCTCTAATAATTCTTTGTATTTCTGTGGTGTCCATAGTGATTTTTCCTTTCTCATTTCTGATTCTGTTGATATGTGTGTAGACTTTCTTTTTTTCTTGATAAGTCTGGCTAGGGGTTTATCTGTTTTGTTTATTTTCTCAAGGAACCAGCTCCTGCTTTCATTGATTCTTTCTATTGTTTTATTCTTCTCGATTTTATTTATTTCCTCTCTAATCAGTATTATGTCCCTCTTTCTACTGACTTTGGGCCTCATTTGTCTTCTTTTTCTTGTTTCGTTAATTGTGAGTTTAGACTTTTCATATGGGATTGTTCTTCTTTCCTGAGGTGGGCCTGTATTGCAATATACTTTCCTCTTAACATGGCCTTCACTGCATCCCCAGATTTTGTGGAGTTGAATTATTTTTGTCATTTGTCTCCATATATTGCTTGCTATCTGTTTCTATTTGGTCATTGATCCATTGGTTATTTAGGAGCATGTTGTGAAGCCTCCATGTGTTTGTGGGATTTTTCATTTTCTTTGCATAATTTATTTCTACTTTCATACTTTTGTGGTTTGAGAAACTGGTTGGTACAATTTCAGTCTTTTTGAATTCACTGAGGCTCTTTTTGTGGCCTAGGATATGACCTATTCCTGAAAGTGTTCCATGTGCACTTGAGAAGAATGTGTATTCTACTGCTTTTGGGTGTAAAGTTCTGTAGATGTCTGTTAGGTCCATCTGTTCTAATGTGTTGTTCAGTGCTTCTGTCTCCTTAGTTATTTTCTGTCTGGTTGATCTGTCCTTTGGAGTGAGTGGAGTGTTGAAGTCTCCTAAAATGAATGCATTGCATTCTATTTCTTCTTTTAATTCTGTTAGTATTTGTTTCACATATGTAGGTGCTCCTGTGTTGGGTGCCTATATACTTATAATGGTTGTATCTCCTTGTTGGATTGACTCTTTACCGTTATGTAATGTCCTTTGTCTCTTGTAACTTTCTTTGTTTTGAAGTCTATTTTGTCTGATACAAGTACTGCAACTCCTGCTTTTTCTCCCTATTAGGTGCATGGAATATCTTTTTCCATCCCTTTACTTTTAGTCTGTGTATGTCTTTGGGTTTAAAGTGAGTCTCTTGTAGGCAGCATATAGATGGATCTTGTTTTTTTATGCATTCAGTGACTCTGTTTCTTTAATTGATCCATTCAGACCATTTACATTTAGGGTGATTATCAGTAGGTATGTACTTATTGCCATTGCAGGCTTTAGATTTGTGGTTACCAAAGGTTCAAGGGTAACTTCCTTACTATCTAAGAGTCTAACTTAACTCACTTGATATGCTATTACAAACATTGTCTAGAGGTTCTTTTTTTCTCCTCCTTTTTCTTCCTCCTCCATTCTTTATATAGTAGGTATCATATTCTGTACTCTTTGTCTATCCCTTGATTGACTTTGGGGATAGTTGATTTAATTTTGCAGTTGCTTAGTAATTAACTGTTCTACCTTCTTTACTGTGGTTTTATTACCTCTGGTGATAGCTATTAATCCTGAGGAACACTTCCATCTATAGCAGTCTCTCCAAAATACACTGTAGAGATGGTTCGTGGGAGGTAACATCTCTCAGCTTTTGCTTATCTGGGAATTGTTTAATCCCTCCTTTAAATTTAAATGATAACCTTGCCAGATCAAGTATTCTGAGTACGAGGCCCTTTTACTTCATTGCATTAAATACATCATGCCACTCCCTTCTGGCCTGTAAGTTTTCTGCTGAGAAGTCTGATGATAGCCTGATTTGCTTTCCTTTGTATGTGATCTTATTTCTCTCTCTGGCTGCTTTTAATAGTCTGTCCTTATCCTTGATCTTTGCCATTTTAATTATTATATGTCTTGGTGTTGTCTTCCTTGGTTCCCTTGTGTTGGGAGATCTATGCACCTCCATGGCCTGAGAGACTACCTCCTCCCCCAGATTGGGGGAGTTTTCAGCAGTTACCTCCTCAAAGACACTTTCTATCCCTTTTTCTCTCTATTCTTCTTCTGCTACCCTTATAATGCGAATATTTTTCCGTTTAGATTGGTCACACAGTTCTCTCAATATTCTTTCATTCCTAGAGATCCTTTTTTCTCTCTTTTTTGTATTCCTCTTCTCTAATTTCCATTTCATGTATCGTCTCCTCCACTGTGTCTAATCTGCTTTTAAAACTTTCCATTGTATATTTCATTTCTGATACTGTGTTCCATAATGATTAGATCCCTGCCAGAATATATCCCTGAGTTCTTGAATATTTTTCTGTGACTCCATGAGCATGTTAATGATTATTACTTTGAAATCCCTTTCAGACAGATTCATGAGGTTGATTTCATTTGAATTTTTCTCAGGGGATGTATTCATAGTTTTAATTAGAACCGGGTTCCTTTTTTATTTCATATTTGTATATGGCGCCCTCTAGTGCCCATAAGCTCTTCTCTCTGGAGCTTCTCAGCCCCTGAAGAAATGTTGGGGGTCGCAGGGGAGTGGTATTGGTGCCTAGGGGGAGGAGAGACCTGTGTTCTGCTTCCTGGCTCCTATGCCTGTCTTCACTTCCAGAACCAGTGGGCCGAGCACACAGGTATAAGCCTCTGTGCTTTGCGTTTGTACTCGTTGTAGACAGGGCATACCTCTGGCTGCCCTAATGCTAGGGTGGGGTTTGCCAGTTTGCAAGCCAGGTGCAGCTGGCCAGGAGAAATGCTCAGTAGGCTGTGTATCACGGCGGGTGTCCTTGGAGCTGTGTAGCCAGCCAGGGGGCTGGAGCTCCTGAAGATCGTGAAAGTTCCCAACCTGCTGGGCAGAGTGCACCTGGATAATTCTGTCTATCTGTCCTTTCTCCTGAGCAATAAGCTCTGTGCAATCTTTGGTCCTTTAGGAGCCCTCTTCCTGTTAGGAAGTCTCTCAGACTGCCTGCCTTTCTTGTGTTCCAGACCAGCAAGAAATGGATCCCTGCTTTCCACAAGTGGCTGGAATCCCAGTCTCTCCAGGTATTCTGCCTGTCTTAGCTTTCAAACCCCCTAATCATGAGAGTACCATGAAAACACCATGAAATGTAGGTTTGTGCTCCCAGATCAGATATCCGGAGTTAGGTATTCAGCAGTCCAAGGCCTCCACTCCCTCCCTGCTCTGTTTCTCTTCCTCCCCCTGGATAGCTGTTGTTGAGGAAGAGCTTGAGTCCCACTGGGGCATGGCTATGGTACGTTACTCTGTTCCATGAGGTTTATTCTTTTCTCCAGGTGTGTGCAGTTTGACACAGTCTTCTTTCCTGTTGCTCTTTCAGGATTAGTTGTATTAGTTACATTTTCATATTATATGTGGTTTTAGGAGGAAGCCTCTGTCTACCCTCTCCTGCTGCCATCTTTAATCCTCTCCTTTTTCATGTATTTTTGAATTTGGTTTGCTAATATTTTGTTGAGTACTTTTGCATCTATGTTCATAACGAATATTGGTCTGTAGTTTTCTTTTTTTGTGGTGTCTTTGCCTGGTTTTGGTCTTAGAATGATGCTGGCCTCATAGAATGAATTTGGAAGTATACTCTCTTTTCTTTTAGTTTTGGAAAACTTTAAGAAGAATAGATATTATGTCTTCTCTAAATGTCAGATAAAATTCAGTGTTGAAGCCATTTGGTCCGGTTTTTTTTCCTTGGGAAATTTTTTGATCACCAATTCAATTTCATTGTTAGTAATTGGTCTATTCATATTTTCTGTTTCTTTCTGGGTCAGTCTTGGATGGTTGTATTTTTCTATAAGTTGTCCTTTTCTTCTAGGTTATCCATTTTGTAAGCATGTAATTTTTCTTAGTATTCTCTAATAATTCTTTGTATTTCTGTGGTGTCTGTGGTGATTTTTCCTTTCTCATTTTTTATTCTGTTTATGTGTGTAGATTCTTTTTTTTCTTGATAAATTTGGCTAGGTGTTTATCTATTTTGTTTATTTTCTGAAGGAACCAGCTCTTGGTTTCATTGATTCTTTGTATTGTTTTATTCTTCTCAATTTTATTTATTTCTTCTCTGATCTTTATTATGTCCCTCCTTCTATGGACTTTTGAACTCATTTATTCTTCTTTTCCCAGTTTCAATAATTGTGAATTTAGATTGTTCATTTGGGATTGTTTTTCTTTAAATGGGATTGAATTCTTACATACTTTCCTCTTAGAACTGCCTTTGCTGCGTCCCACAGAAGTTGAGGCATTGAGCTGTTGTTTTCAATTTTCTCCACATATTGCTTCATCTCTGCTTTAATTTGGTCATTGATCCACTGATTATTTAGGAGCATGTTGTTAAGCCTCTATGTGTTTGTGACCTTTTTTATTTTCTTTGTACAATTTATTTCTAGTTTCATACCTTTGTGCTCTGAGAAGTTGGTTGGTAGAATTTCAATCTTTTTGAATTTGCTGACGCTCTTTTTGTGGACTAGTATGTGATCTATTTTGGAAAATGTTCCATGTGCACTTGAGAGGTATGTATATCCTGCTGCTTTTGGGTCGAGTGTTCTATAGATGTCTGTTAGGTCTGTCTGTTCTAATGTATTGTTCAGTGCCTTTGTTTCCTTACTTATTTTCTCTGGCGGATCTGTCCTTTGGAATGAGTGGTGTGTTGAAGTCTTCTAAAATGAATGCATTGCATACTGTTTCCCCCTTTACTTCTGTTAGTATTTGTTGTACACATTTGGGCATGCCTTTGTTGGGTGTATAGTTATTTATAATGGTTATATCTTCTTGTTGAACTGACCCCTTTATCATTATATAATGCCCTTCTTTGTCTCTTGTTCCTTCCTTTGTTCTGAAGTCTATTTTATCTGATACAACTATTGCAACTCCTACTTTTTTCTCCCTATTGTTTGGATGAAATATCTCTTTCCATCCCTTCACTTTTAGTCTGTGTATGTCTTTGGGTTTGGAGTGAGTCTCTTGTAGGCATCATATAGATGGGTCTTGCTTTTTTATCCGTTCTGTTACTCTGTGTCTTTTGATTGGTGCATTCAGTCCATTTACATTTAGTGTGATTATCGATAGGTATGTTCTTATTGACCTTGCCTGCTTTGGATTCATGGTTGCCAAAGTTTTAAGGGAAGCTTCTTTACTATCTAGCAGTCTACTTTAACTCACTTATTACACTATTATAAACACAATCTGAAGATTCTTCCCCCTCATCTTTTTCTTCCTCTTCCTCTCTTTATATGTTAGGTGTCATATTCTGTACTATTTGTTTATCCCTTGACTGACTTTGTTGGTAGCTGATTTAATTTTGCATTTGGTTAGTATTTAGTTGGTCTAATTCCTTTGCTGTGGTTGTATTTTCTCTGGAAATACACTTTCATCTAGAGTGGCCACTTTAAAATACACTGTATAGATGGTTTGTGGGAGGAAAATTCCCTCAACTTTTGCTTATCTGGGAATTGTTTAATCCCTCCTTCAAATCTAAATGATAGTCTTGCTGGGTAGAGTTTCTTGGTTTGAGGCCCTTCTGTTTCATTGCATTGAATATATCCTGCCATTCCCTTCTGGCCTGTAAGGTTCCTGCTGAGAAGTCTGATGATAGCCTGATAGGTTTTCCTTCGTAGGTGATCTTTTTTCTCTCTTTCTGCTTTTAATACTCTGTCTTTATCCTTAATCTTTGCCATTTCGGTTATTATAATTATTATATGTCTTGGTGCTGTCTTACTTGGGTCCCTTGTGTTGGGAGATCTGTGGACTTCCATGGCCTGAGAGACTATATCTCTCCTCAGACTGGGGAAGTTTTCAGCAATTATTTCTTCAAAGACACTTTTTATCCCTTTTTCTCTCTCTTATTCTTCTGTTTCCCCTATAATGCAAATATTGTTCCATTTGGATTGGTCTCACAGTTCTCTTAATATTCTTTAATTCCTAGAGATCCTTTTTTCTCCCTCTACCACAGCTTCTTTGTATTCCTGTTCTCTAATTTCTATTCCACTTACTGTCTCCTCTACCTCATCCAATCTGCTTTTAAATCCCTCAATGTTTGTTTCATTTTAGTTACTGTATTTTTAAGGTGTCTATTTCCCTCCTGAATTCATCCCTTAGCTCTTGAATATTTTTCTGTAGCTCCATTATCATGGACTTTTATTTTTAATTCTTTTTCAGGAAGACTGGTGATTTCGGTCTCACTGAGCTCTCTTTCTGGTATCTGAGGGATTTTGGATCGAACGTGGTTCTTCTGCATTTTCATAGTCCTGGAGTGATGGGAGTGGTCGCAGGCAAGCAGTGCAGGTGTCACCTGGGAGGACTAAGTCCCTTCCTGCTTCCCAGTCATAGTTCCTATCTCTGCTGTCTGGGCCAGGTAGCCAGGTGCAGGGAGAAGCCTCTGCATTGAACTGTGTAGTTGTTGTAGGTGGTGCTGCCCTCCGGGTGGTCTGCAGCAATGGCTGGGACAGTGGGTTTGCACGCAGGTGCCAGCAGGGAGTCCGGAGCAGCAGGCTGCTTATTGTGGTGAAGGACCTTGGGGCTGCATTGCCAACCAAATGGATGGAGCGCCTGAAGCTCCTGAAAGGTTCCAACCTGATGGGCTGTGTGTGCTGGGAGAATTTCGTCCACCTCTTCCTTCTCCTAAACCCCTGCCTCTTTAGTATCCCTCACTCTTGAGAAGTCTTTCAAAGCACCTGCTTTTCTTTTGTCCCAGGGCAGCTGGTTGTGTGAACCTGTTTGCAGTCTTAGTCTCTGACTTAGGTTTTCAACCCCTCTAATCTCCAGAGCACCATCTAATGTGGGTCTGTGCTCCTGGAGTAGATTTTTAGTGCTGGGTATTTAGCAGTCCTGGGCTTCCACTCCCTCCCTGCTCTGATTCTCTTCCTCCTGCTGGTGAGCTTGGATGAGGAGAGTGCTGGGTCCTGTTGGGTCATGGCTTTTTTACTTTACACTTTTCCGTGAGATGTTCACTTCTCCCAGATGTATACTGGTTGGTATACTCTTACTTCTGGTCGCTCTTTTAGGAATAGTTGTATTTGTTGTATTTTCAAAATATATGTGGTTTTGGGAGGAGATTTCCACCACACTTCAGACGCTACTATCTTTTTTCCTTCTCCTCATTAATAACTTTTATATTTGAAATTATAATATTTTGAATGTATTTGATTAAATAAAATATTAAAATTAATTTTATGTTACTTTTTACCATTTTTAATATAGTTACTAGAAACTTTTAAATGACACATGCAGCTTTCATTCATGGCTTGCATTCTATTTCTATTGGGTGGTTCCATTCTAGAGGTACTATTCTTAGATGTTATATTCTTAAAAGTTCTGTCATCCAACCTAGGATTACTTGAGTCAGAGATGTCTTTGAACTATGCATGTCAGGAAGTGTACTTGGTCATTCAGATGTGAGAGACACACAGGTTCTGCTGTGACAAGGTCATGTGCATTGCTTCTTGAGCTTCAGATTTTTCAGTGGCATACTGGAGGCATTGAATTAGATATTCTCCATGGCCCCGTCCATTTAAAAATTCTATGGTTCTAGTTTGGAGTCAATGCTCAGAGCTAACTATTGTTAACATTTTCTGTGTTCCGTTGAAAGGGCTGTACCATTCCCCTTACAAAATATCAGAAGGAGCCAGAATTATCTGCTTTTGCCTCTGGTCCTTTGGTAAATCCTGGAGTGGAAAGACTTTAGAGAGTTCTGATCAAGAAATTTTCTTCCTCTCCTTTGCCTTCTCTCTCTACTGACCACATCTAGGCTTGTTTGAGTATAAACATACCTCTGAAATACTGTGGGTTTGGTTCCAGACTGCTGCAATAAAGTGAATATCATAATAAAGTGAGTCAAATAAGTTTTTTCAGTGCATATAAAAGTTTTTATACTGTACTGTAGTCTATTAAGGTACATTTATGTCTAAAAAATGTAAATACCTTAATTAAAAAATATTTATTGCTAAAAATTGCTAACTAGCATCTGAGCTTTCAGTGAGTGCTAATATTGCCTCCATGTTGGTGGTTGCTGACTAGGGTGGTGGTTGATGAAGGTTGTTATGATGTGGCAGTTTCTTAAAATGAGACGGCAGTGAAGCTTGCTATATTCATGAACTCTTCCTTTCATGAAAGATTTCTCTGTAGCATGTGATGCTGTTTAATAGCATTTTACTCACAGTAGAACTTTCATTGACTGGAGTCAATCCTCTCAAATCCTACCACTACTTTATCAACTAAGTTTATGTAATTCTAAATCCTTTGTTGTCATTTCAACAATCTTCACAGCATCTTCACCAGGAGTAGATTCCATCTCAAGAGACCACTTTCTTTGTTCACCCACAAGAAGGAAATCCTCATCCATTAAACTTTTATCATGAGGTTGCAGCCATTTACATCTCCATCTCTACTTCTAGTTCTATTTTCTCTAACTACATCCACAGTCAACTTCCTGCACTGAAGTCTTGAACCCTTTAAGGGTTCCACGGGGATTGGAATCAACTTCTTCCAAACTCTCACAAATGTTGATCTGTTTTGACCTCTTTCCATGAATCACAAATGTTCTCAATGGCATCTAGAATGGTGAATCCTTTTCAGAAGTTCTTCCATTTACTTTGCCCAGATCCATCAGATGAATCACTCTCTATAGAGCCTTCTGAAATATATTTCCTAAATAGTAAGACTTGAAAGTTGAAATGACTCCTTGGTCCATGGACTACAGGATGGATGTTGTGTTAGCAGGCATAAAATAACATTAATCTCATTGGACATCTCCATCAGAGCTCTCGGGTGACTAGGTGTATTATGAATGAGCAGTAATATTTTGAAAGTTTTTTTTTCTGAATGGTAGGTTTCAACAGTGGACTCAAAATATTCAATAAACCATGTTGTAAACAGTGGTGCTGTCACCTGGGCTTTCTTGTTCCACTTATAGAGCACAGGCAAAGTAGATTTAGCATCATTCTTAAGGACCCTAAGATTTTTGGAATGGCAAATGAGCACTGGCTTTAACTTACAGGGACCAGCTGCATTAGCCCCTAATGAGAGAGTCAGCCTGTCCTTTGAAGCTTTGTAGCCAAGCATTGACTACCTCTCTCTAGCTATGAAAGTCCTCGATGACATCTTCCAATAGAAGGCTGTTTTAGTCTGCATTGGAAATCTGTAGTTTCACCACCTTCATTATTTATTTTATCTAGATCTTCTAGATAACTTACTGTGGCTTCTACATCAGCACTTGCTGTGTCACCCTGCGCTTTGACGTTATGGAGACAGCTTCTTTCCTTAAACCTCATGAACCGACCTCTGCTAGCTTTCAACTTTCCTTCTGCAGCTTCCTCACCTCTCTCAGCCTTCACAGAATTGAAGAGAGGTAGGGTTGCTCTGGAGTAGGCTTTGGTTTAAGGGAATGTTGTGCCTTATTTGATCTATCCAGACCGCTAAAACTTGTCCATATCAGTTAGCTGTAAGACTGTTGCTTTCTCATCATTCATGTGTTTTCCTTCAGGACCTTTTCCTTTGTGTTCACGCCTTGGGTAACTGACCCGAGAGACCTTGCTTTCAGCCTGTCTCAGCTTTCGACATGCATTCCTCACTAAACTTCACCATTTCTAGTTTTTGCTTTAAAGTAAGAGACTTGTGCCTCTTCTTTCACTTGAACACTTAGAGACTACCTAGGGTAGGGCTTATTGGCCTCATTTCCACATTGTTGTGTCTCAGGGAGCAGGGAGGCCTGAGGAGAGGGAGAGAGAGAGAGAAATGGCTGGTTGGTAGAGCAGTCAGAACACACACATTTATTCATTGGTTAAGTTCCCCATCTCATATGGGCATGGTTTGTGGTGCCTTAAACCGATTACAATAGTAACCTTAGGATCACTGATCACAGATCACCATAGCAAATATAATAAAACTGAAAAAATTTGAAATATTGCAAGAATTACCAATGTGGCAAGGAGACACGAAGTGAACAAATGCTGCTGGAAAAATGGCGCTGACAGACTTGCTTGATGTGAGGCTGCCACAACTTTTTTTTTTTTAAACAAAAGGGCAAAGTTCAATAAAGTGAAACGCACTGAAACAAGGTATCCCTGTGTGCTCCCCAGCTAAGTGGCCATGGCAGTTCCTAAAATGATTCAAACATTAGGGAGCTTGAAGAGGTCTCATTTCTTTGGCTCATAACCATCATGCCTACTTTAAAATACCTCAGGAATGGTGATTCCACACATTTCTAGACACTGACTGTAGTTGTCCCTTAGACAATGTGGGTGTTAGGGATGCCAAACCCCTGTGCAGTCAGAAAGCCATGTATAACTTTTGACTCCCCCAAAACTTTGTAAAGTTTATAGCCTATAGCCTACTGTTGACCTGAAGCTTTGCTGATAAGTGGGTTAACACCTCTTTTGTAGGTTATATGTATTATATACTGTACTCTTCTTTTATATACTGTATTCTTAAGATAAAGATAGAAAAAAAAGAAAATGTCAAAGTCATGGAGAAAATGCGTTTACAGTACTGCACTTATTGAAAAAAATCTGCATGTAAGTGGACTTGAGCAGTTCAAACCTGTGTTGTTCAAGGGTCAACTGTGGGTCCCTAAAACTGAGAATTGAGGTTTTTTTCCCTTTGGGTTCTACTGACATTAGAAAAAATCTGTCATTTTCCTTTTCCTGAGGATTTGTAAATATCTTTCAGCAGGTCATCCTCCTAAATGGATTGTCTGTCCATCTATTAAATATATCTGCATAGGGAGCTAGAGATGTCAGACTTGACCTTTATTTGTGAGGAACCCCTGATTAAACGGAGAGGGGGCAGCCCAGCAAGGAGAAGGCATAGTCCTTGGTGACTTCAGGACAGTCAGGGCGTTTGGGCGTAGATAAGGAGAGGCAATGTCCCTATGTGCAAACTTAGGCAAGGAAACATTTACTTTGAAATTATATTTTTTGATATTTCAAAGAGAGACAAAGTTTAAGTTAGATAGCCACAAGTCAAATAAAATAAAATAAAATCTTCTCCACAGATACAGATTCAATTCCATGTAATGGAATGTCAGTGTCTGGATGGAAGCTTGTTGCCATACTGAAACCCTCTCTCCTACCAATCACACCTCAGTATTTTGCCATTCAATTTATTTTTCTTTTGGAATAAACATTTATGGTATGTTACATTTTTTAAAAAGGTAATATGGAAAGAGGGTTATATAAAAGTCACATTTTATTGGTTTAAAAAACAAGGGTACTGGAGAAGGAAAATATTGCTATGCCTGTGGTGTCTGTTTTACTGCAAGCCCCTGAATGTGTTACCCTTAATGAAATCTTAACTTTTCTCTCAGTGTGGGTGAGTAAAATATATCTGCAGAGGTATTTTTGGTAGCCAGCACTTCTTGGCTTTTGAATGAGGTTTGCAGGAATCCTAAAATGAAAGGCTAGTAATGAGTTCAGATTGAAATCTCAAATAATTGGACTGCTTGGGAACCCAGAAATGGTAAAGCTAATGTTTATATTCTGTGGGAGACGATTATTTTGTCTACTGTGCAAACAATTTATTTCTTGAGTGGACAGAAGATTAAAGTATTCATAAATTTAGGTACCTAAGATTAGGAGATATTTTATTAAATATGTAAAATATAAGTATGCATTCATCCTCGTACATTAAGTGCCAACAATGTGCATTTTGAAAAAGGAAAACTAAACTTTTATTGACTCTCTTTAACACCGAAATTCAGACAATCGCCCTATAAGGATGGCATATTTATGGAAGATTTCCTTGTAAATAACTAGGAGAATCTAAAATACTCATCATGAACCTATGGTGCTTTTACAACAAAAATAAGTAAATTTGTCAAGTTTATAGCATCTTAAGGCTTTTCCAACATACAATATATAAATGAGAAGAAAATAAACAGGGTTATCTCTGAAAGTACTTGTTCATATGCAGTTCTAGCCACATGAACAATTCATCATTTTCTTTAGGGGCTGAGAGGCTGACGCGAAGTACATAGTAACAATGGTGGCAGCAACATTTACATAGAGGGTTGAACTTAATTAACAACAGGAATAGCATGCTAACTGTTGCCTGGAAAATAGCTTTAGATTAGAGCAGATACGGGTTCTCTGGGGTCTCTCTCTCTCTTCTGCCCCAGAGTACTCTGTATCTTAGTTTCTATAATTAAAAATCAGTATAAAAAAATTTAAAGATAATTGAATGCCTGTCTAAGGCACTGACTATACTAAGTTAGGAATCACTAACAAGGAGTTTTGTTGGTGTGCTGGTGCCTGAGGACTAGCAGTGCACAGATGGTTTGTAAGGACTGTACGCAGGCATATAAATAATTGATATACTACTTAGATTTTGAGAGTTCAAACAGCTACCCTTTGTTCACTAGTAAGTAAAATAATTTTCATTTTTTGCCATGCATGTAAAATGGGAAATCTCACCACAAATTATAACTTCAAATTATTATCTGTCATCATCTTGTATAATGAGGTATAAAGTTTATATAATTATTCACTTATTTATTGTTATTTGTTCAGTATGTTTTTATTGAAAGCCAACTATGTGCCAGGCAGGATATGAGGGACTAGGTTTGTAACCGCGAGCAAGATAGAAAAC
Organism: Phataginus tricuspis; assembly: GCA_029783875.1. Taxonomy (NCBI): domain Eukaryota; kingdom Metazoa; phylum Chordata; class Mammalia; order Pholidota; family Manidae; genus Phataginus; species Phataginus tricuspis. The sequence continues at coordinate 51,097,078 of JAQQAC010002172.1, forward strand.
ATCCTGAGCTTGATGGATGGGACAGACAGTAACCAAACTCACAAACAGATATGGTGGATGTCGACAGCGATACCTGATGGGGAAAGTGTCCCCGGTGACAGAGAAGCTGTGTGTGAGGGGCAGGCATGGTAGGGTGTACCACAGGTGAATATAATCCATGGAAGCCTTTCTAAGGAGGCAACAGTTGAGATGAGACCCCCAAAAATATATGAGGTAGATTTTCAGTGTGAAATGGTTGCACGCAGCCCATGGTGTTTAGTATACTCAGCGCCAAGGTGGTCCTGCCATCGCTGGGGCATTATGTGCTCGGGGGATACTCTGAGTTGACCCAGGAACCAGACAGATTAGAGAAGATGCCCTGGCACACAGCCTTGGGGCATCCGGTTAGGCATATATTAAGCCCAGAATTGCTGGGTGATTGGCAAGCCCAGGGAGGTCTTGGAAGGGCAGCCAGGAGTGGCACTCAGAGCGGGGGCACAGCCATTTACCTATTACACTGTGGAAGTACTTCAGTATTTGCAAAAGCAGTGTGGCATGTGTAACGGCTGAACATTGGCCCTATTTGTTTAAGGGATTCTGATGGCTAACCAATTGCAGTTACAGGTCATTAAAAAAATTCTGGCCACTTCACATAGTTTAGAAGAGAAAAGGAATGGTTAAATTGCTATTTTCAAAGCTGACAGTCTTGATTTTATAGTCTGGGTCACATTTTTAGGCAACATGATCAGACTGGCTGTATTCCTCCCAAGAAGGTAACCAGCCTGACTTCATGTGTTTTTTTCACAGGCGGCATCACTGTCCTCATCTCCCTACCAAGATTTACGATAAAACAGAGAAACCATGTCTCCTCTCCGAATACACCGAGAACTACCCCCTCTATCACTCTTACCTGCCCAGAGGGTCCTTCAAGCCCAAGCTGGCGTACCTGAAAGGGTCCGTGCCGATGGAAGGCCTGAGCACATCCAGGTGAGGGCGAGTAGTACGCTAATGGAGTAACGTGCGGTACTGGTAGAAGGCACAGTATCAGTGCATGATCAGTGTATGCTGTTAAAGCCTTTAATGTTAATATACTGTATCTCTGAAAGAACATCCTGCTTTTGTTAGCTTGCTCAGTTTTTCCCAACTTCCTCTTAAAGAGAAAGAGTTCTTACTTGCTGGAGCAGGGGTGAGGAAGGATAGCTTGATTACATAATAAAGGGTTAGAAGTTAAGTAAAGTAATAAAGGGATGGAAAGGGGCTGCTGCCGAAAAAGGACTTTTGGGCTTTGACGCATAACTCCAGGTCAGCTTGGGTGGTGTAATGACGGTGGTCTTGGTGAAAGAGAACTTGGTAACAAAGAAGGAACTTTTTAAAAAATGAGCCATAGATTTTGAATTGGGGTTCCTTCCAATGTTCTTCAAGAATATGAACAGAGAATATCTCCTTTTAAATTGCTCTTGACTTCTGAACTCTGATTCTTTAGATCTAGGACTGTGCAGAGACGGACCACCTGGCCCTGTGTATCAGAGTTGCAGAGTTACCTGTACTGAGGGGGTAGGGGAAGTGATCCATCTCAGCGTTGCAGGACTCTGGGAGGATCTGCCATTGACAGCTCAGTTAGTGACCTCCAGGTGGGGACCTGTGACTGGTGACCCAGCGAGCAAAAACACCTTGGAGTGCAGTTGAGCACTGTCTCAGATGATATGGCTCTGTCCCCAGGCGAGGCCTGAAAGATGGATGCCTTCCCTGCCTCTGACATTCCTCATCCCTACAGGGCAGGATCGCTGTGAGGTGCAGATCATAGGATATGTAAATTGTTCTGGCATAGCGCCTGCGCATTATAAGATTCAAGACCTGGTAAATTTTCTTCCTACTGCTTCCCCTTTGCTCATAATTTTGTGCTTTTCTAGTAAAGGTCCCAGCTGGGCCAGGCCACGCAGAACAGCTCTAGTTCATTCTGCCTCCAGGTTTTCCCCAGGATAGACCTGACAACATCTTCTTTTGACATTGTGGGTTGGAGTTATGAGGTGTTCCTACAAAAAGCTGCTATCTTCTGGATCCAAAGGAAGTTCTTGGTTGGTTCCTATGGGTTGGTTCTGGGGCAGAAAGACCCATGAGGGGAGAAATGGAGTTAAGGGATTCCTGATCTGGGGACCACTGCACAGGGAGGGGGGCCTGGTCTGGAGCATGATTTGAATCAGGTCACTTTATGCTAAGCAGTTATCTTAAATGATTCAGTTTAAGCATATTTTGGTCCTGATTCGCTAAACAAAATGATAATTTATGCTGTTTTTTATAATTTAATGTGTTCTTCAAACTATGACTTATTAAACGATATGAACTTTAAAGACTGGATTTCACTGTACCAAGAGAACAGCATCCTTAGTTTCTAAGAGTCTAAAGGCCACAACAGGAGATGTGGACCAGTCCTGAGCATTGCTTTTCCTTTTAAGAAACCATGTATTTCCTGGGCATTTGAATAAAATACATATCATTGGTAGAAAAAGAGTAGCCTTGAGGAATGGCTTGCAAATACTCACTGAGCCTCTAGATGCTGGTCTTCCCATCTCTTCAGACCCAATGTGCAGGAAATCAAGAGTGCCTCGTGAAGTGGAAAGTTAAGGACAGCTTTAGACGTTATCTTAGGGATGTATTTCCTGTCCTGGAAATATAGAAAAGGATGTTTTGAGGGTTGGATGTTGAAGGATGCTCTTTATTTGTTGTCCACAAGCTTAAGTGAATGAGGACAAACCCTCCCTCTGGGATAGGAGCCCTGCCCTGTCGCCTGGATCTGAGGTCTCCTGATAGAGGCCCAGCACCCTTACTCCTCCCCAGGGTTCTTTGCAAAACAGTAACTTCCCCTTGGCCTGTCTTAAATTATCCTTGCCTCATGTCACTTACAACAATAAACATATCACCCAGAAGTTCTCTCTGTCCCTGTCAGAGCCAGAGTCACAATATCACTCATGTCAAGCTGTGGCTCATTTGGATGAAGGCAGATACTGAAAGAATTTCCAAAACAAGCTATTAATAATCATAAGGGCCTTAAAAAGGATCCATGGGAAGGAAAAAGAACAGAAAAGCTCCTCTGCTCTCCTTTATTTCCTTCTCCAGAAAAGGAACTAAGGGGGAAATGAGCAGAGGACATTTCTTCTCTGCCCTGTAGGTCATTTTCATCATTTCTTAGGCCTGTGCCTGCTCTGCAGGGCCCTGGTCCTCAGGCCGAGAACACAGCTGTGTTCCTATCGGAATGCATTTTTTTTTGGAGTTCATATGAGCTTTTATTGAGATAAATAAACAAAAACCAATTTAACCAACCATCTTTTCTCAACCTTATAAACTTAGCAGAGGCTCTGGTCCATATTTGTGTACATGCAGTAAAACCCTTCCCTACTGGAGAATGTAGAGAAGCCATCATCTGGATGCTCCACTGGAGGCTTCTGTGGGAAGGGCTGGGTCAGCCCTCTGTCTGCTCTCCGCTGTATCTGCATGGCTGTCATCCTTCTGCCCTGAGAGCCCTTAATATTGGAATGGCCCACCCACTCCCCTGTCTGAAGTCAGACCCAGCTTAGTTTCTGAGATTGGACATTGGGCTGCCACCTGCTGAATGAAAAAGTCATGTGGCCCAGGGCTTGGCTGGCTTTGGTGATTAAGCCCAGACACAAAAAAAACACCTGGTTTCTGGAAAGGTTATCATCCCAGCATGAGGCATGATTACAGCTGCACACAACTCTTACTGACTGTAAATCTTGGGGATTTACAGCAGGTGCCATGAGGGGAATGCTTGTGATTTTCAGCCCTTCTTATATGAAACTGTTTCTTGAAGGCCTTGGTAATTCTGTCACATGGGAACTGCCTTTAGTTCAGATAGATGTGAGATCAATTTATAAATAAGGGGTTTGCACTTCAAGCCTCATTTCCCCTTAGGCATGTCACCATGTAAAACACTTGGGTCCCATTTTGGGACATTATTGTGTTAGCTTAAACCTCTAAAGATGGCAGAGTGGATAGATTCACGAAAAAGAGCTGAGTCTTCAAGACCTTGGTGTTAGACCTTTATTATTCTATAGGAAGGGGGACCGTGGGCAGTGAGAACTGCAAGTGCGAGGTGGGAAGGTGGAACTGGGTTCAGATGGCATGGGTTTGGCTGAAGGGTAGAGGGCAGGGAGTTGGCAGCGAAGATTTCTTCATTTATTGAAAAGACTCCTGGGCAAACCGAGGAGCGTGAGGGAAGGAAGAGCTGCAAGAGGACAGGCATTTGGAATTCTCTCTGAAAGCCAGAAAAGAAGGAAGAAAGTTGTTGTTGGTTTGAATCTTTCACAACCCGTATTTCTGCTCAGATACATATTTCTCAGAGCCCCGTCCCTGAGCGTATACTTACTCCCTCTGCAGACTGGGCCCAAGAACTAAAACATGCAGAGATAGGTCTCGGCGCCAGACTTGCCTGGGCAATTTCAGAGCCTTTGATGTTGCACATCTTTGATTAATTTTGGGGACGTATTGGTCATTATTTCTTCAAAGTATATTTTTCTGTCTCTGAGGCTCTGTTAATGTCTTTCACCCAACCCCTTTTTCTCTGTTTTCCAAACTGGATAGTTTCTATTCATCCATCTCCAGGTTCACTGAGTCTCTCCTCCATCTCCACTCTACTATTAAACTTGTCCAGTGAAGGTTTTATTTATATGTATCTATTTTTTTCAGTTTTAGAACTTAAATTTGGTTCTTTTTAGGTAGTTCCTATTTCTCTTCTGTGATTTCCAATCTTTTAATTCATTATGGCCTTGTTTTGCTGTTTGTAATGGAGCATAGTTAAAGCAGTTGCTTTAAAATTTTTGCTAATTCTAACATCTGGGTCTGCTTGGGGTTGGTCTTCATGATGATTATTTTTTTTCTTGAGAATGGGTCACATTTTTCTCTGTATATGTCAACTAATTTTGGATTGATCCCGTATTTTGTTAAGGTTATGTTGTGGAGACTCTGGACCTTTTTTTTTTTTACATTCCTTCAAAATGTGTGTGTGTGTGTGTGTGTGTGCGTGTGTGTGTGTTTAAATGCTGACAGATAATTTGATTGGGTTCAAACTGCAAACTTTGTGTCTTGGGTGACCGATCAAATCTCAGTTCGAGTTGAAATCTTGAACTTTCTCTTTAGCATGACCGCCTGAGCTCTGGCTTGTGCATGTGAGTCAGCCAGAGATTTGGGCCCACTTTACAAAGAGATATTGAAGCTTCTTGTCTCTGGTTCTCTCCTTTCCAGGATTCCTTCCTCACTTCCCAGCATGTGTGGTTGCCTCAAACTTGGTCCCCTGGTTCTGTGGCTAAGAAAGGAGGAAGGTTTTCTGTTCACATTTTAGCCGCCTGGCTTGGCATAGACTGGAGCCTGCCTTCAGACTGGAAGCTTTGGAAAAAACGGAAAGTTACACAGAGACTCACCCAATACCATTCCCTTCCTCCATCTGTTGGCTCTGTTGCAGAATCTGCCTAGTTTGGGTGCTCTTTAGTATTCACAAGGAGTTATTTTTAAATATTTTGTCCAGAGTTTAAATGAAGTGGTAATGGATATTAGCTTCAGCTTTACTAGGGGTGAGTTGATGAGAGAGTAGAACAGGGGACAGGTGTTCTGTGACTTGAATCCTGGAGGCAGGCACTTGGAATCCCATCTGTCAGTGAAGATAAGGAGGGCTCAGTGTGTCCTTATCAGGATCAGAGGCATGAATCAAATCCCGTGAATCAGCCTAAGGGTCTTTCTCAGTGTGCTGGGCTGAGTTCCCCAACCCGCCTGTGATGATGTAATGACTTCCTCAGAGAGTGCCTTTTAACCCTGGAAAATTTTAGGATTCCGTGCAGAAGGAATTAAGCTAAATCAATTGACAAACAACAAGCTCTGAAAGAGGAGGTCGAGAGAGAGGACAGAGAGAGGAGTGTCACAGAAGTCAAGGGAAGGAGAGAATATTAACAAAGAATGAGTGGGAGGATGGGCGCTGTTAGAAGGGTGCCGGACAAAGGCCTAAGGAGCAGTGACTGGCTTTAGAAACAAGCTGGTGCTTTGGAGGCCGTGGCTGGAGCGAAGAGAGAGCAGGATCAGACCCCCCGGGAGGAGGGGGAGTGAGGCCGGCGAGTCTGCGTGCAGACAACCCTTTCCAGGAGAGAGAATGGGAGGGGAGCGGACTCACTTAAGGTTGTGTCGTATTTTATTTATTTTTCCTTTAAGGATGGGGAAGACTGGACCATGTTTAAATACTGACAGAAAAGAGCCAGTAGGAGGTAAAGGTGAAACCACAGACTAGGAGGTGGTTCATGGACAGGTTCCTGAGACAGGAGAGGTTTTAGGGTAGAGTTGGAGATTGGCTTTGGGCAAGAGGAGGAAATTTTAAAATGAATTCCATTTAATATGATTGATAAATTGGGCACCCTAACAAATTCTAGAGTTTTCGTAGATGAACATAGTTTTAAACAAAATATATTGCATAACTGTTTTATCATGGTGAAAATCTCCATTTCCTACTTCCAGGTTCACGACCCTAGTTGGCCGTTATGTTATTTCTTCTTTCCTTTTGTCAGACTCTTGTCAAACACCTCTCTCTAGCTTTGCCTAATGATTGGAAGTCAAGTTGTTATGACTTTCCCAGCAGGGCCACTTTAACCTTTACTTAACTTGGACTTTAACTCTTGGCCCTCCGTACTATATAACTTCTATGGATGTGCAACTAGAAGAAGCTTAACATCTTTGACTGATTTTTTTTCTGGGCTCATAGTCACAATGGGCACAGGGACTAGGAGATTTAACACAGGAAGAGAAGGGAGTATTCTTAAAAAAAAAAAACTACTGAGTTTGAGAAAATTCTGGGAAGAATAACATACTTTTATGTGAATTTAAAAGCTGTAAGGTTATGTGAGACTGGGGACATGCCATTATATTGTGGTTAATGATAGGTCACCGTGAATGTTCTCAACATAAAAACAATGAGAAAACACATTCTGTTAAATTCACTCTTAAGCTACAGTAAGTATTTTTGGGTGGCATATAAATGAAACTTAAAACTTTTCCTTTCTTCAGCTGTAGATCATCCCCCCACTCCCCAAAGATCGTTTGCCCTAGTTATAGCTGGTCAGTAAATTGAACCATAGATGTACTTTCACAAAGGAACTTGAATTTTGTACTGAAGAGGGAGAATCAGTTAACAATTTCATTCTCAAAACATACTGAGCAAGGATTTTGCTGCCTCAGTTTTTGCCTTTGAGTAACCAGCCTCAGGGCAGTGCATGAACTGGTGAGTTTGGCTGTGGGCATGCACCTGCTTTTTTCCTGGAGAAACAGCAGCAAAGGTGGGGCATTAAGTGTAACTGCCAGGGGGCTTGGCGACTTTGGAAGGTTGGTTCTCATAGCAACTCTGATGGGAAGGGAGTGTTTCCCTCAGGAGAAGTAACGGCAGAAGAGGATGTCCTGGTCTGTGTGAAGGGTCCCAGGGCATGGCAGGCCTGTGACTGGAAAGCACTCCTGGCTGCTCTGGGGTTGGGAGGGCTCCGTGGGGCACTTGAGCATGTGGCTGTATTGCTCACTGCTTGCCTCGGTCTTTCCTCACAGTCCTCCTTGGGGCTGAAGAGTGCTGATCCCTTGAGTAGCCATTGATGAACACGGGTTTATGTGGGGATGTGTGGTCTCAGGCTGCCTGCAAGCCCCTCGGCTACCCCTTCTGGGACTGAGGAAAGCCCACTTCCTTTGGGGGCACACTCCCCATAGAATGCAAACTTTATGATAAAAGCTGCTTTGCAGTTAATGTTTTCAGACAGGGTTTTTTGGGCATTCCCATTTTTTTCTGCAGCCTGCTGCCTACGCTTCTTGCTCCCTACTGCAATTGGTTTAGTATTAAAAGGATGCAGCCTGAGGTACTTGGACCCTAAGAAGGGTAGAAATGTGAAAGTGACCCTTGGGTTCCTGTTTAGCCTGTTCCCTCCATAAGCTCTGGTTTATACACAGTCAGCTTCCAGACCCCTCAGGTCACTCAGCTTCCTCTTGCTGTTTGCCAACAGGGGGCCCTTGGGAAGGGAACCCAGGCTGAAGACCTTGTAACAGCTGCTGAGATATATTTTAAAATCTACCCAGAGGGTGTCACTGGGAGTTCAAGTGGAGCATCTCCCATTTCCTCCTTAGACCCCTAGAGAGGCTAATTCTCCAGCTTCCTAACTTCCTCCTCCCATCCTACCAGGCATTTTCAGGCCCTGGTTTGGGTTTATTGACAACCATGTGTATAATTCATGCAAGACAGGTTACAGCCGAGCGTGTTACCTTTGCTAGTCAAGCATGGCTCAGTAATGCTGCTCCAGATTTCAGCAGGGAAGTAGATTTTATTGGTGTTTGAGCCTGATGTTTTCCTGTCCGGAAACCTCCCCCTTCCCTTGGTGAAGTTGTTTTGGCAAGCACCATTAGGGAAAATCTCCCTTCTACTTGTCCAGTGGAATAAATGGGTTCCAGGCAAAAGCAGGCTGTTGCATAAAGCAGAAGCCCTCGGGAGCGGGGGCAGTGTTTGCTTACAATAGTTTGCATTGAGCAGTGGGAAGCTGAGATTCCCTGGTGGGTAGTGTAAACCCTGGCTGAGCCCTGTCATTGCCAGGCTGGTTCCTGGTGGTGGTACGGTTAACATCTTGGCAGTTCTGTAGCCGTGGGGCGCTCTCGGAAGTGAGTGCTTCCTGTTTCCTGAAGGGCATCTTGCTTTTGGTATCCCACTGTTTTCATGCCCCCTGAAATAATGGGAGCATTGATGCCAGAGAGCCCCCCCTTTATTTTACTTTTCTGTCCTTCTGGTTTTCTGTAAGATAAATAGAGGAAGGAGACATTAAGCAGGATAAAGGAGCACAGAGAAGGAGGTGGTGGAACCTGAAAAATACAAGTTAGCTCCACTGTGAGGAGAGAAAAGGGAGAGGCCTTCTCCGTGGGCCTGGGGGAGAGGTGGGAGATGGGGCTGGGGAGTGAGGGAAAGGCAGGCCCAGGAGAGCTTATTATCATGCTAGAGGGTCAGGCTTTATCTGCAAGATTTTTTAAGCTGGGGAATGAAAAGCCCTAATTTCCAATTTAGAGAGTTTATTCTGGCCACACGATGGGAATTGAAGTAGAAGTGGTGGGGGTGAAGCAGGAAGTCCAGGTGGTACGTTGGCCCACGATCAAGTGGAGACCCGTCAGGGTCTGAACCAAAGGGGACAGACGGACTCACAAGGTGGAGGGGCTGCACTTGGTGAGAGGCTGGCACTGAGACGGGCCGGCCACGGACAGGGTCCTGGTGTCTGGCTCAGGTGGGAAGAGAAGGGTGGCCTTTCTCAAACGTAGGAGAGAGAGGAGGAAGAGCGGGAGGGTGAGAGAGTAGAAGATGACTTCTCAGCAAACACTTGTGACATTGGGTGGAATAGAAATCATGAACCTTATTCTGAGCCAAGGGCCCCACTGATGTGTGTATTTTCCTTACAGAAGAGATTTTGGGCCTCACAAAGTGTTACCAGTGAAGATCCACCAGCATGACCAGTTCATCCCAAGTGAAGAGAATATGGATTTGCTCACAACATATAAGCAACATTACAACCTCTACCCTGTCTGTCGAGTGGACCCCATCAAACCTCGGGACAGTAAATATCCATGTGGTGGCAAGATGGAGTGCGTTCCTACTTATAAAGGTGGGAGAACATTTTTAGGGGCGGGTTGTAGAGAGGACAGGCTGAGGAATGTATGCAGGATGGGAAATATGTTTTATATGCACACCCTCTTAGTGCAGTCGTCAGGCAAACTACATCCTGCTGGCCAGATCTGGCCTGCAGCCTGTTTTTGAATAGCTGGATAGCTAAGAATGGTTTTAAAATTTTTGCATGATCTAAAAAAAAAATAGTGTTATTTCAGGAAATGTGAAAATTATATGAAACTCAAAGTTCAGTGTTCATATGTACATTTTGTTGGAACACAGCCACACTCATTTACGCATTATCTACGGCTACTTCTGTGCTAGAGCTGCAAAGCTGAGTAGTTGTGACAGAGACCATACGGATTGCAAGGCCTCAGACGTTTAATATCTGGCCTTTTATAGAAAATATTTGCCACCCCTGTCTTTGCTGTTGGAATCTTACATTAGTGAAGCATTTCAATTCCACCACTGATTCATCCATCCATTTGAAAAATTATTGAAATGTAACATGTGAACAGAAAAAATTATAAATCATACAATGACTTTTGAGTGAATATATCCATATGAACAGCACCCAGATCAAGAAATACAACATTGATACTCCCCTCCAATCACCCTCCCCATCCAGGGTAGAACCATTACGTTTACTTTTAACAACATGAATTAGTTTTGCCAGTTTTGTACTTCATATAAATGGGACTGATTCATTCCTTACCGAGCACTCATTATACCCCAGGCACGGTGTTAGGAACTGCGAAGGAAGCACACTGACCTCCCCTGACGTTATAGTCTAGTAAGAGGGGCAGGACAGAGCCCTGTGTGCGGTGCAGGTGATGTAGCAGTCTCTCTGTGGGCCACAAGCCACAAGGCTGGGACCATGGGAATGGGGGCCGGGTTTGTGATCAGTAACTCTTCTGCTTATGATACACATGGTTGTCCTAGGAATACATGCTGAAACGTTCATGCAACACGCTTGTGCATTCTAAATGACTGTGATAATAGTTGCTTTTATTTAGTCAAGCCAAACGCTTATGCAGTGGGAAGTTGGGAGGCTTGAGGGGATGTAGGAGGCTTCCCAAAGACTGTCCAGGAGTCTAAACCTATCATCCCAGAAGACCCTACACATGACTGAGCTTCTGTGCTTCTTGCAGGAACTGGGACTTAGGGCCTAGTCTGACTTGGTCCTCTTCAAAAACCTGGGCTTTGTCCTTTTACCATCTTAGTGTTATCCTCTCCTGTTCTTCTATCGCCTCCTTCTGCCAGACCCCATCTGGGGCATTGTTGTACCCTAAAATGGCTCCACTTCCTGCACCCCAACATCCTGGTTTATTGGCCTCTCTGCAAAGCATCTCCTTCCAGCTTTTATCCACCCCCCCATGACAGTCCTTGTTCTCATTGGGACCTTGGTCTGCTAATGCCTCAGACTTCCTTCCCACCACCAGCCCTTCCTGGGTCTGCCCTCCTGTAGCCTACTCCCCGTTATGTCATTGCAGCACATCTTTTACTCCATCTCTCCTCTGTCCTTTTGTTGTTTCCTTCCATAAAGCCCTAACCCTGCCTTCTCTGCATCCATGCCTGGGCATATACCTGAGCATATCTCCAATCTTGTCAGATCTAGCCCATTTTCCACAGACAGGAACTAGGGAGGTCTTTTAAAAATGACAATCTGATTTGACCCCTTCTCTGCTTAAAACTCCTCAAATAATCACTATGGCTCTTAGGATAAAATCCCGAGCCTTTACCAACACCTCGGATGCCTTGCCAGATCTGACGCTCCTTCCGGGGCGCCTCTGCCCTGGCCACAGCTCCTTCTTTCAGTGCCTTTCCTCCTTTTCTTTTCTGTCCTGGGGCATGTGGCACATACCATTCCTTCTTCATAGAGTCCTCCTCCCTTCTCCTGTCTAGTGCTCACCTTCCTGAGCAGTGGGAATATCATGCCCTTCAAAGCCTTCCAGGCCTTTCCCATCCCGACAAGACAGCCTGTTAGATGCTCTAATTATGTTTGTGCTCCCTATTTTCTAACTCATTGTGTGGCTTTCTTTTGTTTTGCTTAACATGTGTCTCCTTGGCGAGACTGTACGCTCCAAGAGGGCAGGGTTCTTTTTCTTTGCTAGTCACCTCAACAAGGTAGGCACCAGAGTAGATGCTTTACAGAGGAGCCAATAAACCGGGAGCATGGTGGGGTGGTGCTCTTGTTTCTATGGGCCCATTCTTCCTTTTCATTCAGTATTACAGGAAGGCAAGAAATGGGGCACTATGGACCCTGAGCAGGCAGGAAAGAGGCATAAAGCTGGAGCAAACCCTTACCTCTCATGGGTGAGGGAGTGGGGACTCTGGCAGGGCAATGTGTCCTTTCCTCCACACCCTTCCTATGGGCCACCGGGATTTATGGGTCTTAGTGGTGTAGCAACTGTCTGCCCAGCTCAGTTCCCACTCCCCACCTTGCCTTAGATACAAGGAGAGGTCTGGGAGTGAGAAATCCTCCCTGCTTACCTTAGGGGTTGGAAGGATGGGGTAGCCCAGTGTTATTATTTAAAGTAAGGTCCTTCCTGCTCCTCCCAGCAAAATACTCACCCCTCAAAATAAACACACAGAAAAAAAATCTAATACTTAGGCTTTAGTTTCTCCTATTTCTGCTTGTGTCATATTAGTCTCCTTCTCCAAACAGTTACATATTAAATTGCATCCTGCAAATCAGAGAATCCACTCCTACAATGGAATCATGGCTGATTTTTCCCTACTGATAAAGTTAAAATAGAGAAAAACCCATTTTCTTTTCCATTTTCCTTAAAATTCTGGTATCTGTTAACTGCTTACCTACTTACATAGAATTAATGAACAAATACTAGTCAAGTTTCAACAGGACTGCCCAGAACTAGGAATATGTAGATGGGAGTGTGTGTGGGTGGGTGGGAGTGGTGGTGGTGGTGTTTGTCCTGGCTTACATATACTTGGGGTTGGATTTCATAGTTTGCTGAAATTCAGACTGAAAAACAAACAAATCAGTATGTAGCCAAAGGAAACATATTTGTAGTTAGATTTGACCCATAGCTGCCTGTTTGCAATCTATGTATCTTAAGGTTTGTTTTTTTTTTTTGGAAGGGGAGGGATTTAACGCATACCATATTCTACTAATTTAAATGGTTTATTTGTTCCATTACTCCCCTACGATATAATGGCTTCCCCAAATGGGAATACAACGTATGTATTCCCAGCATTTAGCCTGGTGATGGCACAACAAAGGTGTGGTTAGTGGGGAAATAAATAAATGAATGAATGGTTCTGAACCATTGTCCATGAGGGCTCCAGGTGACGCAGTTTGGCATTAGATTTACAATCCCCACCCAGCCAATTACTCTGTGGGTCCTGGCCAATGGCAGGAGTGACTCTTAGGAAAGACCCATGACATTTACAGGGTGAGAGTCCTGTACAATCTCATGCACATGTAAGCACCCACACCCTCGCCTCATCTCTTGATATATCAGCATATATATTTTGATGACTTGTTTGTCTCCTGTGGAAATTGCTGCTTTAGTATGTCTTTCCCACAGCAACCTTCATGGTTTTATGGCCATACACTGATTCTCCTTTCAGAGAGAAAAAAAAAAAAAGAAACCAAAGACCAAGGTCATTAAAGATCTGTATTTCAGTGAATACCACCTATATTATGTCTATATGCTCTACTTACTATAGTTCTACAGGAAAAATATGCAAACTTTTCCCTTTCTACTCTTATGTAGTACCTTTACTGGGACCCAGAAAACCACCATTAAAATGCTCCAGCAGCATTTGGTTGTAATTTTGACATTTTCCAATCACTGTGCAATTGGAAAGATTGAGAGTATAATTACTTGATGCTCAGCTTTATGTTTAGCTAAGTTTTTTTTAAAAAGACATATTATTGAATGGAATCCCTTTTAAAAAGGTTCTTGCCAATTACCCACATGACACCCTGGCCCTGAAGGGCTTTACTGATGGCTTTTCAGGCAGCGAATAGTATGTCACGTGGAATTCTGAGGTTTTCAGGGTCCTGTGGAGGTTTTTAGTAATATATGCTGGGTAGAGGAAGTTAGATGTTTGGATAATAATGTGGTTTCAATGGTATTGTTGGGTATCAGAAATCACATGAGGCAGCTTTCAACTTAAGAACCTGTTTTCTTAACACTTCATCCATCACAGAAGAGGGCCAGAAAAATCCTGTCCTACCTACCCCCACACACCTTAAGGCAGTGTGTAGGCATCTACAGGTAGATGCCCCCATTTCAGTGAGGCCTGAAGTCTGGGGGGGAAACATGTGGTTTATATTCAGCAAGATGGTTCCCTCTAAGACCACCTAATGCTTTCAAGATGCTGATAGAGCCATTAATGGCTCTTGGAGAAAGATTAGATTTTCAATTAAAATGAAGCCAATTTAAAATAAATATTTGATAGTATTATTAGTCTAAAATAAACTTAAGAGTGTGCCTGGGGGTGAGGATGTTAGGACTTCTGGAGTGATGGAGTGAGGAGCTTGGTAAATCCTCTTCCCAAAAAAGCAACAGTAAAACTGGACAGACCAGTAAAAACTAACCATTTTAGGGCTCTGGAAATCAACCAAAGGCATACAACAAATTGAGAAGCATTTATTTAAGGAAAAACTACTAAACCATGATTATGAACAGTTGGGAGTTTCTGGCATTTTATTCTGGGGCGGCTTCTATCATCCCTTCCCCTAAGCTTGGTCTGTGTGGTGATTCTGCCTAAACAGACTGGGCTGTGAAAAACAGAATTTCTGCTGCAGTTTGGGGTAACTTGATTGGAGTAGAAGTTTCAAGAAAAAATAGTGATCTCAATGGCAAAAAATAGGCAACATTCTGTAGCTAGCTGGAGGTTGCAGAACTAATTAAGCCACAGACAAGCATACTAGCCAGAAATTTAACAAGGTGCTCCAGAGAATGAGAAAGACACAGTGGGCCTTGAAAAGGTCACACATATTCCTGGTGGTCTGGAAGACTGTGCATGTGGGCAGTACTGGTGTGTACAGGATCAAGAGATCAGAGACAGGGCCTCGTTATCTACTCATCTTCTCTGGCTGAATATGATGGCTTGTTCATGTGCACAAGAGATATGAGAAAGCCCAGCAGAAAATAAAAGCCAGGGAAGCCATGTGAACTGCCTGATCTTTGAGTACATTTCCCAACCCACATACAGACCTATTAGCAAATAGGGAAAGACTTACTGGCTTAAGGTGATTAAGCTTAACTTCTGACCAGTCATTGGCTGATTACTAAACTATGCTGACCTAGGACTCTAGGCTTAAAAATAAAAACAACTGAAAAAAACTGAGCAAAAATATAGTGGCCACACACTGCAGGGGTGAGACAACTGTATAGAATTACTGTAGGCAAGTCACTAAACAAACAGCAAAATCAACTTCAAGTGGGGGATCAGACTCCAGAGTTGCTGCAAATATTATCTAAAGTGTTGAGTTTTAACAAAAAAAATTATGAGGCATGAATGGAAACAGGATTCTATGAATAGGAAGAAAAAAGGCAGTTAGGAGAAACTATCTCTGAAGGGGCCCAGATGTTAGACATAGCAGACAAATATTTCAAAATAGCTATTATAAATGTGTCCAATAATAGTTTGAAAGAACAACAGGAAAAAAAAAGAGCATGTTTGAAGAAATAAAGGAAAATATGACAATTTCCCATCAAATAGAGAATACCAATAAAGGGAAGTCATAAAAAATAATCAAATGAAAATTATGGAGTTCAAAGGACAATAACCAAAATAAAAAAACCCATACAGGGACTTCACACCAGATTTGAGCTGGCAAAAAGAAAGTATCAGTGAAAATGGAGATAGATCAATAAATATTATCCAATTTGAAGATAGAAAAAATTAAGAAACTCAGAGAATTGTGGGATACACATAAAACACACCTCTGTTCTCATAAAGGGAGCCTCAGAAGGACAAAAGGCAGAAAAAATGTTTAACTGCCTGCAACACCTCAATTTCATGAAAAATAATAATCTATACATCCAAAAAACACAGTCCAAGTAGAATATGACAAGATATACACCTGGTCACATAATAGTCAGTCTGTTGACGTATCTCGAAACTCTGTGATGTTAGAGAAAGGCATGTCTACACCACAGGGCCTGGCTGGAGGTTTCAAGCTCTTGGCTGGCTCCCCCATCAGGCCCAAGTAGGACTCTTTGTGGGTGGTAAGGCTCTCAAAGGGGATCTCAGAGGGCTTGAACTTCTCTGCCTCATATGCAAAGCGCTTTTGCATAGGGTGGGCCACGTAACTCATCTTGTAGTTAGTCAGATCCTCCAGGGGGATGTTACAGAGTTTGGGCACAGCCGGAGGCTTACAGTTCATGGTGTTCACTGTGCCCTTCATGGAGTAGTCATCCTGGTGTGTGGTTCTACTATCAAACTTGGTTGATGCTGGCCAGTAGCTGTGTTCTGGACGAATAATCACCTGAAAATAAAGCAGAAGTGGAATTACTTATAAATCAAGTCCAGTCCAACTCAGCCTGCATGTATTCTAGGGGCTCCAAACCACAGTCTCCAGTAAGATATTCCCTGAGACAAAAGAACAGGTGATCCCTGCCACCATCTCAACCAAGGGCTTGATATTTCAACTTATGTATTTGTGGGTTACTATGCAGAACAGAGAAGTTTACAGGAATCTCATCATACCACACAATGCTGTACCCAGGGAGTTTAGAGCATCCACAGCTGTGGGAGGATCTGGGGAATCGATTCCCGCTGAGGAGTCTAACCACTGGCTTACCCCTGTCCATGAACAGTCCCATTCCCCTATGGGGAAGGTGCCCCCTCTGAATCAGCACAGAGTGACTGGGAAGCTGCCCGTGGTGTGGTGAGATGGGATTCACAACCCACTGCTGGTGAGCCACCAGCCAAACCATGGAGACCTCCCTTGTCTGTTGAAAACCTAAGCCAAAGATTTGGAAAGCAAGAGAAACAACTCATCACTTATGGGAAAAAGAAACAACAATTTATGTTCTCATTGGAAACAGTAGACGACTGTAGGCAGTGGGATGACATATTGAAAGTACTGAAAGGAAAATAAAACTGTCAACCAAGAATTCTATAACTAGTCAAAATATCGGATTCTTTAGGGTTTTTTATGTACAATATCATATCATCTGCAAACAGTGACAGTTAAACTTCTTCTTTACCAATCTGGATGCCTTTTATTTCTTTGTGTTGTCTAATTGCCATGGTGAGGACCTTCAGAACCATATTGAATAAAAGTGGACAGAGTGGGCATCCTTGTCTTGTTCCTGATCTTAAAGGAAAGTATGATATGATATGATTTGTCATATATGGCCTTTGTTATGTTGAGGTATTTGACCTCTATACCCATTTTGTTGAGAGTTTTTATCATGAATGGATGTTGAATTTTGTCGAATGTTTTTTCAGTCTCTATGGAGATGATCATGTAGTTTTTGTCCTTTTTGTTGATGTGGTGGATGATATTGATGAATTTTAGAATGTTGTAACCATTCTTGCATCCCTGGGATGAATCCCACTTGATCATGGTGTATGATCCTCTTGATGTATTTTTGAGTTCAGTTTGCTAATATTTTGTTGAGTATTTTTGCATCTATGTTCATCAGGGATATTGGTCTGTAGTTTTCTTTTTTTGTGATGTCTTTGCCTGGTTTTGGTATTTGAGTGATGCTGACTTCATAGAATGAGTTTGAGAGTATTCCCTACTCTTTTATTTTTTGGAAAACCTTAAGGAGAATGGGTATTATGTCTTCTCTAAATGTCTGATAAATTTCAGTGGTGAATCCATCTAGTCCGGGGGTTTTGTTCTTGGGTAGTTTTTTGATTACTGATTCAATTTCATTGCTGGTAATTGGTCTGTTCAGATTTTCTGTTTCTTCTTGGGTCAGCCTTGGAAGGTTGTATTTTTCTATAAATTTGTCCATTTCTTGTAGGTTATCCAGTGTTAGCATATAGATTTTCATAGTATACTCTAATTATTCTTTGTATTTCTGTGGTGTCCGTCATGATTTTTCCTTTCTCATTTCTGATTCTGTTTATGTGTGTAGATTCTCTTTTTTTCTTGATAAGTCTGGCTAGGGCTTTATCTATTCTGTTTACTTTCTCAAAGAACCAGCAATTTTTTCTATTGCTTTATTCTTCTCAATTTTATTTCTTTATTCTCTGATCTTTATTATGTCCCTCCTTCTGCTGACTTTGGGCCCCATTTGTTCTTCTTTTCCCAGTTTCCATAATTGTGTGAATTTAGACTATTCATTTGGGATTGTTCTTCCTTCTTTAAGTAGGCCTGGATCGCTATATACTTTCCTCTAAGAACTGCCTTCACTGTGTCCCACAGAAGTTGTGGGATTGTGCTGTTGTTTTCATTTGTCTCCATATATTGCTTCATCTCTGTTTTAATTTGGTCACTGATCCATTGATTATTTAGGAGCATGTTGTTAAGCCTCTGTGCGTTTGTGCATCTTTTTGCTTTCTTTGTACAATTTATTTCTAGGTTTATACCTTTGTGATCTGAGAAGTTGGTTGGTAGAATTTCAATCTTTTTGAATTTACTGAGGCTCTTTTTGTGGCCTAGTATGTGGTCTATTCTTGAAAATGTTCCATGTGCACTTGAGAAGAATGTGTATTCTGCTGCTTTTGAGTATAGAGTTCTGTAGATGTCTGTTAGGTCCATCTGTTCTAATATGTTGTTCAGTGCCTTTGTCTCCTTACTTATTTTCTGTGTGGTTGATCTGTCCTTTGGAGTGTGTGGTGTGTTGAAGTCTCCTAAAGTGAATGCATTACATTCTATTTCCTCCTTTATTTCTGTTAGTTTTTGTTGTACATATTTGGGTACTCCTATGTTGGGTGCATAGATATTTATAATGGTTATATCTTCTTGTTGAACTGACCCCTTTATCATTATGTAATGTCCTTCTTTGTCTCTTGTTACTTTCTTTGTTTTGAAGTCTATTTTATCTGATACAACTATTGCAACTCCTGCTCTTTTCTCCCTATTGTTTGCATGAAATATCTTTTTCCATCCCTTCACTTTTAGTCTGTGTATGTCTTTGGGTTTGAAGTGATTCTCTTGTAGGCAGCATATAGATGGGTCTTGTTTTTTTTTATCCATTCTGTAACTCTATGTCTTTTGATTGGTGCATTCAGTCCATTTATATTTAGGGTGATTATCGACAGATATGTACTTATTACCACTGTAGGCTTTGGATTCATGGTTACCAAAGGTTGAAGGACAGTTTCTTAACTATCTTACCATCTAACTTAACTCACTTATTATGCTATTATAAACACAGGCTGATGATTCTTTATTTCTCTCCCTTCTTTTTCTTCCTCCTCTACTCTTTATATGTTAGGTGTTTTATTCTGTACTATTTGTGTTTCCCTTGACTGATTTTGTGAATAGCTGGTTTTATTTTGCATTTAATTAGTATTTGGTTGGTCTACTTTGTTTGCTATGGTTTTATTTTCTCTGGTGACAGCTATTTAGCCTTAGGCATTCTTCCATCTATAGCAGTCCCTTTAAAATACACTGTAGAGATGGTTTGTGGGAGGTGAATTCCCTCAACTTTTGCTTATCTGGGAATTGTTTAATCCCTCCTTCAAATTTCAATGATAATCTTGCTGGATACAATATTCTTGGTTCAAGGTCTTTCTGTTTCATTGCATTGAATATATCATGTCATTCCCTTCCTTCCTGTAACGTTTCTGCTGAGAAGTCTGGTAATAGCCTGATGTGTTTTCCTTTGTATGTGATCTTTTTTCTTTCTCTCTCTGCTTTCAATACTCTGTCCTTCTCTTTGATGTTTGCCATTTTAATTATTATATGTCTTGGGGTTATCCTTCTTGGGTCTCTTGTGTTGGGAGATCTGTGGATATCCATGGTCTGAGAGACCACTTACTTCTCCAGATTAGAGAAGTTTTCAGCAATTTTTTCCTCAAATACACTTTATATCCCTTTTTCTCTCTTCTTCTTCTGGTACCCCTATAATGAGAATATTGTTCCCTTAGGATTGGTCCCACAGTTCTCTTAATATTCTTTAATTCCAAGGATCAATTTTTCTCTCCCTGCCTCAGCTTCTCTGTATTCCTGTTCTCTGGTTTCTATTCCATTAACAGTCTCTTCTACCTCATCCAGTCTGCTGTTAAATCCTTCCATTTTTTGTTTCATTTCTTTTTTCTCCCTCCTGAATTCATCCCTCTGTACCTCCAAAACCATGCTCATAACTTTTATTTTGAATTCTTTTACAAGAATATTGGTGATTTCAGTTTCATCAAGCCCTCTCTCTGGTATTTGAGGGATTTTGGACTGAACAAGGTTCTTGTGCATTTTCATGGTGATGGGCATGGTCGCTGGCAAGTGGCGCTTGTTTCAGCTGGAATAACAAAGTCTCTCCCTGCTTGCTGGTCACCGCTGTCTTTGCTGGTTAACCACACACAGGGAGCAGCCTCTGGATTAATCTCCTGAGCTGCCATGGGAGGGGCGACCTTTGAGATGGCCTAGGGCAATGGTGGGCGTTGCAGGCAAGCGGTGTGTTTTCTGTGCCAGAACAGAGCCCCTTCATGCTTCCCGGACTCTGCACTCATCTCTGCTGTCTGTGTTGGTCAGCCACATTCAGGGAGCAGCCTCTGAGTTAATCCCCTGAGCTGCCATGGGCAGGGTCACCCTCGGGTTAGTCTAGGGCACTGGTGGAGTTGGCAGGTGAGCAGCACATGTTCTTCCACTAGAACAGAGCCCCTTTGTACATTCTGGACTCTGTGCCCGTCTCCACTGTCTGTGCCAGTCAACTCTGCTCAGGGATCAGCCTCTGGGTTAATCCCTTAAGCCACTATGGGCGGCACGGCCCACTGGATGGCCTAGAGCACTGGGGAGTGTCTCAGGTGAGCATCTTGTGTTCTGCCACATGAACAAAGCCCCTATGTGCCTCCTGGATTCTGCACCGGTCTCTAGCTGTCTGTGCCGGTCAACTGCACGTAGGGAGCAGCCTCTGGGTCTGGGCCAGTTAGCTGCATGCTGGGAGAAACCTCTGTGTTAAGCTGTGTGGCTGCTGTAGGCGGGGCTTCTCCCTAGCTGTTCTGCAGCAATGAAGGGTCAGCCAGTTTGCTTGCAGTGCCAGCGTGGAGGAAGGAATGGCATGCTGCCTATCACCATGAGGGGTTTCAGAGCTGCGCTGCCACCCAGGGAGTTAGGGCGCCTGAAGTTCCTTAAAGTTCCTAGCCTGCTGAGCTGAGTGTACCAGGACGATTTTGTCCACCTGTTAAACCCTTGTCCCTTTAAGACTTTTAAAGCACCTGCTTTATTTTGTCCCAGGGCAACCGGCTCTGGGAACCTGTTTGCAGTCTTAATCTCGGATTTTGCTTTTCTGGTCCTCTAATATCCACTGCACCATGTAGTGTGTGTCTGTGCTTCCAGGGCATCTTACAAGGGTTGGTTATTTAGCAGTCCTGTGCTTCCACTCCCTCCTCACTCTGATTCTTTTCCTCCCACTGGTGAGCTGGGGTGTGGGGAGTGCTCGGGTCCTGCTGGGTCATGGCTTTGTATCTTACCCTTTTCCATGAGATGGGTTCTTGCAAATGTAGTCTGGCTCATGTACTGCATCTTTGGTCACTCTTTTAGGAATAATTGTATTTGCTGTATTTTCAAAATATATATGGTTTGGGGAGGAGATTTCTGCCACTGTACTCACACCGCCATCTTCTATGTCATCTATCCCTTTTTATTATCTCTGGTGACAGCTATTTATCCTTAGGAACACTTCCATCTATAGCAGTCCCTCCAAAATACACTGTAGAGATGATCTGTGGGAGGTAAAGTCTCTCAGCTTTTGCTTGTCTGGAAATTGTTTAATCCCTCCTTCAAATTTAAATGGTAATCTTGCTGGATAAAGTATTCTTGGTTCAAGGTCCTTCTGCTTCATTGCATTAAATATATCATGCCACTTGCTTCTGGCCTATAAGGTTTCTGCTGAAAGTCTGATGATAGCCTGATGGGTTTTCTTTTGTATGTAATCTTTTTTCTCTCTTTGGCTGATTTTAATAGTCTGTCCTTATCCTTAATCTTTGCCATTTTAATTATTACATGTCTTGGTATTGTGCTCCTTGGGTCCCTTGTATTGGGAGATCTATGCACCTCCATGGCCTGAGAAACTATCTCCTTCCCCAGATTGGGAAAGTTTTCAGCAATTACTTCCTCGAAGACACTTTGTATCCCTTTCTCTCTCTCTCTTCTTCTTACAACCTTATAATACAAATATTGTTCCATTTGGATTGGTCACACAGTTCTCTCAGTATTCTTTCATTCCTAGAGATCCTTTTTTCTCTCTGTGCCTCAGCTTCTCTGTATTCCTGTTCTCTAATTTCTATTTCATTTATCATCTCCAACATATCTAATCTGCTTTTAATACCCTCCACTGTGTTCCTCAACGACTGGATCTCTGTCTTAAATTCGTTCCTGAATTCTTGAATATTTTTCTGTACCTCCAGGAGCATGTTTATGATTTTAATTTTGAAATCTCTTTCAGGAAGATTGATTAGTTCAGTTTCACTCAACCCTTTTCCTGGTGTTTTTGAGATTTTACTTTGAACCTGGTTCCTTTGACGTTTCATATTTGTATGTGGTGCCCTCTAGTGCCCATAAGCTCTACTCTCTGGAGCTGTTCAGCCCCTGGAGTGATGTCGGGGGTTGCAGAGGAGTGGCGCTGGTGCCTGGGGGAGGAAAGAGCTATTTCCTGCTTCTCAGCTGCTATGCCTGTCTCCACTGTCAGAACCAGTGGGCCGAACACACAGGTGTAAGCCTCTATGCTTTGCGTTTGTAGCTGCTGTAGGCAGGGCTTCCATCTGGCTGGCCTGATGCCAGGGCAAGTTTCGCCAGTATGCAAGCCAGGTGCAGGCTTGCCAGGAAAAAGGTGCAGTATGTTGGGTACCCCGTGGGGGGGGGGGGGGTTAGAGCTGTGTAGCCAGCCAGGGGAATGGAGCACCTGAAGATCGTGAAAGTTCCAAACCTGCTGGGCAGGGTGCACCCAGACAATTTTATCTACCTATCCTTTCTCCTGAGCAGTAAGCTCTGTGCAATCCTTGCCCCTTTAGCAGCCCTCTCACTTTTAGGAAGTCTCTGAGACTGCCCGCTCAGAGCAGCCAGATATGGATCCCTGTTTTCCACAACCAGCTGTAATCTCAGTTTCTCCAGGTATTTGCCTGTCTTAGCTTTCCACCCCCACTAATCACCAGAGCACCATGCAATGTAGGTTTGTGCTCCCAGAGCAGATCTCCAGGGCTATTGGTGTTCAGCAGTCCCAGGCTTCCACTCCCTCCCACTCTGTTTCTCTTCTTCCCGCCATTGAGCTGGGGTGGGGAAAGGGTTTGTGTCCCACTTGGTCACAGCTTTGGTACGTTACCCTGTTCCGTGAGGTCTGTTCTTTCCTCCAGGTGTATGCAGTCTGGCTCAGCCTTCTTTCCTGTTGCTCTTTCAGGATTAGTTGTATTAATTATATTTCTGTATTATATGTGGTTTTAGGAGGAGTTCTCTGTACCACCTCTCATGCCGCCAACTTTAATCCTACTGCTATTCAGTATTAAAAGGAGTAAAATACATGCTGCAACAGGGATGAACCTGAATTACATTATACTAAGTGAAAGAAGCCAAATGCACAACACTACATACTGTGCAATCCTGTTATGTAAATTGTCTAGAAAAGGCACATTTAATAGAGACCAAGAGCAGATTAATGGTTGCCTGGGGACAGGAATGAAGATTGGCTGCAAGTAGGCTTGGTTGATATTTTTGGTGTGATGGATATTCTACAACTGGATTTTGGTGATGGTTGCTCAATACCCTAAAAGTTACTGAATTGTCTATGTTAGATGGTGTATTCTATCTTATACAGCTTATATCTTGATAAAGTTGTTCTAGAAAGTCCATTGGTGTTGGCTATAGATACCCAAGCTCCTATGAAGTTTCTTTTTTTCCTAACCCTTTATAAAACTGTAAGCAAGAGAATTCCCTGTGGATCCAGAGGGTTCACTGGGGTTCCATATTGGCTACCTTAGATCTGATAATTGATGTGCACAATGGATGAAACAAGACTTGGATGTGAACCACGTATTGTGAATCAAAGCTTCTGGGAGGATCTGTGTGGCGGTTACTTTGAAAGCTCTGCAGTACTGTCTTAAGATAAAACCTGCTCCTCAAGATGCCTGGGGGGCATCTCTAGGGCAGATTTCCTTTGGGTGCAGGCCTTGCATTATCTTGGCCATTCCAATCCCACTGCCCAGGTTTCTCCTGAGACAGACCTCCCCTAGATATTGCTGGTCAATGACTTTCATTCTTTAGGCATTCTGAAATTCTCCTCCTGCGAATATTCCCTGATTATTTGTCAGTAGTTTTTCTTTTTCTTTAACCTTCATTCTTTCTAGAAATGCAATGCTCCTAACTGATATGGGCTGTCAGAAGAGCATGAATTCAGAGTCAACCATGTGGTTTAAATTCTAACTTTAACTTCTTATCCATGTGACTTTGGGGGAAATTTATTAGCCTCTCTAAGTCTTGCTCTTCTAAATCTATAAAATAATCATACCCATCACAAAGGGTTATTGTGAAGATGAAACAAAATCTTGTATGGAAAACCCTGAGCACAGTTGACTGGCACATAGTCAGTGTTCCTTAACTGTCAGAACTGGATGGTATCAGAGCGTGAATTCTGTATCTGGATTTGTACCTATGCTTCTCTTCTTTTAGCTGAGTGTCCCTGGGCAAGTTCCTTGGGTAACTTCTCTGTGCTTCTGTTTCTGCATCTGTCAAACGGGCATATTTAAAGTACCCAGCTTATTAGGCCTGTTTGAAGATTAAGGGGGTTAATATAGGAAGCGCTTAGAGCACTGCCAATCACACAGGAAGTTCTATCCAAGTGGCAGCTACTGTTCTCTCACCAGCCAACACAATGTCCTTATTCCCCTGGAGTGGCATATTTGATTTATGTGGCTTAGGTGTGTGGGTTATAGGGACCCATGAAGGTCACCCTGCAGACAAGGGAGGTCTCCATGGTTTGGCTGGTGGCTCACCAGCAGTGGGTTGTGAATCCCATCCCACCACACCATGGGCAGCTTCCCAGTCACTCTGTGCTGATTCAGAGGGGGCACCTTCCCCATAGGGGAATGGGACTGTTCATGGACAGGGGTAAGCCAGTGGTTAGACTCCTCAGCGGGAATCGATTCCCCAGATCCTCCCACAGCTGTGGATGCTCTAAACTCCCTGGGTACAGCATTGTGTGGTATGATGAGATTCCTGTAAACTTGTCTGTTCTGCATAGTAACCCACAAATACATAAGTTGAAATACCAAGCCCTTGGTTGAGATGGTGGCAGGGATCACCTGTTCTTTTGTCTCAGGGAATATCTTACTGGAGACTGTGGTTTGGAGCCCCTAGAATACATGCAGGTTGAGTTGGACTGGACTTGATTTATAAGTAATTGCCACTTCTGCTTTATTTTCAGGTGATTATTTACCCTGGAGCCAACCAAGACGAGAACTTCTTCGTCCAGAACGCAGCTACCGGCCAGCATCAACCAAGTTTGATAGTAGAACCACACACCAGGATGACTACTCCATGAAGGGCCCAGTGAACACCATGAACTGTAAGCCTCCGGCTGTGCCCAAGCTCTGTAACATCCCCCTGGAGGATCTGACTAACTACAAGATGAGTTACGTGGCCCATCCTATGCAAAAACGCTTTGCATATGAGGCAGAGAAGTTCAAGCCCTCTGAGATCCCCTTTGAGAGCCTTACCACCCACAAAGAGTCCTACTTGGGCCTGATGGCGGAGCCAGCCAAGAGCTTGAAACCTCCAGCCAGACCCTGTGGTGTAGACATGCCTTTCTCTAACATCACAGAGTTTCGAGATAAGTACCAAGCTTGGCCAACACCCCGCATATTCTCCAAAGCTCCTGCCTCTTATATCCCTTCTAAAGAAAAGATGGATCTTCTGACAACAGTACAAGCCCACTACATGTACCCTAAGGGTGTCCCAGCTCAGTCCTGCCGACCAGTGCTCTCAGTCAAGAAGGGTGAACGCTTTGAGAGCTCTACCACCACTAAGGACGATTACAAGCCATGGGCCAGTATGCGCATGGAACCACTCAAGCCCATTCCCCAGCTGAACCTTGCCAAAGAACCCTTGGATTGCCTGACCACTGTGCGGGCCCACTATGTTCCCCACCCACCCATCCATACCAAAAGCTGTAAGCCCCCCTGGCCTGCCCCCCGAGGAAATACCCCTGTGGAGGGCCAGACCACATACACCATCAGCTTTACTCCCAAGGAAATGGGCAGGTGCCTGGCTTCATACCCTGAGCCCCCTGGTTACATCTTTGAGGAAACAGATGCTTTGGGGCACAGGATATACAGGCCAGTTTCCCAGACAGGTTCTCGACAAAGTAGCCGTCTTTATGTAGGTGATTCAGAAAACCAGAGGGAGTTGGCGGTGTCAGCCTGATTTAAAAATGGTATTTAGAAGTTGCACAATACTTTTAAAAGCTGATGATTGAGAGTTATTCATTGGACAAAAAGAGAATTCTCCGAAATTTAAAAAAAGAAAATCTTCATCATAATTTCCAGTACAGTTGAATAAAATGAGAATCATTTGACTTGAGGAAAATGACGTTTAATCACTGGTTAATTATTCCTGTTAATCCTCCCTTTGTTATCTCCCCAGCCTTGGGTCCCTTTCTTTGGGCTCATGGAGTCAAAGCTGGGCTCAGGGATTTTCCCTGAATGAAATGTATTTGATTAATTCAATCATTGTGTGAATTGATACTATAATTAGCCCCTGCCAAGTATGAAGTGCCAAAAAATAAACTTTAATTTGGGGGGGAACGAATCTGCAGGTCTGTGTGTTCACCCCCATGTGCTGTCTATGCAGACAGACTGGGTTCCCTGGGACCTCTGGGATGTGGCAGACTAAGGCCCCCACGGTGTCCTAAGGCTGGTGGGGGTGCCTCGGGCCTTAGCTGGAGCCTTGTTTTGTGTCCTCTCTGCCCAGGGCTGCTCCACAGGCATCTTTCTACCTTTTCCCCCATGACAAACCAGCAAGAAGAATGCTGCCTGATGGGCTTGGTCTTTGCAGTCACGGGGCAGGGAGGGGGATGAAGAGGTCCGGTGGCGGTCCCAGGGGAGCTCGGACTCGCCAGACCTCTCCCACTCCCAAACCAGTGCGGGCTCTGAATCCAGGGAGAGCAGGAAGAAGAGGGACCCTTGGTGCCCAGGCAGTCAGCAGCCAGTCCCTGGGCGAGCCAAGGCTGGGGGCTCTTGTGATTGCTCAGAGCCTGGAAAAAATTGTCCTGTGCTGGGTGGGTTCTTGCCAAGGGTGGACCTGCCTTTAATGATAACTGTGGCCAGACTGGTATGCAGATGATACCTGGGCACTCCTCTGTCTTTTGAGTGACCAAGCTTGACATACTGGTATGTTGGACCCTGTCCTGGAGAAGGGGCTGGAGGTTTCTCTTTGGGGCCTAAGGTTTGATTCTAAGACTAAGTGATTTGGAGATTGAGAAGAGTTAAAGGAAGACTTTGTTCAAGAGGGCCCACGCCAGGGCCAGGAGGAGTCCTGGTCTGGGTGAGCCTCACACAGAGGGATGCAGACGATACCTGGGACACTCCCCTGTCTTTTGAGTCTACAGAACCTAAGATGTGCTCCATGGTCTCCGAGAACTTGGAAACAGCTTGGATAGGAGAGGAAATTCCAGCTCAAATTTAGAGACTTGGCTTTAGGCTCAGTGCCGGGCTCATGAACAAGAAGCCTGCATCTCTTATGTGGGACTCACTTACCTGGCCCAGACCTCTCAGGTCCCTAACCCTGGAAGCCTCACCATGAGGTTAGTTTGCATCACTGGGTTGGGATCTCCTTCATTTAATTGTCTTGTTGGTTGTATGGAGTCTGGACACCTGCCCTAAAGAGGCTCAGAGTGGTTATGCACCGGGACTAGAGTCACAGAGTTTGGAGCACCAAGGTCAGGATTGGAACCCAGGTCTTCTGATTCAAGATCTTTTGCTCTTACCACAATACCCAGTGTCTCCTATCTGCTGTGTCTCAGATCTCAAGGTTCCACAAGCCATGTCAAGCCACATCCTCTCTGCCTGAACTCCTTCCTGGAGTCCATTAAGCTAAAAGAGACTACTAAGGAGGGTAAGTTGCATTAATTTTGTTTTGTCCCTTTTTACAAATCAAAGAAATATTGGCACTTAATTTGAAAAGCCAAGTAGTGCTAAAATGCTTACAAAAATGCAGCAATCTCTTTGCCCTAGCCCTTAAGGCTCCCTCATTTTTGCTTCCCCAGAGAATTTCTAATTATTTTATCTGTTTTTGCTAATACGTTCCTTTACATTCCTAAAAATATGCATATACTGCTGTCTATCGCCTCACTGATTTTTAGACGTTGTTTTGGTTGATGAAGAGTTTGAGTTACCCTCCCTTCTTCCTCCCTTCTCAGTACAGATATGACCGTGCTTGGTTATATCAAGACTGATAAGCTTTTTCTGATGTTTCTGATGAGTTGGAAGAAGCTGAGGAAGGATGGATGGACCTGGTTGGTTAAGGACTGCTGAGCGCTCTTGGGGTAAGAAATTTCTTCAGAGCCCTTCCTCTGTGACATTAAGGGGTTGGCTAGGTGAGCCACTCAGGGCGCCCCTGCCTTGACCACTTCTGGAATAAAGGATCAGCTTCTATTACTACCTATCCATTTTTTGGTCTCAAATTAGAATATCCTTATTATTATGAAGGGTTAACATAGTAAAAAAAAAACAAAAACAAAACACAGGCAGTATATAAAGAAGAACACAAGTACTATGCTTGGGACCCCTGGAACACGGTGGCTGACAGCATGCGGAGTCCGCAGCCCTGGGAATGTGACTTGGCTCCTGTCACCCACTTGCTCCGAGCCCTCTTTGGGATGTGGTGATAGCAGTGCTGCCTCATGGTTTGGTCGTTTGGAGTGAATGACAGAATATAGTCCAGGCGCTTAGCCCTGGCTCCTGGCTGACTCTGATTAAATGTAGGTGAGAATGACGTGGTGCTGAAGATGGTGAAGATGGTTGCTGAGTTCTCCCCGGCTGAATCTACTCATGATTTTATTGGTCATTATGTCTGCAAGGATAACTGCTCATGTTTTTGACATATTTTCAGAGTAAAATACTTGTTTTCATATATAGTTAAATTAATTTATAGTTGTTCTGAGTTGGGGTTGTTAGCTGTCCTCCCTGGAAATGTCATTTTAGGAAGTAGTTTGGGCCAGCAGGAGGAACAGAGAAGGTGAGCAGAGCTGATGGGGGCTGGTTCCCCTGCTGTCATAGAGGATTCTTGCTAATCAGTTCTGTGTATTGGGCTTCTATGGAAGAGTGTTAGCAAAGGGTTTTGCTCCATCAAAGCACATGCACATGCATGCACACGCCGCGCTGAGATCTGACGGGATCCTGCTCAACGAATGCTGGTGATGGAAGGCTTCAAACACGTCCTCAAAAACATACAGACATTTATAATTTATATTGTGTATTTTTCACTTGTGAGAATGAAGTGGGGGCTTAATCACCTACCACAGCCCAGGGCTGTCAAGGCTTTAGCATGTTAAAAAAGAAAAATAAAAGGACATCAAAGAGAGAACACAGAGAGAGGGAACAGTCTTATGGCCAAGCAGGGAGCCTGCTCCAGAGCAGAATCCAGGACACTCCGGGGATGAATCCTGAGGAGGAAAACAGGGAATGGGTTTTTAGAGCCCAAAGACGGCAAGCTCTCCTACCAGAGGGAAGTGGAGTCTCTGAGTGAGGCTAAGAGGCCAGAGACTGTGCGATTAGCGGGTGTGCAAGCCCTGGGCTGGGCAGTCCTGGCCTGCTGCTTTGGGATGTGGCGCCCAGAGTGTCTGCTGGGCTGAGGCCCCACTCCCAGCGCTGGTGTCTCCTTGCCAGTGCTGTGCTCAGGGTGGCCCCCGCGTCAGCAGGCGAGTGGCCAGGACAGGTCTTTATCACGTGATAGAGCAGAGCTGCCTGTGTGGGTGAAGACCCCAGCGCATCACTCTGTTTTTGATCAGGAACTCTCTCTCTACTTTGCCCCCCGATTGAAATATAAATACAGCACAAAGAGCAGCTTAAAGGACTGCATTCTAATATTGGTTGCATCTTAACAGGGTCAACTTCTTTAAAGTTGCCCTCCATCCCTTTGGTTTGGCTCTAAGACCTTATACCAGGCTGGAGGGTGGGCGCGGTGGGGCCCATTTTAAGTGATTCTTTCATCCACCCCATTTCTGGTAGCATTTGGTCACCCTGCTTTCTATGGTATTTCAAATCCTGAACCCCTGCTGGGTTCTGCCTTGTAGACCTGCTCCGTCTCTTCTGTGGCATTTTTATGCTGGGCTGTGGCTTCCCCTTCTGCACTTCTCAGTTGTTCTACCATCTACCTCCTGTTTTCTTCAAATTTCTTGAGATCCCTTGTCCACTGAGGCCCTTCCTCCCATCTTCCTCACTATGGCATTTTATAATTTCATTATTGCTTTATTATAGCTTAATGGTATTTGTGAGGGGAGAGGAAGGCAAAGAGCCTGGGGAGGAAGGCGAAGAGCCCGGGGAGGCAGCCCACCCCTTGACCTGCCACAGACATAGCCAGTTGGAGGTGATGAAGCAGTAAAGAGATTTCACTGGGGTTTTCTCAGCTGGGAAGCGTACCTGGAGGGTGGCTTGTTCCCGTGGCTGGACAAAAAGGCAAACCCGGAGAATGTAGACTAATTAGCTGGCCAACCAGTGTTTGCAGGTGCAGGGAGCCCTGGTGTGGGCCATCAGCCTCTGAACCCCAGGTTGTCCCTAAGGCTGTGCAGACAGCACTGGGCAGTGCTCCCCACCTCCAGCCTTCCTACCCCTCTCGGACATCACCAGCAATTTCACGGAAGGAGCTCCTGGGGGCTCAGCTGAGCAGAGACCCAGCCCGATTCTGACATCAGGAGCGGCAGTCTTGGCTAGGGCCAAGGCCTGTGTGGGGTGGCTGGGGGCCGAGCACTCTGTCTCATGGTTTCGCTGTCATGTGCACTCTTCCAAATACCT
Organism: Phataginus tricuspis; assembly: GCA_029783875.1. Lineage (NCBI taxonomy): Eukaryota > Metazoa > Chordata > Mammalia > Pholidota > Manidae > Phataginus > Phataginus tricuspis. The sequence goes on from JAQQAC010002172.1 coordinate 51,127,817, forward strand.
TTTCACTGTAGTCTCATTGAGACTAAATGTGTTTGGAAAGTATACAGAGGTACAATAATGGTCCTCCAAGCTTTAGCCTCTAAAGCAGGAGTGAGGCTCATGCTCCAAAGCAATGGGATCGCACAACTGTCCCTTTCTGGAGTGATGGGCCTTCTGGGGTCTGGTCATCGAGGGCATGAAGATGAACTGAGCGATCCATTTCCTCTAAAAGCGGTTTCGGCTGTGCAGTTGTCAGGAGGAGGTAAGCAGGGCGCGTGGGGTGTGCACAGGACCCAACTGCAGGTGAAAGGGCCTCTGGCTCCCCAGGCCTGCCCTGCCACCCCAGGTCCACAGCTGGCCAGCAGGCCTTGAAGTGAGAAGACAGAGGCCCTTCTGAGAGCAAATGCTGGGGGCTGAGAGGGGTTGGGGGACTGGGGGTGGGCAGGCAAGGGTGTTTTCTTAGGCAGAGCAGGCCCAGAATTTCCACATGGCTGGCCGAGCAGGTGCTTGGCTTCTGCCTCACTTTGGAGGCATAACACAAGCGCAGGAGCCTGTAAACCTTCCTGAACACACGCTCTGGGTTCCGGAAAAGGCATCAAGGCAACGCTAGGCCGGGCTCCACTTTCAGTCCTACTCCTGGACCACAGGTGCCCTGGTCCCTGCCTGAATCCTTGGACATTGACATGAGAAGTCCTGATGGCTTTTCCTTGTCAAGCCTCTCATTGTGGCAGCAAATACAGCTTGATTCTCCCCGAAAGGATCCAGGAACTTCCCACTCCTGTGAGTGATACTAACACTGCTTTCTGCGCCCTCACTGTGCAGACCCGTTGGCCTGCCTGCCCACCTGCACCCTGCCTACCTACTCAGGGCCAGGGCTGCTCTTTCAATGGCAAGGGGAAAGCTTGGTTACTTCCCTGTTGCTGCAAATTCCCACCCATTTCATGTAATAGGATCATAAAACAGGGGAGCCCACACATACCCTTTAACAGGCAAGCAGCTACTTGAGAGTTATAGGCAGACAGAATGCCTGAAAAATGCCTGAAGCTTGACATCTATGCCAGTGAATGACTTAGAAACTAAGAAATGGAATTTTTTGGACTGTCAGCCTCCTGTGTTAAATAAAAAACAAAACCAAAACTTTTCATTTGAAAGGTTCTAAGCAGAGCTCAGTGCTTCTTACCAACTTGGGGCAGCCCTTTTCGTGGCTAAGTATTGTAACACCTCCCATATTCGAAGGTCAGTTATTTGACAACTTCAGTGGTCCCCCAACCCAAGGCAAGCTCCTGGCAACAAGCTGTCTGTAAGTTGCCCAGATCATAGACACACATTCATGATGTATGGAAGCTCAGGTGCCTTCCTCAGAGCACACCCGCTGTCCTGGCTCTCCCTCTGAGGTACTGGCCTGTCTCCCTCACATTTTTTAAAACATGCAGTTCCAGTGAGCTTCTCTTATCTGGTTTCCTTACCCACAGAAGAGTAGGAGGGGCTGTTTCTACAGGCAGACACCTCTATATTTGTTTATTAAGGTATTGTTGATATACAATCTTATGAAGGTTTCACATGAGCAACATTGTGCTAACAGTATCCGCCCATATTATCGAGTGCCCCCCCTCCACTACAGTCACTGTCCATCAGTGTAGTAAGATGCTATAGAGTCACTACTTGTCTTCTCTGTGCTACACTGTCTTCCCCGTGCCCCCCACTGACCCACACCATGACGCAGACACCTCTGTAGACCAAAAGGAGTGACCACTGATAGCTTGGCACTGAGGCCAAAACATTTTTAAAAATTCAGGATTTAAGAGTATGGAAGCTCAGGAATTATGCCCGCAATATAATAACAACAAAAAAATAAGTATATATACATGTACACACATACATGAGCATGCACATGCACATACATAAATATTTTATTAACTGTGGGAAAATATACCATGGTTTGTGCTTATGACTGCAATTTAGTAAAAAGAAAAAATTATACATTTTAAAAGTTGACAAATGCATGAACAGAGTTGGATAGAGAAATTCCCATTTACCTCATTTATCCGGAATAACAAGGGCATGGGGATTTGGAATATTTGAATATGAGGTTAATCCCAAGGTATTTTCTATGGAGTGGTATGGTCTTCAAAAAAGTTCATGGACATGTAAGTTTGGGAAAGGGCACATACATGTTCCACCACCCTGTTGGAGATTCATATTGCATAATACTTTGAGGTCTCTGTGAAACCCTGTGGTAAAGGAACCTTATTTAACTCTGTATAACTCAGTGTGTGAATCAGCATTCCTGTGATTACAAGTGCCCAAGCCAAAAAGGGAATGTGCTGGTTCAAGCAACTGAGCAGTGCAGGGACTTCCTTTGTGAGCTTTAGCTACAGCTGAATCCCAGGGCGTGAATGATGTGATGGGGGCTCACTCTTCACCTTTTGGCTTTATTTTCTTCTGTCTTCTTAGGCTGGCCCTTTTCATGGGATGGCTTCTAAAATTCTAAGCTTACAAAATTCTTTTAGCTAAAGAGCTGTTCTGGTAAAAATCCTTTAACCGAGTCTCTTTTTGCCTGGCTTGAGTTTCATGCTGACCCCTGAACTGATTCCCATGGCCAGAGAGATCTTATTGTCCAGGCCTGAATCAGGATCCAACCCTGGCCCAAACAGTGTGTATGTGTGGGTCAGCCTCTTGCAAACTACACAGACTGCGGGTGGGGGAACATGGGCGCGGGACGGGTCCCCAAGGAAAACTGAAGTGTGGTTCCAGGGAAGGGAGGGATGAATGCTGAGCAAGCACAGAACAACAGTTTCCGTCTCTGACAATAGAGCCCTTTTACTGTGTAAAACTTCTTGGAACACACATGGAGAAATACTGCCAAGTGCTCATCATACATTTTTTCAAATAAGTTTAGCATACAATAAAATAACGCATGCAGGCAAATGTGTGGCTGAAACTTTCTTCAATGATTTAAAAACCTCACTGTATCATGCATTACCTCAGGTTAACCTGAGTGTTGAAACATCCTGTTCACTGACCATTGAGATTATTTGCTTCTTGATAAATGGGAGGTTACAGCACAGCCAGAGTGCAGGGCACAGGAGCCTTGGAAAGTCCGTTTATGGGACAGTGGCCACAAGGGTGTCATGTCCTGTGTAGAGCTCTCTCGAGTTCTGACAGTGCTGGCACATGCCATCTCATTGCATCCACACATAACCCTTTCTGTGGTTGTCATTCCCCAACATGGGTGGGGAATTGAGGCTTGGAGAGGTTAAGTAACTTGGGGCATTTGAGGAAATGATGTTTTTAAAGCAAACCTTGTGAACAGCGATGCTTTCAAATGACACCGTGGGTTTGGAGGAAAGGGAGTGTAAGAGGCAAGATGTTCTTGAGGTTTTGAATGAATTTTGGGATGCCTTTCAAGGGGCCCACAGTCGCAGGTGTATGGCTCAGGAAATGATCAGGTTGAAAGCCCTTTGGGAATGGCAGCTGTGTGTGTGTAGGGGTCATTCCCTGCGGCGCCTAGTACTGGATCAGCGGTTAGAACTGCTCAATGCTTCTGGGCACACACAGATACAAAAATGTCATCTAAGGTGCCATAGGACTTCTTTGAACCATGTTTTTTTTGACTTACAAGTCTAATATATAGGAAGGAAAGATTACATCTGGGGGCTGGAGGTCATTTGAGGAGATCTGTGAATGTTTAAGCTCTTAGCTTGCAATAGTTAATCGCTTATGTGATTATATTCTCTTTTTTATAAATTTTTATTAAGGTATTGATATACACTCTAATGAAGGTTTCACATCAAAAAACAATGCGGTGACTACTTTTACCCATATTATCAAGTCCCCACTCATACCCCAATGCAGTCAGTGTCCATCAGTGTAGTAAGATGCCACAGATTCACTGTTGGCCTTCTCTGTGCTACACTGTTTTCCCCGTGACCCCCACACCATGTGTACTAAACATAATGCCCCTGAATCCCCTTCTCCCACCCTCCCTACCAGCCCTCCCACACCCCTCCCCTTTGGTAACCACCAGTCCCTTCTTGGAGTCTCTGAGTCTGCTGCCATTTTGTTCCTTTAATTTTTCTGCATTGTTACACTCCACAAATGAGGGAAATAATTTGGCAGTTGTCTTTCTCTGCCTGGCTTATTTCACTGAGCATAATATCCTCCAGCTCCATCCATGTTGTTGCAAATGGTAGGATTTGTTTCTTTCTTATGGCTGAATAGTATTCCATTGTGTATATGTACCACATCTTCTTTATCCATTCATCTACTGATGGACACTTAGGTTGCTTCCATATCTTGGCTATTGTAAATAGTGCTGCAATAAACATAGGGGTGCATATGTCTTTTTGTATTCTTTGGGTAAATTCCAAGGAGTGGGATTCCCAGGTCAAATGGTATTTCTATTTTTGGTTTTTTGAGGAACCTCCATATTGCTTTCCACAATGGTTGAACTAGCTTACATTCCCACCAGCAGTGTAGGAGGGTTCCCCTTTCACCACATCTTTGCCAGAATTTGTTGTTCTTAATCTTTTTGATGCTGGCCATCCTTACTGGTGTGAGGTGATATCTTATTGTGGTTTTAATTTGCATTTCCCTGATGATTAATGATGTGGAGCATCTTTTCATGTGCCTGTTGGCCATCTGAATTTCTTCTTTGGAAAATTGTCTCTTCATATCCTCTGCAAATTTTTTAATCGGGTTATTTGCTTTTTGGGTGTTAAAGCATGTGAGTTTTTTATACACTTTGGATGTAAACTCCTTGTCAGATATGTCATTTACAAATATATTCTCCCATACTGTAGGATACCTTTTTTGTTCTGTTGATGGTGTCCTTTGCCATACAGAAGCTTTTTAGTTTGATGTAGTCCCATATGTTCATTTTTGACTTTCTTTCCCTTGCTTGAGGAGATGTGTTCAGGAAGAAGTTGCTCATGTTTATATTCAGGAGATTTTTGCCTATATTTTTTTCTATGAGTTTTATGGTTTCATGACTTACATTCAGGTCTTTGATCCATTTCGAGTTTACTTTTGTGTATGAGATTAAACATAATCCAGTTTCATTCTTTTGCATGTAGCTATCCAGTTTTGCCAGCACCAGTTGTTGAAGAGGCTGTCATTTCCCCATTTTATGTCCATGGCTCCTTTATAATATATTAATTGGCCATATATGGTTGGGTTTATATCAGGCCTCTCTAGTCTGTTCCATTGGTCTATGGGTCTGTTCTTGTGCCAGTACCAAATTGTCTTGATTACTGTGGCTTTGTAGTAGAGCTTGAAGCGTAATTCCCCCACCTTTATTCTTCCTTCTCAGGATTGCTTTGGCTATTTGGGGTCTTTTGTGGTTCCATATGAATTTTAGAATGATTTTCTCTAGTTCATTGAGGAATGCAGTTGGTATTTTGATAAGAATTGCATTTATTTATAGATTGCTTTAGGCAGTATGGCCATTTTGACAATATTAATTCTTCCTATCCATGAGCATGGGATTTGTTTCCATTTATTGGTATCTTCTTTAATTTCTCTCATGAGTGTCTTGTAGTTTTCAGAGTATAGGTCTTTCACTTCCTTGGTTAGATTTATTCCAAGGTATTTTATTCTTTTTGATGCAACTGTGAATGGAATTGTTTTCCTGATTTCTCTTCCTGCTAGTTCTTTGTTAGTATATAGGAATGCCACAGATTTCTGCATATTAATTTTGTATCCTGCAACTTTGCTGAATTCAGATATTAGATCTAGTAGTTTTGGAGTGGATTCTTTAGGATTTTTTATATACAATATCATGTCAACTGCAGACAGGGACAGTTTAACTTCTTCCTTGCCAATCTGGATGCCTTTTATTTCTTTGTGTTGTCTGATCACTGTGGCTAGGACCTCCAGTACTATGTTGTATAGAAGTGGGGAGAGTGGGCATCCTTGTCTTGTTTCCAATCTTAGGGGGAAAGCTTTCAGCTTCTTACTGTTAAGTATAATGTTGGCTGTGGGTTTGTCATATCTGGCCTTTATTATGTTGAGGTACTTGCCCTCTATACCCATTTTGTTGACAGTTTTTATCATGAATGGGTGTTGAATTTTGTCAAATGCTTTTTCAGCATCTATGGAGATGATCATGTGATTTTTGTCTTTCTTTTTGTTGATGTGGTGGATGATGTTGATGGATTTTCGAATGTTGTACCATCCTTGCATCCCTGGAATAAATCCTACTTGATCATGATGGATGATCTTTTTGATGTATTTTTGAATTTTGTTTGCCAATATTTTGTTGAGTATTTTTGCATCTATGTTCATCAGGGATATTGGTCTGTAATTTTCTTTTTTTGTGGTGTCCTTGCCTGGTTTTGGTATTAGAGTGATGCTGGCCTCATAGAATGAGTTTGGAAGTATTCCCTCTTCTTCTACTCTTTGGAAAACTTTAAGGAGGATGGGCATTATGTCTTCACTAAATGTATGATGAAATGCAGTGGTAAAGCCAGCTGGTCCAGGGGTTTTGTTTTTAGGTAGTTATTTAATTACCAATTCAATTTCATTGCTGGTAATTGGTCTGTTCAGATTTTCTGTTTCTTTCTGGGTCAGCCTTGTAAGTTTGTATTTTTCTAGAAAGCTGTCCAATACCTCTAGGTTATCCAGTTTGTTAGCAAATAATTTTTCATTGTATTCTGTAATAATTCTTTGTATTTCTGTGGTGTCCGTAGTTATTTTTCCTTTCTCATTTCTGATTCTGTTTATGTGAGTAGACTCTCTTTTTTTCATGAGAAGTCTGGCTAGGTGTGTATCTATTTTGTTTAATTTCTCGAAGAACCAGCTCCTGCTTTCATTGATTCTTTCTATTGTTTTATTCTTCTCGATTTTATTTATTTCTGCTCTAATCTTTATTATGTCGTTCCTTCTACTGACTCTGGCCTCATTTGTTCTTCTTTTTCTAGTTTCGTTAACTGTGGGTTTAGACTGTTCATATGGGATTGTTCTTCTTTCCTGAGGTAGGCCTGTATTGCAATATACTTTGCTCTTAGCACGGCCTTTGCTGCGTCCCACAGATTTTGTGGTGTTGAATTTTTGTTGTCATTTGTCTCCATATATTGCTTGATGCCTGTTTTTATTTGGTCATTGATTCATTGATTATTTAGGAGCATGTTGTGAACCCTCCATGTGTTTGTGGTATTTTTCGTTTTCTTTGCATAATTTATTTCTAGTTTCATACCTTTGTGGTCTGAGAAACTGGTTGGTACAATGTCAATCTTTTAAAATTTACCAAGGCTCTTTTTGTTGCCTAGGATATGATATATTCTTGAAAATGTTCCATGTGCACTTGAGAAGAATGTGTATTCTGCTCCTTTTGGGTGCAGAGTTCTGTAGATGTCTGTTCTGATGTGCTGTTCAGTGCTTCTGTCTTCTTATTTTCTGTCTGGGTGATCTGTCCTTTGGAGTCAGTGGTGTGTTGAAGTCTCCTAGAATGAATGCATTGCATTCTATTTCCCCTTTAAAATCTGTTAGTATTTGTTTCACATATGTAGGTGCTCCTGTGTTGGGGGCATAGATATTTATAATGGTCATATCTCCTTGTTGGATTGACCCCTGTATGATTATGTAATGTCCTTCTGTATCTCTTGTGACTTTCTTTGTTTTGAAGTCTATTTTGTCTGATACAAGTACTGCAACTCCTGCTTTTTTCTCCCTATTAGATGCATGAAATATCTTGTTCCGTCCCTTCACTTTTTTTCTTTTTAATTTATTTTGGCATCATTTATCTACAATTACATGTGTAACATTATGGTTATTAAACTACCCACTTCATCAGGTCCCCCCACCAACCCCATTACACTCACTGTCCATCAGCGTAGTGAGATGCTATAGAATCACTACATGTCTTCTCTGAGTTGTACTGCCGTCCCCATACCCCCCCCAACATTACGTCTGCTAATTGTAATGCCCCTTCTTTCCCCTTGTCCCTCCCATCCCAGCCATCCTCCACAGTTCCCTTTCCCTTTGGTAACTGTTAGTCCACTCTTGGGTTCTGTGAGTCTGCTGTTGTTTTTTTCTTTCAGTTTTTTTTCTTTGCTCTTATGCTCCACATATGAGTGAAATCATTTGATACTTGTCATTTTTCTGCTTGGCTTATTTCACTGAGCATCATACTCTCTAGTTCCATCCATGTTGTTGCAAATGGTAGGATTTTTTTTCTTCTTATGGTTCAATAATATTCCATTGTGTATATGTACCACATCTTCTTTATCCATTCATCTACTGATAGACACTTAGGTTGCTTCCATTTCTTGGCTATTGTAAATAGTGCTGCGATAAACATAGGGGTGCATCTGTCTTTTTGAAACTGGGCTGCTGCATTCTTAGGGTAAATTCCTAGGAGTGGGATTCCTGGGTCAAATGGTATTTCTATTTTGAGTTTTTTGAGAAACCTCCATACTGCTTTCCACAATGGTTGAACTAATTTGTATTCCCACCAGCAGTGTAGGAGGGTTCCCTTTTCTCCACATCCTCACCAACATTTGTTGTTTGTGATTTGGATGTTGGCCATCCTCACTGGTGTGAGGTGATATCTCATTGTGGTTTTAATTTGCATTTCTCTGATTATTAGAGATGTGGAGCATCTTTTCATGTGTCTGTTGGCCATCTGAATTTCTTCTTTGGAGAAGTGTCTATTCATATCCTCTGTCCATTTCTTAATTGGATTATTTGCTTTTTGTTTGTTGAGGTGCATGAGTTCTTTATACATTTTGGATGTCAACCCCTTATCGAATATATCATTTATGAATGTATTCTCCCATACTGTAGGATGTCTTTTTGTTCTGATGGTGTCCTTTGCTGTACAGAAGCTTTTCAGCTTGATACAGTCCCACTTGTTCATTTTTGCTTTTGTTTCCCTTGCCCAGGGAGATATGTTCATGAAGAAGTCACTCATGTTTATGTCCCAAAAGATTTTTGCATATGTTTTTTTCTAAGAGTTTTATGGTTTCATGACTTACATTCAAGTCTTTGATCCATTTTGAGTTTACTTTTGTGTATGGGGTTAGACAGTAGTCCAGTTTCATTCCCTTACATGTAGCTGTCCAGTTTTGCCAACGCCAGCTGCTGAAGAGGCTGTCATCTCCCCATTGTATATTCAAGGCTCCTTTATAATGTATTAATTGGCCATATATGTTTGGGTTAATGTTTGGATTTTCTATTCTGTTCCACTGGTCTATGGGTCTGTTCTTGTGCCAATACCAAATTGTCTTGATTACTGAAGCTTTGTAGTAGAATTTGAAGTCTGGGAGCGTAATTCCCCATTTTATTCTTCCTTCTCATGATTGCTTTGGCTATTTGGGGTCTTTTGTGGTTCCATATTAAATTTTAGAGCTATTTGTTCCAGTTCATTGAAGAATGCAGTTGGTATTTTGATAGGGATTGTGTTGAATCTGTAGATTGCTTTAGGTAGTATAGCCATTTTGACAATATTTATTCTTCCTAGCCAAGAGCATGGGATGAATTTCCATTTGTTAGTGTCCTCTTTAATTTCTCTTAGGAGTGTCTTGTAGTTTTCAGGGTATAGGTCTTTCACTTCCTTCGTTAGGTTTATTCCTAGGTATTTTATTCTTTTTGATGTAATTGTGAATGGAATTGTTTTCCTGATTTCTCTTTCTGTTAGTTCATTGTTAGTGTATAGGGAGGCAATACATTTCTGCGTGTTAATTTTGTATCCTGCAACTTTGCTGAATTCAGATATTAGTTCTAGTAGTTTTGGAGTGGAGTCTTTAGGGTTTTTTATGTACAGTATCATGTCATCTGCAAATAGTGACAATTTGACTTCTTCTTTACCAATCTGGATGCCTTGTATGTCTTTGTTTTGTCTGATTGCCATGGCTAGGACCTCCAGTACTATGTTGAATAACAGTGGAGAGAGTGGGCATCCCTGTCTTGTTCCTGATCTTAGATGAAAAGCTTTCAGCTTCTCACTGTTAAGTATGATGTTAGGTGTGGGTTTGTCATATATTGCCTTTATGATGTTGAGGTACTTGCCCTCTCTACCCATTTTGTTGATAGTTTTTTTCATGAATAGATGTTGAATTTTGTCAAATGCTTTTCAGCATCTATGGAGATGATCATGTGGTTTTTGTTCTTCTTTTTGTTGATTGGATAATCTTGATGGATTTTCGATTGTTTTACCATCCTTGCATCCCTGAGATGAATCCCACTTGATCATGGTGTATGATCCACTTGATGTATTTTTGAATTTGGTTTGCTAATATTTTGTTGAGTATTTTTGCATCTATATTCATCAGGGATATTGGTCTGTAATTTTCTTTTTTGGTGAGGTCTTTGCCTGGTTTTGGTATTAGAGTGATGCTGGCTTCATAGAATGAGTTTTGAAGTATTCCCTCCTCTTCTATTTTTTGGAAGACTTTAAGGAGAATGGGTGTTATTTCTTCTCTATATGTCTGGTAGAATTCAGAGGTGAATCCCTGTGGCCCACAGGTTTTGTTCTTGGGTAGTTTTTTGATTACGGATTCAATTTCATTGCTGGTGATTGGTCTGTTTAGTTTTTCTGTTTCTTGCTTGGTCAGTCTTGGAAGGTTATATTTTTCTAAGAAGTTGTCCATTTCTTCTAGGTTTTGCAGCTTGTTAGCATATAGATTCTCATAGTATTCTCTTATAATTCTTTGTATTTCTGTTGGGTATGTTGTGATTTTTCCTTTCTCATTTCTGATTCTGTTTGTGTGTGTAGTTTCTCTTTTTCTCTTAATAAATCTGGCTAGGGGTTTATATATATATATTTTTTTTTTTCAAAGAACCAGCTCTTGGTTTCATTGATTTTTTCTATTGTTTTATTCCTCTCAATTTTATTTATTTCTTCTCTGATCTTTATTATGTCCCTCCTTCTGGTGACTTTGGGCCTCATTTGTTCTTCTTTTTCCAATTTCAATAATAGTGTCTTTAGACTATTCATTTGGGATTGTTCTTCCTTCTTTAAATAGGCCTGGATTGCAATATACCTTCCTCTTAGAACTGCCTTTGCTCCGTCGCACAGAAGTTGCAGCTTTGTGTTATTGTTGTCATTAGTCTCAATATATTGTTTGATCTCTGTCTTAATTTGGTCATTTATCCATTGATTATTTAGGAGTATGTTTTTACGCCTCCATGTATTTGAGAGCCTTTTTGTTTCCTTGGTACAATTTATTTCTAGTTTTATACCTTTGTGATCTGAGAATTTGGTTGGTAGAATTTCAATATTTTTAAATTTACTGATGTTCTTTTTGTGGCCTAGTATGTGGTCTATTCTTGAAAATGTTCCATGTGCACTTGAGAAGAATGTGTATCCTGCTGCTTTTGGGTGTAGAGTTCTGTAGATGTCTGTTAGGTCCATCTGTTCTAGTGTGTTGGTCAGTGCCTCTCTGTCTTATTTTCTGTCTGGTTGATCCGTGCTTTGGAGTAAGTGATGTGTTGAAGTCTCCTAAAATGAATACATTGCTTTCTATTTCCTCCTTTAATTCTGTTAGTATTTGTTTCACATATGTCGGTGCTCCTGCATTGGGTGCATATATATTTATGGTTATATCCTCTTGTTGGACTGAACCCTTTATCATTATGTAATGTCCTTCTTTATCTCTTGCTACTTTCTTTGTTTTGAAGTCTATTTTGTCTGAAAGAAGTACTGCAACACCTGCTTTTTTCTCCTTGTTGTTTGCATGAAATATCTTTTTCCATCCCTTCACTTTTAGTCTGTGTATATCTTTGGGTTTGAGGTGAGTCTGTTGTAAGCAGCATATAGAAGTGTCTTGCTTTTTTATCCATTCTATTACTCTGTGTCTTTTGATTGTTGCATTCAGTCCATTTACATTTAGGGTGATTATCGATAGATATGTATTTATTGCCATTGCTGGCTTTAGATTTGTGGTTACCAAAGGTTCAAGGGTAGCTTCTTTACTATCTAACAGTCTAACTTAACTTTCTTGTTAAGTTATTGTAAACACAGTCTGATAATTCTTTATCTCTTTCCCTTCTTATTCTTCCTCCTCCATTCTTTATATACTAGGTGTTTTATTCTTTGCCTTTAGTTAGTATTTGCGTGGTCTGCTTTCTTTTCTATGATTTTATTTTCTCTGGTGACATCTTTTTAGCCTTAGGAGTGCTTCCATCTAGAGCAGTCCCTTTAAGATATCCTGTAGAGGTGGGTTATGGGAGGCAAATTCCCTCAGCTTTCGCTTGTCTGGGAATTGTTTAATCCCTTCGTCAAATTTAAATGATAATCGTGCTGGATACAATATTCTTGGTTTGAGTCCCTCCTGTTTCATTACATTAAATATATCATGCCATTCTCTTCTGGCCTGTAAGGTTTCTGTTGAGAAGTGTGATGGGTTTTCCTTTGTAGGTGATCTTTTTTCTGTCTCTAGCTGCCTTTAATACTCTGTCCTTATCTGTGATCTTTGCCATCTTCATTATTATGTGTCTTGGTGTTGTCTTCCTTGGGTCCCTTGTGTTGGGAGATCTGTGGGCTTCCATGGTCTGAGAGACTATTTTGTTCCCCAGCTTGGGGACGTTTTCAGCAATTATTTCTTCAAAGACACTTTCTATCCCTTTTTGTCTCTTTTCTTCTTCTGGTACTCCTATAATGTGAATATTGTTCCGTTTGTATTGGTCACACAGTTCTCTCATTCCTAGAGATCCTTTTATCTCTCTGCCTCAGCTTCTGTGTATTCTTTCATTTCTAGAGATCCTTTTATCTCTCTCTGCCTCAGCTTCTCTGTATTCCTGTTCTCTGATTTCTATTCCTGTAACAGTCTCTTGACTCTCTTCCAGTCTGCTGCTAAGCCCGTCAATCGCTTGTCTCATTTCTGTATTGTCTTTCCTCACTTCCCTCACTTCCTCCCTTAGCTCTTGCATATTTTTGTGTAGATCCATCAGTATGGTTATGACTTTTATTCTGAACTCTTTTTCAGGAAGATTGTGCATGTCCATCCCGTCAGGCTCCCTCTCTGGGGTTGTCTGGCTGATCTTAGTCTGGATCATATTCCTCTGTCTTTTCATGGTGTTAGAAGTGGTTGCTGGTAGGCACCACGTGTGTCTGCTGGGAGAACAAAGTCCTGTTCTGCTTGTTGTTCTCCTTACCCTTCTCCTGGGCCTGAGCTGTTTTCCTGCACACCGGGAGGCGGTCTCTGGGATAATCCCCTGAACTGCCTGTATGCAGCGTCGCCCTCAGCCTAGCCTATAGCACTGCGGGGATTTGCAGTTACACTGGGTGCATTCTGGTCCACTTGGTGCCTTCTGGACTTGGTTCTGGGGCTCTTCCCGCTTAGCTGCGTGCCTGCCGGGAGTATGTTCTGTGCGGCTGCTGTGGGCGGGGCTGCCCTGTCCGCTGTTCCGCAGCAGTGGCAGCTCCGCCGGACCCTTTGTTGTGCCGGCCAGGGAGGGAACGAATGGCAGGTTGGTCATCTCTGTGGGAAACCTCAGCGCAGCTGCTTTGCCTGGCCGCCAGTCAAGGGTTCCGAAATCCCCCAAGAATCCCAGCCTGCTGGGCTGACTGCACTGGGACGATTTTGTTCTGCTGTTGGGCCCTTGTCTCTTTAAGACTTTTGAAAAAGTGCCCTCTTTTCTTTTGTCCCGGGGAGTCCGCTGAGGGGACCCGCTTGTCTCCGTCTAGGATCCTGCCCTTCTGTTTCTCTAATCTCCGATACACCATGCAACGTGTGTCTGTGCTCCTGGCGCAGATCCCCAGGGCTGGTTATTTAGCGGGCCTGTGCTTCCACTCCCTCCCTGCTCTGAATCTTTTCTTCCCACTGGTGCACTGGGTTGGGGGAGTGCTCAGGTCCTTCTGGGTCGTGGCTTTGTATCTTACCCACTTCTTGAGGCACTGAGTTCTTGCAGGTGTAGCTGTAGCCTGGTTGTTGTCCTGTATCTTCTGGTCTCTCTTTTAGGAATAGTTGTATTTGTTGTATTTTTGTAAATATATATGGTTTTGGGAGGAGATTTCCGCTGCCCTGCTCACACTGCTGTCTTCTCAGATTCCGACTTCCATCCCTTCACTTTTAGGCTGTGTATGTCTTTGGGTTTAAAGTAAGTCTCTTGTAGGAAGCATATAGATGGGTCTTCTTTTTTTATCCATTCAGTGACCTATGTCTTTTGATTGGTGCATTCAAACCATTTACATTTAGGGTGATTATTGATAGGTATGTACTTATTGCCACTGCAGGCTTTAGATTTGTGGTTACCAAAGGTTCACGGTTAATTTCCTTACTATCTAAGAGCCTAACTTAACTCACTTAATATGCTATTACAAACACAGTCTGAAAGTTCCTTTCTTTTCCTCCTTCTTCTTCCTCCTCCATTCTTTATATATTAGGTATCATATTCTGTACCGTTTGTCTATACCTTGATTGGCTTTGGGGATAGTTGATTTAATTTTGCAGTTGCTTAGTAATTAACTGTTCTACTTTCTTTACCATGGTTTTATTATCTCTGGTGGCAGCTATTGAACCTTAGGAACACTTCCATCTATAGCAGTCCCTCCTAAATACACTGTAGAGATGGTTCGTGGGAGGTAAATTTTCTCAGCTTTTGCTTATTTGGAAATTGTTTAATCCCTCCTTCAAATTTAAATCATAACCTTGCTGGATAAAGTATTCTTGGTTTGAGGCTCTTCTGCTTCATTGCATTAAATACATCATGCCACTCCCTTCTGGCCTGTAAGGTTTTTGCTGAGAAGTCTGATGATAGCCTGATGGGCTTTCCTTCATATGTGATCTTATTTCTCTCTCTGGCTGCTTTTAACAGTCTGTCCTCATCCTTGATCTTTGCTATTTTAATTACCATATTTCTTGGTGTTGTTCCTTGGGTCCCTTGTGTTGGGAGATCTGTGCACCTCCATGGCCTGAGAGACTATCTCCTCCCCGGATTGGGAAAGTTTTCAGCAATTACCTCCTCAAAGACACTTTCTATCCCTTTTTCTCTCTCTTCTTCTCCTGGTACCCCTATAATATGAATATTGTTCCATTTGCATTGGTCACACAGTTCTCTCAATATTCTTTCATTCTTAGAGATCCTTTTTTCTCTCTGTGCCTCAGCTTCTTTGTATTCTTCTTCTCTAATTTCTATTTCATTTATTTTCTTCTCCACCATATCTAATCTGCTTTTAAAACTTTCCATTGTATGTTTCTTTTCTGATACTGTGTTCCGTAATGATTGAATCTCTGACCGGAATTCGTCCCTGAGTTCTTGAATATTTTTCTGTACCTCCATGAGCATGTTAATGGTTTTTATTTTGAAATCCCTTTCAGGCAGATTCTTTTTTTTTTTTTTTTTAATAATTTATTTTATTTTAGTATCATTAACCTACAATTACATGGGCAATACCGTGATGATTGAACTCCCCCCATCA
>JAQQAC010002172.1:51143656-51169181 GCA_029783875.1 Phataginus tricuspis
ATTGCATTGCTGTCTATTTCCTCCTTCACTTCTGTTAGTATTTGTTTCACATATGCTGATGCTCCTGTGTTGGGTGCATATATGTTTATAATGGTTATATCTTCTTGTTGGACTGACCCCTTTATCATTATGTAATGTCCATCTTTATCTCTTGCTACTTTCTTCATTTTGAAGTCTATTTTATCTGATATAAGTACTGCAACACCTGCTTTTTTCTCTTTGTTGTTTGCTTGAAATATTTTTTTCCATCCCTTCACTTTTAGTCTGTGTATATCTTTGGGTTTAAGGTGAGTCTCTTGTAAGCAGCATATAGATGGGTCTTGCTTTTTTATCCACTCTGTTACTCTGTGTCTTTTGATTGGTGCATTCAGTCCATTTACATTTAGGGTGATTATTGATAGATATGTACTTATTGCCATTGCAGGCTTTAGATTCGTGGTTACCAAAGGTTCAAGGGTTGCTTCTTTACTATCTAAGAATCTAACTTAACTTTCTTGTTAAGTTATTGTGTGCGCCGTCTGATGTTTCTTTATCTCTCCCTTCCTATTCTTCCTCCTCTTTTCTTTATATATTAGGTGTTTTATTCTTTGCCTTTAGTTAGTATTTGGGTGGTCTGCTTTCTTTGCTATGCTTTTATTTTCTCTGGTGACCTCTTTTTAGTCTTAGGGATGTTCCCCTCTAGATCAGTCCGTTTAAGATATTCTGTAGTGGTGGTTTATGGGTGGCAAATTCTCTCAACTTTCTTTTATCTTGAAATTGTTTAATCCCTCCGTCATATTTAAATGATAATCGTGCTGGATACAATATTCTTGGTTCGAGGCCCTTCTGTTTCATTACGTTAAATATATCATGCCATTCTCTTCTGGCCTGTAAGGTTTCTGTTGAGAAGTCTGATGACAGTCTGATAGGTTTTCCTTTGTAGGTGATCTTTTTCCTCTCTCTAGCTGCCTTTAATACTCTGTCCTTGTCTTTGATCTTTGCCATCTTGATTATTATGTGTCTTGGTGTTGTCTTCTTTGGGTCCCTTGTGTTGGGAGATCTGTGGGCTTCCGTGGACTGTGAGACTATTTCCTTCCCCAGCGTGGGGAAGTTTTCGGCAATTATTTCTTCAAAGACACTTTCTATCCCTTTTTCTCTCTCTTCTTCCTCTGGTACTCCTATAATGCGAATATTGCTACGCTTCGATTGGTCACAGAGTTCTCTTAATATTCTTTCATTCTTAGAGATCCTTTTATCTCTCTCTGCCTCAGCTTCTTTGTATTCCTGGTCCCTGTCTTGTAATTCCTTGATCGTGTCTTGAACCTGATTCAATCTGCTGTTGAGCCCTTCGATGGCTTGTTTCATTTCTGCATTATCTTTCCTCACTTCCCTCACTTCCTCCCTCAGCTCTTGCACATTTTTCTGTAGATCTGTCAGCATGGCTATGACTTTTATTCTGAATTCTTTTTCTGGAAGACTGTGAATGTCCATTTCTCCAGATTCTTTCTCTGGCGTGGTGTTTGTCTGAAGCTTTGTCTGTATCATATTCTTCTGTCTTCTCATGACTGTAGAATTGGTTGTTGGTAGCAAGGAGAGATAAGAAAGGAGAGACAAGAAAAAAAAGAGATTTCTACTAATAATATAAAAGTATAAGGAGAGAGAGAGAAGGGAAAAGAAAAGAAAGAAAAAGAAAAGGCAGCAACACCTAAAAGAAAACAGCAAGAACAACAACAAAACAAAACAAAACAAGACAAAACAAAACAAAACAAAACAAAAAAAAACACCAAAAAGCCCACCGGGGTGGTTTCTGTGCGAATGCTGTAGGTGGCGCTATTGCTCCGCTATTCCAGAGCCGCGGCCACGTCGCTCCACACGGCCCTTTAAATCTGTGGCCGGGTGAGAATGGATGGGAGGCTGTTGAAAGAGAGGGAAAGAAAAAAAAGAAAAGAAAGGGGAGAAAAAACAAAAAACAAAAAACAAAAAACAAAAAAAAACAAAACAAAAAAAAAAGCCACCGGGCGTGGGTTCTGCGCGAGTGCTGTAGGTGGCGCTGTTGCTCCACTATTCCAGCGCCACTATAGTTCTAGCTGGGTTGGAAACAATGGGAAGCTGTTGATCTCCGTGAGGGTCTCAATGGCGGGCACTCTTTCCCAGTCGCCAGCTACGGGGTCCAAAGCTCCCCAGGACTCCCAGCCCGCTGGGCTCAGTTCGCGGGGCTATCCGGCCCCTCCACTGAGCCCCCGTCTCTTCAAGACCGCTGGGGTAGAGCGCGCACTTTTCTTCCCCTTTTTCTCCTTTCTTTTTCCTTCCCGGAGCCTGCCGCGGGCAACTTGCACGTTCCCGGCTGGGACCCTGTGCCCTCTGTCCCTCCAATCTCCGCTACACCGCAGATCTCCACCACCGGAGCGCTGGGGGAGAGGGGCGCTCGGTCCGCTCGCGGCTCCGTACCTTACCCGCCCCGCCGGAACCCCCGCCGGAGTGCTGGGGTGGAGGGGCGCTCCGGGCCCAGACTTCCCCTGGCTCCCGGCTCTGAATTCTCTCCTCCCGCCGGAGCGCTGGGGGAGAGGAGCGCTCGGTCTGCTCGCGGCTCCGTACCTTACCCGCCTTGCCGAGACTCCCGCCGGAGTGCTGGGGTGCAGGGGCGCTCTCGTCTCGCTGGATCGTGTTTCCGTCCCGCCTCGCCGGGTGCGGCGTGTCTGGCCGCTGGAGCTCTGGGGGGGGGAGCGCTCGGTCCCACCGGATCGCCGCCCGTCCGTCAGGCAGATTCTTGAGGTTGATTTCATTTGAATCTCTCTCGGGTTGTACTCATATTCATAATTTTACTTTGAAACGGGTTCCTTTGGCGTTTCATATTTGTATATGGTACCCTCTAGTGCACAGAAGCTCTCCTTTCTGGAGCTGCTCAGCTCCTGAAGCAATATTGGGGGTTGTAGGGGAGTGGTATTGGTGGCTTGGGGGAGGAAAGAGCTGTTCCCTGCTTCCCGGCTGCTGTGCCTGTCTCCACTGCCTGAACCAGTGGGTGAGCACACAGGAATAAGCCTCTATGCTTTGCATTTGTAGTTGCTGTAGATGGAGCTTCCCTCTGGCCTGCCTAACGCCAGCGTAGGGTTTGCTTGTTTGCGAGTCAGGTAGGGCTGGCTGGGAGAAAGGCGCAGTAGGCTGCATATCACGGAGGGGGTCTTTGGAGCTGTGTAGCCAGCCCAGGAGCTGGAGCTCCTGAAGACTGTGAAATTCCCAACCTGCTGACAGAGTGCACCTGGAGAATATTGTCTACCTGTCCTTTCTCCTGAGCAATAAGCTTTGTGCAATCTTTGGCCCTTTAGCAGCCCTCTTGCTGTTAGGAAGTCTCTCAGGCTGCCTGCCTTTCTTTTGTCCCAGAATAGCCGGATATGGATCCCTGCTTTCCACAAATGGCTGTAATCTGAGTCTATCCAGGTATTCTGCCTGACTTAGCTCTCCAATTCCCTAATCACGGGAGTACCATGAAAACACCATGAAATGTAGGTTTGTGCTCCCAGATCAGATCTCCGGAGTTAAATATTCAGCAGTCCCAGGCCTCCACTCCCTCCCCGCTCTTTTTCTCTCCCTCTCCCAGAGAGCTGGGGTCAGGGAAGGGCTTGGGTCCTGCTGAGCCACGGCTTTGGTACATTACCCTGTTCCATGAGGTTTATTCTTTTCTCCAGGTGTATGCAGTTTGTTGCAGTCCTCTTTCTTGTTGCTCTTTCAGGATTAGTTGTATTAGTTATATTTTCGTATTATATGCAGTTTTAGGAGGAAGCCTCTGTCTCACCTCTCACACTGCCATCTTTAATCCTCTCTTATGATTATATTCTCTTTATACTAGAAAAGAGGAAAAGGTATTTTCATCTTGTGATGTAACATATATTTCCATCTGCTATGCTTGTTTTACCATAAGCTCTCAAACAATGGCATTTGGGAGCTCTTACTGATTGTACAGCTTGGAAGACACTGTGTCCCCTACCTTTGCTTCCCATCTGCCCCAGGGATCTGTCTGGATCGAGGCTCTCTTTGTGCTCTTTTCCAGACTCCTGGTCTAGCCGTGACTGTCACTGTGCCTTGGGTGTGCCTCCTTGGGACCCGCCCACATTGCATTCAGTGCTTTCCAGCATCTCCATTGCTCTTGTTTTCTTTACTCCATCCAGTGAGTTCCCTCCTTGAGGGGTGGTGACTCAGAAACCTTGCTTCTCCCTCCACGAGGTCCATCATATATGCCGCCTTCTAGATAGGCCTTCCTTCTCCCTGCCTTCCTCACAGCCCGTCTGAGCTCTGCTCATCAGGATGGATGGGATGCCCGGTCTATCACAGCACTGGCCATGCTTCTTCCTCTTCCCATTAATTTACTCATATGTACATTTATTCATTCCTTCAGAAAATATGTATTGAGTGCCAGGCACTGTTCTGGGTGCTTTGGGCTCCACTAGTAAGTAGAGCACACACAGAGCCTGTCCTTGGGGGTAGACATTCATTCATAATAAAGGTAATAAACAATGAATAATTATATGTAATAATATATACTACATAATATAAATAACCAATACATACTAAGAAGCATGACAAGTAAAGTGTATGGTCAGTTGGAAGGTGAAAAGCACCATGAACAGAGGAGAAGGTCATGGGGTGGAGAAGTCTTGCAGTCCTGGGGGCACAGTTTGTGTTTATGGAATGGTGAGATGGGCCTCGCAGAGGGGAGATCTGAGAGTCTCAGTGAAGATGACATCAGAGCACATCTAGAGCAAAGCCCCTGAGACAGGCATGTTTCTGTCAGGTGTGTCCAGGGAGCAGCAAGGAGGTCAGTGAGGGTTGTAGAGACCAAAGCCAGGAATTTGGCTTTCATTCCGAGACGAGCCAGTGTCCAGCTTGCAACTGAGAAATGCCCAGATCTGGTTTATATCACAACCCACTATGCTCACCCAGGCTGCTGGAGAGCAAGGGTGGAAGCAGGGCCTGGTGGGAGGCTTACTGCACAGAGGGTGATATAGGCCCATACCTGGCTGCTGGAAGTATGGTTGTAAAGAGAAAAGTGTCACATCCTGGGTATGTTTTGAAGGTGGGTTACGTGGAACTGTGGATTGGAGGCAGAGTGAAAATAAGAGGGAGTCAAGCAGGATTCCGGAACCTTGGGTCTGAGTGACTGGATGGATGGACTTGCCATCCACAGAGACTGGGAAGGTATCCAAGGGTTTAAAACAGAGGACTGGTATAACCCAAAACGTCTTTTGGGAAAATCTCTTTGTGGATGGATTTAAGCCATTTTGGCTTGTCAACAGTCCCTAGATTATCTTGGTAAAGTGAATAGCTTCATCAAGAGGTTGGAGTTCTGTCTCCACATACCTAAGGTGATGTGTTTCAATGAAAACAATCTCAGACCAAATTCTGGCACATGTCTAAGTCCTAGCAAACTGGCCCAGCACAGACATATAACCTGCTCTGTGAAATTGAGTTCAGTCCTTGTTGTCTAACTCTAGGCACTCTGACAAACTTCAAGTTGAATGTTCCTATGTCAGATCAACCCCAAATTTCTCTAGTCAAACAAGCAGAGTCAGGGTCACAGAATCAAAGACAGCTCTAGACTTAGAGCTCCAGGCTGTTGGGTTTGCTGGGTTCTTAGACTGTTTATACAAGAGCCCTGGTGCTTCTGTGGCCTTTCTGGTCCTCTAATGCTGCTTATTTCACTGGGGTGTAATTAACAAACCCTCTAAGGCAGATTTAGATAGCAGTATTTGAAATGCTTGCAATGGTCACTTTTGGATAGTGGACTGATGATTGGGTAGTTAAGTGTTAGCTAACTGTCCCAAGGATGTAGGTTTGCATATGTAATTTCACACATACTTGTCAGTGAACACTTATGTATTTGCAAGCAAAGTAACAATAGTTTTGGCTGCTGTATGGGAGGTGGGTTGGAGGAGACTAGAGTAGATTTAAAGAGTACATTCAGGATACCTTTACCAAAAAGACCCAGTGAGAGAGGATTAGGAATAAAAGGAGCAATCTGGGTGCTGACTATAGAAAGAACTAAATAAGGAAGAAAACTGAGCTGGAGATTCCCCAAAACTTGGATTTTATAACTGGACACATTGGCATTTGTGGTGGGATATGCCTGCTTTCCTGATCAGACTCAAATGTCCCTGGAAGCAGCAACTAGGCTTTCAGCCCGTGTCCCTGGGGCTGGCCTGGGCCTGGTACAGAATTGGTGCTCAGCAAGTTTGTCAGACTCCTAGGGAAAGGATCAGTATGGGATGGGAAGAGAAATCAGGGAGAAGGAGATGAGATAAGAAGGGATAGAGGCCTATGTGGTAGGGGAAGGTGGAGTGAGGTCCGCTGGGATCTGATGAGGACTTTGGTTGTTTTCTGTCCCAGCTGGACCCAAGTGAGAAGGCTCAAAGCTACCAGTGCAAAGCGCGTGGTGGAGTCAGATCACAGGAGCTTGCTCTGCGGTGGCTGCCTTGAGTGTCTCCACTCCAGTGGGGGCACTGTGCAGATGAAGCGGTTCAGCTCAGGACTGACTGGTCTGTGGATCTGGCACCTGCTCTGTGCCCCAGCACTGGGACATGCTGAGCTCCAGCTATGAGACAGAACCACCTGGTTGGACAACTTCATCATCCTTCAACCGACTACAGTTAAGACATTTCCTGGCCCTTTCACTGATACTTAAAAAATGATGGTGAGGGTTGGGGGGGAAGAAAACCAAGCCCATGACACGTTTCATCACCACGCCCCTTGCAGTTTCCTAGAGTTACTCATCTGGTAACTAAGTTGTTCACAGCTTGTCTCCTACCCTCCATGGGATTTGTAACAAGGTCAATGTTGGCCATCACAAAGACCTGGAGGAGGGCTTTTTATGTCATCCTGGGGAAGGAGACAGGACTCCCAGGCACGCTTTCTGGTCTGAATGCTGACTGTGCAATGTCTCAGGCCCTCCTAAGCATTCTGTTTAAACAAACATTATTTATGTTCGGCAGGAGAACCATTCCCCACTGTCTGCTTTTTTTTCACTCACATAAAACTGCACATTTAATTTTTGTTTACACATATATAAACCATATTTTTAGGAGCGGCCTGGGAAATCTTTGGTTAAAGATGGATTTTGCCACTGGAAAACACAGAGGTGAGTTGACATCTGTATATTGTGTTATCAGAAGCATGACACATGCGGTTGATTGGGGCCAGGTGTTTCACAGAATCCATCTGAGTGAAGTTGTAAACTTCTAGTTGACAGACAGGCAAGGTGACAGCCCAGTTCTTGTTAGCCAAGCTTGATTAACAATATCTGCCTTCTAGTTTAGGGGTAGCAACTATGTCAAAAACCTTGGGGTACAGTGAATAAGAAGCTAAGGTTTGGCCAAAAATAACAATCTTTGATCAGCTGGTATACATTTGACCTGTAAAATCATCTCCAAGTGGATAGGAGAGGTGGGGGGGGGGGCAGACAATAATTTAGGTTAATCTTAGAGGGTTGGGAGAATTCACTGGGTATTCAGTTTTTTACTATTTACTTCAAGGCTTGTATCTACAGTGATGTTTTTCTCATTGGCTGTGCATGACATGGGTAGGTAACCTCTAATTTAACTCATATTCAGTGCATTCTGAGTCTGTGGCATCTTGAAATCATAGCTGGTTCATTGAGTGAAATGAGGAACAGAGAGAAACAAAACTGAAAGGGTGCACCTTTGTTTCCTAATTTATCCTTCCCTGGGTTAATTCACTAAACAGTTCAGTTTTCATTGGGTTATTTCCTGACTGCTTCATCCTTGTGGGTGAATTTGCCTGTTTTGGGAGCCTGACAGATAGATGATGAGATCTAACTTGTCTCTCAGTTTAGCTGAAAACAATAAATCAGATTATTCCTTTGGGTTTATCTGCAGGATAAGGTGAGGAGATCATGGCCTGCTGCTTATGAGAAAGTCTACCACGTGGTAAGTGAGATAGCCTTAATTTTAGCTTTTGCTTTACTTGTATATTTGCTCTTGAAAGAGTAATTTTTCTATGTTTTTAGTAAATCAATGGACTTATGCATTTATACATACATTTGGCATTTTGAGTTGAGGTGAGGCTGTGTATTGGGATTATAAGATAACATCTGTCCTGGGAAGTATTTCTGGAAGTTTGTCAGCATTTTGGTGAATCTTTGAGTTGGCTATGTGGACTGATCTGTTTTCTTCCAGGATACAGAGCTCGGTTTGCTAATGCTTTGCATTTATGCTATTGTGTAGTATCGAGCTTTGAAGGAATGACTGATGTCCTTAATCACAAATGGAAGCACAGGGGAATCTTTCAAAGCTGACGATGGGAAGTAATGTGAAATGGCAAAAATTCTGCCAGCCCTGCCCTTCATCTCCCCATCTCTCCACGGTAGCGTGGATAATGATAATAACAATAAATATTCAATGAGTGCTTCAACGGTACGCCAGGTACCCTTATATTAATTCCACATTAATTGTTTTCTCACAACAACCCTATCCTATGAGGCATCCTCTTTCTCAGGATTGTTGACTGTTCTGGTCTTGATGGGCCCCCAACTTTCCTAGGCTCTTCTTGTCAGAGTCCTGGAAACTTCTGAGGCCAGGCAGGGGGCTCTAGCATGAGCAGATACAACCTCAGAACTGGCCTATGGTTGATTCCAAGCTCTTATGCTGTGATTGGTGGCCTCTTGGTCGGAATCCGCTCTGCTCCCTGTCGAGCTCTGTGATTTCACCTGGGAGCACGTCCGCGCACCCTCTTTGGGCCCTTCCCACCATCTGAGCTTTCCTGGGGTTTTGCTCTGGCATCTCTGAGTCATTCCTGCTAACCCGTCCCTGGATCTCTGGAGGACATTGGTTGTTGGTATGTGAATATTTGTAGTTCTACTACTGGCTTTTTCTTTAAGCAAAACCTAAAACTTAGAAAATAATAGAAATTTCAAGAAGAGCTGTCTGCTGTGTTTTTATAGGGCTCCACAAAGTGCGATGTGCCGGGCGAGTTGCTGAGTCTGGCTTTCGGGCTGGGGTCCTCTGGAGAGTCTCTCACAGGTCCTCGTGGGGACATTATCTGGGCTTAGGGACATGCTGCGTTTGTGCCCAAGTCTATTTCTGAAGAACTGTACAAATAAGCTTTTGCTTTTGTCTGTACTTCCCACAGCAGCTTTATTTCTATTAAAATCCTTTAAAAATAGGGAGCTAGGGGCCTTAGAATACCGTAAGAATTGATTTGAAGGGACAAGAAAGTGACAACTCCAGTAAAATGTCCCATCGTCATCTACCACCCTCCATGTGACAGGGAAGAGTGTTGCACGTGCTGAGGTGGCCGTGCATGGTCAGCTCTCACAAGGGAGCTACACACAGCACACGGGGAAGAGCAAGGCTCTGGCTAAAAAGCCAGACTGACTTGAGTTTGAATCCTTGTCCCACCAGCTGGGTGACCTGGGGCTTCTCTGGGCCTCTCTCTACCCATATATACATGGAGGTAATCATAGGGTTCATGTGAGGTTAAATATAGTAATGCTCTATAAATGTCAGTGCCTACTCATGGTGTACACCCTATGTAGAGTGGACACTATGCTAGTGTACACTAGCACAGAGCCACTTCATACTGTGCCCGGCCCGGACTGAGGCTACGCCTGTGGCTAAGTGCACCCTACCCCCACAGCTGCCCATGCTTGCTTTCCTTCCTGGAGGTACTGTGGCTCCCACCTTCCCACAACCGAGGGCCGTAAAGGAGAGGGCTGTCAAGGCCAGCATGAAGCCTGAACATGTGTTTCTCTACAAACGTAGCTTTTCTGGGTTCATTTCCAGAGCTGTCCTTTCCAGTCATGGGCCCCCAGCTTCCCATGCACAGGTGAACATTGAAATTCTCCCACTTTAGCCAAACGCACATGTAAGTGGCTTGGAACCACCCTCACCCCCTGCACAAAACAAGATGGAAAAGCTGAGCTTAACAGAGACTCAAATGACAAGATTTAAATAAATAAGCTGTATTATCTGTACAAAAAAATATAAATACAGTTTTGTGTTTTAGAGGAGGAAGTGCCTCCTGCCACATTATCCAGCAGCCCTAATAATCTTGTGGGGCTGCTGGGTCACAATTCACAGAACAAACAGTAAATGTACATTCATCTCATGCAAGGAGCATGCTGTTTCCACCCCGAACCCAGGCCCTCCAAACTCACACTGAAACCCACCTCCAACTGCTACAATCTGACGCCTGGTGGAGCTGGAGGACACCTGCTTGTTAGGAAATGTAAAAATATTGGCCACTGGGTCTCAGTATCTATTGAACTAGAAATAGTCAACCTCATCATTAGTAGTGTGGAATCTGTCCTCTTCATCCCATGCATGACTCTTGTGTCACAAATGAATCCCTTCTTACTGCCCAGTCACCCCGCATTAGCTTTTACAATGTATTCTCCACACAGTGAATAGATCCAGAGTTAATCATCAGGTTCTATTAAAAATAGGAACAATTACAATAATTACCATTCAGTTTACAGGAACACATTTAATAAACAGCCCCCCAAATATTTTGTTTGGATGACAATGTACAATTATTAATATTGCACTTTTTTATACAAGAAATCCTAATAAATATTCACAAAAGATATACAGACATAGAAACATTCTCTTTTATTTTAAATAAACATTACACTGATATTTAGTTAACGTGATTTCTTAGAGCCCCTTACTGTGGTGAGGAGGAAAGAGACCCACCTGAATCGTCCATAGCTTATCTGGGCAAGATGCAGCTTACTGTTGTCTCCCCACCCAACACTTACTTCTGGGCTGACTGCCATTTCCCAAATCTGTATGTGAGGGGTGGGTTTATCTGAGGGGTGAGTGACTCTGGCCGGCCCGCCCAGGCCAGTAAGCAGTGGTCACTCAGGCAGAGGTGGCCACAGTCACTTGCCCAGGCACTCTATGGAATGAGCAATTTGCCAAATAGTCCCAAAGTTTCTATTCTGACACTTGACTTTGCTGCTGCCGTTTTACTTTAGCTGACCAGCGTTACTGGACTGTGTGTGCACTTTGCCCACCACTTACCCAAACTGGTATATATTAAACCTATAGTGTTTTTAGTATTTCACTGTGCATATTGGGGAATGGACTGAAATGCCTTTGAGGACCATCCTGGAAGCTTCAGTTATCCCTTGGCTCTGACACCTGCCCAATAACCCTTCCCCAACCTGCTGCCTAAATCCTCACTGCTCTGGGAAGGGCCCACCCTGTGCTAGCCCTGGAAGGAAGTGGTTGCTGTTGCCTGATGGATACTCCGGCAAACTGACCCCAGTCTCTGGCCTGTAAGGAGCAGCAAAGGCCACATAAGCAGAAAACCATCTATTCATGCTCACAATGCCCCTGGCCCACACCAGCAGTGGGTTGGTAGACTCTTGATTTGGATAGAGATGCCCAGGGTGGCCTGATTGTATAGGCAGAAAGTTGACTGTGATGGCATGGGGAGTGGGGACTCTCCTTCATCTCACGAGGGCATGTGACCTCACTGTGCAGCATGGTCCCCTCCGTGAGGGCAGCAGGGCTCTGAGCTCCCCAGCCCTGGTGCCAAGCCTGCAGAGTGCCAAGCATGCAGGTCTGGGGTCCAGAGGCCCTCAGGTGAGCCTCCTGCCTGCTCACGCCTCCTCTGTCTGCCTCTGCTTCTTTGCTGAGGGACACGCAAAGACTTCCTTTAGCTTGTGTCCCCTCCCTTCCTACTTAGTTTACTGCATCATGTGGGCCTACTTGGATTGTTACCTCTACCCCTCTACATATCTGTGTTGAGTTCTCCTGGCTCTAGGCTCCCAGCCCGAAAAGCTGAGTTCTGGTCTGGGTCTGCCTCTGCACAGTGTCCTCCCCATCCCTGCCTGCTCTCTCCAGGCCCAGGGGCAGAGGTGGAGACGCGGGGGCAGCACCCGCCTGAGTTCACAGCGCGCTACCGGCAAAGACGCAGCTGGCTGTCTCAAGTCCGTCCCTGTGCTTTACAAACCCTCTGGCATGCTGCCCTCGCGCCTCTTGTGTGCTGCTGGCTCTGGCTCCGGCTCCCTGCTGTCCTTAGGGGCTGTGCTTGCCTCTTCCTAGGTCTCTTTGGGACTCAGCATTGGCAGAGAGCCGGCTCTGCAAGAGAGCTCCTGTTGTCTGGCCCCATCTGCCCTGCAACCTCCTTAGACCCCGGTCCCTGTCCTTTCCCAACATTCGTCCTCTAGCTAACTGAAGGGAAGATGTGCTGAGGTCCTCCTGCTGGGGGTGGGGGAAGGTTGGAGGAGGGTGTGTGTTGGGGGATGGAGGTGGGGAGGGGGAAATAAATAAAATGAAGAAAGATTAAGTTCTGTCCAAGGGGGTCGCGTGAGTCCTTTGTGTAGCCAGGGTAGCGTTCTTCCCTGTGCCCTGTCTTCACGCTTTGCCACAAGTTCCACAGCAGCGAGATTTGAACTGGCTGAGTTGGCAGAGTTTTAGCTGTTGCACGTTCTCACAGTACCTGGTGGTATCCCTGCACTCCACTGGGAGAGGAGTGGAGGGGTGGAGAAAGGGGACAGAAAGGAGAAGTGAGACAGGGCGAAGGGCTGAGGCCGTTGGGTGTTTTCTGGGGTCTGCCTCGGACACCTGATCCCATGCTGAAGGGGCTGCCACTGCCCAGCAGTCTAGGCTGGCCTTGCTCCAGAAGGGCTCAGGCACTTGCCCACTAGGCTGCCCACAGTGGGGTGGCACCAGGCTGCAGCTGGTGCCGAATGACCAGGCCCAGCCCTTGGCCCATCCGCTGCCTTTCGGGCAGCTCTCTTCCTTCCCGAGGGCGCTCCACATTGCCCTGTCCTTGGGACTGCCTCACCTCCTAGGCAGGCTGGCCCTCCCCATGGTATTCTAGGAAGTGACTCTGCTCCTTGAGATGGTTCCAGGAGGACTAAACTCTGCTCTGCTTGGAGGTAGCATGCAAGTCCTCACCAGCCGGAACACAAGCATTCCTTTCCCTGTGAGGCCTCACTGTCCTGTGTTCTTCACCTAAGCCTCTGTGCTCCATGCCTGCCATGCCTTCAGAGCATGTGGCTTCTCAGTTCAGTGTTGGTATAGATTAGATGGTTATGAAATGCAGGTGCTGATTTGGGTTTTAGACCTTTGTGATTAAGACAGTAGGTCTGAACCACTTTCACTCAACATTGGTCCTGAGAGTGGTGGCCGTTGACACAAAGATGGGCCAGTGCCACACAGAAGAATGGAGGGTCCCCCCAGGGTATAGAAGCAATGGCCCCACTTGCCTACAGGGAGTCTGATGTTCAGTGGGGCCCTGTTTGGGGGAAAATTGCACTGCAACATTAAAAAATGTCCTGTTTGCCTCATGTTTTGTCATCTTCCCTGTGGGGAAGCACCTGCAATTTGTTTTGGGTCCAGGAGAAGGGAAAATAAATCCCCACGTAACTAGGATACAAATGCTGGTGTTGGCCTGAGGAGGCTCCAGACTGGAGGGAGGAGGGAGGGAGGGAGTCTGAGAGTCCCAGGCGCACTCCTGCACAGCTGCGGTAGGTGCCCACAGGGCTGGGAAGGAGGAGGTGTCAGCAGGTGGTGGTGTGTGGGAAGCAGAGCCATGATGGGCACAGGGCCGGCTGAGTGGGAGGCACTCTGCTGCTTTAGTGGGAACAGTGCATTCTCTTTAGTGGCCTGGCCAAGAGCCATTGTGTGGTTGTCCCCTCTGGGTACCAGCCACACTACTGCAGGTAAGGTGGAATCTGATTTCAGCCCGCACTTGGCCAACAGCACCTGGCTTGCTCAGGACCAGGATGGGGCCCATGGGGCACACCAGCCATCTTTCCCAGCCTGGCCATGTGCTCACAGGCCCTTGCACACATCTTTGCTTGCTTGTACGAGGTCTCCTAGGATGCCTTTCTAATTGCTTTCTGATGTAGGGAAGGTGTAACATGCACGCTATTCCTTTTTGCACCCATGTGCCCCTCTGCAAACACCCAACTCATGGCCCAGCTCACAGTCCTTGGGAAGCCTGATCCTGTGCTCTGGCTCAGGCCCAGGGACTGCCCTCTGCCTGCTGCCCTGTGGGTATTTGCAGGAGGCTGTCTGGGGAGGGTGTGGGCAGGGGGGGACGTACTGTTTTCACATGGAGTGATATTGCAGCGCTGCCAGTTGGCGGGCCGGGGCCCCCAGGAGCACAGATGCTCAGGTACTGCCTTGTTGGTGCGGATGTGCACACACTCCACATGCCGGGACTGGAAGCCATAGTTGCCACAGGTCGCTGTGCACAGGGTCCATAGG
This sequence comes from Phataginus tricuspis, assembly GCA_029783875.1. Taxonomy (NCBI): domain Eukaryota; kingdom Metazoa; phylum Chordata; class Mammalia; order Pholidota; family Manidae; genus Phataginus; species Phataginus tricuspis. The sequence goes on from JAQQAC010002172.1 coordinate 51,157,870, forward strand.
CTGACCCTCCAGTGTACACTGCAGGCTTCTGACCAGCAGTTCTGGGTGTTCACAGGCCTGCAGGAGGAAGGTGGCAGGGTTAGGATTGGCCTCTGTCGGGGCCAGATTGGGGGGTGGATGTGCAAACCCAAGAACGCTGGGCAACTCCTCAAGTGCTCTCAGATTTGGGTCCTGATCTCTGCTCTGTTACTGAGTTGGGTGTAAGATCTCAGAAGATCTCCAAAGGCCACTTCCTCTAACTAGACCTCTGTGTGCTCATCTCTACAATGTCTATGTCACTGCATGACTGCAGAATGAGCTCTATCTAGGGTGGGGGTGACAGAGCCAGAACCCAGAATTGGTCTCAGCTGGGGTCTTAAGGGTGGGGGTGGTGAGCTCTCACCCCGTGGGGACATCTGCAAGGAAGTATGACAGGGGGTGGGGGCTGGACAGGAATGATACTTTGAGGTCAAGGGACAAGGGCCCTCATCTCAGCATAATTTCTACAAGGAGGTCAACAAGAGTGAGGGGCTGGTGAAGCCTCTAAAGTCTGGTGGCCACTTTGTGGCCCTCACTTTCTGCCCACCCTGGGGCTCATGCACTTCTCTTGTGCTATCAGGCCTCTTGTGCTATCAGAGGAAGAGCACCCTCTGCCCCCTTCATCTCCAAAAGAGGAAAGCCTGTCTGGCCCATTAGCTCAGTACAAGGCAACCACTGAGCCATCTACCTCTGGGGAGGCCAGTGGCCTAGGGAGAATGGAGGGGAAAGGAAGGGTGTCTGACTGTGGGAAGCTGGAGGGGAAGGGTTCATTTAGCATCTTTCTGTGCTGTTGAGACAGGGTTTGGAGGAAGGAGGTCCGTGGCTTTCTCTTACCTTGGAAGGGCACTGCACTGCTCTGATGGCAAGGTGAGGCCATCCCGTGTCTGGCAGAAGACTTGTCTGTGTTGCACGGCTAGGTGAGGCCCAACGCAAGGCCCATTGCACTGGGAAGCAGAAAAATGTGGCATACATAGTGTTAGCCAAGTCATGGGGGAGGCTGCAATGCTGAGGCTGCATGAGACACAGGATCCTTGTGCAGGGTCTTATTTGAGGCCTCAGATCATTTCGCTTGCCCACTTTGGGCCAACCAAAGGACGTTCACTGGCACATTTTCTTCTCTTTGTTCCACCGTGGAATGTAAGCTTTCTTGTGGTCTGTAGCATTCTGCTAGCAAACAGCTAATGGTAGTGTAGATGGTCAGAGAATGTCAGCTCGCTCCCAGGTTAACCATATGAAAGATTTCTTGGCACAATGTACTTGGAATGTGGTGGTAAGCTTTAGAACTGAAGGCCTTTAAATGAGGCCCTGTCCTCCTTTCAGGCCAGAGGGTAATCTGGTTTATTGTTTTCTTGCTAAATTGATCCACATAACCAAGACCATCATTTTTTCCCTTTCTTTGGCTTCATTTTCTCCACATTAAACCCAGGTCAGCAGAACACTTAGGTATGTATAGTAAGTCCCTGCTCATATTCTCTTGCTATGTGTGCATGGAGATTGTTAAGCTTTAGAGCTGGAAGAGCTAGAAAATCACAGTAAATAGCCCTACCAACAACAACAGTGTCTGTAAAATACAAAAACATCAGGACCTTAGCCAGCATCTGCTATTTGAGTAGACAAAGGACAGACATCCCTTGGAAGTCACTTTAGAACAAGGCTTTTAGCTTAGGGATCTTTGGTCTCCTATGGGGATTCAGAGGGGCCTATTAATTCTTAAAATTGTAAGTAGAAATTTTGTGTTTTTAAAAAAAATTTCTTTTTGACCCCCTTCACTCATTGCTACTCCATCACCTCCACACCATCCTGTCTTTATTTTTAGATTCTACTTATAAGTGAGTTCATACAGTATTTTTCTTTGTTTGACTTAGCATAATACCTCAAGGTACATATATATTGTTGCCAATGGCAAAATTTCATTCTTTTTTATGGCTAAATATTCCACTGTGTATGCGTATACACATATCACATCTTCTTTATCCATTCACCCAATGATGGACACTTAGGGTTGTTTCCTTATTTTGGCTATTGTAAATAAGGCTGCAGTGAACATGGGGTACAGATATCTGTTAGTGTTTTTTATTTCTTTGGATAAGTACCCAGAAGTGGAACTGCTGGAACATATGGTGGTTAAATTTTAAATATTTTTAGGAACCTCTATACTGTTTTCCATAGTGGCTGCACCAAGTCACATTCCCACCAACAGGGTACAAGGGTTCCTTTCTCCACATCCTTGCCAATGCTTGTTTCTTTTTGATAATAGCCATTCTAACAGGTGTGAGGTGAGAGCTCATTGTGGTTTTGATTTGTACTTTCCTGATGATTAGTGATGTTAAGCATCTTTTCATGCACCTACTGGCCCCTGTATGTCATCTTTGGAAAAATATCTTTTCAGATCCTCTGCCCCATTTTAAATTGGAGTGTTTCTTTGGCTCTTGAGTTGTATAAGTTCTTTATAGAGTTTGGATACTACCCTTTATCAGCTATGATTGTGAATATTTTCTCCCATGCAGGTTGCCTTTTCATTTCCTTTCATGTGCAGCTATTTTTAGTTTTATGCTGTCCCACTTGTTTATTTTTGTTTTAGTTGTCTTTGACATCTTGTTGATGATATTCTGAACCTGATGCCAAAAGCAAGAAGCTTCTTCTAGGAGTTTTAGGGTTTCAGGTCTTAAGTTCAAGTCTTCAAACATTTTGAGTTAAATTTGTGTATGGTGTAGGGTAGTGGTCCAATCTCATTCTTTTGCATATGGCTGTCTGGTAATCCCAACACCATTTACTGAGAGACTATCTTTTCCCTATTGTATATTTTTGGCTCATTTTTCATAAATTAATTGATTATATATGTGTGGGTTTATTTCTGGGCTCTCTATTCTGTTCCATTGATCTTTTGTGTCTATTTTATGCCAAACCATACTGTTTTGGTTGATGTAGCTTTGTATTATAGTTTGAAATTAGGGAGCATTATGCATCCATCTTTTTTGTTCTTTCACAAGATTATTTTGGCTTTTGGGGATCTGTACATATTCTATTTTTGTGAAAAATGCTATTGGAATTTTGATAGCATTACATTGAATCTGTGTAGTGCTTTGGATAGTATGGACATTTTAACCATATTTTTCCAATCCATGAGCATGGCCTTTTCATATGTCTCTTCAATTTCTTTCATTAATGTTTTACAGTTTTCCGTGTAAAGGTCTTCCACTTCTTTCATTACATTTATTCCTAGGTATTTTTCTCTTTTTGACACAAGTATAAATGGAATTAAAAATTTCTTTGATAATTCATTATTGTATATAGAAATGCAATAGATTTTTGTGTATTGATTTTGTATCCTACAACTTTACTGAATTAGTTCTACCAATTTTTCGATGGAGTCTTTAGGGTTTTTTTTAATATATAATTTCATCTGCAGATAGTCTTTTTCGTTCTGAATTTGTATGTTTTTCTTTTTCTTGCCTAGTTTCTCTGGCTATGACTTCCAATATTATGTTGAATAAAAGTGGTGAGAGGGGGCATCCTTGTCTTGTTCCTGATTTTAGGAAAGGCTTCAAGCTTTTCAGCACAGAGTATAAGGTTAGCTGTGGGCTTGTCATATATGGCCTTTATTATGTTGAGGTATGTTCTCTCTACATCCAGTTAGTTGAGTTTTTATCATAAATGGATGTTGAATTTTGTCAAATGCTTTGTCTGCATCTATTGAGATGGCCATATGATTTTTATTTCTCATTTTGTTAATGTGGCATAATACATTGATTTGCAGATGCTGAACCAGCCTTATGTCCATACTTGGTCATAGCTTATGATCATTTCAATGTATTGTTGAATTTGGTTTGCTAATATTTTGTTGAAGATTTAAAAAAATCTATGTTCATCAGGGACATTGGCCTGTAATCTTTTATTGTGGCATCCTTGTCTGGTTTTGGTATAACGGTAAAAGGCTGGTCGCATGAAATGAGTTTGGAAGCATTCCCTCCTTTTCTACTTTTTTTGGAATGGTTTGAGAAGCATGGCATTTTTTCTTCTTTGAATGTTTAGTGGAATTCATCAGTGAAGCCATCTAGTCCTGAATTTTTGTTTGTTGGGAAGTTTTTGATTACTGACTCAATCTCCTTACTAGTAATCAGTCTGTTCAGATTTTCTATTTCATCATGAGTTTTATGTGTCCATGAATTTACCTATTTCTTCTAGAATGTCCAATTTGTTGGCATATAATTCTTCATGGTAGTCTCATATGATCCTTTGTATTTCTGTGGTATCAGTTTTAATGTCTCCTCTTTCATTTCTAATTTTGAGTCCTTTTTTTTTTCTTGATGAGTCTAGCTAAAGCTTTATCAGTTTTGTTTGTCTTAGAACCAGCTCTTAAGTTTCATTGATCTTTATTTCCACTCTCATATTTGTTGTTTCCTTCCTTCTACTAACCTTGGGTTCTGTTCTTTTTCAAGTTGGTTGTTTGAGATTGTTCTTGTTTCTTGATGTAGCATTTATCACGACGAATTTCCCTCTGAGAGCTGCTTTTGCTGCATCCCACAAATTTTGGTATATTGTATTTCCATTTTCATTTGTCTCAAGGTATATTTTCTTTTTTGATCCATTGGTTGTTGACAAGCATGGCATGTTGTTTAAGCTCCACATATTTGTGAATTTTCCAGTTATCTTTTTATGTTTCATATATTTGTGTTAAAATTGCTGATGTGGTTTTAATCTTTTTAAATTTATTGAGACTTGTTTTGTGTCTTAACATGTGATCTATCCTGGGGAATGTCCCTGAGTGTACTTGAGTGTGTACACAGTTGCTTTTGGATGGAATGTTCTTTATATATTTGTTAAGTCCATCTGGTCTAATATATCACTTAAGGCTGTTTTTCTCACTGATATTGTCTGGATGATCTATCCATTGATGTAAGTGGGGTATTAAATCTCCCTAATATTATTATATTACAATTTATTACCCCTTTTCAGGTCTTTTAATATTTACTTTAAATATTTATACTAAATATTTACATATGTTATAGCCTCTGGTTGGACTGACTCTATTATTAGGTAATGCCAATCTTTGTCTCTTATTACAGACTTGTAAAGAAAATCTATTTTGTCTGGTTTAATTGTAATGAACTCCTTTAGCTTTTGCGTGTCTAGAAAATGTTTCTTTCTCCTTTAATTCTAGATAACTTTTCTGAATATTATATTCAAATTTTTCTCTCAGCACTTTGGATATATGGTGCCACTCCCTTCCAGCCTGCAGCTTCTGATGAAAAATCTGCTCATAATATTATGGGAGTTCAGTTCTTTTGGACATTGCTTTTGTTTTGCTCTTTTTTCCTGAGTTTTATCCTGTTCTTTCATTTAGACTGTATTCCTCTATCTCTTCATTTTGCTTGACTCTCCATGTTGGCTTCTGTACTGTAGATGAAACAACTACCTCTTGCTGTGTTGAAGGAGTGGTTTCATGTAGCAGATGAACCATTAATGTCCAACCCTTCCTCAACTCAAACCTTTGTGCTTTCCTATGTTTGCAGTAGTTAAGGAGGTGCCAAGCCTGAAGCATGCCCCACAGGCTAAAGTTCCAGATGACTTCCGGATGTGAATGTGAAATTAGATGCCTGCCCTGTAACATACAGGCTGACACTGTGATATAAGAAGGTGAGTCTCTTTCAAGTCTGGGTGTGACTGGCTTCCTCTGGGCCCTAAATTGGGTAAGACTGAGCACATGGGTCCTTCAGGAGTTGGCCTTAAAAGTTTAGGTGCTGAATGTGAATTTGGCCCCTTGGGGTGAAGTCTGGGTTTTGAGCTTTGGTTGTGGGTGATAGTCCTAGGGGTAGAATAGGGGTAGAATTTGTGTCCCAGCCTCTCCTACCTGCTCCTATGTATAAGTCATCACTCAGCCAACCTTTTTTTTTTTTTTAAGGCAATTGTCCATGGGAGAAGGTGAGTTCAGGATTTTCCTACATCACCATCTTTAACCGAACCCCAAATCTTGTGCTTTTTGACATTTTTCTATCACAAGGCTCCAGATCCCATCAGATGCTCAAAGGTTAAGAAGCACTGAAGAAGAAAGATTGAAGGTAAAAATATTCCTCTGGGTAAGGCAACTCTGTCCAAAGCAGGTTACTGCACCTGTTGTGGCTGAGGGTACCAAAGTCTCACCAACCACATCTGTTTGTATGACCAAGTGATGCTCAAAGGTGTGAACTCAGAAGATAAATAGGCTCTAAAGGGCCCAGTGTGATGCTATTGTTCACAAAGACACAGGGTTAGGAAAAATGGAAAAAAAAAAAAGCCCCCTTGACACTAACTGGGAGTTCTAGTTTTTTAAATGATTGTGATAAAATATACACATCTAACTCTGAAAAGCAATGGGGCTCACATCTGAGACCCGCAAGATTGCAGTGATCAGGGAGACAGTCTTTGAAGGGCCCAGAGGAAGCTGATCACACCCAGACTTAAAGTAAAGGAGGCTCACCTGCTTCTGTTAGTGTCAGCCTGTACACTATAGGGGGCCGGCATCTAACTTCACATGCACATCTAGGAGCCTGCTGGACCACTCTCCAGGGATGGAGACTGGCAGGTGCTATCTTTATGCTGTCCCTCTGCCATGCTCCAGAGCACCAGGATTTCCTGGCAGTTTCTACATGTGTCTGGTGCCCCAGTCTTTGTGGCTGCCACCAAGGGGACACCAGGGCTTATATTTCCAGGATCCATGGCACTTCACAGACAGCAGCCTGAGGCACCCCCAGTCTTTCTGTGAAGGAAGCATCTTGGCTTGTCCTGGACCTGCTCTCCTTCTGCCTCATTCCAGCTATGCCGGCGTCGCCTAGAGAAGGGCTTATATACTCACCTGGAGCCCTGAATTTTGTGACTGCTGCCCATGTGTATACATGTACATATACACACAATGCCATCTTATATTAGTCATAAAAGATGTAATTTTGCCATCTGTGCCATATATGGTCCTTGGGGGCACAGCTGTAAGTGTATTAAGTCAGACAAAGAAAAATACTGTATGATCTCCTTATATGTGGGATCTAAAAAAACCTGGAAAATAAAATAGATCAGAGATTGGTGGTTGCCAGGGGGTGAAATGATAAGGGGGAGGGGGTCTAAAGTACCAGTTTCCAGTCACAAAATATGTCATGGAGATATAATGTACAGCATGATGACTATGGTAAATAATACTCTATTGCATATGTAAAAGTTGCTGGGAGAGTAGACCCTAAAAGTTTTCATCATGGGAAAAAATTTGTTGTTACTCTACTCATGTGATGATCATTTCTCAATGTACACAGATATCATATATTAGTTTCAGGTATATATTTCAATTATACCTCAATAAAAACCATCAGTATCCAAAGCTCTAGTTAAGATGTGCCATATCAGAATTTTCATTTTTAACAAGTTCCACATTAAAGTTTGAAAAATACTTGCCTAGAGTGTTTAGAAGAAAGGGGTGACTTATTTTTCTCTCTTTAAGGAAAAATAATTACTGAGAATGATCAGTGTTCACTGTATGTCCCCTTGAGGGACCTCAGTGATACGATGCAGAAACATCTCCCAGGTGTAGCCAGATCTGTTCCACCTGTAATTTCACAAACTGCTAATAAGCCTTGAGGGCCTCAGGGCAGAGCTGCCTCGGGCTGCATGAAAGGGTCTTTTCCAGGTAAGTGAACGAGGATATCCCCAGGTGTGGGAGCAGCCAGGGGCTCATGCCTCTTTGATTACAAAGCACATATATTAGGTCAGTGGAAATGGGGGATGGGAGTGGTTGAGGCACCAAAGAGCCTGGGGCTGAGTATGTTGGTAGACCGGCCTTGAGCTTTATCCCTGGACTCACCTGGGGTATAAATGGTTTATGCATTTCAAATAAATCCCCAAATAACAGTTGATCCTAATTAGAGATGGCCACCATGTGTTAATTTAGGATATTCCAGGTGACTGTTTCCCAAAGAGCATGCCTCAGGGTGGGGATGGAGGAACATGAATGCAGTAATATGTGGATGGCCACTTCCAACAAGCTTTGAGTGGCTAACTTCCCCCAGCCATTGAGGAACATTAGTTCATACACTTATCCAAAGAATTAAGAGCCTTGTAGTTGTCTGTTTCAGACACTTGACCAGTGAGAAAGTATGCCTGAGCAATCAGAATGGGCATCCTAACCAGTTCACAGTAGCCTCCAGCAAACCACAGTAGTTGCTATCACACAGTCCGTGGGTGCCAGCTGATTATCAGTCCCGACAGGTACCTCTTAAATGCTCAGTAAGACCCCAGTAGCTTTTGAAAGTGATCCAGCTAGGCTTCAACCTTCTTGCCTTGGAACAGTGGTTCTCTACCCTGGCTGCATATCAGAGCACCTGGGGAGTTTCTAAATCTTGCCCATGCTTGGACTGCATCCCTGGACAATTGACTTAGAATCTCTGGAAGATACAAACTAGATTTTGATCTTTTAAGGAAGTTTCCCCAGTGATTCTAACCATGCAACCCAGCTGAGAATCCCTGGCCCAGAACAACACTACAGTCTCCACATGGATCTCATCAGCCTAGCCAAGGAGAAGAGGGGACCTCACAGAAAATCAGAAAATTAAGCTGAAGGAGGGGGACCCTGAGTGACGATGATCTGAGAAAGGGAAGACCTCAATGGGGAGGGAAATCAATATTTAGGAACGATATTGGGCAGGGTTAGTTGATTAAAAGGTAAGTCATCACAGAGGATGTACCACTGGTGGCCTTTTAATTCCTGTTGTGTCAGGGTCCATACCTTCAGATTTATCTTTCAAATAAAACCCTCTCACCTGGCCCCAGTTGGAGAAGGCCCACTCCACACAGAGCTGTTGGTTACAGGCCTGGGTGTCTACTGGCTGTTTGGCGAGCTGCATGCACATGTCATTGGACACGGGAATGGAGAGCCCAGAGGCTTTCAGCTTCTGGCAAGTCACGCGGCGGGTCTGGACACCTCCCCCGCAGCTCCGGGTGCAGGTGGACCAGGAGGTCACCGTCCACCTGGGAAGGAGAGGACAGTCAGGGTAGCTGCAAAGGGTCAGGCCTTGGGGAGAGGCACAGCACCTTATTCTCTCAGAAGAGTCCCTAGTCTCACTACATGGCTGCAAATTTGGGGGGCCAGTGTCCTCTTCACAATATATACTTGGAGTGGTAGGCTGAAAAACAGCCCCCCAACGATAACCTGCGGCAAATCCCTGGAACCTGTAAATGTTACCTTATTTGGACAAAGGGTCTTTGCAGACATAATTAAGGATTTTGAGATGAGATGCTCTCCATTATCTGGGTAGGCTTCTAATGGCCATCACTGATGGGTCTTAATAAGAGAAAGGCAAAGGAAGAGTCAACACAGAAGAGACAGTGTGACCACAGAGGCAGGGGAGGGCGTGATGGAGCCAGAAGCCACAGGAGGCCTGCAGCCACCAGAAGCTGCAGGGCTGAGGCACAGACTCTCCCCCAGAGCCTGTGGGGGGACGGCAGCCCTGCTGATACCTGTCTTCAGACCTCTGGCCTTCAAAACTGAGAGAGAACAAGAGAATAAATCACTGTTGTTTTAAGTCACCAGGCTTGGGGTAATTTGTTACTGAAGCTACAGAAAACTAATACCCTTTGGAAATTTACTAAAAATGTGCATCTTGAATGAGTATTCTGAAGGTCAGTTGCCTCAGCTTGACATTGGCCCAAAAAACTATGAACTTGCAGATGGAACACTGGGGGATAGTCCCTTAGTCACACGCACTGCAGTTCTGGTGCTACCGAAGGCATCCAGGCATGTGGTCAAAGAGGGACTTTTTCCTGGGGAAATCAGATCCAAACAGTGTTGCCTCCTGACCCAGAGGCAGTCTGGTTCTCATGTAAGTCAATGTTTTATCTCCTAGTACCTTCTGTATTTGCTACCTCACTTTAACCCATTATCTCATTTGATTTTAATTCCTCAGAAACATGCAAAGTTCCTTCCAGATTTCTGGAGCAACTTCCCACCTCCATGAGTCATAATCCATAGGGCTTCTGCCTCTTAGAGGGCTGCGGGCGAGGTGAAAGTAGTTATTCTCAGAACATTAGGTTCTACCTACAGTTGGGACCTTCAGAAGCCAGACTGTCGTCACACATGGTTTTTCTCACAAAGCCATGCTGGAAGCTGGGAAATACTCTGAAACCCTCTGCCCATATACAAGCATATAGGGCTTTTCTCTGCATGTTTGTACCCTGGGATAATTCTCAAAGAGGAGGGGAAGTGGGGACAGGTTGAGGAAAATACTGAGAAAAGATGCGCTGCTCTCCCGCCATTTCATTTGATCTAGAAAAAAGTCTTTGGTTTTATTGTCTGAGAAAAAAACATTGTCTAAATGAAATGGTTACCTGGGCCACAGCAGGACTTCCCAGTACTATTAGAAAAGACAACTGGGGTGATGCTGTGTTCAGAGAAGGCTCTGAAGTGCCCAAGCAGCCTGGCGGGAAGACCAGGCGAAGGTGAACCTGTGGCCACTTCCTGAGCTAGTGGCGCCAAGCTGGCTCTCAGGGGAGGCAAGTGGCTGGCATATGGAGCAAATTCCTCCTGAATCTGGATCTGTGACTTATGTAGTTTGGTGGAACTTCTCTGCTCCATTTGCCCTGGAGGGAGAGACTGCATGCAGATTTCCTACCCAGAGGAGCAGAGCCACAGAGGAAGCAGGCCGGAGGAGTCTGAAAGCTGGCGGGGGCACTGGGACCGGAGCAGACACAGCCATTATTTCATTTGCAGAAGTAAATGAGGCTGATTAACTCTGAACATCAGCACAGCAAGTCAGGAAAGTCCCTGGCATGTCCAAGACCGCTTCTTCATTTCAAAAAGCTCGGCAAGGGCAGTCTTCCAGTCTCTCATATCCCTGGGGAATGTCAGGCCTGCATTTCAACCAACTTTTACTTCCAAATATACATTTCAGCAATTTTTCAGGAGCAGGAGTTGTGGGGAGGGGGGGCGGTTTGAGAAAGGAGAGGTACGGACTGTGTTACGGTTCAGGAAGGGTATAAAAGGACATTAATCAGTCCCATGGAAACCTTCCCGTCAGTGAGTCAAACTGCTGATATTAATGAGAGTGCTTCATATTTCATTGCGTCTCTCCTGGTTTCAGCTGCTCCTTATGCCTCAGCTGGCAAAACACAAAGCTGTTGCCCCATAGTGTATGAAAGTCCACAGTTAGGTAGTAAAGGGGCATTTCGGGGCCTAGCGAGTCCCCGTGGGCTCAGGTGCCAGGCTGGTGCCAGCTCTAGGCCGTCCATTACCCCAGGGGCTACAGCCAGAGGATTGGCGGTGGGGTTGCTCAGGGGGC